>OZ035960.1:3506456-4193956 GCA_964034945.1 Chrysopilus asiliformis
TTCCTAATCGCAGTGGTGGATTGTCAAATTTCTTGTATTATGTTAGTTTGCCAGATGCCGACAACAATAATTCATCCACTCAAATTCAGAATTCAACTAAAAGATTGCGAAAAGACAGCATTCAAGGAAATTCAGAGCCAAAGGAGGTAAATAACCCTTGACATTTTTGAATACTCAATTTCCAACCTTTGCGTAATCGGTTTTACATTTAATATTCAAGACGATAGATGACGTGTTCAAATTACGAATGCAGTCTTGCTGAGTTCCAAATGAATATTTCTGTAGATTTTTTTTTTTAAATTTATTTTTAAACCGGCGCTTTGATTTTGGTTACCGCATTTGTGCTGTTTACGAAATTAACTTTAATTATGCTATGTGTTTGGCTATTTTTAGGTCCTATTGCGGATATATGGGCAAACACACGGAGAGCATGCACTCGAAACAATGCTGACCGAATCCGTTGTATTCACATTGCTTAGTGAACGTAATTTGGGACCGAAACTGCATGGGATTTTTCCGGGTGGACGAATTGAACAATACATTCCGGTAATTTGAATTTTAAAATTTCTAAATTGCATGATTTTTCATTTATTGTTTTTTATATTCGTGATTTGTAGGCTCGTGCACTTTCAACATCGGAACTCTCTGATCATAGAATTTCATTGAAAATTGCCGAAAAAATGGCTAAAATCCACAGTCTCAATATTCCAGTATCCAAGGAACCGGATTGGCTATGGAATACATTGACACGATGGCTTAAAACAGTTGAAACTGTACTCAAGGATTCAAGGTGCGTAATGGAATTAACGTTTTTTTTTTGATAAATAAGGTTTTTGTAACTTTTTGAAAAAAAAAAATCAATTTATGAATGAAAAAAGACCCAACTAAAATTTTAGTAGCACTCTTGTGAACTGAATTAAAGATATCGAATTGTAATAGTTTCGTTTAAACATAATAAGCCCTATCACAGAATCCGATACGAATGATTCGGATCGTAAACTCAATGTTGTTGTTGGTATAAAATACTAACAACAACATTGAGTTTACGATCCGAATCATTCGTATCGGATTCTGGAATAGGGCCTAATAAAAGCTATAATTGCCAATCTGGCAATCATTGGAGACCCGTATGGTGATATTCGTATCAAAATTCGAACAGTTGTACCAAAATTCCACTTTGAAGTCAAACTTTCCAATAAGATTTTTTAAAATTCATTCCAATCGGGAGTTTTATGTAGAATCATATCCTAAACAACTTTTGTTCTTGGACTTTTTAGATAAGATGCGTTTTGTATGGGGGGTACCCCCCCTAATGGTCCATTCTTGCTCGTTAACGAACTTAGCCTCGCATTTTACGAAAAACGGATCCACGCAAAATTTCAAGTCTCTAGCTCAATCCGTGCGCCCGCAATCCGCGCCACAGACGGACGGACAGACGGACAGACAGACGGACAGACAGACGGACGGACATGCAGAAATTAAATATTTTTATCATTCTAAACACACTGGTGTAATTCATTTTTTTTTGTGTGATGACGGGATCTTGGCGTTACAAACGGTAAAGCAAAGTTAATATACCCTTTGGTTTCACCATACGGGTATAAAAATTAATATTATATTACCACTAAATTCTTTGTAATTGGATTTTGTTTCGCCCACCCACACACAGAAAGAACGCCGTTTTAATAACTTATTAATCAAATTTGTAATTTATCGAGTCAGTTCGTTCTGTGTCCTGAGTTCGTGAGGAGCAAAAAACAAAAGAATAAACACTCCCATGCCGCGACGCAGATGAATTCATTTAATAAATGCATTAAGGCATTTTCTTAAATATGCGTTTCAATCGAATTCAACGCTCCAAGGACGCAACGAACCGCAAGCACAAAAGAATCTTTTGGTTGTCGCGAATTAATTGCGACTTCAATGGCAAAAAGGAAAAAGTTCCTTAAACTTTCGATAACACAGGCCGACAAAATCGTCTTTTTTGGTGTTACTGGATATTATTTGTTTGCGTAATTTAGATCCCTGTAATCGAGACTGTGATTTTTCAACATTCGGTGACAAGTGTTTGCCGACCGCCGTAAAGAATCACTGTTTCTCACCAGTTGGCAAACAGTGGTTAATATGTTGCAAAAAAAACCTTGCAAATCCTGCTGTTTATCCATGGTCCGCAAATCATGTAGAAATGTAGGTGCGGGCAGCGGAGAATATAAATTGTTACGAAACATCAATTGAAAGTAGGATCAGTGCTACTTCATAGATAGATAGATATACCTATTGGAAAAATTATCTAAAAAAAATTCATAGATTAACTTATAACAATAGTAAAAACTAGCTAATTTTTCTTTCAGCTTACACTCTGATGAAAAGCCAAAAGATGAGAAAATCAGTGAAATTAGTAAGACTGACTTTTATAAAGAAGTCGCCTGGATAAAATCTGTGATTGAAAGTTCTGATGTTCCTGTTTTATTTTCGCATAATGATCTTCAAGAGGGTAATATATTATTTAGAGAAGATATTTCACGACCAAATTCAATGGAAGTCCTAAGGTAATTAAATTTGAGAAATTTACTAAAAAACGTTTATTTTGCAACAATCATTTCTATTACAGTTGAAGATTATTTATTTATGGCTGATTAGGGCTGATTCTCTAAAAAAAATGTTGTCGCTGAGAGTTTACCACTTCTAGTCTCATTCCATTTAATAAAAATAAAAATATAACCCAAAAGAAACTCGAAAAAAACAATCGTAATTTCTTTAAATCGTTTATTCATTATTTTCTTTTTTTGTTAATAATTTTTTTATTTCATAAAAATATTAATTTTTTTCGTTTGTAAAAAGTTTCTTTTTTTTTGTTGTGGTTGAGAAGAACATTAGTAATTCGAATTTTTTTACAGTAATGATTTTGAGGATTCAGCAGCAATTGATAAAAGAACTGAACTAGAGAGAATGATAAAACGAGGCTTAGCGTTACCTTTAACGGAAAGACAATGTACAGTTGTTCTGAACTCAACCAGAGAGAATGATGAAGCGAAGCTTGGCGATGTCGTCAACGGAAATACAAGGTAAAGTTTTTTATTGCACTTTTGATAAATGTAGCGTTCCAATAGTGAAAATGTTTTTTTTAAATAGGAAACGTTCCTTGAGAACCGATGATACATTAATCGATTTGGATAATACTCGGGACTCATTGCTTAGCTCTAGTTCTGATAACTGTGATCCAGATCTAATAATCATCGATTATGAGTACTGTGCCTATAATTATAGAGGATTCGATTTGGCTAATCACTTCCTAGAATGGACATACGAATATACAAACGATCAATTTCCATATTATTTTCATAAGAAACATCAATATCCCACCAAAAAACAACAGATCGAATTTGTAACAGCATATCTGAGTAATTTATCTGAAGATCCAGATTACACACCAACCTCAGAGGAAATCAATGAAGTTATCGAGGAGGTGAAATTCTTTACGCTGGTGTCACATATTTTCTGGTGCTTGTGGTCCATTGTTAACGTGCATCAGGAAATTGAATTTGGATATTGGGTAATTTTTTTTTGTTATTATCCAGTGGCGAACTGTCAGGGGAGACAGCATAGATAGCGCCTAGTCGAAAAACAATATCAAAATGTTAAAAAGTGCAAATTTATTGCGCAGTGATGGTCCATAAAATATGTCGCATATTTGATGGTAATGTGATGCCGCGGCGGTACTTAACTTCATATAAAAAAATCTCCAAAAAGTCTCATTAGGGGAAAGGAGGAGGTTCAGAAAAGGTTAAAATTAGCGTGACGTATTTTATGGACAATTTTACAGCGTTTCTGTTCCTTCTTCTTCTTTATTGACTAAGTTTTGCCTATGCAGTTTTCTGCCCTGACGTTTCACTATTGTTAATAGTATTTACCAATTTATTTTTATAATAAAAACTAACAAAAAACATCACACAAAATTTCAGGATTACGCTACGTGTCGGCTACGTGAATACTACCTCAGCAAGGAGGAATATCTTCGATTCAAAGAGAATCAAAAAGACACCATCATCACAGAGAAATAAATTTTAAATCGCTTCGATTTTTATCGACTTCCCAAATTCTTACCGAATTTACGATTTATAAATCATACACCGATATTGTGCTTCATTCAGCACGACAATGCATGCACCTTTTAATAAAACCTTAATCTTCCAGTATCCAAGGTCACAAATTCGTAATTAATTCTAAGATCCAGAGCTAATTAAATCAAGCTTTCAATTACATTTGAAGATTGTGTTGTGTTATGATCGAAAAAATACAACAATTGAGTGATATATTTTTTTTTTATAATTTCGGTTTGAGTTTTGCTATTTATTACTACTTACTATTAAAAAATGAGATCTTATTATAATTGTACTTATTGAATAGGGCGAATTTTAAATTTGCCAAAACAAGTCTAAAAGAAAGAAAAGTGTTAAATTATAAATTTAAGTACTTATGTTAGATTCGTAATTTTATTATATTTTTACATGTTTTTTTCTCGTAGCGTTTAGTATTTGATTTGTTTATAACATTATATGTCAATCGGAACAGTATTTTTTCAATTTTTAGTTTTTAAATTTAGCCAATTAGACCGAAATACATTGTATAGTTAATCATATCAAGTTACGTAAAACACATATTATAGCTTATTGGCTGTGATATTTAACAAAAAAAAAACATAGCTGAAAAAATTAAGCAGTAAACAAATTAATTAAACATTTAAAAAAATTCTCATGGAAATGTTTTATTCAAATATTTTTGACAATGAATTAGAATTGCTTACACTTCTTTTTAATTACCACTTGAAATTTCTCCAATAAGAATGTCATTACTTAAATGTACGTTTAAATTTGGACAAGCCTCTTTTATCATCAAGTATTTTACACGTCGATTCTGGTAGACTTGTTACTTGAAATGATACGTATTCTCCCGCAATTGACATCAACTCGTTTTTTAATACGGATTTTCTTTACAAGAAAAAAATGTCTATTGTAATATTATTGTCCAAATATCGATAAATAATGTGAGAAGATGCTAAAAGTAATGCCATACGAGCCAATTTCCTTACCATTCGTGGTGTCGTAAATCTATCAGAATAAGGGCCTCAATTTGTTTTTATAGTTTGCATTTCATAACATATTTCAATAAAACTTAATTGTTACCCCCCTTAAGTGCTATACACGCTGTAGTTTATCAGAATATTTATTCTTAGGGTTTGTAAAAGTGCAAAATAACCTAAACTTCACTGTAGCATTTCGGAACGCGCTTTGATTAACTTTGGCATTTGCCAAAACTATCACATTTGAATGGAAAATGTTTCCAAAAGTGTTTTCGTAATTAAAAATTTGCCTTACATTTGTTTTAAACTTAAATATTTATACAGTCACTGTTTTTTCAAAAAATACTGATTCAACAAATGTCTGAAATTTAAATAAAAAGCTATCCATTTTAATTCCGCAACTTTAGCGCGGTATTACACACGGCAACTTTCGGGCTTACTTAAGCCGATTTTCGGGAGAAACGACTGAGGAGGGAAAAGTTGCCACTCGAAATCATGGCTTATCGACAATCTGCATACATGCAAAGCATGTGAACCGGTTTGGGAAAAGTAGTAAGCAGAAATCATTTTCGTTCTGACCGTCAGCAGGTAAAGATCTTAAGAAGTATATGAGCAGCAGCAATTTCAATGGTTTGAGTCCACACACACACTTGTGTAGCATATGCAAAAAGGATTGGCTTATTTAAGCTACAAATGTAAGCACATTGTCTTATTAAGCCCAAAAGTTGCCGGCTTATATAAGCCAAGTGTAATACCGGACTTACTCGCGTTTCGAATTGCCTGAGTAAAGTTAACGTTCCTGCTCTGAGCAAAGCTGAAACAGTGAACTTTGGCAGCTCGACTTTGGTATTTTGGGGTGCAAGTAAAGTTTACTTCGCTGGTAGTGATGCTGCCTATCTGGGACTCAATTTCAAGTAAAAATGAAAATAAAAATTGCCATAAAAATTGCAGCAAAAATCTTCAAAAGACGAAATACTCTTTGTATTCCAAAATCTGAATTTTTTGATTAAAAACAGCAGAATTTATTTCTTGGCAACCCTCTTAATGCTGAAAATCTGAATGTTGACAAATTTAACTGCCCTTTATTAGTTTTTCTTTTTCTTTTCGATTCCTCCAGCTGACATTCCGATAATTCTTCTATAAAAAATATTAAAATAACGTAATAAAAATTTAGAAGCACTTAATTATTAACTTAGCTATGCTCTCTAATGCCTTGTTTCTACAGATAAAGACTCGCCGAAGTTCTGATTTACAATATTAAAAAAACACTCATTTTATGATTTTTAGCTATTGCGCTGGGAGCAAGTTTTCTTCAGTCGAAACGAGGCCGAATTTATTTTTTAAATAAATTATTCTACAAATATTTCTTGTAGATAAATTTTTTGAATTGAAATTTCATAAATTACCGAGCGCAAATAAGTTAGTGAAAACAATTATATTTAATAACAAAATGATCGTGAATATTTGAGTACCTAAATAAAATTTTATTATGAATAAAATAGAAGATATTTCTTGGTGCAGGTATAAATAATTAAATAATATAAAATATTACGAATTATAGAAATATTATATATTTAACATAAAATTTTTATAGACAAAAAATTAAATTGTACAAAAAGTTCCTCCATGGACTTTTTTAGTCTATATAATGAAATTCTATCTTTTTTTAGCGTTGTTTGAATAAATATTTTGTATTGACAGTAAGTGATGATACAAAATCAATAAAATTTCAGCACTGATCCAATGTTAAAAAAAGGCTTTAAGTTTTTTATGTCGATTTCAACTCAACGCACCCAAGGAAAATAGAGATTTAGCTCAAAATGTTTTGAAACACACTATGAGGCTGATTTGAAAATGCTTTAAAAATAAAATAGGTGATATATCGTTGAAAAGTACCTAAAATACATCTCTAAGACGGGTGAATTGAGTTCAAACGAATTCGGCATGAAAATATTTTAATGATTTGAACAATGAAGAATTTATTTATTTTTAATTTGACTGATTTTTGATTTTTTTTGTTTCACTTTATTTTGTATTGCTATTCACTATTAAAAATTGCATAAATCTTTATCTAAATGAAAAATAAAATTGTAAAACAAAAAAATTGTTTAATTTCCAAATTTTTAAGGTTTTTGGACTGTTATCTCTACTCTAACCAGTCAGTTACGTAACTAAAAAATTTAATTGTAATGTAAGACAAAATTTTTACCAAACAGACTCTGTTCTCTGAATGATGTCGGAAGATTTTTGATAAGTATTGTAGTTATGGTCACACACTGCTTATTATATACACGGGAGTTGGACGAAGGGGGGTTTTCGACCAACGAGAGGGGCAGGTATGGGCGAAAGATTTTTTGATGGTTTTTTTTTTAATGAGGAAAACCAAATACAAATCCCTTTCGTGTTTTAAGAGATCTCAGAAAAGTAGGACAGGGAATTTTGAAAAAACGGTATAGTCTATCGCTATGGGACTCTGAACATTTTTTTTAAACTGGCATTGAAATCAACACAATTTTCTAAGTAATAAAATTTAATAACCCATACAAAAATATCAACAACAAAAAATTAAAATCTCCATGAGAAAAAATCTCATATCGTAATTTACAACTTTGCGGGTAAAAAGTCCTTGTGAACTACTTCTCTCCACCATGTTGGCCTGCTCAGTACATTTGGATTCTCCATTATACGTGCTTGAAGATGTTTATATATCTAAAAGAATTACATTAAAAAAATATTCATATTTGCCTGAAAATATATATATATACGTTTCCGTCACTCATTCCGAGGGGCGAGTTCAATACAAAATCTGGTGGAGCAATTGCATCCACAAGTGAAATGCATTCGTCTTTTAGAATTGGAAGTAAATTCAAAATTCCATTTTTGTAAAATTCCGCTTGTTCGGCTCTACTTAAAAAGCAACCCTGAAATTGTTCAAATCAAAGTGAATCGACAGATAAAAAAAGCTATGTTAACACTCTAGTGACAATAAATATAATTTTTCTCATATGTTAGAGTGTTTCTGTTACTTTTTGTCTTTTTTACTAACTACTGTCTATTCTGTAGATACTGGTATTAAAAAAAAAATTCAAAGTAATAAATTTTACCTCATAAAATGTTCCAAGATGTTTAATTATTAGGTTTGCACCAAAGAATGAAAGAACCTTTAATAAAACGGCTTTCTCAGGACTATTGTGCAACTCATTCGTGCTTCGGAAAAATACGAAGAAAATTGATCTCTAAAATTTAAAAATCATCAAAATTTTTGCTAATTTTTTAATAGTTATTTTTCAGATTTACGTGACCAAAGGCAATCGAAAGTTGAGAAGCATAAAATACTTGTGAATCATTTCGAATCTCAAAAGCTGATTTTCCTTCATTTTTCAACTGTTCTAGCCGCTTTAGGGTCTGCGATAAGTGCCAAGCGCAAAGCCAATTTAAAGCCGTCAATAAATCTAGAATGAAATTTTTTTAAAAATAAACTTTATCCACTAAACACTTTCTGAATTTTGAATGGAAATAAAAATGAAAATCTTACTAACTTTCAGGTTTCATTACTTCTTGTGAACTAATCCAAGGCATACGAAGCTTAATCAAATTTTCCCATTCAGATAGAAAAACAGCACTCTCTAAAGGCGATTGATCTTTAAATTGGTTCTGCCTCGCCAAACCCACTAGCCAGTTTGATGTTTGTTGAATTAAAACGTTATTCTCTCCTTCGTAAGTGCAATTAGCGTCGTTGCAATTTCTTAACTCGCCCAAACCAGCAGCCTTTAAATAGCCATGGCCACCGCAGGCTTCGCGACACTCCTGAATTCCATCCCTGGCTAACCATGCACAAATTGGCTTAGCGGCTGAAGATAGGCCATGGATCTCCATTCCCACCTTAGATACATCTTCACCCATGAACATTTTTATCTGCATGTCAAGATTGGCTTCCTGAAACCATCCTGAAAATATTTTCGTTGCATATGCAGCTGCCAAGTGCGGCAAAAGTCGATATTGCTGTTTACAGAAATGAACCGTTATTTAAATTATACATAATGGTTGTTATTAAAGTATTTTAACCTGTGATTGATATTCTAAAACGGGAAATTCTTCTGATAAATCATCTGGACCAAATTGCCTCCTGGCAGCAGCATAACGTGTTGCTATCGATATTGCCTTCATTAAATACGTTGCCGCCATTCCTATTAAAAAAAGATTTCAGGATATTTTCCCCGAAATTTTGTTTTTTAATTACCACAAATATTAACACGTCCAGCCGACAGAGCACCCAACGAAGCACCCAACCTTTTTCGATTATCTTTAATGGGAGAACTAAATGTCCCATCAGAGTTCATATCACCCGTTTTAGACAATAAATTTTCACGTGGTATTCGATAATGGTTAAACATTACAAATCTAAAATAAAATGAAATTATAATATTTTTATTACCAGGAAAGTTTTAGTTGTGTTTTTACCCATTATCAACACCATTCAAATCAATCTTCTCGCCTAAATCTCCTACCGTTACCCCTGGATGAGCTCTTAGTGTTTTTGTATCGCGAATTGGCACCAAAAATGCATTTAGTCCAGCATGTTTTCCCTCATGAGTATATAATTGAGCGTATACCACAGCGTGTGTGCATGTTTTACCTTAAAATTAAAACGGATTAACACGGTTAAAATATTTCAGTAAATATCATCAAAAAGTTAAAAAAAACTGTCAAAAACAATCCAAGATTTTACTCAACATAAACTGGAACTTACCCATATTTCCAACCCAACATTTCGCTGCCTCAAAATCTGGCGTATGAATAACAAACTCTTCTGTTTTAGGATCATAAGTGGCTGTGGTTCGCATTCCTCTAGCGTTTGTCCCGTGTGATATTTCCGTTAATGCAAAACATCAAAGGACTTCCGCATTTGTATTTCGTTCAATATATGAATTTATCCGATCTGTACCCAATGATTGCAACACACTCGGGAACATGCCAAAACAAAGTCCGTATTTCATTGAAAAACTTGCATCGAATTGCTGTATTGCGTTATGGAAGGCAATTGAAAGTTTTGGATTCTCAAAGAACTAAAAAGAAATATCTTGATTTGATAAAAACTTTCAAAATAAAATAAAGTTTTTTTAGCATTGCGCGATTTTCAAAGATTTCCAAACAAACAAAGGACTAAAGGTCCTTATTTGTTTCGTTGTGCAAATATAAACCGTTTGTAGAAAGGAAACCCTTTTTTAAAAATCACACAATGGAGCGGTGTATGCTTTAGCTAAACGGACCCTTTTTAATGTTACGGAAATATTTTTTTTATATTATTTTCAAGCATAAAATGTGCTTTTAAATTGTAACATTTTTTTAAAAAGGACCTGCCAATATATAGGAAATACAAAAATATATTACATCACTTATTGTGTACATTTTTTCATTCCAAATAGTCATTTGTTGTCGCGATGCGATTCTTCTGGCTTCGTCAAGTGACGGAGTTTCAATTGGTTTCTGAAACTCTGGATGATACTGCATAAATTTCCAAACTTTCTGCTGCATTTTAATAAAGTCTTCAGTCTCCATGGTTAGTTTCATTTTTTTCCAGCAAAATGAAGCCTTTTGCCTATACGCAGTTAACGGACCATTCGGAAATGGTGGAAATAAATCGTCGTTGGCCATTGTTGCGCTAGAATGTAAAGAAAAATAAACATTTTAATATTAACATTTAGGGGCTCAAATCCATTACACTTTTGGAGGGAAGTCTGCGATAGTTGATGGGTACCAAACACCTAAAAAAATCGAAAAAAAAACCCTAAATGAACGTGACGTATTTTATACACATCTCTTTATTTAAAATTTTGCTTTAGTGTAGTTTGTCTTATCTTAGGATAGGGTAGGCCATTTCTACACAGCGGATTTTTAAATGAATAAAAAATATTAAAGGACCCACACTACCCTATTTAGATTTATAAAGCCTTAATATAACTGTTTACTATAAAATAATAACTGCATGTAGTGCATGTAGTTGAACCCAAAGTATTTTTTTTACAAAAACGCATTTTTTTTTATATAAAAACTCAAATGTTTGTTTAAATATTGTGAAAAATTTTCATAATGATCTCACCTACTCTCAGTTGTAAACCCAGCAGTTGTTTTTCGAACGTCAAAACTGAAATTTTATTTATATTATATTTCTATATACAAAAGTCAAAATAGTGTCAATGAAGCATAAAATATTTAGTTAAATGCAATAAAGGCTCTTTAAGTATGTTAATTAAGGGTCAATCTAATTGCAGTTCAAAACGACACTCAAGATATTTGTTGATTTACCGGCGTAAAATTCTTGTGAATAAATCTTTAATAAATGAATTTTTTAACATTTAAACTTATTTTTAAGGTGACTTTTCAATGTAATTACGAACTGAAAAGTCTTGTCTTAACACTGAACCTAGTAGATTTAATAATTTTAGATTATTTCCAGGGATAAATCGCAAAAGATTTACGACTAATCTTACGAACAACTGAATTCACCCAAGAACCGAAGACTACTACTAGCAAATGGAAAATATAACAGAAATTTTGTTAATTTTGTTAACTCATGCTAAGATAGATAACAAGAAACCCTCGATTGATTTCATACCACTTTTAATTGCAGTTTCGCAGCTTATCTCATGAAAACAAGATAAAATAATTAATATTTTTCTGATAGATTAATTCAAGGGGGGATCTGGAAATATGTGTTGATTCCAATGAAGATCCAAAGGTCAGTAAACCATTCTCTACATGTTTGCCTCTTTTATTTATTTATGCATAGAGAATGTTTGAAACGTTGAATGGGTTTGTGAATAAAAAATGTTGATGAAATAAGGGAAATTTAAATATTTATATTACTTGCATTGGTAGAGTGAATTTACATTATGGAAATAAAGTTTCAACGTTTTATGAAGTTTATAGCGAATTCAAGCCACAAATTTAGAGCATGCTCTACTCTGGAGTCGAAGAGTGCCTACTTTATTGCGGATAGTGCGGAACTGCGTCAACAGAGCTTTGGAAACCTGTAAAAAAGGGGTTTGGTCCCGAAATTGCAAACATTTTACAAAAACGGGGAGTAAAAAAGTATGTAAAATTATTAAAAACAAAATCTTGTCCGAAAACGATTGGCAAAAAGAGTAAAACATAGTTTTTTGTTGTGAAATTTCAAATTTCTTTATTACTAAATACAAAACTTTGAATAGTTGCTGCTATTTGAATCATAAGCGTATGTTAAGCGTATAAAATCTAAATTTCTATTCTTTTCTATGTTTTGTTACAGTAAAATTATTGTATTTTTGGAAGCCTAATCCGAATCATAGTCATTAACATCGCTATCATAATCGTCACAATCACTCTTAGATTTTTTCAAAATTCTAGCCTTATATCTTGCATAAGCCTCTCCATATCTATTAACATCACAGTAGTCGATATCATCTTCAAAACCAATTGCTTCTGAGTCCACTGAATAGACGAAACCGTTACGATACTGGTCCTCATCGTCACTAGATAAACCACGATCGCCATCTAGAAAAAAGGTAATATCTTTGTATTAATTTTCTATTTTTCTAATAAAGTGAGGAAATTATACCAATGTCGAAATCTTCAACTGCATGCCGAATATCATTTTCATTGACGCTAGAATCGTCTTCTGTGTCTGGATATTCATTTCTCCAATTATTTTCTTCATTGGAGTCATCTGAATCGTAATCATCAGAGTCGTTTGCATCCGCATTTCGATCTTCGTAAACTAAATCGTCGAATGGTCGAATACTGGGAAATTTCATAAAATTTCATTGAGTTCAATGGTTTAAAAAAATGATAATCAGCGTCAACATCTGGTAAAATCATATCAAAATACTAGATTTCGTGTGATCTTTACATGAAAAAATATATTAAGCAAAATTGCTAATAGTTTTTGAATTTTGTGACGGTAAAAATTTAAAAAAATTGATGTCTACAACACTTGACTTTCTTATACTAAATCTGCATTCCAGCGCAATTTACCTGACGATTAAAATAATAGTTTACACATCAAAGTTTTTTTTCATAAAATCTAAAATATCTCGGTACCGGTAAAATATCGATTTCCGTTCAAAGGCAAACATTAGAAAATTTCAACATCTTTTATTAAACTTGAAAAACCGTTGGATTGCAAGCAATTCGCAAAAATATAATTTTTCATTTTTTAATAATATCTCGATAACGGTAAAATATATTACAGGCAAAATGGTGGGAAATATTATTCCCTTTAATTTATTTCACACATTGGACCATAGACACCCCATCAGTTTTCGAGATAACCGCAAAAAACTGAATTTTTCGATGACAGCTTGAGAACACAAAAGTGTAGGAAAGAAATTTTATCATACTTATAAACCTGTAGTTTCGGAGAAAATTGCGATACTTGAAAACCCGCCATTTTGTTCACTTTCGGCTAACGGATTTTTTCCCAAAAGTAAACGTCCCATCATACAACCTAACATTCCCGTAAAATTTCATGGCTCAAAAGTCTTTAATAAATCTTGTACACAGACTGACATACATTTGACTCCAATCGACTCGACTCGGGAGTTCTGGGTTTTTTAGGCAAAAATTAAGAAGTCGAAATGTTTCTTGATCACATTACATCACTATCAAACAGACAGACAAACGGTACTCATTCAGTTATAGAAATTGCTTCAATATTCCAAGGAAACAGAACAAATTGCCAATTTTTACAGTTCCCGAGAACAATAAAACACTGTTGGACTGAATTGTAATCCATGTGACAACAGTATTTTGAAAATAAAACTTGGATATTGATTCTCAATTCCAAACTGAAGCAATTTATTCACAATCAAATCAGGTAATAATATTCTGTATTAAATAATAATAATAATAAAAATGAATAAAATATTTTTGATTCTTTAACCATGTTTTATTTTCAAAATAATCCTAATTCTTACTTTCGTTCAATTAAAGAACAAAATTACAAGGAATTTTACTTAAATACTAGGTTTATACTCGAGTAGCTTAAGAGATACATAAAAAAATGTATGCAGACATATTATGAAAAAAAAAACTTAAATTAACTTCAAAATTTTGTATAAAAAAAAGACAGTTCTTGTTTCAAAAATGTAGGTATCTCTGCAATACGAAATCAAAGTACATTTGTTCATGTTGTACGACTTGGAGAGATTCGATCTTCAAATGAATCTCATGGACACGTAAATTTGATCTATAAACACGAACCTTAAGAGATTGTCGACCAGATTGCCATCGATTTCGGTCGTTTGGTCATTATCTGGGACGTATAAATCGTAGACGAAACTGTCTCCAGCCCCAGCTCTGCTGCCGGAAGCTGTAGCAGATGCGCTGCTAGTCGGCTGTGAGTCGGCGTCTGTTTGCTTTTCTATATCGAGAATTGTGATTTCCTTGATAGCGGCTGGATCATCCTCTTCCTTTATTTCCCGATAGCAGTTCACCACTTTAAAGCGATTATCGTGTAGCGAGTTCCGCATTTCCTGCCGCCTCTGCTCCAGCAAATTGTTGGGCTTTCGCGTTTTGAGCGCCAATTGTTTGGCTTCATCTTTTGTTAGTTTAGTGATCTGAGCAGAGATGTTTTCTTCCTGGAATTTTCGTATATTTGCTATGTGAAATCAGGTAAATAGGGCTCTATGGCAAAAGTCTTACCTGTGAATTTACTGTGCCAGCGAATTTCAAAATGGTCGAGACTTCATTTTTAGTGGCTAGCAGATTTTCCTTCACTTCGTCGACTTTTCTCCGCTTGCAATTCAGCACGAAGGCATTTAAAGGCTCTTCGTCGATCCTCCGCTTGACTCTGACCACCGCAGACATGTTTTCTGGACGAAAAGACGTAGTTTTGAAGGCAGATTACTACTGGTTCTAGGCCACAAATTAGTGAAGCGGGGAGAGGTTAGGAAATTTAGGCGTTGTACCTGTTGCTTTTTATTAATTGCAGATATTACAAAAAATCTGCAAGTATAGATTTTCCTCGTGAACGCTTTGATAATTTCGCAATCGACCGAATTATAAGAAAAAAAAATAGTTTTTACGAAACTGAACTGAAAGACGCACTCTGATCGAGAGATGTGCGGATTAGCCTTCTATGCGAACTGCATACAGTTCAGTTCATATTCCCCGCTTTTTGTAATTGACTGGAAAGTAAATGTCAGAAGGAGGATATTTAAATGATTCGCTCCAATCTTCGATTCCACGTTCGCTTTTTTCTAGTTCTCAGTTTTTCCGTTTGCTATTGGTCGCGTTTAGGCGGGGACCAGTCTGGTATAATCTGACTTGGTTTTTCGATTCAAAACTACTCGAAAAATTCCTTTCTTCAGGTATACGGTCGGAAAAAACAGTCGGAAAAAATTTATTACTCACGCACAGTTGCCGAGCTGAATGTTTACACTAGTTGATGAGAGAGTATTTGTTCTTGCTGACTGAGCAATTAAACCGAGATCCAACTTTGCGGCAATTAAAATCACACATAGTTTTGGTACCGACCATAGGAAACTAAACCCATCTAGTACTTGGCATAAACAATTTCTTGATCAAAACCAAACCATTTTATAACCTCAAAACAAGTTAATGGTGGTATCTGGGATTTGATGGGATGTCCATTTCGATCCAGTAAAGGAATATGTATAAGCAGTGTGCGACAAAGTGGGTCAACTCTTTCTTGACCGACATATTATTTTTCCATGGAGAACGACGGTGGCGGCGCTAGTGTCTGAGTACAGACATCTGTCGTTTTCCAACACGAAATGCAACGGATTTCCATGCGACATGTTTATTGGGTAACTTCGTCGCTGATTTTGAGTGTTCGGTACCGTTGTGACAACCCCTAATGTCAGTGTTGCGCTTTAGATTCTAAAAAAAAAAAATATGTGATTCCACCACACCTTTCGAAGGACATTCTGTTAAAAACAAAACAATCAGAATTAATAAAAAAAGTACCAAACAGAAGTGATAAAAATGCATCATAAATGAGATTTCGCCGACTTAAAATGTTTGTGACATCAACAACACGCCAGCTATTTTGTTTTATTGTTATTGCAGCTTTTCTCTTTACGTTTATGTTTTATTGGTCGTATTACATTAAATGGACAAGCAATACTTTAAACGGTAACTCCTTTCTATCATTTCCTAGTAATTTGCGTTATCAGTATTTTCTGGTTTCAGGCAAGGCTGTGTCAAGCAGATTGATAAGCAATGTTGGTGACTTCGATGAAGAATTGGTGGTTATTTACAATCGTGTACCGAAAACAGGGTCTACCAGTTTTGTAAATATCGCCTACGACTTGTGTAAGCAGAACAAATTTCACGTACTTCATATTAATGTCACAGCAAATATGCATGTCCTTTCATTGCCAAATCAAGTGAGTAGAATCCGCCACAAAAAAAAATCAAACTCCTAAATTGTTGGTGGTTTTTTAGATAAATTTCGTAAGGAATATAACGGCGTGGAAGGAAATTAAACCCGCGTTTTATCACGGCCACATGGCGTTCCTTGATTTTACCAAGTACATACTTTTTTCATGCACAATCCAGAACTAAAATTAATGATAAATTTTTTAACTAAAGATTTCAGATGCCTGTAAAGCCAATATATATAAACTTAGTACGTAAGCCCTTAGATAGATTAGTATCATACTATTATTTTCTACGATATGGAGATAATTATAGGCCAAATTTAGTGCGAAGGAAAGCTGGAAACAAAATGGTAAATTGTTCATAATTTCTCTGTCTATAAAATACATCACTGATTTAAGACGAAGGAGTCTACGGCATTAACTACCATACAAAATATTGAAAAAAAGTGATGATTGTTTGTCGAAACGGGGAAAAACTAGCGTGACGTATTTCTTTGGACAGCCAATTAAAACACTTGTTTTAAAGACTAATTAATAATTTTTTTCCTAAGACTTTTGATGAATGCGTAGAGCAGAAACAACCCGACTGTGATCCAACAAATATGTGGCTACAAATTCCATTTTTCTGTGGCCATGCAGCCGAATGCTGGTAAAACAACTGTTTTTTGAACTGAAGAATTTTATAACAAACAAATTAACTTTTCTAGGGATCCCGGAAGTGCATGGGCGCTAAATCAAGCCAAACGCAATCTCGTTAATGAATACTTTTTAGTTGGCATTACAGAAGAAATGGACGATTTCATAGACCTCCTTGAAAAATCATTGCCAAGGTTTGTATGTGGAAAAATCCTAGTCATTCCATTAATTGGCATCAAATTAAATGAAAATAAAGAGAAAACTCTATGTCACATTACCATCAAATCATGTATGTCTGCAATTAACATTTAATCTCATATCATATTCAATGGCAATTGGCAATTAATGAGTTATTCAATTAAAATGATTAAAATGTATTCAAGATCATTGATTTAATTGCAGGTTATTCAAGGGGTTCAAAGAACATTACTTGCATTCCAATAAATCTCATCTGAGGCAGACCACTTCCAAAATAGCTCCCAGTCTCGAAACGATAGCTGAAATCAAACAGTCGAACGTATGGAAAATGGAGAATGAGCTTTATGAGTTCGCTTTAGAACAATTCCAGTTTATTAAGAAGAAATTAACGATTCCTGATAGAAATACCCTACAGAAATTCTCCTATGAAAAAGTACGACCAAAAAAATAACTCAATAAAATACAATTTTTTCCTACCTACCAACTGTATAAAATATATGTTTTTTTTTTAAATATATGTAAAATAGCTCATAGAGAAGATAATGAAATCGAAAGGATAAAGAAATTTTTGTCTAACGTAAATAATCTCTTTGTTGCCTTGTTTATGTTTGATTTTTTTAAGATGAATAAATACAAGAAAAGTTACAAATTTTACGCATTTGATTTTTTTCATGAAAGTAAAATATGTCATTATTTTCGTCAAATTTCGTCCATTTAAATTACGTACCCCCTTTCCTGTATCCCCACCTGGTATTTTAATAATAGCTAAGAAAGTTATTTTTTGGATGTTTTCGGTATTTCTAAAACTTATCCGAAATACTTAAACCCGTCAACTACGGTACAAAAAAAATAAAGGCAGTGCAATTGGAAATTATCTCCGCTATTTGAAACTTATTGGACTATCGAAAAGATGGTGATATATTTATAAAAATTATAAAAGATTTGATTTATTAGGCCATTGCCGATCGATAGCATTTTATTAAAAAATTTGAACTAAATAGTGTTTCAGTCACAGATTTAATGAGTCTTTTTTACTACGTGGGCAAAACTCAAGTGAATCTAAACGATTGGATTTATGAAATATGATAACCCTTTGAAAAGAGGTTAAATGTTTTTTAAACTAACGACAATTAAGCGGTCTGCGCAATTAGGTAAATAAAATCGTCTAACGATTAGGTATAAGGTTGCATTGTGCAGCACAACCACTTCGTACCGTAATGAAAACTACTTTGTATCATACAATATTTTAGCATTGAAGATAACTGATTTCCTTTATATAAGATTCCCGGCGTAACTGGAAAAATATAAATTGGTGATTTTTGCGAAACAACTTTACCTAGAAAACACGCTAGGAAAAATAACTAGTTGTAAAAAAAATCATGTAAGAAATTTGTAATTACAGTGGATTTAACATTCAATTAAAGTGCATTTGCCTATTATGAAGTTACACTCACGTCGTCATGTTTCTTATGTAAATAATTAGTGGGCACACTGATTACCTTTTATTAAGTATGGTTTCAGGTTGATCTGTTATTAGATGTTTTCATGAGTGATTTGTGTAGTAACGCCACTGCACTTGAACTCGATATGACTCCAATTTTCTACTTATGCATAAAAAAGCCCCTGATGTGTGCTTTGTAGATGTACACAATTCAAAAAAAAAGACAAACGTTAGATACCAGTACTTTAATAAATAACTGAAGCAGCATTCGAGCTAATTACGAGGGAGCTGCTCCAGTTTGATGGTAGTAGTGGTAATATTCTGAACTGGTGAACCGTAATTAAGAACTTATGGAGACTTAGCAAGCGAGCGTGGCCTGAAAACAGTGTAATGCAACTTTGCCGTCCTAATAGCTCCCGCTTCTCCAAGTGATATGGCATCGAAACACAATTTAGTCGTACTTTTCAACAAAGAGTCTTTGATTTTCTCGAGTCAAATGGTAACTCGTTGATAGGATAGGAGTATATCGCGAGCTGTCGAACAACATTTTAGTCAATTCAAATTCGCGGTCTAAAGTAAACGGTTGTGCTACGCTTAAACGAAAAGTTTAAGAAAATTCTAAATTTTTTACAAAGTGAATAAACGTGAGTTACCTTTTTGAATCCTACCTTAGAATACTTTCATCACAAAAAATTGTATTTCATGAAAGTGCGTTCTAGAAAATCCAAATAAGATATCTTTAATATCTCAGAACTCAGTTACCAGTTTAAAAAAATAAAATAAAGCTGAATCATGTCTATGGTGGCATGATGGCATAAAATTATTTCTTAAGAGACTCTCTCTGAAGTTAACTGAAGCACTAGGCCATATCGAGGTTTGTTATCCATTCATTGCGAGAGAGGCCTAAATGATTGTGTTTTTTTTTTTTTCAATTTCGGTGTACGGGTGGGAAGTTGTTAGTGCGAGTTGGCAAATCGCGCAAAGTTACGAAATAAATGGGAGATTTTCTGCTTTTTCTGCAGGTGGTCTTGTGGATTTTCCTTTATGGACCATTTCGATTATCTCATCGTCTCCAAGTATCGTTTTCTGTAAAATTTTCTATATTTAGCATATAATTTGTTGAGCAAAAATCGTGTTGTTAAAAAAAATGTCTGAAAAATTCAAACTTTGCCGCCAATTTAATTTAAATCCTGTTTACCTTCAGCGAATCGTCTGTAATTTGGAGGATCGGTAAAGTGGGTGAATCCTGACAGGCATGAGAACTGGGATTTGTTTTGACCTAGTGGCGAACGTGTTTCGTGTTCGCCTTGTGTGCGTTGTTCTAAAATAAGATGCAGTATTGATTTTTCACCCTTCAAGGACATTTTCATTCATTTAAAGTTGCTCGCCGGGAACGAAGAAAGTTTGACCTTGCTCATTCAAAGTAGTTATGAGTCGTCCTTTGTACTCGATGTTCATAATATTTTTAGTCTCGTTAAAAACATATAAATTATGCTACTGAGTTAATGTACTTTAATTCTTAGTTAGTGTTTCAGTTCAGGAGAGTTTTGAATAACAATAAAAGTAATAACGCAAGTGAAAAATGTTGATGCTGGGTATGCAAAATTTAAAAAAATCTTTGTTTACTTTATTCACAATTAGTGAATGAACACTTTTTTTTATTATGAAGGGTTAAATATCAATTCAGAGAAGAATTTTTATTAAAATACCATCGCTTATTTATGTTCAATATGAGAAAATAATTTATTTTCCGTTCTGATAAAACAAATTGATTTGGAAATTTTGCTATTTCAAAGGATAGAAAATATAAGTTATGACAAAAATATTTTAGCAACTATAATTTAAAGAAAATTGAGGTGTGATCCATAAAAGAGTTGCTACGTCGATTTTGTTGTTAAATTTCTAAGTATCAAATTAAATATTTAAAACCGAAAAATATTAAAAATGCTCTATTTTTTTGAAAATGCACGCACATGTGGAAATAATTTGATTTTAAATATTGTTGTGTTTTTTCGTGATTTCAAAAATTACGAAATTGTAATCAAATAAATCAGTTTGTGGAGTTGTTCTGAAAAGGCCCCAACTGCGACTCTGGAGCAGCAAATTTTTAAAGACCAACTCCGAGCCCGATTCCGATCCTGACTTTAGCTTTTCTAAGCTATTTCTTAAGATGAAAATGACATTGAGATAATTAAACATAACAAAAGCTATAATTGCCAATCTGGAAATTATTGAAAACTCGTATTGGGATTTAATTGAACGGCGTCGGATTTTCATGTATGGGAGTTTTATGTAGAATCATATCCTAAATAACTTTTGTTCTTGGACTTTTTTGATAGGATGCACAGTTTTTGAGATATACGCGAAAAACATTTTCGTTTCTATGGGGGGTACCCCCCCCCCCCCTAATGGTCCATTTTTGTCCATTAACGAACTTAGCCTCGCATTTTATGAAAAACGGATCTGCGCAAAATTTCAAGTCTCTAGCTCAATCCATGCGCCCGCAATCCGCGCCACAGACAGACAGACAAACGGACGGACATGGAAAATTCAACTTTTTTTATCATTCTAAACACACTGGTGTAATTCATTTTTTTGTGTGATGACGGGATCTTGGCGTTACAAACGGTAAGGCAAAGTTAATATACCCTTTGGTTTCACCATACGGGTATAAAAAGAAACGGGCCTTACCAAAGAACATTTATAAAGTTGTCTACGTAGTTTTAAAACTAAGAAAATTTATAAACTTGAGTCTACGTACTTTTAAACTGATTGAATTTTAGTAGTAGTCATTAATGGTCACTACCAATGAGCTGTCACTAACTCTTTAGTAATAACTTAATCATAGATTAAAACATTTTATGGTTGAAACTAAATTTGTATTTGGTAATAGTATTAAAGTGTAGTTTGACATCTCAATTTTTTTCCTTTATCCCATATAAATGGAAAGAGTTTTTGTGATTATCTTAGAATTCGATTTTTAGACCATTGTTTCGCCTTTCCTTAATTTGAATGGTAGATTTTCTCAAAAATACTGCGTTTTTTTGTCAAATTGGTTTACAGAATGACAGATTCCATTGACGATCCTCTTGGTTTCACTATTTCGGTTGACCGTGTGGATTACCTTTACACTTTTATGTAATTTTTCGTGCTTAAAACCTCAAGGTCAGATATGCCACTGTACCTTGGTGCAAAGCCTCATTCTCGAACACCAGAACAAAGAGAGGGCAACAAATCGACAAACAAAATACAATTACTGGATATTTATGAGTCAATTAATTGTTTTTTTTTTTTAATTTTTCCAATATAAGAAAAGATGATTCATTTGGAGAGTGCTTGATGCAAATTTAATATACTGTAAGACAAATAAAACAAAATTCTTATGGTATAATCAAAATAATATCTTATAATGGAATTTTTAGACTAGTGTTTGTAATAATCACACAATTTTGCCGGTCATGTGCTTTTTTTAAACTGAAGATCTTATCTAATACCTGTTTTACGATCTTTTCAATGATTGTTAGATAGAATTTTAGATAAAATTTATCATGTGGGTTAGATTATTATTGATGGTCAACTCCACATAATAATAATATGTTAAAACATATATTTTTATTACTAAAGGTTACATCTAGTATCACAATTTCGATACCTGTCGGATCACTTTGTATACACAATTACGTGGTGTAAATACGACATAAAACTCAAACATTCGTAATCCGGTAAACCCTGATGAAAAAAAAAACTGTCGACAACCTTGCAACCTGTGCGAGATTCAATTTTATGATTTAAGCATAATTTAATGTGAAATGTCTGCACATTGTCAACAACAATAACAAAAAGCATTAAATGGTTTTGTTTAGGAAATGGCTAAGTAGCGATGACCTCTTATTTTTATTTTACTAAGTCAGGTTTCGACAGAAATTAGCGGTGTGCAGTGAAATTACATAATTTAAATAATTTTGGCCCACCCGTTATGTGACGCCCTTGCTTGGCCAGCCAACATAATTTCGATAGGGAAAATGTGTCGAAAGTGCATTAAAAAGATGAACCTTGAGTAGGTATAGCTGCAGTGGTTTTAGGTAAATTCACTGGGTCTGCAGTGATTTTCTACTTCGGTCGACCCAAACAAACCAGATTTGTGGGTCTTGACATTTTTGTGACTACTTGATGGAGAAAAGATGAAAAATACACTCATGTTGACCCTAATAAGCTACAATATGTTTTTGAATTTTGGACGGGAATAGGGAGATATGGGCTGCATCAATTGGCCCACTCTATGTAATTTTTTGTGAGTTCGCCGAGAATATTGCATTTTATCATCAAATTTGCCCCATTAGAGAAAAATGGCATCATGTTGGAGATTCATAAATTATATGAAAATATATATTTAGTCTTTTTTTTTGTCAAAAACCTATGACTTCCCGTTTAAAGATCTGGTATAAAAGCTAGAACGCAATTTTTTCTACTTTACAGAAATCAAATTAAGAAAATTCGTATTTTTTTTTACAATTAACGAATTTTAAATAACGTCACATGTGCGTAAATGGAACAATTTTATTATTCACTTATAATCGTATAATGAACTCGCAAAGTACAGAATAGTTTAAAATTTTCGTCAATACACCTATTCAAACCCTCAGGTAACATCTATTAACCCCGGAACTATGGAACAAAAACATTTTCTGTAATTTCTATCATGCATCATCAAAATGACCTTTGGAAGCTTAAATTTTTTATAATTTTCTTAAACCAAGCTCAAAGTCACCCTTCTTAGCTATTCAGATTTTCGTCACTAAAACTGAAAAAGTCGTTAGCTTCTCGGAAAGCTCTGGTGGTGTCTTCGTTGGTGCTGAATGTGTTAACTTACTTGCGGAGGTGTGTAAGAAGGTGAGAGAGGAGTTTATATATCTGGACGCATCTAGACAGGAAAATGTTGTCTTATTATACAAAAGTTTGGCCTGGGTCGGCGATTGGGCTGCCGTGAACCGCGAACATAAGCCGGATGGGTGCAGAGAATGTAATAAAAGTAAATACCTTACAAATATCGTGGCCAGTTCAATTCAAGTTCGCGGTATCCATCGATCGGAAGTTCCAGTCTGCTTGTGAATTCGGGGATTTTCAAGGAAATTCGTACTCGATTTTTGAAAAAAGAAAACGTTGAATTTTGTGTTTTTTAAATTTCGTAGACCATTGAATTGGTGAAGTGAAAAACTTTTGTGGAACGCTCTTACAGACTATTTCCAAATTGTAAGGCACATTTAAAAAATCTACTGATCTCAACTTAATTGAAGACATTTCGAAGTAAAAACCTTGACTTGTTTACGATTTTTTTCCTTCGTTCTCTAAGCAAAAAATTCCTAAAGCTTTATAAGAAATGTTGAAAAATATCTTGCAAAATCAGGTTTTTGTCAATTATAAAGATATCATATGTAGTTTTATTGTGTCGCGGAATTAAAAGTTATATTTACCGCGTGAAGCATTAAATTTTTTATTAAACCTCGTATTTAATTTATTTACGTCTATTTTTTGTGTGATACTTTTTGAGATTGTCTCTAAATAATTGTTAATTGGTAAAATTTTAAACGGAAAACGTTTTTATCGAGATAAATTCATTTCAAACAAATGCAGTATACTAACATCAGTGGAGGTTTTTAAAAAAAAAATAATTTCTGCTATTAATAGCATAGAAGTTTCTATACAAAGTTAGTTGGCTTGAACCAGGGTTGTGCCGCGTAGTCTACGTGATGTAGACTACACCATTGTCTACGCGTAGACTATTACTGTAGACAATGGTCTATTCTCTACGCGTAGACAATGTAGACAATCAATAAAATAAAGGATAGCCGATTTAGTTTTAAAATCTCATTTTCTTCAATTATTTTAACTTAATAAAGCACAATTTCCAGGAAGCAATCGCCAAATCCCGTATTTTGTAAAAAAATGTTTGCACTGCAGGCAAAAAGCGGAGTATTTGCTGTTGGCCTCAAAGCCCAGCTCTTTAAATGCTTTGTTTTTAAGCCTTCTTGCCATATTTAAAAAAAAAACAGAATTTCACTGTGGGCACGTACGATAGGTACGGCGCTGGTGTCGCTGAGGAGCCTAGTTAGCGAATTTTCATATAAATTTAACTCTTTAGGGACAGCAGCGCCTCGCCATTTCTTGTAATTAGCCATTTCCTATATAGTATAGGATTAGATATATGACTCACTGATGGCTTTGTTTAGACAGATATGAGAAAGTCTACATTGTCTACGCAAAGTCGACATTGTCTACGCCAATGTCTACATTGTCTACCCCAAATCTATTGTCTACGCTATTGTCTACACTGAAGTGTAGACAATCAAAGTCTACGCGTAGAGGAACAACACTGGCTTGAACCAAGGACATTTTAGGAAGTTAGGAAGTTAGTATTGCTTAACTTTCAGACAAATTGGGAACAAAGATAATTATGTTTCAATATTTTCCAATATTTTCCATATTTTCACAAAAAACTGCGAAAAAACCGACTAAGTGAGGGAAAGATGTAACATATTTTATTGACAGTGCCTAAAGACGATTGATTTGTTAAAAGTAGATGTGACAGCCGGAGAGGAGTAACAAAAGAAGGATAATTTCGCATTGGCGCACCCCCTCAAACTTGCTCGTTGATAATAAGAAACTCTCATTAAAGTTTGATCCAAATAGGTTCAGTGGTTCTCGAGTTATAAGCGTATATACTGCTAGGTATTTCGCACATGAGGTTGCAAGACAGTTAATTTTTGAAATTAATTAAGTATTTTTAGATTAATTCCTTACACAAAACGAGCTAACGTAATTGATTAGTTATACGCTTAAAATACATGTCCACACATTTTATATAACACTATTCCATATGTATTGCCAGTTTTAATTAATTTAACAAATTTTCACATTCATCTTATTGATTCAAGTTCACTTGTTCCAATGATGCGAAGGAAATTTTAAAAATAATATAAAAACGATTACCTTTTATTTTGAAAAAAAAAATTGCAAAGTGCCTTGATTAAGTGCTAATTAAATGCATTCGATTGATAAACTTGTTTTAATAGAAAATATCTCAAAGTCAAGGTTTTTGTCAACATTTAATTTAAAACAATAAACAGTCAACGTTTCAATCCATTTTACTTAAGTTGCAGATGTGTTTATTTAATTATCATTCTGAATCAAAATTTTCAGGAAATACCTTCAATAAAATCAATTGATTTGATTGTTACTCCATAATAAAAACAAAAATGAGTAAGTATAACGATATTTAGAATGTGCAAACTATGCCAAAATAATTATCCAACATATTTTTATTGAAATACTAGCTTGCATACCCGTCGCTGCCGGGTTAAGTTTTTTCAATTTTTTTTTGATGGTCTATGTTGGAGCTAAACTTTAGGCCAATCGGCTTGGTAGTTTCCTCGCGAAAGGGTAACATAAAGGAAGAGCTGAGTTTCGAGATCACTTTACCCCCTCCCCTTACCCCCCCCCCCCTCTCGGGCTACTTTTTAATGGGTCTATGTTGGGGCTGGACCCCCGACGAACATCTATGCCAAATTTCAGGCCAATCGGTTCAGTAGTTTCCCCGCGAAAGAGTAACATAGCGCAAAAACTAAGTTTCGAAATCACTTTACCCTCTCCTCTTACTCCCCCACCCCTCGCGCTACTTTTCCGTATGCCTATGTTGGAACCAGAACTACTATGTTGGAACCAGATACGACAGACAGACAAACACCAACTCATTTTTATATATTAGTATGATTTTCAAAAAACTGAAAAAATACAATGTTAAGATAAAAAAAAATTAAACAGAGACATCTTGTGTTATCTAGAAACTTTGTATATCAAAATATTATTTCTACGATGAGTCATTTGTTTTACCACCACGATTGTGTCTTACAACAAAAATCATCACCTTAAACTTGAACTGAAATTGGATTTTACTTCCTCACCTTTTGCAGCCACATTCAAATTATTTTGGTCTTGGTCACTTATAACTTCTTCATTTTCAAAAGTGGGTCATTCTGTCATTCACCGATCTTGACCTACGATTATTAGATTTGATGAGAGTTAAAGTAAATTTTTCTATCACTTCCTTACACTTGTCTAAAAGATGGAAAAATTTATTTATGAATTCCAGAGTTAAAAACTAAAGAAACTTTTTTACATTTAATGATGGATTAGGATGGTATTTGATTAGCATTTTTGTAAATCAATATTAATTGCATTTTTTAAGTAACATGTTTGAAATTTTTTAAGGCATCTAACCTTGCTAACAAATATTTTAATTAATTTAGGGCCACCAACCATGTTGTCTGAATTGGATGAACTTCCAACGCTACAATTGGGCGATTTCTTATTGCAATTTGAATTGGATGGACTTTCGGATTTTGCATTTGAAGTTGCTGAAAAGGAACTCAGAGAAACACCAGATATTAAAGCAAAAGCGGTTGAGGATCTAAGGAATTTACTGGACGGTATGTTGATTTGATAAAAGATTACTTATGCATATGCAAAAATATGGTTATAGAAATTAAGTCAGTAACGTAATTGGAAAAAGTAATGAGGGGGTGCTTATCGGAAGGAGAGATTTTGGGGTTCTCTACATGAAGTTTTATAACTTAAATTATATAAATAGTACGAAATTACCATAATAAAAATCAAATGGGAAAATTTACGCTAAAGTTCAAAAATTCGTCAAGAACTTTTAATCAATTAACAATCCTTGATGCCTACAGCTGACGGACTGATCCTCAATAAAATTGCATTGGTCTTTGATCTATTAAATTAATCATGTTGCTGATAATAAGAATAATTTTCTTCAATAATCTTCGAGTGATCAGTAAAAACAATTATAATTTCTGTCGTGATTGTTGCAATAACAGAAAAAACCACACGGAACTCACCTTTAAGGCAACGATTTATGAGGTTCGTCACTGTGACGACTGGTAAAAGAATCGAATTTTAAATTCAAGTACTATTAGTTACAACGTCGAAAAAAATCCCGCGCGATTGCTTGACACTAATAGTTGTATCATT
Organism: Chrysopilus asiliformis; assembly: GCA_964034945.1. Taxonomy (NCBI): domain Eukaryota; kingdom Metazoa; phylum Arthropoda; class Insecta; order Diptera; family Rhagionidae; genus Chrysopilus; species Chrysopilus asiliformis. The sequence goes on from OZ035960.1 coordinate 3,534,241, forward strand.
GCAGGCAACATGATTCAACGTTTATTACCAATGAGTATTAGAATATTTTTAATGACAAAGTCAGTGCCGCCAATAAATTAGTGAGTGCTAAACGTTTACTTAGCAAATTAAAGCACATGAAACTGTGGGCAGTTTGACGAGAAATGAACTTTGCACAAAATGTTACGTCGATGGGTTTTATTTATTAAAATAATGCCATCACCTGATTTTCCGATATATAAAAGAACAAAATTTAAATTTTTTTAGAATAATATCATTTTGTATTCAGTGGCGTAGCAAGAGTTAGTGCCACATAGAGCGACTCAATAACCAGAGCGTAGTCAATCTAAAATCAGGGCACCAATCATGTATTCCGACGCGTCTCTGTCTTTCGACTTCGACGCAGCTTTTAACTCTTGACTTCGCCATATCAGCATCTTCAAATTTCCTGGAGTGACAGTCAGAATCACGTTTCGATTCATAGTGACGATTCCGCGAAATTTTAAGCTGCAGATATGGCGAAGTCAAGAGTTAAAAGCTGCGTCGAAGTCGAAAGACAGAGACGTGTCGGAATACATGATTGGTACCCAGCTTTTGGCGCTATTTTTCAAAATATTTTCTTATACAAAACAAAATAATAACTGTAGCTTTTTAATATGGAAATATTGTTTATTGTTTGACGGTTAACACAAATCTAAATCACGCAAATTGCTTTAAAAATTAATGAGAAAATGAGAAATTTCTCACGATTTACACAAACAGTCCATTTTTGAAGATGGACGTTTTGAACAGTCCATATTCGAAGAGATGGAGGTCTGTAATCCCTTTATAGTTCTAAATGTTGAACGGGTAGATTTTGTGATATATGCCGAAAAATAACTAAGCGTAAACTTTCTTCATCAAAATCTGGTTTTGAAAAAAAAATCAATACAATTCTTTGGTATACAGTGTATAAAAAAGTTAATATAGTTGCCGGGCAATTATCATTATTTATGGATAACAATGATGAAATTATTTTTAACACATTTCAGATGAAACCGATCTGGTGGTGCCCGTACACAGTGAAGATTGGCTGGTGAGGTTTCTTCGACCTTGTAAATTTTACCCAGAAAGTGCCAAAGAGCTGGTTAGTATTTCTTTTTCTTCACATTTTTTATTTTTTTACGCATTAAGTTAGCGATTATTTTACGGTAATAACGTGAGAAATGAGGGGGAAAGGTGTCAATTGACTGATCGGATTATAGAAAATACTATTAAAGTTACACGGTTTTCGCTATTTCACATAAATAGTTAATAAATAGACGAAACCATGATTCCGTTTTTCAAACCTGGAAAAGTAATGAACTGAAGGTCAAGATATTTGTTTTTTTTTTTGATTGGTTTTCAATATGTGTGACTTAACTTACATGGGCAATGACCAAATAATGATAATGACTTACTTTATTAAAATGTTTACTTGAATGAAATTTAAGTTACTTGCAAATATTTATTCACTTATCTAGACAACTGAATGACGATGAGTTTAATGGAAAAATGCATGTTGAAAAGTTGACAATGTTAACGATCGACGAGTCAACATTTGTTTGGCTGTGTGTACATGATTTTTCTCTTAAAAGCGCGTACATATTTTTTTTTTATTCCTACCTGATTTTTGTAGAGATGAATATGATTGAAGAAATTTAAATCCGGTACTTGAATTGAAATAGGTTCGAGAGAAACAAATATTCTAGATGACCGATAAGTAAGCTGACCAGATTTTTAAAATGAAAAAAAGGCCGTTTTATGTCTATCAGAATCGGAGTACAAGAAATTAAAAAAAAAAATACTTTTTTAAATTTCCAGATAAAACGTTACTATGCCTTCAAAGTGAAACACAGTGATATGTACAATGGACTGGTGCCCAGTAAGGAGCCAAACATTTTCAAGCACAATATTCTTACAGTCTTTCCAAATAGAGATCAGAGTGGACGGCGAATGCTTCTCTTAGAACTTGGAAGTATGAAAGCATAAAATTTTACTAAATTTGTACATTTACTTAATTTTTCTTGTCAAAATCACAGAGAAATGGAGGCACAAGGAGGTGACATTGGATGAAGTTTTCAAGGGTTGTGTTTTGTTCCTAGAAGCCGCCATGTTGGAGCCAGAATCTCAAGTTAACGGAGCTGTAGTATTATTTGACATGGACGGTTTATCTCTACAACAGACGTGGCAATTTACCCCGCCATTTGCCAAACGAATAGTCGATTGGTTGCAGGTAATTTGAAAACATGAGAAAAAAATGAGAAAAAAAAATTAAAATTCCTTGGTTTTAGGATTCTGTACCATTAAGAGTTAAAGGAATTCACATTGTCAATCAACCAAAGATTTTCAACATAGTTTTTGCGCTTTTCAAACCATTCCTAAGGGAAAAACTCCGTTCCAGGATAATTTTCCACGGGACAGACAGAGAATCCCTGCATCAACACATCTCCCCAAAATGCCTGCCCGAAAACTATGGTGGTGTAATTGAAATTCCCCGCATCGAGGGGGATCAATGGTATCAACTGCTACTAAAGTGTGACAAAGAGTACGAAGCTATCAACTCCTATGGCTATAAAAATAGGGGAAAGAAATGAAACTCATAGATTTTGAAAATCATTAATTCTTCTGCCCGCATGCGTTGCAGATGAAATTGAAATGACAATCAATTAAGAGAAATTGGATTAATGTGATAAAGCTGATAATAATGAAAAAAAGAAAGAAATAATTAATTATACAATAATTCTATAAAATCAAAACAAAACTCATATATTTTGCTTAGGAACATAATTCGTACATTCCTAAAATGTTTGCTACCATTTTGGTTGCATTTGTTAAATAGTTACTTAATAAAATTTATTCTTATTCTGTAATGCTAGTGATAATTAACACAATAAAATAATGACACTAATTAATATGCCTTAACTCTTGTCGCTACGATTTGAAAAAATAAATAATTATAGATAGATTTAATTCACTAATTTAGGGCTTAAACGGTTTTTTAATGTTAACAATTATTTCTTGTTATTAAAATACAGATCGCGCCAAATTTAGTTAATTCTTTAAATACTAAGTAGGTCAACTTTAATTTCGGTTATTGTTAAAACTTCTATGAAAATTGTTAAGTAGATAAAAAACGCTCAATAAAATTTGCGGTTGTCATTAAAATTTAAGTTTAATTTATAAGATTAAAATGTAAGATGGTATATTAAACAAAGTTTTATACAATAGTTTTTGAGTTTTCTTTTTTTTTTAAAGAAATATTTTCGTTTGAAGATCAAATGGATAAATTTTACAGTCGCAGAGAGATACAATAGCTTTGCACGGAGGAGTCAAAATACATTGGCCAAATAAGGAGTCTGCGTAAAATCTCAAGTCTTTAGCTCAATTTGTGCGCCCGCAATCCGCGCCACAGACGGACGGACGGACATCATTCTAAACACACTGGTGTAATTAATTTTTGTGTGTCATGACGAGATCTTGGCGTTACAAACGGTAAAGCAAAGTTATTCAGGGTATTCACAGTCTTCTTTTAATTTTCGGTATTCGGTGTTTTCGGTAATATTAAAAGACTGAAAATATTCTGCTGTGAACATCCCACAGCACAGATTTGAGAACAGCGCTTTTATTGGATACGTGACCCAATCATGTACTGCGAATTTGATTGTAAAATATGTCACATACCTTTAAATCCATGTTTGATGTATTATTTTGAATTTCTATTGTGGCAACGGCTATCAAAATTGAAAAAAATTGCAGTTCGATGAGATTAACAAAAAACCAGCGAGAAAATTTGACAACTAAAAACATTACTAGCGCCACTCGCGGTGGATTCTTGATACCGAATAACCGGGCCGGAAAACACGACTCAAGGCATGTCTACAATTACCGAATCCGGTAATTCATTTTTACATGAACCAAATTACCGTCTCGGTAAAAATCTGTTAAATTTGACTGAATTACCGAGCGGTAAATTTACTCGCAATTTAAGAGGACTGTGAATACCCTGTATATAACAATTAAACTAATGTTAATTTAAATTCCCTCCAGAAGCTTAGCACGTTCTTCAACGATTTGGTGTGGTTTTGTCTAAAACCGTTACATACGAAAATTTCAAATTCTTTCCAATTCCTATTAATTCTGGGATTCTTTTTCAATTTTCGAAAGTCCCTTGGGGTTTTCAATTAAGTTATTATAGGTTGAGAGCGCTAGCTAATCAAAAACCTTTCAGTTGTAGACTACAATTATTTTTCGATTCATTTTGACTGATATAAAGTTGCTGCATGCTAAATATAGATCTTGAAATGATCTTTAATATTTTAAAGTCTAATTACTAACGTTGAATGGCTTAATAGGTAAATAATGCTTTGTACCCCAAACCAGAGAACAAATAATCTAGAGAATAAACTCTTAGAACAAATTTTTAGAGAAATTTTTTCCACTGTGAGATGAAGCATGAAGCAAATGTAACACGGAAAAAATTATCCATTCGATTCCTCCATCTCATTGAATAGATACGACAAAAATGATTAGAAAATGTTCTCTTTGCTTCGTGCTCCCTAGTCTAAAAGTAATCAACTTTTAGGCCGTAGCTAGTGAATGATAGGGACATTTTTCCCCCCTTCGAAGGGGAAATTTGTCAAAAATTTGTTCGGCAGAGTTTTTTCTATATATTCCTTATTCTATGGCCAAACTTGCTAAATCGAGGGATGCTTGTATTTTTATTATGAAGTGATCAAATAGTAAGGCACTGTATTTGAAAAATCTTCCTGTAGATAAGATGTCAACTCGAAAATTAATAACCCGGTCCTTACACGCGTCTGTAGAGCTGACACAGTCTCGTGTAAATGCACTGACTGCCAGTTCACTAAATGCCTTTTAATTCGTTGTCAGTAATTTGACATTTGAAGTCTGTGCTACTGACAGACTTTACAGTCGCGTGTAAAGGCCGGGTAACTTACCATATCGATAGAAGTGAAAATATTCCAATATGACCAATGGTCCGAAAATTATCAAAATAAAGAATATTAAAATCCCAGACGAGGTTGAGAAATTCAAATAGTTCATATCGAATTGTATCAAATCACTTCAAAGAATGTCTTCACTGCCTAAAAAATGCTTTTCAATATCAATAAAACATATTAATTTAATTTTTTTAAAATAATTGGTTTATTTTTTGAAATATAATAATATTTCCTAAAGATTTTTCGTCATCATTTCATTGCAGATACACATGTGTGTTACAAACAGCAGAATAGTATTCAGTATAAGTTTTTTTTATGAATCATTTTTATAAGCTTACTTTTTTCATCATTTTTTAAAATGTTTTTCTTTTTTTATATTTACGTTTTCATTTCGTTTAAGAAACTTTTTGTCTTAATAATTTGGTTTTACTTTTTTTTCTCATTTTTTCATTTAAATGGATAAATTGTATATATTGATAGTATTTTAAAGATAAGTTCTTGGTGTAAATAAAAATTTTCTCTTAATATATCATTTGTTTTTTTTTTCACTTGTATAACAATCATAGTATTTAATTTGAAGTATAAATAAAATTCATTTTCATCTTTTCTCATAATTTAAATTAATTACATCACATCACCAACTTGTTATGTCATATTCTTTTTAAATCGTTTATTATACTAATAGTGTGATAATTCGGCATAAGCTATTTTTTTAAAATTTTTCAAAGGTCAATATAATAAAAAATCATGAGAAATTAATTACATTTGGAGAAGAAAAAACAATCAGCCAAGTGTCTTAATTTCCGTTCTAAAATAAAATTTCGTTTCAGGTTTCTGGTAAAAAAAATATTTTGCTAAATATATCAGATATACTTGCAGCTAAAAAAATATTTAAGTAAATTTTAAGTAGAAATAAAACATATTAAAATAAAGCAACGGTGTATAATTTTCCTAAAGATCTCTTCTTTGACACTTTGCAATTGTTTTTCCAATGAATAGAATCTTCTCATATCAATGATTGAACAAATTTTTATTTAAATAAATTTGGATAAAATAATAAAACGAACATATTGAAGTTTTTATTGTTGTCCCAATTCTGTAATCATCTATAACTCGATTGTGTTTGTTGTTAATTTTTTTTATAATTGTTTATGCAATCCAAACAGGAAAAAAAGAGAAATCGATTTAATTTTCGAATATAGCATATATAATAGATAATTAATTGATACATTCGGTTTTTTGTTGTTTGTTTCCTGAAAAACAATTTAATTGATAACCAGATGACATTGGAATTGAAAATTTTTCGTAATTACTTGAATATCCGTTTGCTAAGCTATTCATAAACATATTTTGTTCACTATTCAACCAATTTGAATGAGAATAATTCACCTACAAAAATACAAATTAATGCATAAAACAAATAATACAACAAATATATAATATTGTAAATAATTTTAAAAGAAAAATATATACATTTTTATAAAGTGAGATAAAGGTGCAAATTTTCCAACATTGATTAGTAATAAAAAAAAATATTCGGTGGATGCAGTGTTGAAGCAGTTTTTGAATTTTTCATATATTAAAATATAAATTAAGCATAATTTCTACTATTAGTTGCGTTTTTTTAATGTTCTGAACCAGTTCAGAACAAGCTTTCCATACAAAATCCTGCACTACCTTTTCATCTGGAACAGCGCTTGGAACAAAGGGAAATTTTATACGGTAATGTACGGTAATGAAATGCTGCTAACTTCAACATAAGAAATCTGACATTTTATTCTCAATTGAGGATTTTGTGTTGGTGGTTTGTTGGTTCTGTTCGACAGCGAAATAGTTTTAATCATGGGAGATAGCGAATCGTGATTATATCAAGAAAATATAGCAGTAACGGCCTACTGATGTAACCAACGTGAAGTTAGTTGCCATTCGAACTCAATGAAATTTCCCACTTACTCTGGATCGTTTTTTTAATGTTCCGTGCTCTAGAACATTAAAAAAACGCAACTATTGACTACTGTCCGGTAAGTATAATGAAAGAAAATCATAATCTCGAGAAATTCAACACAGCGCATACGCCGAACAGTTGCCAAGCAAAATTTTTAGTGTTTACTGAGAATTTATTTCTGTAATGCGGTGGTAAACTGCACTATATTCAGAATTTTATTCAAAATAGGGTTTTTTTTGCAGTTTGTGGTATAGATTTTCTTGCTCTTTCCAATGGTTTATTGAATTTGGTCATATCTCAAAAAATGAAGAAGTTACAGGCGTTTCAAGAACAGTATCTCCCATTTAAATCTATGAGAATGAATGACCTATAAACAGCTCTCCTATACATTTTACTTCTTGTCACTGGTTCTGACTATATAAGTGGCAAAGGGTCAACTTTCTATTAAGTGCTTTAGTAGCTAAAAAGTGTACGGGTATAAGTACATTAGTAGTGGTTTATCAAGATGAACAGAGTTCTACGCAACAAAGCAAAAATCCCGATATATCCCTTGCATTCTGCTAATTATCATAAGCACATTGCTTTATTTGTTTATCTTTATAAAGTGGAGATTTGTTTTAAATATTCGCCTACAAACTTAGGGTAGCTACATAGGGTAGCATCAGCAGCATTGTAGTTAATATGTACCTATATGTTACGTATTGTGTTAGCTGCATGTGCACTTTTTTTTGTCAATATTGGCTAATATTCGCGCCTCCCCTTAGACTAGTCCACGCCTCCCTAGGGAGGCGCGCCTCCCAGTTTGTAAAACGCTGTGTTAGGGAAGGAACTTGACTAAAAATCACTCGTTCAAACTTGTAAGTGTCTTGCTTAGTATTTAGTGATGCAAAGTGGTGGTAGCTACTTGACTGAAACATTAGAATCAAATGGATTTGGTTGATTTAGTCGACTAAACTACTTGACTAAATTGATACTAAATCGTTATGCTTACAAGTTTAATTACTAAAATACTTGCTACTTGACTAAAATACTTATACAGTCAGAACCAGCCTTTAGAGCAAATTACCTCCGGGCAACAGTTTTGTTGGCACAAGTAAATGCACACTGAATGATACAAATTGCGTATATTGGCGCGCTGATGCGAATTGGATTGTAATTTATGGATATATCTAATAAAAATGGACCGATCTTGAGGCAAAGGAATATCATTGTTATTTGAACAATAAATCAGGAGTTAAAAAAGCCGTAATGACTATTTCCGTTACGGAAAGAAATAATTTTTTTTTGCGATTTCTTTCTTCACAAAATAATGAGATTTTCGTCCACTTTTTATGCCGGCTTCACAATATTACCGAATACAGGCGAATTAAATTTTGTATCTCCCAAATTCCACAGAATAAATTGACAAATTAGATGTTTTCGTTAAAATTTAAACAATAACGAATTCTTGTGAGTGAAAAACCAAAATTTGCTGCTACTTTTCTGTCATGGATCAAAATTTTCCGCCCTTAATTTTAGGTCTGGATAAGACAAAAATAGCGATTTTTATCATCACTAAAATGACACTTGCAGACACATTTTTTCGAGCATTTTTGTCCAAAATATAAATAAATAAATAAATTAATAAATAAAATCTGACAAATGATATTTGCATGGAACATTTCTATCGTGACGAGATTTTAGACATGTTTTCTCCGCCCTTTTCCAACGCTGCTATACTTAACATTGACAGACTTTTCTAAACAAAAAAAAAAGTAAAGAAAAAAACTACTCCTTAGTAGGGATGTCAAAAAAGAACCGGTTAAACCGGTTACCCGGTTAACCGGTTTTTTTTTCAAAAATTTGACATCCCTACTCCTTAGCTTAATTCGAGGGCTGTTGACTGACGTATTCACCCTGCCTAGACTTCAATAAAACGCGGAGTGTGACAATTTCGCACACGGAGCACTTTCATACAGACTAATCGCAAATTCGAATCACACATTTAGAGCATGCTCTATTTTGGAGGCGAAGAGCGCCATCTTTATTCAATACAATTTTGTTAGAAGAAATTTGTCAAAATTTTCTATTGGATTTAAGATCAATTTTCGATCAATTTTCATGCCAATCCAATACGCTATAAATTTCCCGCCAAAGAGGAATCTAGGAATGGTCAAAACACCTGCAAAATAGCAATTAATCTCCTAAGTTTCTATTCAGGTTGTTTGAAAGTTACCCGTGTAACAAATTTTCCATCCCAGATCGTTTTAAGCATTTCAGCGTGCTTTTATTAATTTGGTCGACTGTGCGGATTAAGTATTAAAAGCATCTGTTTGTTTTTGAAAACGGATAACATTCAAATTTACTTCATCCTCAATTCTAGTGTCATTGAAATTAAATTAAATAAAGCTTTTTTTGACCGTCATTGGTTTACGCATTAGAAAAAATCAAATTTAAAGATTTTCTCTTACTAATCATAATTACTTTTAATATATTGAGATTAAAGCTTTAATTTCAGTATAAAATTTTAAACAGATTCTAAATATTTTTTTAGTTAAATAGTTATGTAGATTAAATAAAAACACCTTTATTAATTGACCAAGTGGATTAGATTTTAGTTAGTTTTTTTTATCAGAGAAATAAAGTTAAAAGCACTAGACGAATTGCCGATTTTTCAAATATTCTAACATCCCCTGAACATTTGCATTTACCTGTGCTGGAGAGTTTTGTTGCTGATTCATAATGTTGTTTTGTAAATTAATGCCGTGATGTCCAAAGCCTAAGCGTGAAAATATTGAAAGTTTAAAAAACAATTCGATATAACTTGAAAAAAATGTAAATACCTACCTTGACCGGACTGTTGTACATTCTGCTGTGTCAAATGTTGCATAAACATATCAGGAGTTGTGTGTTGTTGCTGTTGGTGCTGATGTGATGGTCCATTGTTGGAGTAAGAAGGAAATTGACGGAATGATAAAATAGCTGGATCCATAGCAGTCCAATCTGCCATATTTCCATAACCTGAAATAATTGAAATTAAATGTTTTTTGGAATTATTTCGCAAGCAGCATTTAACCGTGATATTTGCTTTTGATAGACATTTTGTCAATCGTCAACGTTACGATTGACACAAATGCTGTTTCGGTTTTGAACAATGGGAAAATTCTTACACTAACACACGAATGACTCAAGTAGGAAATCAAACTATATAGTTGCCAAAAATTCCTTGATGTAAATTGTATGTTTCATAGTTTCTAATTCTTTGAATATTGCGGAAAATGTATAAAAATGCCATTTTAACCCGGTTTTTCTCTTATTTTAGTTGTACAGAATTTCGAAATCATACAAATACGCGGTATCGAAATTAGTCGCCTATTAGAAATTAAGTTATTAAAGTGCGAATTTCGAAAGGGGGTTTAACCTTTAGACTGTCAGGTGTCCCTGAATGGGGCCACATATAATCTCGGCGACACCACGTAATATGTAAATGCCAAATATATAACAAATATTCAAAACTAAAACCTATAATAAGGAATTCGAGGAGTATGCTTGATTTTAAGGGAGAATTTGTAAGGGCCGGCCCATAAAATATGTTACAATTTAGGAGAGAGGACGAGGGAGTTTATAGTGTGCCGGTATGATACTAAACTCAATACAAAAAACCCCTGAAAACTGTGACTGCGAAATTAGGGATAATGTTTTAAAATACAGTGGAACTGAAGGACGTTCACGAACCGAAACGCATGTTTATAACCTGAAATTTTGTGTATAAACCGAAAAATTATTCACGAAATGAGGTATTGTTTGGGATCACAAGTAGTTCACCAAACGAGGCGGTCACAAACAGAGGTTCTACTGTAATACAATCAGGAGTGGTATTCCGTAACTTGTTCCAAGCGTTTGTTTCGAGTTAGAAGAAAAAGTAGTATTCGCTGTCTCTGTTTCGACCAAAATAAATGACAGTACAAAACAAAGCTAGCGAATACTACTTTTTCTTTTAACTCGATTCAAACGCTTGAAACAAGTTTCGGAATACCACTCCAGAATACGTTCCGAAAACTGTGCAAAATTAACTCCCACAAATATTCAGAATTAAAAACAAATCTCCACCTATCCTACCTGTTTTACTATGTTGAGTACTGCCGTTTTGGTTTTGCTGTTGTGCTAAATGAGCTTGCTGTTGCTGATGTTCATTCATTTGCTGCTGTTGCTGTTGCTGGAACCCCATATGCTGTGCCCAATTATTCTGTTGTGGTGAGGGTCCAGCGGGATTATTGCCCATATTCATAAATGGTAAGATTTTGCTACCCTGTGCTCGAGGTACGCCAAAACCAAAGGCGTTCATATGATTAAAGCCAGGTGGCGGCATACGTGTTCTCTGACAATTCTCTAAAAGATGTTTGTTGTGGTTATTCGGTGTCGGCTGCTGTACCATTTCGTTTTCCATTAATTCAGCTAAAGCTTTTTGTGTTTCAATAAATGGATCAAAACCTGTGTCCGTGTCCCCATTTTTAATTTTATAGCACATTGCAATTGATATTTCGTTGAATTTTGATCGAAGAAGGAAATTATGTTGAATTGAAAAAAATTGATAATCATATAAGTGTGGATGTGTAGACACAAAAACATCAAAATAAAAATGAAGAGATAGCGATTAGAAGTAATAAAGAAAAGAAAATGAATAGAATTTTTCACCAAATTTGCCAAATCACCAAAAAATTTTAGGATTTCATTTCTTTTGTTTTTTTTTAAGATATCTTTTTTTACAAACAACTTTCAACACAAGTTCTAAACTTTTAATTTTTATTTTCAAAAATTCATCAAATTTATCGTTTTTCAAAAATATCTTGCAATGAAATTTGAAAGAAAAAAAAGATGACAAAAAATATTTTTTTGTTAAATGAAAAATACCTAAATCATCATCGACAGTTGCATTTTGATTAAATTGATTGTGAATACGATTCGGTTGTTGCATACTACTACTATTGTTATTCGTATTGATTAACATATTATGGTTATGCGAGCCCATTTGATCGAATTTATTTAATAATCTCTGTTTTTGTAACTGTTGTCCGATTAAGCCTAAAATTTTTTGGAAATTAGAATAAAAATAAATAATGTTAAAAAAAGAAACATAAATTATATTTAAAAAAAATATATAAAATTAAGTAAAAAAGTGATGTGCAATTACAACATGATAAAAGCAACCAATCCAAGTAATATTTACAGAAAAATAATTATATAAGATCGTTGCGCTTTCAACGGTTATTTGAATTTTTAGGTGTTGAACATTTCGAAATTACGGGCTGTTCATAAAATACATAGCTCTAATTTTCGCCTTTTCAACCACCCCCTTCTTCCCCTATCGTTCAGGCCTTTTCACATGGTGTTTAATACCACCGTCTTCGTACTCATATCCCCTCTCCAAATGTGTGACGTATTTTATGAACAGTTCCTTACGGCTAGGTTAATACTTAATTTACAAAGGAATCCAATGCCTTAGGATTGCGTACAGAACAATATAAAATACATATCTGTTCCGCAACCGGGTATCAAGAGAATTTAAGATCGCGAAATGGGGAGCTCGATATTTTCAGGGGTCTCAAAGATGGGTTCCTTGAAAAAAGGTTTCTAAATTTTGGATCATCGAGAGGAAATTAAAATCCGACTTCACACTCTCGTCAAATTCAGGCAAATCACAGTGAGGTTGAGCGCTTTTTGGAGCCTAACAAGAATTTCCAGACGACCCGGTCAAAAACAATGTATAACACAGACGATTCAAATCAAACAAATCATTTTAGAAGAAGCATGAATTTTTCAATCAAAAACTTAATACCCCATTGCCACGTGTTCAGCTAAGGCACAAACCAGAAAATACTCGTGTCACTTAAAAGCACAGTAGACACAAAAGTTTGCGCTGTTGTCTAATATGCATTCGTCCATAGGTCTTTTTATTTCCACTGAAAACAATAAAAGGCTAACATTTTGAAGTAAAAACTTAGAAAAAATGATCGAGGTATGGTTTTTTTCATTTTTAAAACCTGCTAGAGAAAGAAGTATCGACTGCTGAGGAACATGCAATCAACAACGAATGAATAGAAAAAATATTTGGCAACAAGGGATAATTATACTTAAGCTTTCTCATAAAGCTACTATCTTCTGGTTTGTGCCTTAGCTGAACACGTGGCGATGGGTATTAAGTTTTTGATTGAAAAATTCATGCTTCTGTTGTTTGTTTGATTTGAATCGTCTGTGTTATACATTGTTTTTGACCCGGTCTAGCAAATCTCATGCGTTTTGGCTTACTTCGTCGCTCCCCCTGAGGTATGACCTGTCCCGGTGTCTGCTTCCAATAATTCTTTCCCAAATGTACTTTCCGAGTCCGGTCTTCTTCACTCAGTCGGCATAAAAGTAGGTTTAATTTTTGGGAACCCAAAATCTATAGTCACGGCGCTACCGTTTACCCTCAAATGTTGTATCACAGATTTTTTAACCCGTTGAAAGCGCAGTTACAAAGAATACTCTCCCAATATTTTAATAAAAAAAAATCCACATACCATTTGTGTGCTCAAGATATTGTGAATTAAGTCGATTATTTTCTAATAGAGTTGCCATACTAAGATGATCGCGATGATCATTAACCATTCCATTCGAATGACCATTCATCAAGAACTGTTGATGCTGCAATTAAATAGAAAAGAATATTTTATAAAATTTTCTTCGACTGTAAGGTATTGGAAAATTATTTCTAATTACAATCCAATTTATTGTTAAAAAATCTAATACAATGTGATCTCGGTTTCCACAACTATCAGTTAGAAAAATTCCTTTTATGCATTGAATAAAGTTGTAGAGGTATGATATTTTTTATTTAGAAAATATTAAAAACGTCCAAACTAGTTTTCGAGAAAATACGAGAAAAATTTCAAATAAAACTTGTTTGAGATATTGGGTTTTTTTTTTGTCTTGAGACATTTAATATTTGTATGCTCAATGAAGCAATTGAAACTAGCAAATTAATTGACTTTTGTAACACGATCACTCTTTTAGTTGTGATAATCGAAATCACACTGTAGTTAATAATTGAATAATAAATTATCTGATTTCCTTTTTCGTTTCAGCAAATTTATGACAATAAAAAAAATGATACAGCAGTAATAAAAACGATATGAAAATCTATGATGAAAAAATGATAAATAAAATGATTTCGAAACATGATTTCAAAGATGATCAAAACATAAAGATAAAAGTTGATCTAAAAGAATGCCGTGTGAGATTTTTTTAAAGACGAAAGAAAAATGAAAATGCAAGAGGGTGACAGAGAAATTGTTTTAAGTCGTTTTTCTGTTAGAGAATTTTCGCGCAGGTTATACGTCAACCATAAAACTTAAAGGCTTTAGCATAAAAAAATATTGAATTTTGACAAAATACGAATTTTTCCCAGTACACTCCATATAAGTTTTTGTTTATGTCTCTGAATCCGAATATGGCAGTGGTTTGGCTAGGTCGGCTCTTGTTTTAGATTTGATCATACTTTTTGAGGTATTTATAAGCAAATCTCTGCATCGCATAAACTAGAGTTGACTCAGAAAAACCACTGTCGTTTGACATAAGTTTTTTTGGGTTCGTGAACGTTTCGATTTGTAAATTCTTTTCAGTAACGGATTAAGTTTACGAACCAAGGTTCCAATGTATATGCAAGATATTTTCTTCCTAATACTGAGGCGTTCATTTTTAATACAGCTTTAGTTGCTTTCGTAAAATAATACCCTCCACTTCCAATTACCGAAAAAAAATATCAGTTGTGGTCAACACAAAACTTTCTTCTACAAAATCTACGACCCTGCGCAATTTACGCTAGAGCCCTGTCGCGTTGTCAACCTAAGGCGACCTCCCAATAAATTCTTGGTTTATTCAAAAATATCAAAAACGTACAAAATTTGAGATAATTTGAGAACTGTAAAATATATCAATTTACGGTAAATGACAAAAAGGTAGAAAATTTTAACATCTCCAATTCTTCCTTAAATTAATTTGTCGAAAAATCGTTAGTTTGCAAGTAATTTGCAAAAATATATTTTAATCTAAATATCTCAATAACGGTAAAAGATAACGGATAACGGTAAGAAACAAAATTGTGCAGAATCCCATTCTCATTAATTCACTTCATACATTCAGTCAGCAAAAACCCGTTAGTTTTCGAGATAATCGCAAAAAACTGTTTTTTTGGAAATAACGGTTTATCTCGATAACAGGTTGAGATATCGAGTTATAGCTAAAGACAAAAGTGTGGGAAATTTTATTTTCTCCAAGTTTTGTCATACTTAAGGCCACTAAAAAACGCGTAGTTTGGGAGTAAATCGAGAAAAACGAAATTGCGATTTTTGAACAACCGCCATTTTGGATACTTCCGGTTAACGGATTTCCACCAAAAGTTGATAGGATCGTCCCATTTCAGGACCCAACATGCCTATAAAATTTCATGACGCTAGCTCTATTAGTTTTTGAGAGATCTTGTACACAGACTGACAGACAGAAAGACATTTTTTTAATATGACTCCAATCGACTCAGGAGTGATCGGGAAATGTTTTTTAGGCAAAATTAAGAGGTCGAAATTTTTCATGAATACAATACTTTATTATACTCCGTAGAAGAAAGTAAAAAAATCTTGGATCCGCATGTGTCTCTTTATGAGAGCGTCTAGTGTATTTAATGAAATTCTAATACTCAAAAGAAATCCAACCTATTTAACACATCTAATTAAAATCTAGAACTACAGCATTAAACTTTCACAAAATTTTCAATAAAATATTCGTTAAACATGTGTTAAATACTCTTCTAAAAATATAAAAAAACATGCGTGTCTTTATTAATTATTTCCCAAAAAATATCTATCAAACTAAACTGGACTGCTTTTCAAAACTTCAAAGTACGATGAATTGAGAGACCATTGAAACCCATTTGAAAAAAACTGGGTATTTGTGGAAAAAAAATTTAAAAAGGAGCGTTTTAAAAGAAAATAAGTAAAAATGTAAATGAATCGTTAAAAAAAGATTAAAACAAAAACCTGATGTTGCTGTTGTTGTTGCTGTTGATTTTTATGAAAATCAAAGAATTTAGACATGTTTGTACCGAACAAGTTGTTACCGACCATATGATCATTATGATGAATATTATTTGGCTGTCGCTGTTGATGCTGGTGTTGTTGTTGTTGCTGTTGGAACATAGCTGCCTGTGATAACCTATTTATGTCTGCCCCATTATGAAAGAAGTCTGCATTGAAATCTAATTCAAAAAAATGTTGAAAAATTAACATTTTCCTAAATGAAGTAAAACAGAAATATCATCATTACCATGAATGCCGCCATTCACTTGTGGCATTCCTCCGCCCATACTGTTTATTAGATTATTTCGTTTTTGCATTTCCTGCATGCGTAGGAATTCCTCCTGCTGCTCCTCCAGCTGTTTGTTATTTCGCATCATAACATATTTGAATGCAGCTTCCCAGTCTTCGCTCGTATTCAACGAGAGCAGATATTTCTCTGGATTGTCGATCACACCATTATTGCCACTTGTACCGTTGCTAGCATTACCAGTTGGTGGAATCCCATTTGCTGCTGGCGGTGAACTTTGCTGATAGCCATCGATGCCTTTTAAGATATTCAATTTAGTATCTTTATGATATCTTAGGTTGTCATGATGATTTGTACCGTTAAGTAAATCTGGCAAATGTGAATTTATGGCATTATTCAAATGATTGTTAATCACTGTTCGGCTACTATTCGTATTCGCATCGTGTTCCAATTTTCCCTTGAGAAGCGGTTGGAACGATGACGTTGAGAAGAAACTATTGTTATCATCGAATAGACTCAATTTTGATAAGCAAGCTGGAAATAGCAAGTTAGAAATTGTGTTATTTTTGGTGGAGAAATTGAGGATAATAGAAAAGTTTTCATTCGAACTGGGTGTCTCCACTAGCGTTTTTTTTCCTTATGTTTTTTTGGGTTGACTCAAATTGGTAGATATAAGAAAAACACGAAATGAAAATTATGATTTTTTTGACAATTTCCGCCAATTTCAGTTCTACAAGAAAAAAATTAATGCAAAGGGCTGCGAAGAAGGTTTACTCAAAATTTAGAACTTGTTCTTCTCGCCTATTTTTTTTTTTGCTTATTTAAAGTTCATGTTTGGTATATTTGCCGAGTGCAACGAGCTATTTTCTTGCCAAAGGCATTTTAAGTAGACATTCGGGATAGTCCCGGACTTAGATACGTTGTCCGGGAAATTTAATTTGTTTCCACACAATTCGATTTAATCTTAAAACCTAAATATCTTTGCTCGCACAGTTTTCGTAAGGAATCTCTGCCTCCAGTGTGTTTTTTAAAGAAAAAAATCGCCTGCGGCACATTTAATTTTCAAATTACTTTCTAAAAATCTTTTCTATGGCGAAGAAGATATGCCGGTAAGATATTTTGAGAGAAAAAAAAACTCCAGTCGAGACCCAGCGTAAATTCCAAAGCAATTTACCTGAAGTATCCATAATACCATTGGTGGCTGGCGCTAATGTTGTACGATTTTTGCTGATGTCTGTAACACAATTAATATCCGCTGTATTAGCTAATTGTTGTGTAGTAGTTTTTAGATTTGTTGTTGTTGATGATGATGATGATGATGTTGAATTTAAAGGGTTATTTTCAAAAGTATGATTTTCTAATGTATCTGCATCTGATGAAATATCATGATTATTAGTATTTGAATTTGTTTCGTGTGCTGTCGTAGAAAGTGGATGATCAGGAAAGCTACCTGGCGAACTTTTACCGCTTGTACTGTCGCTAAGTGAACCACTGTCACCGTTATTACTGCTTGTTGTACTACTAAAGGGTTTTAAAAAAAAATTTGAAAAAAAACATTCCATTAAAATCACATTTTTTAACAAAGAAATAATTAACGCACCTTAAAGACCTCGTATCAGCATTCTTACCATCTAATTCATCATTAAGTGCGTCTTTTTCGAGATCAGCGATTAAATTTATCTCGTCATCTGCACACAAATGATTCAATTGTTGGTTAGATTTCTGATGTTTGCCACCATTACTATCCGCGGACGCTGAAGACGACGATGACGCCGACGATGACAATGACGAAGATGTGTTCCCATCACTTGCTGTTGTAGTGTCTTTTGTACCATTTTGATTCGCTATGTGATTTCCTATGCCATTCGATGCCGCATTACTATTCTCTTTGTTGCTACCACTATTATTATGGCTATTGCTATGATTCGAGCTACCCTTTTGATGTTTCTGCCCTTTTTTGTCGCTTTTCGATTTACTTTTCGATCCATTCTCTTTCCCTAATCACAATTATTTGATTTATTCGTAAATTTTTTCCATTATAAAATTCTTTATTGATTTACCTTTGCCCTTAGTTGATTCTTTACCAACAGGAGAAACTGAAAGGCTTGGCCATGCCTCCTTACCTTGTACAGGTCCCGTACCATTCGCTAACTTAGTATCACCATTTTTACCATTTGTAGTTACACTACCATTCGATGATGCTATTAACGTATCATGTAATCTCTTCTCGTACTCTTGGTGCTTACCTTGATGCATTTCCTATAAAAAATACCAATAAATTTATTATTCTTTCTCATCAAGCAATTTAATTGAATTTACCTCTTTTGTAAAACTAGCCTCATGATCACCCAATTCATGAAGATACATACAATCCCCCTTCGGACATTGCTGATTCTTCATAAAATGGCTACAATACTTCGTCGTACCTAAGCTAGTTTTAATCAGTCGGCCATCTATAACTATATTATTTACACTTTGTATAGCTCTGAGCGCATCATTATTATGAACGTAAGTCACATAAGCTGATGCGGATGGACCCTAAATGAAAGAAACGAAAAAAATGTGTTAAAAAAATGTTTGAAAATATCGTTTAAATTATTGAGAAATAAGCGCTTGGAGACTGGCTGTCCATAAAACTGGTCATACTCATTTTTGTCGGCTATATTAAAATTTCAGTAGTTGGAATTGAAGGTTGAGCCACCACTTATTCGGATTTAGCAAAAACAGTAGGTGCAACGGTAGGGAAGAAAATTGTTAAAAACAACCTCAATCAAAATTCAACGCTTTTCCTTCTACAAAAAAATGCATTTATCGCGTAATCTTTATTTTGTTGTTGTTGTTATGTCTATTAGTAGCAGAAAGACTATACTACGATGACAATCTGGCCGTGTTCATAATTGTAGATCTAACGCAGTGCGTTCATCATCATAGCTGCGCAGTGTGCTTTTGTGCAGAACTGCGTTAGATTTCTGCAATTATGAACGCCAGACTCTTCTTTGGCTCTAAGTCTTATACTCCTTAATAGTTCCCATTATTTTTTTGTTAGCTTATACTTATAGGAAAAACGGCTATATTTTATTTGACAGTATTTAGAAATTGTGCAGCGCGCGGTCGCGAGGCCTGATATGAGATGTCGCAGGAGGACTACATAGAATCCACCCTGCTTTATAAATGTGTGACATATTTTATGGACAGCTTCAAAAGATCACAAATGTTGATGTTTTTTTAGTTTTTTGTAAAAATTGTTCATGATTACTTACTTGTACGCCTGCATACGTGGTACTAGGATTTATCACAACTTTATGAATTTTGCCATACTTCCCAAAGTACTCATGCTTTTTGAGAATCTGCAAAAACGAAAATAAATTTCATAAAAATTCATAAAACTTTAATAAAATTCCACTTACATCGGCATCTGCCAGTCTTGGCGGCAAACCTACTACAAAAACAAGATTTTTCTGAACAACACGAACATTCGCCAAATGCTTGCGATTTTCAGTGATTTTCTGCTTTCGTTGCTGGTCCCTCTGTCGCTTTTCCGCTTTTAAAGCTTGAATCTGAAACAATGAAAATTATTAATAAATATGCATTGTAATTGGAATCGATCAAATGTACGAAACGATTAATTATAAATCACAACTAAAATCTACACCAATATGAGTCGTAATCAAGTGTGAAATTTTGGTGAATTTTTCGCGAATATCAAAACATTTCAGTAAAAATAATAAAATAAATCTAAAGCTGTGTAAACTGAACGAATTTCTTACCTGCTCTTGAGAGAGTGGAGTGAAGTCCGCCGGATTTTCCGGATACGCCTTTCGACATGCCGGACATAACTCATTCTCATCAGTGCGGATCCTATGCCAGCAGAACCTGCAAATCTACATCGCAAGTTTATCAAATGAATTTCTATTTCGGTAAACTTTAATCAAAGTATTTTACCTGATAACCGCAAGTGCATGGGAAAAAGTTCAGATCATCAACTTCTAGTGGTTCCATACACAGTGGGCATTCCACCACATCATCGTTGCTATTGTTCAAAACATTCATGTCAACAATAATGATTATTAGACAATTCTTAATTAATTGAATATAAATTAAGAGGTGTAAATGCAATAATCCAAATTGTATGACAGAAGACGCCTTTTGTAAATGTTGTATTTGCTGGTGCTGATTGAATTGGTTTTCTTCCTTACGAAGAGGTCTTGTTAAATAGTGAACTATATAACAGGACCGTGTGGAATACACGCTGTTAATGCAGCTCAAAGGCTTCCGAATATGTTGATCAATACTGTGATGAATAGAAGAAATTCCACGAAATTCCTCACGAATGTTAAACACTTTTGCGATATTTAATTAATTTCTGAAAGAAAAATTAAGAAAACAAATTAAACATTTATCATCAATTGTGGAAATTACATTTTAAAAAACGTTCAATAACATCGATATCTTGTGGGAAACTAAAGAAAGCGGAATATTTTTTTTTAGCCACGTACAATTCTCGTCGAGATCATGTGTTCGTGTTTGATAAAATGTTTGTAAACAAACGAACAACGATCGAGTTCTATTCCGATCAAAATATATACAATAATAAAAATTCAACCAGTTCGGCCAGCTGTGAGATAAACAAACATAACACGCCGGATAAACAATCATTTGTTTTCTTTTAGTATTTTGAACAAACTTTTCCAACTATCACCAAACTCCTAATTAAGGTTGTAGCGACGTATCGAATTGAAACATTACAATCGAACCAGATTTACTTGCAAATACAATTTCCTCGGGTACTTTCATTATTTTTTTCTTTTCAAACGTCGCGCTATACAATTTTCTTATCAAGACTACCGAACAAGCAGTTCACTGTTGCTTCAACATCACCAGTAATGTTGATCAATTACGCAGTTGAAGAATTTGCCTTAATTTACGACGAAATTAAATACAAATTTGCTTGCGGTTTTTTCGATTTTCAGCAAAAAGCTGGAAAATTCACAATTTTTCCATTTAACACTTTTTTTTTTGATAGACACAATAATTTGTAATAAACACAATAATAAAAAAAACAAATGCGTCATCGACAAGCATAGAAACTAATGATTGCGATAAAACAAATTATTCAATACGATTTCATTTCAAGTTTAAAGAACTTTTTCTAGATTTTAAGATTGCGGTTTTTTATTCAGATTTAGAGTTTGATACTTTTCTGGACATTAAAGTGAAACGCCGAAGCAATACTAATGTAGTGGTAAATTTCTTAAGGAAATTCTTCTTATCAGACTACAAAATCATTCCACCGGACGTGAAATATTCAAGTTTTGATTGCATAAAATTAGATTTATATCAATTTTTTGCATTGCAAAGTATTTTTTAATTGCTGGAGATTTTGTAATGGAATGACAAGTTTACGTCATCAAAATTTTATTATTTGAAGAAGTTTTTTTTAGATTGTTATCTATACAGGTTTTTAGTTCAAATGTAACATTTTACAAATTAAATTATTTTTTTCCAGTTTTTCCTTTGTCATTTGCGTAAAAAGGATTTTTATAATCCTAACTTTTTTTGTGCTAAACAATAAGTTACTCTTAAATTAAATATCTCACTGTCAACCATTAATGTATAATATGTGAATAAAACTTAAACTTAAACAATAAGTTTTATTTATCTAATTTGCATTCTAAATTGGATGTTTTTCATTGAAATGTCTAGGAGATACTGGTTTTCTTAGTCCGGTATTACACTTGGCTTATTTAAGCCGGCAACTTTTGGGCTTAATAAGCCAATGTGCTTACATTTGTTGCTTAAATAAGCCAATCCTGTTTGCATATGCTACACAAGTTTACATATGTGTGTGTGAACTCAAACCATTGAAATTGCTGCTGCTCATATACTTCCGAAGATCTTTACCTGCTGACGGTCAGAACGAAAATGATTTCTGCCTACTACTTTTCCCAAACCGGTTCACATGATTTGCATGTATGCAGATTGTCGATAAGCCATGATTTCGAGTGGCAACTTTTCCCTCCGCAGTCGTTTCTCCCGAAAATCGGCTTAAGTAAGCCCGAAAGTTGCCGTGTGTAATACTGCTCTTAGGCATTTTCAATTTCTTAGACGAAAATCCAAGCCATCTATGAAGACATCGCGGTGGACATTTCTGAAGACAAAAATTTCACGGGTGGTACAAATGGCGGTCGAAAAATGAAATTAGAAGTTAAATGTGATTTTAAAATTGTGCACTTATGGAAAAGTATACTAAATGTAAGTGTACTAAAACGGGTCGAAAAAATCCGAAGACGCCGCAATGCATTTAGACTATTTTTTAAATCATATTCACGCGACGTTTTTGTCTTCTCAAAAGCTTTGAAATTCAGATTCTACGACAATATTCTTCTCCGCCCTTGCACATACACTCTAAAAATAGCGAACTATTCGTGGAATTTCCACATGCTCTGATAGCTAGCAACATAAAAAAATACGCCGCAGGTGATTTTCATACCCGTATGGTGAAACCAAAGGGTATATTACCTTTGCCTTACCGTTTGTAACGCCAAGATCCCGTCATCGCACAAAAAAATGAATTACACCAATGTGTTTAGAATGATAAAAATATTTAATTTTTGCATGTCCGTCCGTCCGTCCGTCCGTCTGTGGCGCGGATTGCGGGCGCACGGATTGAGCTAGAGACTTGAAAGTTTGCAGAGATCCGTTTTTGGTCAAATGCGAGGCTAAGTTCGTTAATGGGCAAAAATGGACCATTAGGGGGGGTACCCCCCATACGAACGAAATCGTTTTTTGTGAATATCTCAAAAACGGTGCATCTTATCAAAAAAAGTCCAAGAACAAAAGTTATTAAGGATATGATTCTACATAAAACTTCCATACATCAAAATGCGATTGGAATAAATTTTAAAAAATCTTATTGGAAAGTTTGATTTCAAAGTGGAATTTTTGTACAACTGTTCGAATTTTGATACGAATATCACCATACGGGTCTCCAATGATTGCCAGATTGGCAATTATAGCTTTTGTTATGTTTTTTAAAAACACATGCTCTGTAGAGAAAAGGCGAAACATCTAAAAATTATCCGAATTTCATTTCCAGATCTAACAAATTCACACGAAAAAATATAATGACACTCCAGATCAGTGTTCGTGAATGTCGTTAAAGTCGGTTTTCACTGTTTTACTACAAAATTTGTCAGTAATTATTGTGTTTATTCATATTTCAATGGAAATGTTGACGCGCGGAAATGATATGTGCGTAAGGTACTGATTCTAACAGCTGTTGCCAACAGGCAATTGACCTGAATGACGTAATTTGGAGAACAAAAGGCCAATTTGACAAATTTGAAAAAAAAATACATGACTCATTTTGAAAGAAAATTTCTTGAGGAAAATATTTTCCAGTAGTTTCACTTAGGTATAAAGTATGCAAAATTAATTGCCAGATAATCAAATATACGTACGTAATTTGGATCTGATTTGGACAGATTGCGTATATTTTACTGATAGCGATAAATATTATGTCGGGTGATAAACAAAATTTTAATGATATAAAATATCTACCCTCGATTATCGTAAGATTCTGAAAAATTGATAACATAATTTACAGAATATACGTTAAAGATAAAGCTTTAACTGAAATTATGTTTTTTCTATAAAGTTTAAAATAAAATTTCAAAAATTCTTCTTTTGTGTGTTCGTAATTTCCATTCACTAATTCACCTTCCACTGAGCCAATTAATTAATATTCAAACGTTCTGTTTATTACAAAATCGGTTTGAATTTTGCGCTGTTTGCTTGACACCTCGTCAAAGATTGAAATAAAAATCGCAGCGATTCATTCCAGGTGAGCATGAATTACTCACGGTGACGGAGGTTTTTTTTGCATTATACGAAATATTTATCTACAATTGCACGTACCCATCGAATGGTGTTTTTTTTATCCAATTCTGTTGTTAGCGCAATTTGTTTTATTTGAGATTTTTTTTTCATTTTTTTTGCCAGGATGAAGTTTAATGATTGTTTCAGATTTTTTTGGATAATCGTAATCAACGTTGACTGCAGAATGTAGATCAATTGATTTTCGGCTAACGAAATCATTTGCTGTTTTATGATTTACAAATAAAAATTTAATATTTAAATTAATTGATATGCCTTTTACTGTGCAGGTGGGAAATCGCGTAAAGTCTTGGATAAATTGAAGGTAACTGAAGGAGGTCATACAGAACGAAATTTTATCGGAATATTTGGCATAGCGAAAAGATTATCATTTGTACGCTTTTATGATTACAAGTTTTCCTACATCAGTATTAATAGAATTATTGGTAAAATTTTCAACACCACTAGAAGAGTCAATTAGTATTAGTTGTAAACAGTTCTCAGACAAAAGAAAGAAAAAAAAACATTCATTTTAACAATTTTATGTGGATTGAAATGCATTTAATGGTTGAAGTTAACCATGAAAACGGGTAATGATTGCGAAGGAAAAGATAACTGTTGACACCAACGCACAGTAGAATCACTTTACGAAGTTAAAATCAAATTTCTGTGAATTCAAGAATTTTACGCTTTCAATTAGTTTCGACTAATGGGCGTTTAGAATATAAAATTCCTGAGCAAGTCTATAATGACTCAATGACGAGGTAGTATACAGGTATTCTGCTGTAATTGATTCAAGATCTACTGTATTTAATTGAGTTTCATTTTTATACGATTTGAAAATAATTTTTACTCTTAGTCCATTGACATATTCAAGATTTTTTAATTTTGCACAGGTCTATCTATAAAATATGTCACACATTTAGGAAGAAACGAGTCTGGGGTAGTGTAACGGTGACATTAAATTCCATATAAAAATTGCAAATTAATACGACAAGGGTAGAAGGCAACTTCATTGCCTTTTTTTGCCAGTATGTCGAAGAAAATACTAAAAACAATGAAAAAAATGCAAAAAAAAAAATCAGAACACTGTAAATATTGTGAATAGTTGAACGATTTTAACTTCGTTATCGCTACAAACGTACAGTTTTTTTTGCGCTGAACAGGATCCGATGTTCGCAACAACATGTCAGCGGTATTTATCGCCCAAATCCGCACTTAAATTTACATTTTGAGTTACTGAATCGCATGATAAGAAATTACATTTCGAATGTGTTCACAGTCACGGAATATGGGCCCAAGATACGAAGAAATTAGTATGCAAAACGGGAGGACAACGGCACGCGACTGGAACTTCATTACGGCAGGCCAAAGCCATAAACCGCATCAAGAAACATAATTAAAAAAGAAAGGAAATCGAAAAGAAATTTCCAAACAATTACGTAAAACGCGCCATAGCTTTTGGAGTAGGACGAATGCGTGATAGGAAGGGAAAGGGGGCCTTAAAAGGCAAAACTTTTAGCGACCAAAAAATCGAGTTAGCTGGCTCGTTTTGCTTGAAATTTGCCTTTTAACTCGATTTAGTGGTCGCTAAACATTTCATACATATTTGCTCCAGCCCCGTCCCCTTGTAGCCTGTTTCTTTCTAGTTTGGAAGCCAGTTGTCCTTCATCAGAGCCAGCTTTACTAGATTCCGCACTTGCTAACAGGATTTTCGTGGGTCAGGACATAGCATAGAACTCTGGCTTTGGTATGCATTAAATTGTTTATATCTCTACCGCGAATTATCATATTTTAACGAAAAAAAAATCTTATTTCAGAGTGAGAAGACCAAATAAGGCATTGTCTAATTAAAGCTAGTCGATCTCTAAGCTAGAAACAGCCTCATGGTGGCACAAACTAAAACAATATCGCTTTTTCTAATGCAATTGCATTCACACTAACATCTAGGCAAGTCAATTTCCTGGAAAAAAGTAATTTTCTCCAAGGACACAAACAATAGTGAAGAGCACTGCAAGGGAGTTGAAAATAGTAAAAACTAGCCAAAGATTCCAACAGACAATAAAGTTTCAGTATCTTTTATTATAGGTTAGTAAATTCGAAACCTAATATTATTTACTCATTATACCGAATTGATTCAACTATTTCTCATATCAGAAACATATTTCTGACTATGTTTTGGAGGACCCCAGCTCCATAGTGCGTCCCTCAAATTCTTATCATTATCATTGAATGGACACAGAGACTTGCTGGAGAATGAGGCTCAGCTGATAAACAACATCAACACCAAGCAGAATATCAACATTGAGTGAGGCAGGCACTTGAGAAACAAATCAACAAAGAAACAGCGGAAAGAAATAAAGCAAAATGAGGCTTGCAATCGAGGTTAACAATTTCAAGCGCGCTACAGAGCAGCTACAAACAAACCAAAGACCATGAGACCGCGGTTTGTGTTTGCAGAGCTCCACCAGGTGAATGGAATTGACTGTGCGGGGGCAATTCAGGGACGATTCTTTAGCATTAGTAGAAACGCAGAAAGAAGGTGTTTCCTCATCTGAATTTCCATCCTCGTCATATATGCAAAAAAAAAATCCGCTTCTTTGATTGCGATGTTACTTTTGTTGTTTTTGAATTAATTTCCATAAGAGCTGAATTCAATCACAGTTGAAGAATGATGATATCTCAGGTAGATATTCCGCGACACAACAAAACCGAAGCGACAACCATTTCCCATTTCTGTGGAACTTTGATTACAGACTGAACTCAATTAGCACTGAGTATTTAATCTATTTTCGGTTAGATTTTCTATGCTAACAACAATAAATTAAAATCAATGATTTTTCTATTAAATGCCAGTATAAATTAATCGTGAAGATTATTTATTTGGTTTGGCAATTCGCTTGATTTTATTATTTAGCCTAGTTTTGGCTGAACTCCTGCACAATCTTTCGGTCCGACAAAGTTTTCCTTTTTAAGCCAACCACAGTACACACGAAGGAGTGTTTTTTTCTTAAATTTTTAACGTAGAAGCAACAAAAGTCTATTTCCGTGACTCAATCATCATAATGTATTGAAGTTTGTCTGTCTAGCTAGCTATAATATAATCTTGTAGTAAGTAAAATCCAATGAAGAGACACCGACACCAAAAAAAAAACATCAAGTCGTCTTTCGAAGGCGAAGGCTCTATTTCTACTCAGTAGCATAGCATTTTGAGCTTTTCGTCTTTTCTCTTCCCCAGTATTATTTTTGCGATATTCGAACGATAAAAATAGCAACAACCGCACTAGAATTAAAATCAAACAAGTCAAATTATGAAGAAATTAGCAAACGGTTATCACAAAAATCTGTATCTGAGATTTGAGAATTAATTTTTTAAGGGAAAATTAAAAATTGGCCATACGTTAGGCCTCCCCGTAAAAACACTGCGTGAAAAATTGCCATTTTAGGTACAACGATACAAAACCGAATCAATCATGAGGATAAAATTAAACAAAAATTCCAAAAATCTCGCGAGAATTGCCATTTTTTTGCATCACATTTTTTTTCTTTTCACTGTGAAAGTTGTGTCGTCCACGATGAAGTTTTTGTCGGGGGCGCTTTGCTAGTTGGTGCTCCGCTGGTGCTTCGTCGATTATCAAACAGTTGATTGCTTCTGTTCATTGCAAAATAACGACCCGAAATTTGATAAAAAAAAACTTTTGCTTGAATCATCAGCAAGTAGCATTGGCCAACAGTATAGCAGCTTTGTGGCCCACAAAGTAGAATGGACGACGAAAATCAGAAACGACATCGTTTTCCGCGATTCATCCACATTTTGTGTTGAATTTTAAGCTAATTTTCACTTAACGGAATCAGTCCATGGCCTGTTTCCCCGTTTCGTCCTTACCTAGCCAGTCGAACACTTCTATTTTCAATGGTGGAAAATCACTTAGTCAACAGATTTAACAATAAAAATTTCACCTGTCCAAAAAGTTCGTGTCTATTTTGTCAGCGAAATATTTTCTCGATCTTTTCTTTTTTTCTGTCGTCGTCGTCTTCTTCTTCTTCTTCTTTCTACGAGAGCGAAGTCACACGAAGCAAACACTATCAAAGCATCGCATCTATACACGGAATTCGTTCCAGTGCGATAAATTGTAAGTGCTTCTTGTGGAAGCATATGTAATTTCCTCCAAAATAATTTTACAACTGCTTAGTGGCTCTAAAATTTCCAAAGTATTAGCGGGGATTAAAAAATATGAAAAGTGATGCATTGAACATATAACGGCAGAGTGACATGTTCTGTTGATGGTCAAACTCTTTTCAATCTTTTTGTTAACCATTTGGATTAGGCATTAGAGGCGTTTTGAAGAGCTTGCCTGCAATGTTAAAAACACATACGAAAAAAGCGCATCGAGCTATTGAGACTATTTTGTGAATTTTTAAGATACTGGACGGGATTCTGCAAGCGTGCACTTCAAATGGTCACTCGGCCGAATATAATTGCCTATTTTACAATTTTTCCTTTTAATAATGTATGTCAAGCATAATAAAGATTCGAAGATTGAGCCTTGTGGAACTCTTGTGTTGACTATCATATCAAAAGCGTCGAATTACTGATTCTGAAGCACTCCATTCCCACTGGGCAATTCTGTTCTACAAATACGTCGGTGTTCGTGAAATTTCAATGGCGACTCTAGACAGAGATGCAGAGGTTGTTGGCCCAGGTCAGAGCGAAATGAGACGAGCACAATCCACGTCCGCCCACACCCCTTAAATTTTTGACAATTAAATGTCGATACTTCGACCGTTTTCCTTTTCGAGTGTTTCTCGTATTGTTTATCGTAAATCCATTCGCCGCTGGTTCTTCCTATTCCTTTACTGATCTGTTCTCAAACCACTCCGATCAATCTCAGCCCATTCTTGATTTTTAAGTCACAAGCAGACAATCACCATGCAAATCTCTAGTCCAGTAATTTTTGCAATTGTTCTTGAAATTCGCGAAAACGTCATGCAAAACAAAAGGAATTCCAATTCGAAGCGTTTTCCAGCATCCAATTGGAAAGCAAAACTTCACATTATTCCAGAATCCAACTGTGGTTGTCTCCCTCCTGCAAGTTTCAATCCAAATTTATGTCAAGCTTTTCCGACTGTGGAAAATCGAAAGACCGATGGAAATGTGTCAAAAATCAATGTTTACTTAACATTTTCTTCAAGATGGAGCAAAACCCCCAGCACACACACCAAGTCGATTTTTCTCATAAAAAATTCATGGCAAACAAAAAAACTCAAATCGAACGAGAAAACGGATTTCAACCACCGAACGAGGGAAAAAGATTTCCGATAAATCTTTATTTACACTCGCGCACAAAATTTCTGTTTTGTTGCACAAATTCCTGTCTAGAAGCAAACACATCGAAAGTTTTTAGAAAGTGGCGACTATTTTTGTTGCCTGAATTATAGCACACAAGGGCGAAAGAGAAAATGGGATGTGCAATTTTCCTTTTCCGTTCACTTGGCTACGTAATGAATATGTACAATTTCACAGAAATGCATTTTCTCAAACGGAAAACCCTTTTTCGTCACCATTAATCCTTTTTGCGTGTTTGAACCTTTACCTGGTTGGAGATCTGTAAATCCTGTAGGAAACAATTCTGGAGCTGTTTTGCGATCGAATTTCTACTTTCAATTCGAGATGTCGAACTACTGAAGATTTACTGAACACACACACACAATTAAAGTGAGTTGTCAAGAAGAAGAAGAAGAAAAGAACCCTGGTGACTATTTCAAAGTACTTTAAGCAAAAGTACTAAAACTGCTGTCGGATGTACTTGAAACCGTCATTTCAATGTACATTTCGAACTATTGAAAAAAGCACATTCAAAAGTAAGTAGTTTTTTCTCATCATTTTCCAGGTACTTTGGAAAAAGCACTTAAAAACTAAAAGCGGGCAAATCTTTTTTCGTTTTCCTGATTTATTATATCTATATTGTTTTAGAGTGTTTTTTTCATTACCAGATTTATTATATCTATATTGTTTTAGAGTGTTTTTTTCAGTAGCTTCGCTACTTCTTTCGCCTTTTTGACGTTTAAAGCTAGAACCTGAATCGTACGTCGATGCGTCCGTCCGGTTGACAGTTTTATGCGGTGACAGTTGGGTACGGCAACGAATCTGGAGTTAACTCATTGTTTTGCACTTCTTCTATTAGTTTATCGTCGAAACGATTACTTTCAATTTGTTCCATACTTAAATTGCTTAAATCGTAAACAAACTTTTTTGCGAAATGACATTTCCGTACGTTGCCGCATGTAAAAGTAGAAAGTTGACCTACTCTATGCGGTTGCCGCATCGGAAAACGTATTAATAGGGGAGTACTCATAGCAGCCCGTTGATTTTACTCGAACTGTCAACGTGACGGACGCATCGACGTACGATTCAGGTTCTAGCTTAAGAATTCAAAAACAATAGGGGTATTCACTTCACCTTGCAAAACTATTGCAAACTGGGTTTTTGGTCCAGCTAACGACGTTTCCCAACCTTGCGAAGGCTTTACGAGGTGG
This sequence comes from Chrysopilus asiliformis, assembly GCA_964034945.1. NCBI lineage: Eukaryota > Metazoa > Arthropoda > Insecta > Diptera > Rhagionidae > Chrysopilus > Chrysopilus asiliformis. The sequence continues at coordinate 3,564,892 of OZ035960.1, forward strand.
TGTGAATACCTCTATTTTAAAAAGCGCTTTAAAAGTGCTTTCCTGGTAGTTTTTCAAAGTACAGTGGTTCTGTTTTGTTTTTTAATACTCATGTCCCACGCTTAAAGTACTTTTTTTGAACCTACTTTGCAAAGTAATTTTGGCAAAGCATTTGGACAAATTTCTATTGAAAATATATTTAAGAAATCCGAGAAACGAAGAAAAAAATGTGTGCGAATTTACTTTTATGGGAACTACTTTTCGTGGCCATATTTTAAAGTAGTTTATAAGTAGTTTTGTAAACTGAGAAAAAAGTACTTTTATGTGCTTTTTTAAAAGCGGTTAAGAACTACACTGTAAAAAGTACAATGCAAAGTAATTTAAAATGGCTTTCGTTTAAAGCACTTTGCAATTTTCGTTTAATTGCATGCTAATTCTTAAAATATTTGTGTTGATAACTAGGACATCAGAGTCCATTTCTACAACCTACAAATGTTTTGAAAAACTTTTTTAAGAAGTTTTGAAAAACTTTTTTGAGAAATTTTGAAAAACTTTTTTGAGAAATTTTGAAAAATGTTTACTATAATTAATAAACTATGCTGTTTTACAGAATTTCCTTAAAATATTTAATTCTTACAAACGTTTTTTTTGTTAGAGAATTGTTAAAAAAAATTTTTAGTTGAATTCTTCTCAAATATACTTTGACATCACACTTTATCTGATTCCACAGTAAAATCAATGCTATAAAAAAAGTAAAATCAATGCTATAGTCTTTTAGTGTACTCGAAACCGTCACAGGAAGTTAAACTAAAGTAAGAACTAGAAAAATTTTGAAAATTTCAAATACATTTTATTTAACAAAAATGCTTCGGAAATTTTTGAACAAAATCCAACAAACCTACAAAAATAATTTAAATGCGGCAAATTGTATGTAAATTTTATTTACCTTAAATCAAATATTAGGAACCATATTAGTTAGATTAGTCAGTTTCATTTAATTTTGATATATTTCCACTAAAAAAAACATTATAGATAAAAAGTCCAAAGGTACAACAATAAAATTATTTAAAAATTTGTTTAAAATTGACACATTTTTAAAGTACAAATTATTTACAAAAGGCAGAAGAAGTAATAAATGAGTATCATTGAGTTTCTTGTTCATTCTTTGATAGAGTTGACTTTTGAAGTTTTGTTAAAAATTGTTGTTCAAGAAATAAATTATGAATTCGCCATTTTACTTCGAATTTCGTTGTCTAACACGAGAAACTTCTGTAACCGTGAACCGTTGTATGCATAATCCGAGCCAGGAGGATACATTCGCATCTAAATGAAAGGAATTTCATTAATTAATGTCCTAAATTGAATTTTTTAATTAAAACAAAATTATTAGTCAAGATTAAGTAAATTAAATGTTATAAAATGTACCTTCAACTTATTGGTTTCCAGTAAACTTTTGTTTTTTTCAAAGCGTTAGGGGGCATTTTTTGTGTTTTTGGCTAGGGTCAAGTAATTTATTTGTCCGTTTGTGATATATTTTTATATAAAAAATATGTTTTGTCAATTTAGAGGAGAAATAAAAAAGTTATTTTAAGTGAAAGACAAGAAATCACAGATTTATAAGAAGCGCATCAAAATTATTTTAAAATACAGTTTATATTTTAAAAAGTTTTAATTAATTCAACATGCTATAGGAGATTTACACTCCGAAACATAAAAAAGTCTAAAGCTGAATGAAATTTATCACAAACTGAAAAAAATTAGAAATAAAAGCAAAGTTTTGAACGTGGAGAGTATAGTGAAAATATATCAATGTGAGTATGAGTTAAATAAAGCGAGGCGAGATTAGTAAGCGATTAGAATCATGTAAGGGACAAACAATATTTAGTTTTTGAATAAAATGCTGTTATAGATAAATTAAGAATTGAGAAAAAAAATGTATTTTCATTATTATTGAAATACTGAACCATTTGTTGGTCCCTAAATATTATGAAAAATTAAGATTAATTCTAACAGTTTAGTAAGTTCAAGCGTTCTTTTTAGTTAGTAAGCAAATGAATGGAAAAACTATAAAATTAATCTAAAAAAAGGTAAAAATTTGTCTGTTGGTCCGTCCGATAGTAAATGGTCAAAAAAATATCGTTAAATTCGGTCAGTTTTCTGTGGTAAGTTTAAATTATTTGTTAACGAAGACATCATCTTTGGAGAATCGTTTCTGAAAAATAAACATAACCAATATCCAAATATTAAAACAATTAAAAAATATTTGTGAGAAACAGCAAAACTTCGATAAAATATATAAACGTTTCTTGGCATTTGAAATGCTTTTCATTAAAAAACAGGTAGAAAATCTTAAAAATTCCGTTTCAAAAATATCGATGTTTTACAAAATTTGTCAAAAAACAAATAAATAAAATTTCAACTAAAAACATTTCCATTAACCGCGTATTATTAAATATTTAGTTATGCACGGATTAGGATTTGTGTTTGGTTTTTGTTTTTGTGAATTATGCAGTTAAGCAACAACAATTTGTCTGTAATTTTTTGAGTTTTTAATACGTTTTTCAGACAACAGTGAAATATTTTATATCTTACCATTATCCGATACTTCTCTTTGCAAGCATAATCTGACTCGTCAATATCTTGATAGCAGTCTGATTTATAATCTTCGGGCATAGGTTTACCTTCAAATTCGCACAGTTTGTAAAGTGGTCGGGAGCTAAAAAAACCATAAAGAGTTGAATTGTTAACTATATAAATTAATGGCTCTGAGAAGTGTTGACACTTAAAAAAAAAACTTACCGAACTATAAGTTTATTGAAGCTGGATGGTTTTTGCATCGGGCAGTAGAACACATCGGGGGTCTTTTTATCAAAAACAATTGACTTGCGTAACATGTCCTTGTCCTTTACTTTTATCTTATCCCCAATTTTATCCTTTGCTGAAACTGAAGTCATGCAGATTGCTATTAAAATAGCAGCTGCAAAAATCGGGTAGTGCCTCATTTTTTAAATTTTTAACTCCTAAAAAATGTAATCTATTATTTAACTGTGTAGATATTATTTAAATGTTAAAAAAATTTGGTTCTTGATCTCAAATTTTCCCTCCTTTTGCGCAGTATAGGGAGTCTAGCAAGTAATCATGCAATTTTTTTTTGCTCCCGATATATTTTTAGTAACTTGTATATGGGTTTGTAATTTGCCGGTTAAAATATTTAGAATTAATATTAGAACTACCAAAATCCAGAAATCACATGCCTTACAATTTGAGAAAAAAACTTCCTTACAAGATCTTCGGGTGCGAATTTCCCCGTAATGGTAATTTTTTCGAGAAAAGAATTTGAAAATTCCAATAATCACCGTACACGGAAATTCAATTACACCAGTAAAAAAGCGTACACAAAAGTCGATGAGTTTATTTCAAAAAATTCAAATTTTAGATGAGACATAATATTAAATAAAAATAGCGCTTTTGGAATATCGCAAAAATCAGTTTCGGTAACCCGAATTGGGGTGTGCAGCAGTCAAATATTCGGGTTGTCGAAAAATTACTGTGTCTCATCGGAATGAGATATTTTTTGATTGTTGTCGGCTACCAGCTGGCTATAAAATACGTTACGCCAATTTTCGCCATTTTGGTATCCTTTCTCTCATTACGTTTTTTTGCAATTCTCTGGATTGCATTTAATACCGCCGTCACACTACTCCAAGCCCCCCTCTCCCATAAATGTCTGACGTATTTCATAGACGGCTTCTTCAAAATCAAAATCAAAAATCATATAAAATTTAACACGTTCGTGACATCGTGTACCACTGGTGGTACATGTACAGTTTTTTAAAACCGCGCGAGTAAATAGTGCGGTAGTTTTTTTGTGGAAGTAATATAAAAACACGCACGGTGTACCACCGATGGCGCACAACCGCCAGAAAACAAATCGCTAGTGTACCACCCGTGGTACACGATGTCCAAATGTAAAAAAAGTTGAAAAAGCAAATGTCACGAACGTGTTAATGCACAAAAAATAATTTAAAATTTGTTAATGATAAAATCATTTTTTATTTGGACTATGAAAATATTCTTAAGTCATCAAAAAGTCTTTTGAATATCTCTTTTATATTTTTTAATCATTTTAATCGTTTAATTCAGTTAAATTTTGCACTTGCATTGTATCTTGACTTTATCTTGTCCTTGAAATACCGGTCCATGCGCAAATTTATTGTTATTAATAAAAAAACAATAAAATACTAATTTTTTTTTCACTGCATTTAAATATCAACTTTCACTGGCCATGGCTGGTAAACACGACAGTCAGGCGGGGTCAATTATTTTTGATAAGACGCTAGCGGTTCTCCTATTCCGTTTTAAATATAATTAATTTTTTTGAGATCAGGTAAAGTGGGCACCTGGTTACTCGAATTTATATGACCAACTATAACAGATTTGTGGCGACAGCCATGGGCATGTCTCCAGTGCAATTAAAGTAATTTTCAGAACTCACAGAGCAGAACGGTTTCGTTATGTTTACACAATACTAGAATTCTTGGCATATCGCAAAAATCTTGGACCGTGTTAAGAAGGCTGATTCCGATCAACTTCAAGATAGGAAGAATTTCAAGCGCACTCAATAGGAAAATCGGCGAAACGTCTTCTCTCCTTAAACTCCTCATAATTTTCACGGTGCACAGTAATTAAAATGTACACCGTTAAGTTATTATTATTGTTATTATAGTGAGAAGAAAAATGATTTTAATTTTATTATCTGATTGTTACTTTGAAATGTGAACCGCGGTCTCTGGCTAACAGTGAAAGTCTTTTCAATTTTCTAATAAAAAAAAATAAATTTTACGGTTTTTCTCTGTTTATTCAGCGATTTATTTGCTTGGTAAATTAGCATTAATTGCATAATTTTTGAAATTGGTGGTTTTCCAACTTTTTTAAGCAATTTTATTTGCAGTTGAATTTCAAGCGCTTATTAAATTAAATAGATATGTTCGTAGACATACTTGAAAATTATGTCAATAAACTTTTAAAAAGTCTTGGAATGCTTGGAATTAATAATTTTGATGTGAATATCAATGTTTTTGTAAAAAAAAATCACTTTATTTATTGATCTGAATGACTTCATCAATACGAAGGTGATGTTTTGTAAATAAAAGAATTATAGTATATCAGTGGCGGGTTCAATTCTTCAAAATGAGGGATAAAGTTTTGAAAATTGTATGCCATCTTTCAGTTCTAAAGTTGCATTTGGTTTATGTCTCTAGAAAATATATTGGAATCACCCATTATCTCGGTTTTCCGGGCAGTTTAAAGAATTTCCATTGTAGTTCATTTAAAATAAGAAAAACATAAAACTGTAACCTGTTCTGCTTGTTGCTTCAAAAACAGGAAATTTTTCCATGTTTTTTTTACATCTCATGTAATTTTATCCCAATTTACGTGAAAAAAATAACATCAAAATCCAATTTGTGGTTTGTTTGTTACAGAAAAACCGAAAAATAGATGCATGTCATTTAATAAAACTTAAAATTTAAATTAACGTTAGTGAGGTTTGAAACATAAGCTACACTGTAGAAAATGAATTTGAATTTAAACCGAAAAATGGGGTAAAAACGGGGTAAATTTGCAAAAACGTCGTAAAATTTCGAAAAAAAATCAGAATTTAGCTCGCACACCATTTAAGTTGTAAAATCACCCAAAAAACATTAATCTTACACTAGAAATAGGGTAATTTTAAACCTTGCGTAAAATTTCGACCAATATTCGTAATTTTACTCTCATTTTGGTGTAAAAACACGCTCGCAGGGTATTTTTGCATTATTGTACGGACAATTTAACCTTAACCTTATAATTCGCATAAGGTTTGTGGCATCGGAGTATAAATACTCGAATCGAGTTTTACTCTACCAAAATTCTGTGTGGCGCCTGCCACATGGCAGACATGCCCGGGAAATTTGGATGTGAAAACATCCGCAAAAATAATATAATGTTTTTGTTTTTGCAGACCGTATAAGCCGAGCAATTCTAATACCATTTACGGTGTAATTTTAAACAAGAAATGTCGTAAAATTACACCTTTAAGACGCGGTTTTGCTACCAAATAGGAGGAAAATTACAACAAAAATGTGGTAATTTTAAACATCCATGTCGTAAAATTACACCCGTATTGTACTTTTACTTCTTATTTAGCTTAAAGTTCCCCCGTAAAAGAGGCTTTTGTACGCCACAAAATGAGTAAAAATGCATAGCTTTTAAGCCATTACGACTCGGTGTAATTTTACCCCTATTATCGTAGGAAAATGGTTTCCTACGATAATAGGGGTAAAATTACAATAAAATTTTCTAGAGTGTAGAAAGAAGCATATTTTCTCCATTTCACACTAATATTTTTTATATATAAAAACAATATTTCGTAGACTAGGATCGAGGTTGGAAACGGAAATAACCAAGAGATTTTAAATCGTCAAACATTTGACGTTGTACCACACTCTAGAAAATTTTATTGTAATTTTACCACTAAAATAGTAGGAAACCATTTTCCTACTATAATAGTAGTAAAATTAAACCGAGTCGTAATGGCTTAAAAGCTATGTATTTTTACTCATTTTGTGGTGTACAAAAGCCCCTTTTACGGGGAAACTTTAAAATAAATAAGACGTAAGAGTACAATACTGGTGTAAACTTACGACATTTTTTGTTTAAAATTAAACCGAAAATAGTGTAATAACTGTCATGGATGTTTAAAATTACCACATTTTTGTTGTAATTTTCCTCCTATTTGGTAGCAAAACCGCGTCTTAAAGGTGTAATTTTACGACATTTTTTGTTTAAAATTACATCGAAAATAGTATCAGAATTTCCCGGCTTATACGGTCTGCAAAAATAATATAACAAAATTGTTATATTATTTTTGCGGATGTTTTCACATCCAAATTTCCTCCCAACAGGTCGGGCATGTCTGCCCTGAAAACTCATCAGGAGCCTGTTTCTGGTATGGAAAGCTGGTTCACCGTCATCAGAGCCTGCTTTGCCAGCTTCCACACAGGCTTACAGGATTTTGGTGGAGTGAAACTCGATTCGAGTATTTATACTCCGATGCCACAAACCTTATGCGAATTATAAGGTTAAGGTTAAATTGTCCGTACAATAATGCAAAAATACCCTGCGAGCGTGTTTTTACACCAAAATGAGAGTAAAAATATGAATATTGGTCGAAATTTTACGCAAGGTTTAAAATTACCCTATCTCTAGTGTAAGATTAATGTTTTTTTTGGGTGATTTTACAACTTAAATGGTGTGCGAGCTAAATTCTGATTTTTTTCGAAATTTTACGACTTTTTTGTAAATTTACCCCGTTTTTACCCCATTTTTCGGTTTAAATTCAAATTCATTTTCTACAGTGCAGTCTGATGCAAGTATTGTACATATGAGAGGTGAATGTCGGAAGGTGCAAACTGAAATCCGTGTCTACGGAAATAAATAGCAACACATGATAAGAAAATTTCGGCTAAAGAAGGCCACACCGCGCGGCACTTTAAAGGAGCGGCAGTTTCGAGCGCAGCTTTCAAGGGGTGCCAAAATCACAATTTAACCGGGTGCGAATTTAGTTAAATCAAGAAGTCAAAAGTTCAAAACATGGAGTTGCTCTTTTTTGGCAACTGCAAGGCTTTCAGCTAGGCGGAATATTCAATCTTGACACTTAAACATTTTTGCATGTGGCGCATTTTTTCAAAATTGTTAGCTTGCAGCACATTTTGTCAAATAAAAGTTTTAGGTTTTGCTTTTGTGGTAGCTTTGCATTTGTGCAACCATGGGAGTAAAAAAATTTTAAGGAATATTCATTTTCTTACAAATTCCACAAAATGAGATACTAAATTCAAACTTCAATTATTTAGATTGTCTATACTTGGACAAAATTTAGTTTAGATACAAAATTGAAGCATTTTTACAACCGACTATTAAAAAAATCTATAAGTTTCAAAAATTATGTTTTGCCAAGTGTTTCATATTTGTTTATCACAATTGAGGTCGCAGCATTCGCACTCAGTCATAAATTCCTTGGATTGCTGGAGAATTTTTAAAAAAGAAAATTATCCGTAGGTAACAGTAAACAGCAAAAGGCACACGCCTGGTATAAAAATTGGTAACTTTCATTCCAGACCGAATTGGGGCAAAGCATTTTAAGAACATTCGCCGGGGAATAAGTCGAAAGAAAAATAAGAAATGATCTGAGAATGATGGAATCGAGGACAACTAGTTTTACAGAGAACTTCTGTTGGTGTCCAAAGTGATTGGTCACGAAAGTCTTTATTATGATTGAAAGTTTAAAAGTTTAGACGTTAACAAAAAAAATCTTTGATTCTGAAGTTTTTTTTTGGTATTTGTAGATCAGAAATTAGCATCGATTTATAATGTGCAGCCATGTTTGGTAATAAACGAAAGCACGAGTCAAGGTTTTAATCAAATATCAAATTTTAATTAATTTATTTTGCTGCACTAGCAAATTTTCAATCGGAGTACATAAAAATTAAAGTAGATTTTATGTTTCTAAACCGTATGTAGCACTAGAAACGGTGGGTCAATTACTCAACACGGTTTGGATGGGGTCTTAATTTACTGTCCATCGAATATGCTGTAAGCTTCACCTGGCCTGAATGTCTAATCAAATTGAAAATTCATCACTTTGTTTTTTCACCAGAGGTTTTTTGTGAGATTCCATGACGACGACCTTTAAAAACCAGTGATGTAATTTGCGTGGCAGAAAACCGCGACTCTTGGTTATATAAACGAAGACATTAATAGCTTCGTGATCTGGACTATAACTTCCAATGATAGACTTCAGACTTTCGCAAAAAAATAGCGATGTATGGATTTCAAAAAGATTTTCTTATGGTCATCAACAGATCGCGCAGGCGAAGTGGAATCAAACTAAAAGATATGAGTTGAATTCAGCAGAGTCTGGTTGACAAAAGTCGTTTAACTGTTTTTGGACATAAAGTTTGTTTCAAGTTTTTTTTTGTCCACTTGCTGAAAAAAAAGAAGAATTCAGTATTTTTTTTTTGCGTCACCCGATCTTTTTATGGCTATTGTTGGTATTTACAAGAATAACATGCCACCAACAGGTGTAAATTTGCTAAATGATATGCCACCAAACAGTTAGAACAGCTGTTTGCCAGTTTGAATTATTTAAAGTGCCAATCATGCTGGAGTCCAGAAAGCCTGCCTGGGGCAAAAATGAGCCAAAAACTCCTGGGTGCGAAACCGCTTCGCATAATTCTCGCAAGAATAACAAAGAAGAAAAAAAAACGGATGAAGAAAAACCACCATCAGAATCTCAATGAATTTTGATGATTAATCATTCGGCGTTTGGATCAAACAGAGTTCTTCGAAGATATTTTACTCCAACTCGAAGTTTTCTCCTTCCTCAACCACACCCTTTGGTCCTCAGATGATGTGCAACTTTTCACCAATTACTGTAAATAGTGTGCGAATTATTGAATTGATTTTGTTTATGTTTCGGATGAAAGCAAACATGCTCGTAAGTAGAAAAATGTGAAATATCATAGGCTCAGACAGACAAACATGTTGAGAAAGTGTAAAAATGGTAAGTTTTCCAGTTTTGGTCTGACTGACTTTGGTCGATGTTTTCACAGATTTCCATTTTATTTTCCCCAAAGGTGAGACGTTGAACTGAAACATATAACCTGACAAATGAAGACAACGATGAAAACTTGCTAGAAAACTTAATTTCTCATCCCATAAAAAAAAACAGGCGTCCAAGCTGTCCAATTAATCCAAGTGGTTACCCTACACAAAAATCAGCCTACTTGCTTCACGAGGTGAATCACTGGGTCAATGAAATTAACACTAAATATCCACAAGATACACGTTCAATTATTCGCTAAGAACCAAGATGATGAATGTAAAAAAAATAAATCTTAAAGATGCTAGTCAATAAAGACACTCAATGGGGAATGTAACAGAAAATTCTAACGAATTAAGAAAATTATTATGCAGCTCCGTTTTGGAATTTTCGTGCTTTGTTTACAGCCGGAATTTTTTCACGATTTTTTAACAGTAAAACTAACAATGAAAAAAAAATCGAGATAGTCAAATGAAAAGTCGATTCCTACCTTCGCGATTACCAGCACTCAATCAACTGATCTCGGCGCGAAACCAACGAATCTCATCTGAGTTAGGGTGTTTGAATTCAGCGTTTTTCACCTGGCTAAGGTGAGACGAGTATAAATTCTCTCTCTTTCAAGTAAGTTTGTTCAGATATTTGTTCAAATTGGACTCATCTATCTCACCTGTGCGCTGACAATAGTTTTTGGCCAGAAACTAGCAAAGTATTAGTTTTGATCACTAAATCACAATAGATAAATCACAGTCTAAGTTAATCTAGATTAGTTAATTCAGTGTCCGAACTCGACTACAATGATGATATTGAATCTATTTTGAGCAAATGTTGTTCAAAACTGAGAGAAAATAAGTTATTTGGTGCTGAAAAGGTAGTTAGGATACCCCTTAAATCAAAAGAGCTGAATGCCAAGTAGGCGGGAAACTTGCTCAGTTCTCCGGTTTAAAGTTGTGTCTTGATGGTATTGCGTTTTGTTGGTTTGAAATTGCAACACTCGCTACTAAATAATGTGTATTTCCGCTACAAGATGTTGCGAAGAATTTTAATTTTCTTAAATCATTAATTTCATTTTGATTAAGAATCGTTAGAACAAATTTCATGCATGAGAAATCATTTTTGTCGGTTTAAAAAATGCGTTTAAACAGAAGAAAATTTTCGAAATCTAACTATCGTTAAAAAATTAAAAGGATAAATTTTTGTAAATAAAATGCCTTAGGCGCAAATTTAAGACTTTTCGGATCCCTTCTTCCACCTCGTCGAAATTTTTCGCGTTTTTTTGTATGGAGTTTAGTACCAACGTCACATTACCCTTACCCCTAAAATTGTGACTTATTTTTTGGCCAGCCCTTTATAGTATTTGATAAAAACTTTTTTTTTAATCAACTGACTTTCTGCGATATTTTTAACAAATTTTCAACAGAGTAGTTTTAATGATAGTTCCATTTAAGGCGGAAGTAATGTTAAAAAGAACTTCACTATACCAATGCTTTGCTAAAAAAATTCTGTCTCCAACATATTATGTTAGCACACGCTCAAATTACACCACTCACTATTAATTAAATCCTAAATAATGTCATTAAAATGTTCACGTGACGAACAAATATGTATTCGCAAACAGGAAATTTTGACGCCATAAACTAAAAATAATAGTAAGACAAATTTTGTCAGTTGCATAATAAATTTTTGAACTCAATTTAATGAATGACACGGCCAGAAACACAAGTCAATGCCATCACATCTCTAACTATGCATCAATTCATCTGAACTTCATAATGCCCACAAAAGTAGGAAGGTTAGTATTGTTAAACAATAAAACAAGATAATATAATTAGTCATTACAAAATACACACCGCACAACTGTTGCTTTTAATTTCAAGACAATTGAAAAGTTATAGCAATTCCGCAGAGGTGGAGGTTAAAAACCAGCCGCCTTCGCAATCGATGAAGTTAAATTTCTTTTGGGATTATGGTATTAAGTTGAGTCAGACGATTCAGAAAATTTGAGTTCATTGAGCATGCGTTCAAAAAGAATTGGTAAAAATCGCAAAATGTTAAAAACGAAAACAAAATTCAAGAGAAAAAAAAAGATTTTCTTCGCTAAAATTGGAAAAAATATAAATTGTGCACCTCATCTGTGGGTGGCAACAGGTTACCATAAATAAACACATCAGACTCCACCTGAAACTCCAAAAAAATATTTTTTGGTTTCAATGGCCTTAAGATATTCGTTCGGTGGAATTTTACTGAAGAAGATTGATTTTGTTACCTAAAATACAGATCTGGCAGTTTGGATTGAAAATTTTAATTGCAAACACAATTTCTCAAAATTTAATCAAAAATAGAAGAAGTAGTTCGATATTTTCCCCATAAAATATATTTCAACTTTTTTACAGCTTCAATGATAAAAATAAAAATTAAATCCGTTTAGATACTAGCAATTGTGATGAATAGCACGTATCCAGTGCAGTGCACGCAAAATGAAGGGAAAGGGGTCAAATCGAGCACCCCCCTCCCCCTTAAAAGGAAATTATTAAAGAAAACTATCCACTAATGATCGAAGGATTCCTTCCTTTTTAAGAGAGTTTTCGATCAAGAAAAAAAAAGGATTTTTCACTTTGCCGTAAGATTTTTCGCTACGAGTGCAAATGTAGATTGTACAGTACATGCAAAAAGTTAGTATATATTATATTGTCAAGTTTTTAATTTTTTTTCAAGGACACAACATTTACAAATTGGGGTGGTATTCTGTACAGAGCGTAAAAAAGAACAAAATCAAATTCGAATATATATTTTGACAAATTTTTTCTATTGGACAAATTAGACATTCTTCGAGTCCAAAGTAGAGCATATTCTAAATATGTGATTCGAATTCGCCTTAAGCATTAAGGCCCAACTACGATAGGCATAGGAGCGCATATGTTAATGTCAAATTCCCAACGAATATTGACATACATAGCTATCAACATAAAAGCTAATCTTCATTTTACCACAAGTGGAAATTAATATGGCCACAATATTATTAAATACACACTAAAATTTTAGGTTATGTTCACCATTTTCATACGCCAGTTCCATTTGTATCGAATTATTCATGCTTAACCCGTTCGGTACATGTTTTTTTCGATGGGGGTTAAAGATTCTCTCTATACAAATTAATGATGTTTAAGCTATTAGTATTCATTTAAAACAAAAAAAAAAAAAAATTTACAAATAGGTCCACTGTAGTCCAGCTTTTTACTCAAAAAATCAAAATTGGGTCACAAATGCACTTAAAGGTGCACCGAATGAGAATAGAGTGTTGAAAATAAATAAATAATAAGACAATTCAAACGTTTTAGCATGATGTCATATGGCATCAAAATACCGAATGGGTTAACGAAAGTTTAACGAAGTTTTGAAAGTGGCAACACTTTGACACATGTCTATTGTGGGTAATAGCATTGACTTTCTTATTCTGGAAATGACATATGCAGCTACATATGCGCTCCTATGTCGATCGTAGTTGGGCCTTTATTCTTCGTTGGGAGCTGTAAAGCTTTCAATTTGAAGGGATATTTAATTGACCTTGATGCGGAAAAACGTTCGCCAGCGGCAAACAGTTTTAAGTGAAATCGCATTCTACTCATTATTTTTTTTCTGTTTTTTCATATTACTCCAATCCTTACCCAAATAAAATCTTAGGACACCACTGCACATATCTGGTACTAGATGTAATTATAAGGAGCCGCTCCATTGCCATGACTTTTTCCCATGACAAAAAAATGCAGGAAACTAGAGCAAGATAGACTTATGTAGATCTAAAAAGAAATGACTGAATACAAGGTAAACGTTTTCCCTTCCAGTTTAACAACTTTATAGCAATCATAGCAAACCTTATGCTATGAATATAATGTTCAAATTGGCATGGTAACAAAGCTTTTGACTATGCATGCGAAGGAGAAAAAGCTTTTAAAATGACATCACGCTATAATAACAGTTTGAAGGTGTCCGTGCTTACTATTCACTTACAGGGACAAATGTGATTGTAGTAGAAATCGCCATAAAATCGCCATAACAAAAGAGGGGAAATTATTTTTGCATTTGCCGACAAATTTTTGCAGTTGATTCTTATCTCCCTTTCTCGCCAAGGCATCTTCACATAAATGTGTCTCATTTTTTTTGTCATGGGAAAAAGTCATGGCAATGGAGCGGCTCCTATACTCTTGACGCGCACTGCAATGGTGGGCGTGTAAAATGGTGCTAAATGACAATTTGAATCTTTAGAACAAACGAAAACCAGTATGGCAGCGCGTATGAAACTAGGCTTTAGTATAAGTCTATGCGTGCTTCCGTACTAGCAAAAACAATGTATAACACAGACGATTCAAATCAAACAAATCATTTTAGAAGAAGCATGAATTTTTCAATCAAAAACTTAATACCCCATCGCCACGTGTTCAGCTAAGGCACAAACCAGAAAATACTCGCGTAACTTAAAAGCACAGTAGACACAAAAGTTTGCGCTGTTGTCTAATATATAATAAACCATAACTCGAGCATTTTTTCTAAGTTTTTACTTCAAAAGGCTAACATTTTGAAGTAAAAACTTAGAAAAAATGCTCGAGGTATGGTTTTTTTCATTTTTAAAACCTGCTAGAGAAAGAAGTATCGACTGCTGAGGAACATGCAATCAACAACGAATGAATAGAAAAAATATTTGGCAACAAGGGATAATTTTACTTAAGCTTTCTCATAAAGCGACTATCTTCTGGTTTGTGCCTTAACTGAACACGTGGTGATGGGGTATTAAGTTTTTGATTGAAAAATTCATGCTTCTTCTAAAATGATTTGTTTGATTTGAATCGTCTGTGTTATACATTGTTTTTGGTACTAGTTTTTATATATTTCAAAAATTCAAATTGCCACATTAGCACCATTTCGAATGCTTACCATCGCAGAGAGCGCCTGTAGCTATTTAAAATTATAAATAAAAAATAATCAAAAATTTGTTCTCAGCTATGTCATTTATTTGATCAACTTTTATTAAGTCATGAATACATTGTTTTGTATCATTTTCTCATTTTTCTCATAAACAAATTTATCATTTTTACTAGAATGATATTTACGATTTGATTAAATCGGTGTAATTTAATTAAGTTGGTGATTTTTTATCGTTTGATTCTTTGCTATATTCAATCTCAAGTTTTGATTGAGTTTATCCGTAGCTGATGTTTTATGGAATTTTTTTTTCTCTTTTTTTAATAATTTGAGTTTTTTTTTGAAGTAATAAATTGTATGGCTCTATTTTTTTTATTGATTTATTTAGTTACTTGATTTTGTAATAATCGGTTGTATGTTTTAATGATTTTTGTTAAATATATTGTTTGTTTATTTAATAATTTAAGCTTTTTTCTGACTAAAAAGTTGTCCTTAAATTTTAAATCATTATTTATTTATTTAAATTTCTTATTTATTTGGTAATAAGTTTAGTATTATTTCATTGATTTAATATATTTTTTTAATTTTGGTTTTTTTTATATGTTTATCTAAAATATAATATATATTAAATAATAATAATTTTTTATTATTATTCATAATATTTTAATGTTTGTTTTGAAATATTATTTTTAAATCGTTGAAAGGAGCTTTTGCAATAATAAGTTTAATGGAATATTTTTTTTTTGGTTTCTTTTATTAGAGATTTTTTTAACTACAGCCCCTTTTTTATTGAATCATAATTTTTCTTATTTTAAATTTATTTATATGTATGTACGGATGATTGATAAAATATAAGAGATTGCACGTTTACAATATTTAGAGATTATTATTTTTATTTTAAAGAATATTTTTAAGTGGTTTTTTCATGTGTATTTTTAAATCTTAGATTTCCTCATTTCATTTTTTTTTAATCATAAATGACTTTATTTATTGTTATATATATTTTTTTGAAATATAATTTGTTAGTCATATTTAATTACATATTTTAGTATAATAAAAGCATTATAATTGTTAAATCTAAAATGAAGTATAAGATATTATAATTAATCATAGAGGTAAAATAGTTTTTTATCAGAAAATTGAATTCTTTTGCCAACAGATCCTATCTTTGCTATCGTTGATTTATATGAGCCTCAGGTGTTTTTTTATATGAATAAAACTCTAATATTGAGTTAAAATATTTTATTCTTCTAAAAATAATATTTTATTGTGATAATCATAACAATAAGAATAATGCGAATAATATAAATATATTGATAAATTAAAAAAAATTAATAATCTCTTATAATATAGTTAATAATTGGATCTAATTTTTATGACAAAAATAGCAAATGTATTGACGTTTGTAGAGGTTAGAAGATGGGAGAGGATGATTCATTAAAAACGTGAAAATTTACCACTCTTCAATGGTAAAATGTCCACTCAAAGAACTTTTTATGCCAATACATTTACATACGACGACATATCATCATGAAAATTAGATACGTTACAAAAGCAAACAAACTATAACTAAAAGAATAAGAATTGAAATTGAAGAAGTCAATATGAAGTGCATTTTAAAATGCATTCCACAAACACATTTTAAATACTTTTGAATCTGAAACATGAAACTATATGTAATAAGAATGGGATCCAAAACACATTCTCTACCATTTTACTCACGTTGGCGGATTAAAAACAATAGTCTATTTTAAACATGATATTTTAAAGAAAGAAAAGGCGAATTTAAGATGGTCAAAATGAAAAACCGGTTGGATAGTTGGATTTTAATTTATAGCTCTTGAAAAAGGAAACCGATTGAAGGATTTTACTCTTTGTCCATTTATGAAATTTTATTTTTATTGATTTTTAAAAATGCATTTTAATTACGTTAATTGTTATAATTTTTATTTATTTTTAACATTCCTAAATTTTCTTTAATTTGTTTAAATGCTCTACAGTTAAACGTTATTTGATTTTTGTTTATCATTCACTACAATTATGTCCCCTTATTCGCCTCGATTGAGACCTTTTTTGTTACTCTCGATTTTACAAAAAAGAAAGAAGCCTGATTTTTCACTTTCATTCTTTGTTACTTTGCAAAATGGCATAAAAATCTTTAATTATAACTTTAGCTTAATTAAAATTTTCCTTGTTTTGATCAAGGAGATAGTGAAATATCAAAGAGAATTATCGCGTTTCATATATTCTATAAAGAGTAATAATTAATGTATTCTTCTTTTGTAGTAATAAATTAGAAAATCAATAATATTTGGTAGCAATTTTTTTTATTTAAGCCCTAGAATGCTTAATTAGTATTCTTTTTTTCGCCACATTTGTTTATAAACAAACTCTCATGTTTTCAATGTTGAATTTTCATTTTTCTGCCCCCAATTTTCCATTGAATTTTACAATCCAGATGTTACAACGCACATGGTACACATAAATTGCTGATGTTGATGTTATTAACATTCAATGAAAAACTTTAGGAGATACAAAAACGAAAATTCAACTTGAAAGTAGTTTTTTGTTATAATTTAAAGTTTTTTTTTTTATCAATAATAATTTGTTTAAAATTATTAAATCGATTCTTTCTAGAGAATTTAATATACTTGTTTTTTTTTTGTTGATGTAAATATTACGTCGTGCGATTTTTATTATTATAATTAATATAATGTTTTAATCGTAAAACTTTAACCTGCTACACTTGCATTACTTATAAATTTTCTTTAATTTTTGCTACATTTCGACTCTCTAATTTATATTTTTGTTGTTTTTCATCTTAAATATTTGTTTTTTGTTCTACTGAGTTTTTTTTTTAAATTGAATTTTAGATTTTTGTGATGGTTTTTATTAAGTATAAAGTTAAGTTCTTTTCATCACATTTTTTGATGATCTTCATTTCTTCTTTGCGTAAAAAACATGTGGTCTTTGTTTTGTAAACAATTTCATTTCAAATAAAGTAATTTTTTTCAAATAATTTTTTTTTTAAAGAATTGAATAAAATTTTAGCGTTTGATACGCGAATCTACAATAATTTTTAATGCAAATTATTTAATGCTAAAATCTTAAAATTTTTATGATAATATTTCGCTACGATTCTTTATTTTGTAAAAAAATCAAAACTTCATTGATATGATTTTTAAAACTTTTAAAATTGAAAGCTATATTTTTGCTGAGCTATTATTTCATTGTTGTTTTTTTTTGTATTTTTCTTTCATAATTGTAAGTGCCGTAAGGGCCTATTAAATTTTATATTGTTTTTTTTTTATGTGAAAAAATTCCATTTTAATTAAATTGGATTAAAATAAGCTTCATTTCAATGCAAAACTGATTTTAAAATTGATTTTGCTTTTGAAATACGCACTAATAATTTTTTTTTAAATTTTTCAAGTCAAGAAATTGATAAATATATAATTATTTAGGTTTGATTCTTCCTTTTTTTCAACTGAAATAACAAGTCTAAGACCGTTTTTTATTCTACTTTAATTTCCGATTGCTATGTGAGATTCAATTTGATGATAAGATTTTCGTTTAGTTTTTTAGGTTTACATTTTCTTGATTAGAGAGTGATTTATCTGAAGATAGCAAATCTTTTTCTACTATAGGACAAGGGTTCGTCACTACAGGTAGGTGGTAAAAGTGTATTCTTAATCCCTAAGGGTAGCAGATTTCAACGCAAGATTTAAAATTCAAATAAAAAGTACACTGAAATTAGGCGATATTGTTTTCCTATATGAAAATTTTATTTTGCCATTTTTTTCATTTAGATTTTTAAAAAAATTCTACTAAAGAATTTCAAATGATGATCGATTAAATCATAATTTCATACTACGAGAATATCTACTGGATTGTTAGATAGTTGGTGGTATTTTTTATTATTTTTCTTGATTTTCATTTTAAATTATCTACAATGATAGTTGATCTTTTTGTTTTCATCGAAGGTAGATTTTCTTTTTGACTGTATTTTTTTTAGAGGGAGTTGAGTTGTTGTTAATTTTTTTTATTCATTTTGCTGTTTTCCAGTTATCAATTTTGATATTGAATTTCTATTGTGGAAGGGAGAATAATTTTGAATTTTCATCTGTAGGCATTTCGATTGTTGTTATTATTAGTATTATTAAAAATTTTGGTATGAAGTATCATTGTTCGTAGTTTTGTGAAAATCCATAAAATTATAGCTACGAATTGGATTAAAATTGGTCGATATATATCTCTAAGGTAGTATTACATGATGACGCATTTGCCTTTTTCTGCCCACGGGTTATTTTTCTTATCGGGCGCATGAATTAGGGGGTCATTCTTTTCATTCTCTTCAACATACTCCCTCATCCTAAAAGAAACAAGAATAATGTGGTATTAGTAACTTTTTTTGTAAATATTTATAAAATATATTTAGCAATTGTTTTGTTTTAACCGAACTTTATTTGAAAACATATTTTATTCGTCTCAGCAGGCTGTATTTGGTTGTTTTTACATCCGAAGTAACTTCCGAAATTATGTAAGAACATCCAATTATAGGCCGCTTAGGCGAAAAAAATAGTTGTGTTTAAATTTCATTGGAATAGTATAATAGTTCTTGTATCACATCTCATTCTCTGCGACAAACAACAATTCAGTTTCACCAGTGGCGTAACTTCAAATTTATCCGCTTCCTTTTTGCCAAAAACTTTTGTTGGGGTTAAAACTTTTGTCAAATTTCCTTTCGGGGACCGAAAATATTATAATCTTTTTAGGTAGCCGAAATTTTTTTTTTTGTTTTTTAGTGCCTATTGTTTCCTTTCGCCAATCTGAGGTGTTTGCAGGACCCCAGTTACTACACTGAAGGTGATGGCCCAATAGAAGCTTGGCTTGCTTCGCTTGCTTTACTTTGTTGAAGCATTCGAGGCGATCAAAGCAAGCAAAGCATTTTTAGACCCAATGTACCATAGATATACTAGATCGCTCGATTTGCTGTCTCAAATGGTCCCATTTCAATACAGTTCAGTGATTCAAAACGAGTCAAGGTAGAGCAAGATAACCGTATGAAAATAAATATAGTCCTCTCGTTTAAACCGTGAGCTGTCAAAGGAAAATAGACTTTCGGAATGGTGTTGGCGCCTAAAGTTATTTGTTTGCGCCTAAAGTTAGTCTCAAACTTGTGAAATTTGAATTTCGCGGCAAACTAAATTTGAATTTCGCGACCTTATACAGTTCAGTGGATGCGTTCAAGTACGATAAAGAGGGAAATACTTTTGGGACCATTTTTCAGCAGAGCTTTGTATGGTGACAGTTGTTCTATGTTATATAGTTCTGTGATCCGAAGTAACTTCCGAAATTATGTAAGAACATCCAATTATAGGCCGCTTAGGCGAAAAAAATATTTGTATTTAAATTTCATTGGAATAGTATAATAGTTCTTGTATCACATCTCATTCTCTGCGACAAACCATAATTCAGTTTCACCAGTGGCGTAACTTCAAATTTATCCGCTTCCTTTTTGCCAAAAACTTTTGTTGGCCCTCTGAAAGTTAAAACTTTTGTCAAATTTCCTTTCGACGACCGAAAATATTATAATCTTTTTAGGTAGCCGGTTTTTTTTTTTGTTTTTTGTGCCTATTGTTTCCTTTTGCCAATCTGAGGCGTTTGCAGGACCCCAGTTACTACACTGAAGGTGATGGCCCAATAGAAGCTTTGCCTGCTTCGCTTTGCTTTGAGCGCTTTTGTATTGGGCCAGCTCTCATAAGGAAACACGGAGTTCAATTCAGCTGTTAAAGCAAGTAAATCAAGCGCAGCAAGCAAAGCTTCTATTGGGCCATAACCTTAAGTCTAGTCTTGCCTATATGCAAGGCAGTCTGCCAAGTAGAAAGTTGGTTAAGCTGTGTCCAATTTAGTTATTAAGCTTGTGATCTAGAAACACGCTCCTAACCGATTAACAAATGGGATGTCCATAAAATATTTTACGCTTATTTTAAACTTTTCAGAACCCCTTAGTCCGATATTACACTTGGCTTATTTAAGCCGGCAACTTTTGGGCTTAATAAGCCAATGTGCTTACATTTGTGGCTTAAATAAGCCAATCCTCTTTGCATATGCTACGCAAGTTTACATGTGTGTGTGTGGACTCAAACCATGGAAATTGCTGCTGCTCATATACTTCCCAAGATCTTTACCTGCTGACGGTCAGAATGAAAATGATTTCTGCCTACTACTTTTCCCAAACCGGTTCACACGCTTTGCATGTATGCAGATTGTCGATAAGCCATGATTTCGAGTGGCAACTTTTCCCTCCTCAGTCGTTTCTCCCAAAAATCGGCTTAAGTAAGCCCGAAAGTTGCCGTGTGTAATATCGCGCTTAAATGCGTCGTCAATATCCAGATCAAAAAAATTTTTGTACGCAGTTTTTTTTTTTTACCGCCAATTACACCTTAAAAGTGTGACGTTTTTTATAGTCAGTCCCAAAGACGATTTTCATGTGCCTGTTAGAAACTAATTTTCTAGTCAGGACAGCGTTTTTTTTTCTATTATTAATTTTTTTTTCGTTAAAGGAAAAGGGTCGTCGGATACAGGTTTTAAACCCTCAAGATGTTTTGTTTTCGTACGGCCGGCCCTGTGACAAATACTTTAGCCGCAAAAAACCATTTCTAGTTGTACAATCTTAAATCATTCTAACCCCCAAAAGCTCATCAACCGTCCTTTAATTCTACTATTCGGCACCTGGCTAATACTTTTACTTGTATACATACATATTGTGTTAATCTCTAAATAAAACCTTACAAAGATCGTTAAAGGTGCACGATAGATTTTCCCAAGAAAAGGATGAACTTTTGTTCTTCTTACGTTGAGGAAATATGGCCAAAAAATTGATACAAGTTGTGGCAAAATTAGAAAAATCCAGAAAATTGATACACATAATGAAGTAACATAGTGGTACGTTCATTAAGTTAATGGCGAAACATACAATCGCAGTAAGAAGTTGATTTATGAAGCGATTAATAACATTCAAAGTGATAGGCTTTTCTCTCTACTACTCGTATATAAAACGCCATTACCACAAGATATTATTTAGTTATATATGGTCCTTTAGCTAAAGTTTCAAATTTAGCTCCAACTAGACAAGTGATTCTTTAAGAAGTGTCCTTTCTTACGCGTATATAAGAATGTTTCTAAGCTTCTTGAGTGGATTGTGTTCTTTGTGAACTGACAACAACGAATTGGGCGGACTTTCGACTAAATGCATGCTCAACATCCTGAAGGTGTGGCATCCCTCCCCCTGTTCATTATATGCCAGGGGTTTTTGTTTGGTTTTTGTTTGCCCAAAATGATCCTGGATGAAGAAAGATTTTGGCTAGAATTTTCCATTTCCTATCCATGGATTATTTGAGTTGCTGTGACATGGGGCGTTAAGGATTCTTTGTCCCTTCACTACCTGAGGAAATTTCATTTTCATTTGGTAGTTCTTTTAGTTTCCTTTCGTACTACTCACAGGTGACATTATTTTTATTGCCATTCCTAGTCGGCGTAACATGTGCCCAGCATGTTCCATAAAAGTTGCCCGAAAGAGTTTCTTCCTTTAGATTCTGGCCTTCCAAACGAAGGTGATGATAAAGGTTAAGGGTTTCTGACGATATTCGTGTTTCCTAAGGAAGATGGGAGGTCGGATCAATACAAGAATAAACATACAAATGTTGTCACAGGGGTGAGGATGATGGACGTACAAGAAGACGCTTTTTAGGTGGTAGCATATGGTTGGCAAATGAAAAATACATAAGTAAGTTGTGGATTACATCGAGACAATATCGAGGAGTCAGCGATGCAAACCGAACCACGTCACGGTACGCTTCAGTAGAATAACTCCGGAAAATATGATTTCTTACAGTCGTCTCCATGGTCCCGCCTGTGAGTTACTTGCTCCAAGCCCAAAAAGCCGGTAACCCTACCACACCAGCTGGAAGGTACAGGAACAAGAACAGGATTAACAGCAAGAAATGGGAGCAGTCAAGCAACATGTGCGCACATCATACACAACACACTAAAAACATCTAGAGCTCGTGAATGCTTCTTTGCAATTAAGTTTATGGAGGTGATGTCATTACGGGTTGCTTTCTAAGGGGTTATGAGGCATTGAGTAGAGTGTTTCCTTCGTTTTTCTCGTTTTCCGGTCCCATTTGGTTGTGTAATATGTGCGAATCATCTGAGAACAGTTGGGTGAAATTGCAGGAAAATTGCGAAAATAAATTTGTAGAATATTGTGCAGATATTGTTCGTTCGATTTCGAAAATTTCATCAATAATGCTTTTTTTTTTAAAAAATTCCCCATATTCGAAATGGCACGTGCAAGTTGCTGGAGAACAAGAAAATGGGAACAAATCAGTAAGAATTTAAGGGTGACTATTATTTGAGAACACAAAGGCAACAAATCAAATGAGGATTCAGATATTAACGAGAATTATTTCATTGGAACATTGAATTTAAAGATTTATCGTTGCTTTGGAATTATTTTGTCCCATAAGCCATTTTCGGAGCATTTATATTTGGAGAAAATCGAATTTTTTATAATTTTAACAAAAGTACTTTTATGCCGACTTCACACTCTCGCTGGACATCTCCCATAACTGTACTACAGTTTTCCTGGAAAATCTACAGGCTGAAAAAATAAAAATGAATTTCTCAAATGAACACAATATTCAGTGAAACAATTTTCTTTCCTCTATTATTCAGAGAGAAGTTTAAATCAAAGCATCGCATGCCGACGCATCTCTTATAGAAATATTGAATGAAATTCAAGAAGCAGTAAATTTCCTTTGATTTATGTGGCTGCTTTAAATTGCTGTCGGTGCATAGCACATCGTCGCACCTATTAGAAGATATCTCGAGAAGGGTAAAAAACAATAATTTACTGTGGAAGGCAAAGATAGAGAATTTTATTGTCTTTATTGTCCATTTAATTAATTTTTCGCTTGCACCCCAAGGATTTGGGCACCGCACGCCACTGTTTTTAGTCTGTTTCAAAAGGTTTAAATTCATTAAACGTAAAGTGTAAAAAAACTGTATAAACATGTTAAAGAAGCAATCTTTTTGTTTTCATTTTTTGAAATCTGAGCCAGATTTGATGATTCCTGTTAAATTTTCTCAATTGAGTTAATGCTGTCATTTGAACATTTAAAACAAACCGGTTGCGTGTATTCTCATGGGTGTCATATTGGTGTGAGTTTCATTTAAATCAAAGATAATGGCGCAACTCATGTAATTAAGATTATGTGGCGGCAGTTCCCTTTAATCACATCAGAATTTATTTTTACAGGAGTTGGAGGATGGACAAAAAAAAATCCCGGGTATGCGAAAAGGGATCTAGGCTCCACAGTACAGAAGCTGCTGCTATCTCTTCCATTCTAAACCTTCCTTCTTGAAGAATTCCTTTTTGCTTTTTGTACGCAAAGTTTTAACGACTTTATGTGCGATAACGTAAAAAGATACAACACCAAAAAGGGGTCGACTCGGCGATACTGCTTTAATTTTCATTCATTTTACGCTATGATTAATTTATTATATCAGGCTCGCAAGATTTTTTGATCGAATTAGAGTTTCGCCGAAAATTGAAAACATCCTTCAATTCTAACCGGGTTCTATTTTAAACTTTTCGAAGCTAATTTCGATAAATTATAAATGTATTATTCCACAACAGCCGACGCGATGCTTTCCTGGAATAAATGATTCTCCCGTTGGAAAAGTGAGATAAGTAAAAAAGACAGAATTTTTTGTGTGATCTAGATGTGAAAAATTTTTGTATATGATATTCTTTTGTTAGGTTAGGATCCTTTCTATATCGAGAGCGTAAGAAAATTTCCCGATGAACGTGTCATGATATATTTTCCGCAGGGTGTAACCTCTGAGGCGCAGTGACTTTTATGATCGCATAATGTATTAAAAACTCGACAGTATGAGCCAGGATATCAATTACAAACTTCGATGGCGAACAAAGAGTACAAACCCGAGTGGCTGGAACAAGGAAACTCCAACTTCGCAAGGTGAAAGTTTTCATTCAGACAAAACAAGACCATGCGATAGAAAATGGGATTGAGATGTCGGAAACAAAAATTGTTTTCAAAAGTTTTTTTCGCCAAGAAAAAAAAACTCACTCAGTAATAAAAATAGGATGAAAGCAAAAAAAAAAACTGGTGTAACTTTCTCGTTTTCCTTCTCACCGAATAATTTCACGTATTTTATTTCATTTTTTCTGTGTCATTTAGGGAAAATCCACCCGCGACGAGTGTCAGGTTTCAAAAGTTTTATATAATGACAACGAATGCACCTAATAACAGACGAGCCAAAAATTTCACGAAATTTGACATTTTTATATAAAGTTTTCCCCAGCTAAGATTTTCCCATCTGATTAAGACATGTCATGGCGTCAGTTAAAATGGAAACGAAGGCAGAGGAAAAATATTCGAGTGACTTTATTTGGCAATTATGAAAATATATTCGTTTTTCGTACCGTACTTTTACTTAAAACTGATATCTACGGTGTCTCAAATTCTATTGAAATGAGAAAAATTTTCCTTTTTTCAGGTGGAGGTTTATTAAAGAATATCTTTTGTTCGAGCAGTAAATGTCTTTTTGACAAAGAAAATATTTTATAATTAAAATTTTTAATTACATGGGATGTTGGGAAAATTGTAACTACGTGTGTAATTACGATTTTCTGATTTCTAGTACTCGAATATGGAATATTAAGGACACAAAGTTTCAAGGCATGAGTTTTTTTTAAAGAGAAATCTGCAGCAGGTGATTTTTTTAAAACCAGGTATTCTTCACCCTTTTTCTCTCGAGAAACCTTTTTTCGGAATTTAGAGTTATACAAGGATTGGTAATCGTGGTCGATAGATTGTATACTAAAACTACATAAGCCCTATAAAAAATGTGCCACAGGCGAAACTTTTTTGAAACAGAATTCTGCACAGGATAAAATTCTTCAAGAGAAATGCGCCGCGGGTGAAAATTCTCATCGTTCAAAATGACAGGATGACAGATTCTGAACTCGAACCAAAGACCGAAAAAAGCTAAAAAAAGGATATTTTTCCGGTCGCCCCCACAATCATTTTTTGCCTAGAGCAAGGAAAGATGAATAAAAAATTGTGTTTACGCCACTGCATGGTGGGGTGTTAAATATAACTGGTTTTAAGATTTAGCGCATAGCGTATGATGCGTATGATGCGTATGATGCGTCACAAATATTTGTGTCCCCGCAAATATCTTAATGGAAAATATTCCTCGGTTTTTCTATAAAATATTACTAATATTCATGTGAGCAATCTTTTATATGAATTCTTTTAAATGCCAAAGTTTTCTCTCTCGTATATCCTGTACCCTTTCGCTACAGTATATTTGACTGGTTGGTTATTCTCTACATCTTTGAGCCATAACTCATCTTAAACCAACATGACGAGGCTATTAATCTTGACCAGTGGCAGGCACAATATCTCTTCTTAAGACCCACATCAATAAAAGCACCTTCTTCACGCAATTTATTCATATTTTCAAACCATTTGATACAATTTATCTCAAATGCACTTAAATAATATCGAAAAGAAAGCATCTACATAATTCAAAAAGTTTTTCCGTTGCTTTTTTCTATTCAGGAGATCAGGAAAATAGTTAACTAATTTTCTATTTAAATCCATTTAGTCCGAATTGGTTCTTATGTTTTTTTTTGTTGTGACTGTGCGAAAGTTCAAATGTAATTAAAAACAATACAAAACCAGGTGACACTATCCAGATTTCATTTTCCAATTAGTATATAGCGACGAACAAATAAAGTTCAGGGAAATTAAAAATTCGATTTAAATTCTGGTAGCATTTAAAATGAGTTTTTGTGCCTCTTTGGTTGGTTGTTGTAGCAAAAAGGCACAAAAAAAGGGTTGATGACAAGTTGAAGCTTTTAACATTATTGCTATCATTCAGAAGTCTTGGTCTTCGGTCCTTTTGCTCGACACACTCATCCCTTAAGCGCCCTTATGTTAATCAAGGGATGCATTTTTAATCTACTTTTCAGAATTTTGTTTTGCCCCCATCAACGTACATACATAATATGACAGAGAGTTTGTGTAATATGAATTTCTCCATATCCAGAACTTCTGTCCAACATCAGTTTTGACTTGAATTCAAATTCAGGTTTTTTTTCGAAGGACTTTTCTATATCCTGGTGTCTATGCAAATAAAACTATGAGCGGGTTTAGGTATATACAGAAGAAAGTTTGTTTAGCTGGAATCCCATCTGCAATAATCCTTGTTAAGGATTTATGGTAATAACTCAGTGAGTAAAAGCTGTGACCTTTCCGCTCTTGCCTTTAATATGCGCATATATAACGTGAACATTTTCTAAATATCGTTATTTTAAAGGATGAGAAAATGCGCAAAAAAAGAAAAAAAGATTTCGAAATTCCGTGGGTTTGGAGATTTTTCTTTTGAATTTTGTGAAAATCGTGCAAAGTTGAGCGGAAAAACTCACTCAATCGATTTTTAGATGCAAATCTATTCTGACTGTAATGTATTTTACTTAATCCCTTCCATTTGCTTATTAAAACATAAGAAAAGCTACAATTGCCAAAGGGACAATCGTCAAATACTCTATTTATGAGACCGGTTCTTTAATAGCAAATTCCTGTTTCTTTGAAGGACCAGAAGGGGGTGGTGGGATCGAATTTTGATATATGGAAGAGTTATGTAAAATCATATTAATACATATCGTCCTTACAATCTTTTTGACATGTCGTCTCGTGTTCCCGAAAATTGTAAAAAACGATTATATTTTTTATGGGAGGGAGGAAGAAATAGGTCAATTTTGTCCGTTAAAGAGCTTGGCGCAAATACTCGTATCATTAACAAGAAACTTATTTGTGCAATATTTCAACATTAATTCGCTCAAGTGCATGAAATCGTGTTAACAGACCGATTTATAGAAAGGTAAACTGGGAGACAGCCAGACGGACGAACATACGGAAATCAAATTTTTTTTCATCCTAGACACACAAATTTAATCGGAAAGGGGCATTTGTCTTTTTTAAAGCTTTAACGGCCAATTTATTCACTAGGAGTTAAATCGCCTTAACTCCCTTAACTCACCTTTTACATGGAAAATAACACTAGCTAACTCCCTTAACTCACTAACTCGGCTTAACTCCTAGTGAATAAATTAGGGGTAAGGATGCTAAAATTTTCGTTAATTGTCTCAAATGAATTTAATTTAATTTCCCTGTACGGGCAAATTTTTAATCTATAAGGAGTAATAAATTTCCTTTTAACATGTTTATAAATAGAAAACAGACATTTAATTGAGGATATTTCGTCAACCTTTGAAATTTTACGCACATTCGAGCAGTTCCTCGAATTCGAGGGTTCTTTGAGCAGTTGGGTATATTATATAAACTGTTGACACAAATATTTTTAATTGGAAAGAGGACTTAACTACTAGTCGTGAGAAATCCAGTTTCATGGACAGCGATTACCCAAAGGTTACAAACATCTATGCGGGACATTGAAGAGCCCATAAAAAGGAGTTTAGGACTGGGAGAAACGAAAAGGGATCTTTTGGATTTCGTAATTATTAAGCGGCTTAAGAATGTTTCTCTAACAAAAATACAAATACCGATGAGAACTAGCAAACAAATATCCTTTACTTATTGAGGAAATGAATAAATAAAAGCAGTGGAATTACGTAAGAAGCGGACAAAGAAAATTATTACAAGGAAGGAAGTTTATTTATTCAAAATGAATAAAATTTAAAAGGCAAAAACAATACTGGGCCTAGCCATTTAATGACCTAATCCTGGATTTAATTTCCCAGAAATTAAGTGTTTATTGCTGTTGCGCGTTTTTCTCCCACAGTTTGTTAGCTGCTGCTGCTGCCTCTGGGAGATTTTCATAATTTTCACAATAAATGTAAACGTTCAATGCTTTTTTACCCTAAGAGCTTAAAATGTTAAGAAGGCAGAGGGAAATTCCATACAGACTGAGAAGCTTCAAGGACCTTGTTGTGCCCCATTTTCGAAGGTAGCCAATAGCTCGATTCAATTTAATAAAATTTTCCCATGGCGTCATGCTGGGGATTATTTTTACTTAACAAATTATTCAAGGATTAAAATGTTGTTCTTAATCACACCGCTGTGACTTTCTGGCGTATTTTTCTTTTTTTTTTTAACTGCTTATTATTTTAATCTCTATATTTAACCACTCCAAACTTTCCTTTTTGACGACCCCAATTAAAAAAAATTTTTTTTGAGCCGAGTAGTGTTAAAAAGTGTGATCTGCGATTATTCAGTGAAAATTTTGATTTTACGGTTTTATTGTTTTTTAGTTTGTTAATGTGAGATTAGGCCTTGAAATTTCTGTTTGAAATTTGGATCCATGAATTTAATACCTTTTGGTTCAGTATAGGTGCAAGAGCCAAATTTGCACTTTTGCCTTCTCCAAAGTAAAGCTTTCGTGGATTGCAACATTTGTAAGGTATTAAAACCCCCAACGCTAGAAGCCGTAAAGGATATTAATATGTTGATGAAAAAATTTAAACAATTTAGAACTATAAAATTGAAATGATTTCTGGCGGGGAGGTTACATGGCGGCATAAAGTTTTTTTTAGGGTTTTACAGTATTTTACAGGCAGCACGTTATGACTATATTTTTGATTTTTTTCAAGTTCACTTCAATATTTAAAAAAAAACTACAGGATAAAAATCTACGGTTGATGGATTTAAGACAAGTTAAAAATGATGTGAAAACTTTTCTCGACGGGAACACCAAAATGTATTCGAAAAAAAAGCAATTGTAAAAATTTATTTAAAAATCGCACTGTAAACCATTTTGATGGCCGTTTAACGATTTACACGTGACTGAATTTCTTTTCGGCTATTCGAAAATACATTAGCAGAAAAAGTAAGCAAGAATGTCCACCCTCCCTCAACCCATCTCAGTTATTGGATTTTTCTTTATCAAGTCAGGCAACTTTTCCCCAAAACCCATCCATCTACGAATACCGTCAGGACACGTTTACAAGTCCTGACTCAACTAAGGCGTTTGCTGTGCTTTAATCAAGACATTTTCAGTTGAATTCCTTCTACAAATTTTGGCTCCAATAAATTTTAAATTTATATTATTAGCATGTTTTGCTTAAATCTATTATATTAACTACGGAGATCAATTTCCAGTTCAGGGGAAAATCAAATTTGGTCAAAGCTTTCAAGAAATATTGGGAAAATTCATGGAACGTAAGAAAATTAGAATGAAAGTTTTTTCTATTCAATAGGAGTGGAGAAATCAGTTATATGGCTTCCGCTTATTATTCAAGGGTAAACACGGTAATTTTTTTAAAGATATGTCACGCAAATTGTCGCATTCGCAAACCCCCTCATTCCTTGTAACGGTTTTACGTGATTTTTGGTACGGACTCCAATATCAACGTCACCCTACTGCAGACTCCACCTACCTCCTAAAAATGTGACGTATTTTTCAGACAGTACCAAATTTGGAAAGTAACGGATCTAATAAAAATTTAAGACCCCTCTCGAAGAAGCTAATTATACCCGTATGGTGAAAGCAAAGGGTATATTAACTTTGCCTTACCGTTTGTAACGCCAAGATCCCGTCATCACACACAAAAATGAATTACACCAGTGTGTTTAAAATGATAAAAAAAATTGATTTTTGCCTGTCCGTCCGTCCATATGTCCGTCCGTCCGTCTGTCCGTCTGTCCGTCCGTCTGTCCGTCCGTCTGTCCGTCCGTCCGTCCGTCCGTCCGTCTGTCCGTCCGTCTGTCCGTCCATCTGTCTGTCTGTCCGTCTGCGGCTAGGATTGCGGGCGCACGGATTGAGACTTGAAATTTTACACAGATTCGTTTTTCGTAAAGTGCGAGGCTAAGTTCCTTAATGGGCAAAAATGGACCATTAGGGGGGTACCCCCCATACGAACGAAAACGTTTTTTGTAAATATCGCAAAAATGGTGCATCTCATCAAAAAAGTCCAAGAACAAAAGTTATTTAGGATATGATTCTACATAAATCTTCCATACACAAAAATCCGATTGGAATAAATTTTAAAAAATCTTATTGGAAAGTTTGACTTCAAAGTGGAATTTTGGTACAACTGTTCGAATTTTGATACGAATATCACCATACGGGTCTCCAATGATTGCCAGATTGGCAATGATAGCTTTTGTTATGTTTTTTTATAAATCTAAATTCCAAAGAGGGTGGTCGCGAGAGAAAAAAAAACATTAGCGAGGTGGCTTAGAGAATAAAAATGGTAAGCTTTGCTAGGAAAAACTTTCGATCGATTTCTTTTATGAAATAATATAATTGTAATTTTTTACATTCGGGAAGAAGGGATGAACAAGGACTAAAGAAAATGATCCAGCAGAAAATGTTTATTTATCCCTTCATTTAAGATTCGACTTGGTCAATTTATTCAACTTGTGTTTTTCTTTTGAACCGCTTTATCTTCAAAGATTATTGAGAACTTTTAGTTGATCCTACTTCCAACATCCACCAGTTAATAATATGAAAATGATGCCGATTTCCATCGGACTCCAAGGATATTCGTTCGATTTATCTCACCCCAAAATATTTTTCAATTCCCATTCAAAGCAATGCTGTTCAAGCATAAAAACAACAACTTTGAATGGGAAATTCAACCGATAAAAGGGATAAATGAGAAGCTTTTAACGTATTCATCTCGTGTACAAAGTCGGGCCATTACTCAAAGCGGATTTTTCTGTTATTAATCATTTCATTTATGTTTTATTAATCAGTGAATAGAAAAAGAAAATAATGAAACAAAAAAAAAATAGACAACAAACTGTTAAGCTCGATATACCCGAATAAATTCATTTAATATGTAGTAGATCCGTATTTAGCTACCAGAAAAGCTTAGCCATTCATAAATTCTCATAAATAGCTTTGGGGTGGTAAGATTCATCCCGTTCACAACACTAGCTATACGTCAAACGTGTAACCATCCTACGGGAAAATTCGATCGCGTTTGTAGTTGGCAATTGTGGCGTGTGGTGGCATCAAATGTAGGTTTTATGCTCATGTATAGGAGGTTACAGTCCCATTAGAATTGATGGGATTATGGTGATTTTGATATAGGTTTTCGGATTTTCCACGCATTTACCATAAATGGATCATTTTTGATGAACTCCGTAGCACAACTTTCACAATTTATTAGCAGTGTAATTAATCGCCTTCCATCAGCTGTTTTCGATTTCGAGACAATACGTGATAAAAGTGGTACGGAGATATTATGGATTTTTTTCTTCAGAAATCAGGGAGATAATTAAACGAGTTACCTGAGTAGGTATTTTATGTAGAAGCACGGATTCGATATGTAAACAAATTGAGGTACAGTATTTAATCTATATGCAATAATGGCAAAAAAACCTTTTTTTTTAAACGTTTTGTTACAGACGTGTTAACTGTGTTAATCCTTGGGATATGCTTTCGATTAATTTTCGACTGCTTGAATATGTGTTATTTAAGCAACAAATAAATACTATAGTATTACGAGTAGTCTTCTTATCTAATGGCAATTAATTTGAAAGCACTTAGCGTCAAGGAGGCAATGTCTTAAAGCTACTTATATATTATCAAAGATGAAATGTTAAACAAATACATTCTACTTGTACATTGTATACTCGAAACGTTATTCACCAATTCTAGAAATTGAATTTGTGGTATAAGTATTGTAAAGCCACTCGTTTTATTGCAAACAGAGGAGTGCTATTTTAGAATTCATAAACATTTGAATATTCATATATATCAGATTAATATAAAGCCAACCATACACGCTGTGGTTTACCGATAATCTGGCTATTTGTTTTTCGGTAAGCCAGCTCTCGTATCTGAAATGAAATTTATTACTCTAGTTATCATTGAAGAACGAAACGATAAAGTTGGAGACATTTAGAAATCAATAAAAAAGAGTTCTATAAAAATACCATTTTCATAAATGTCGTGAAATTCTTCTTAAGGGCTTCTTTAACTTTTTAAAAGCTTTTATTTAGCTTGCCTTCGTGTCTGTCTGTCTGTCTGTTTGTCAGATCAAATCTTGCAACCCAATTTTGACCCACTTCCGATTGACTTGAAATTTTGCACACTTATATAAGACAATACAATATTTTCACTACTTCGTCCTTGTAAGGATAACGGAAGGTCCTGTAAGGATAACGTGATTATCCTTTTCTCCAAATTTTCCGGAAAAAAATCTATTCTGGGGGTTTTTGAGGTCGCTAAATCCGAATCTGCCATTAAAAAGTCTGTAAGGATAACGGAAGGTCCTGTAAGGATAACGTCATTATCCCTTTTTTCAAATTTTCCGGAAAAAAATCTATTCTGGGGGTTTTTGGGGTCGCTGAATACGATTCTCAAGTTAAAAAGCCTGTAAGGACATCTCAAATGTAAGGATATATATTTGAAGACTAAAAAGAACAAAATAAAAAAATAAAAAAAAAATTAAAAAAAAAAGTTTTTATTAAAAAAGAATGCACTAAAAAGAAAAAAATAATTTTCTGGACGCTGTGTATCACAAATATAAAAGCTTTTAAAAAGCGAGATAAAGCATAAAACAATAAAATAAAAATTTATCTCGCTTTTAAAAAGCTTTTATATTTGTGATACACAGCGTCCAGAAAATTATTTTTTTCTTTTTAGTGCATTCTTTTTTAATAAAAACTTTTTTTAAAAATTATTTTTTTTATTTTTTTTTTATTTTATTTTTCATAAATTATCGCAAATTTGTCCTTTTTTCAATTTCTTCGAACGTTATATTTTTTTTTGAAAAATTCGATTTTTGAAAAACGAGCTTAAAACCTTTCATTTTGTTAAATAGAATCATCTCTCAATAACTTAAATTTAAAATACTTGGTAACCCTAACGAATATTCCAGGAAGAATACTTGAAAAGCTGAGGAGGCATATAGCCTTATAATAGAAAACACAACACATAGGAATTTTGTTATGGAGTCGTTTTATTGGTTTTGGTGGCAAAGAATTAACTCGAAACCATGGATGTTGTTTATGCGTGAAACGAAGGACAGAAAACAAAAGAACAACTCTTAAGACAACCATAAACACTTAGTATTTAGCCATGCTGAACAACCGGGAAAAATGAAATTTCAATTCGAATTGAAAGAACCTATTGGTGTATTTTAGTGTTCCGACTACGACGACTGTCGGAATAGATATAAACAGCAGGAAAGGACGATTTTCCATTGCTCCTCCACTTCAAATGAGTTTTTTTCTCTGGGCTTTATGAAAAAAAAGCTTGAAAAACTTTTTGTCTATAGTGCAGAATAGTTTTCCTATATGTGTCGCTCAGAATAAAAACATTTTAAGTTAGTGGGAATTTGAAATGGTAAAAGGATGGAGGAAAAAATCTCTCCATTAAAACATTAATTCATGCAATCATATTAGAGAGGATACAAACTCTCATAGTGGGAGACATTCCATTTACTACCCATCAAGCAACCTCCCAGCCATGTGTGAAGGGCACTTTTGTCAGGCGAACACCACCAGATCTGTCAGATCCAGCTCTTTGTGGGCATTTTGAAGCGAAAAATTGTGCAAATCAAGGGGATGCTCGGCGACGTCCACATCATTGTGAGACACAATTAGGCTGATGTTTGATTTCAGCTGAAAAGGGGGATGACTATAGTCCGACGAGGTATCATCTTGGGAAATTAGTTTTTCTCCCCCGATTTTTAATTAGTTTGAAGCTAGGCGACCGAAGCCTTCGTCTATAACAAAATTTCAATCTAAGGTTGAGCACTTGGAACATTGACTGACATAATCGTCTCAATTTTTTTCTTGCTCGTCTTTTGTGCTTTTTTTATATTGCTATTCTAGTTAAATGGATGTAGGACTTTGACACAATTTCCCATTAATGGACAGGACTTATTCTTCTTTGTCTCCATGTTGAACTAGTCCTTTGGCGGCT
The DNA here is from genome assembly GCA_964034945.1 of Chrysopilus asiliformis. NCBI lineage: Eukaryota > Metazoa > Arthropoda > Insecta > Diptera > Rhagionidae > Chrysopilus > Chrysopilus asiliformis. The sequence continues at coordinate 3,599,426 of OZ035960.1, forward strand.
GTCGTAAGTCGAGACATTTCTTTATGACGATAAAACTTTTAACGATAAATTTCCATACGAAATGTGAAAAAGTTTTTATATTTTTGTGAAAAAGTTTTGCTATCTATCGTTTTGTAGCTCTTTTTTCTTTGCATGGATTTTTGGAAATATACAAAATTGTCACTAAATAGTTTTGGGACAATAACGATTGCTTTAAATTTTTCGTTTCGCTTGTGAGAGTTTTAAGAAAGTTACACTGGACGGATTTGTAAATTGTAATTGCTGATAGTTTTATCGGTGAAAATTTTTTAGAATTTGAAAAAATGATCTGCTCATGACACATTATTAAAATTGTGTTTAGATTTAGAATGTTTGGGGTACTCTGGTAGACTTTATGGACCCGCCTACGTGCCGCGATGCCATACAAAAACATAACAAAAGCTATAATTGCCAATCTGGCAATCATTGGAGACCCGTATGGTGATATTCGTATCAAAATTCGAACAGTTATACCAAAATTCCACTTTGAAGTCAAACTTTCCAATAAGATTTTTTAAAATTTATTCCAATCGGATTTTCATGTATGGGAGTTTTATGTAGAATCATATCCTAAATAACTTTTGTTCTTGGACTTTTTTGATAAAATTCACTGTTTTTGAGATATTCATAAAAAACGATTTCGTTTGTTCCATTTTTGCCCATTAACGAACTTAGCCTCACATTTTACGAAAAACGGATCTGTACAAAATTTCAAGTCTCTAGCTCAATCCGTGCGCCCGCAATCCGCGCCACAGACAGACGGACGGACGGACAGACGGACGGACGGACGGACAGACGGACGGACATGCTAAATTCAACTTTTTTCATCATTCTAAACACACTGGTGTAATTCATTTTTGTGTGTGATGACGGGATCTTGGCGTTACAAACGGTAAAGCAAAGTTAATATACCCTTTGGTTTCACCATACGGGTATAAATATGACACATATAATATTATGACAGATTAGCCGTGAACAATTAAAAAAACACCAGATTTATTTTTGTTTCACCCCTGGATACGCACTGGATATATTTTTGTTTGAGGAGAGAGTTTGTTTGTCATTCCTTTATAACTTTTGAATCCCTGAACCATTCGGTTGGAAATAATTAAAAATAAGGTTTCAGTGTACATTAATTTACCCCTTCCCTTCACCTTAAACCTCCTTTCCCTTTGGCATTTGACCCATTGGACCGATTTTAACTCAGTTACCGCTTTCCGGGTGGTTATGGGTGATTATTAAGATTTTTGTAGTTTTACGGTTTATGAAAAAAGTTATAATTGTTAGTAAAAATGCACTTTGTTGAAGCAGTTGAATCTTCCCACAAAACAAATGAAAATTCTCAAAAGCTTAACAAATATATTTGAAAAAAAAAATTGTGCCTAAAGAAAAATATTTTTTATAGAAAGTACAAAACTCTATTTTGCAGAACAAAATTCATTTTACGCTTAAAATTGTGATACTTTCTGAGAATTCTGGAGAAAATTCTAGTGAAAATCTTCAAAACGTCTTAAGTTCTTGAAATCCGTTTATAACTTGAAACACTGAAGACATTTTTAAGAGTTTTTCTTTCGTCTTATGCAATTGTTGTTTTTATTTCTTTATTTATTTTATTATTGTTGGCGACGACTACCAAGAATTGTACGACGATGTGAATACGTTACACAAAACTCCTTCACTGTACTCGCATATGAAACAAATAACATAAACTCATATTTGCTACAATGAATATTCTAATACACCAGTCTTATATGCATCACTGGATATTCCATTATTTGACTACAAAGTATATATACAGTCTATTCTATAGAGTACTACCAGGCGCCATATCGTTGTGAATATCATATCCTTTTCCTTCGGCACAAATACAAATACAATTTCACCTCTCATCCTGTAGTCATATTTAATGGTAAGTGTTCCAGAAGTTTGATGAAGATAGAAATATTCTTTAGATAAAGTGATGTACGTTAGAAAAAAAAAGAAATAAAAGCAAAAGGCTTCAAGCCGTTATAGGAAGTTCCTTGGAGTCTTCTTAAACTTCCGGGGATGTCTTAACGCATTTCTCTATAGCTGAAGTTTCCTCTTTACTGTTTGCTTTTCATTTTTATACTCTATATGAAAATCATAAAGAAGTATATTAGATTTAGTTTGTAACGCATAGAACCAATCGTCGGACAGAAAAATAAATTACACAAGTATGTTTCGTATGACAAAAGATTTTGATTTCCGCATGTCCGTCGGTTTGTACGTCTGTCCGTCCCTTCGTCCGTTCGTCTGTTTGTGCACGCTAGAACTTTCGAAGGGATTGAGCTAGAGACCTGAAATTTTTTCATTCGCGTTTCTCGCAAATAGCAAAGCTAAGTTCTTGAACGAACAAAATTGAATCATTTTTTCTGGAAAACTTGTTTTTTGCAAGTTTCTCGAAAATTGTGAGTCGTATTGAAAAATTTATAGAGGTGAAATGTTATCCATAGACCGAAATCTAATTGAACCATACGTTCCCTCCTCCCCGAAATGTATTTGGAATATGGTTTTACATAACTGTTCCATACATCGAAATCCAATCAGACCATTCGTTCGTATCTCACCCAAGCAAACGGTTTTTCTTAATAAAAATTTTGTCGTCCTCATAAAGAGTATTTGACGATAGGCCGCTGGCAATTGTAGCTTTTCTTATATTTTTTCTTTTGCTTTTTTGTTGTACTTTATGTCCTTTAAAACTGTTACTCTTTGCTATATGTATATATTATCTGAGTTTCATGGATATCTTCTCCAATAATAGAAATCCTTGGATAAAACAAAAGCATTTAATCATTCATTGCTTCTTAAAATACGTTTTGAATTATAATAAAATTTTAATTAACAAATTGTTAAATTTTTGCTCTTGCTCAAGGCAACATTTTGTTGATGGTGGAAAATTCACGTCGTAATAAAGTAAAAGCTATTTGCATCTTTTATTTGATATTGAATTTTTAACTATGATTTGTGAACGAATTATCTCTTAGCTCATTAAATTAAGAGCAGTTTATGTTGATTATTCTGTAAATAATCGCATTTACCTATAAATATTAATGTTTTTTTTTTTGGGGAAAATTTATTCTCTCTGTTGCTTCATTGAAAAACATATGCCAGAACATTGATTAGAAACAAAATCATGTAAAAATTACAGGAAGAATCTTTCACAGTAAAACCTGCCTAAACCAGATCCTGAATAAGCCAGAAACCCGTCTAAGCCGTACAAAATTTTTGGTTTTGCTTGACTTCGGCATAGATTTTACAGTATTAACAAGTAGAGGTGTAAATTCTAATGATTTTGAACGACATCGCGGCACGTTGATGAGTTAAAGTTGGCTATTTAAAGCCGCATTACTTTTTTGAGATCTACAATTGTGGTTGGTTTATTTTTGTGGATTATATTCTTGGTCCACGAAGATAGGTGTATATAACAAAAACAAATAATTTGTTTCTGCAAAAATACCCCATACACTGAACGAAAAAAGTGGACAAAAATTATGAATTTGTTCATAAAGACTATGAAAAGGTTTAAAGTTTTTAACCAATAAGATCTTAATTTTTAGAAACAAAATTTCGTTCAGTGTACTCGGATTTTTAATAATTTTTCATTTTTTTTTTTTTCAAAAAATTACGTCAAGCGAAATTTTGCGTCTTCAAGTAGGTACTCCCTTTTCAAAGCGCTCCAAATATTTTGGACAGCCCGCAACGTCTAGAGAAAAATTGTTGCTTTTCAATGTTACGAAACTATCATAAGAAATTTCCATAACATTTTAAAGCTTTGAAATAATTCTCGCGACGAAAATCATTTATTTATTTATTTTTGTTGCCATCTATTATTCAATTCTAACGATTCTAATAAAATCATCAAACACTCAACACTACATTAAGAGGCGTTGGCATTTCGCTTTGGATTATTTTTGTTTATTTGATTTCGATTTTATCTGCAGACGATTTCCTCTTTGTTTTCTGTCGATTCCTTTCGCTATCAGCACACAATTTCTTCTGTTTTCCGGGATTTTCTTTCGTTATTTTTCCATTGTTATGTATTTTATTTTTGGTTATTTTTTTTCAAACGCATGTCACAAAAGTCCTAGATATTGCCATCCCGCTGGTAAAGAAAATAGAAAAGAAAATCTTTGCCACTGTCAGAGTCGATTGAAATATCTTTTGCTTAGATATTTGATGTCTAACTTCTTTATAAGGAACGACAATGTCTGTAAAGTCTGCGATACGGAAACACGACAAAGATTTCGTTGGCCATAGAATTTTTATGTTGGGTTTAAGGCCACATGGATCCAGGGAAATTGAGCAGATGAACATGTCACAAAGCTTTACAGCTTCTATAGGGCATCTTTTACGATCTAGCGAAATGGGTTTATTAAAGTTATCTCGAGTGAGGTCAATGCTGATGAATTTTACTGGAAAGTTCAAAACGATTAAAATTCAATAGTTTTAATTTGTTGCCCTGAGATCTTGGTCTTTATCTTCCTTTACTGGCTTTAAGTCAGCGAAATTTAAGTGAATTTTCAATAGCGAGAATTTAACACTTTGGGGAAAATAATTTAAACAATTGATGACTTTCGGTTTTCATTAAAAATTGTAATTTTATGGAGATGGAGAAACGAAGAATAGAGAGTATTATTTCAGGCTTTGGATATTTTGAAAATAAATGAGAAATGCTGTACATTTAGACCAGAGTCATGCTAAACGGGGAGAATAAGAGAGAGGAGGTGCCCGCTAGAGACTCCAAAATCACCACAATGTGGGTATGAATTTTAGATTAATATCTAATATGACTCGCCAATGTGATTAAAATTTTTCCTAGGACGGCGTTTTGAGCGACATTTCTAGACATGAAATCAAGATATCAGAAAGCACAAAATAAGGAGTTCTCTGGTAATGGTTAGGCTTCCAACTTCAGGGTATGTGAGATCTTATCGCTGGATCAGACATGGCAAACTTTCGCTGCGCCAAGAACACTGAAAACTGCAGCAGCTGCAAAAATTGACAGTTTTCCTTCGTGCAGCACATCGAAAGTAGACATGTCTGATCCAACCATTAGTACTCAAAAATTCCCACTGGTGCACTTTTTTTGTCTTAGAAAAAATTTTGTCTGCGGCGCATTTTAAAACAGAGTTATTACGTGCCCGATTTATTTAAACAAACCTTATTTTACTCTCATCGGTGTTTCACAATTTCGAGGCACACAAAAATTCATTTTTTGGAAAAAAAAACTGAAAGGACGCCAAATACGAGTTTGCTTCCGGGCGCCTTTTTGCTTGTCATAGCCCTCGGGAAATCTCTTTTCTTAGGGAAAAATCGTAAGAAGCAAAGGAACATTCGTAAAGGTTGATTGTTCACGCCCATATATATTTTCCCATAAAACCCCCCTTAAGGTATAAGTCGGGCCGTGACAATAGAAAGTATTTTAGAAAATTTAATTTCAGGAAAAAAAAAATACTGACGACTTTTTATTTGATTCACACCACGAAAAATGTGTTTTTTTCATGAGTAATGAAGAAAATGATTGTGTGCCAGAATATAACTCACTGTTAGTCTGATTTTGATTTATTGGGTACGAAAAAATGTCAAGGTTTTGAATGGAACATTTATAAATCACAGATGGAAATGATGAGTTTTGAAATTCTTGATAAATCACAGACGAAAATCATGAAATTGAAAATTCTATGGCAAATTTTTGAAACCTTGTCAGTAAAATTGCGCAAATTTTTGAAAACTCTACCACTTACACCATGATCTACTCCAAAACCCAACCTTATATTTTGCTATAACAAACCACATTCCCCTAAAAACGGTACCTGAATTTTGCTATGTTGAAATAATAAAATGAAAAATTTCATATGCTTTCAATTTTAATTTTAATTTTTGCTGCGGTTTTGATTAAAATTTTCATATTAATATTTCACTTGAAAACATTGAAACATTGTTGGCTGTGGCCCACGGAATCATGTATTTATGGATCCAACCGCTATCAACAACATCTGCAGCATAGTGCAGATAGTTTGCCATTGATTGCAAACCAACCCCCAAACACCAACTACCACAACAACAGCATGAGATTTCGGTTAAACTATGAAACATACTGGGGTATTTATCTACACGTATATATTATTAAAAGATTAACTCAACATTTTAAATTATTGAAAACTGTAACAAATTGAATGAAGTGATTTAATTTAATACGATTGAAATCCGGGCTTACATTTATCCTTTTGAAAGCCTTTTAACTGAAATGCAATTTTTTTTAAATAAATATGAACTGCATAATTTTCCTATTCCAATTGAATAAATTTGAAAATGGGAAATTCGTTTCATTCTGTACGTATTTATTAATATTTTATGGGTTTTCTGGAAAGTTTGTAGTGTATGAAAAAAAAACCCAAGCCACAAACTGCATTTGATATTCATGGAGATTTTACAATGCCCTGTGAAACTGTGGAGTACTTTCTCCGGTTGAATTTCGAGAACTTCCAAGGAAACCACTATTTAATACAGTCAAAGTGTTGCAGATTGGAATGTGTGGTTTGCCTTTTAAATTTATCGGTTTTTACAACGTTTAATTCTAAAGCAAAATCTTAAAAATGTCATAAAATCTGAGAAGGCATGACCTAATCGAATTTTGATGTATGTAAAAGTTAGATAAAATGTTTCAATATGACTAACTGTTTCCGAGAAAATTGTAAAAAACTGTTTCGGGATGGAATGGTCCAATTCAAGAATATAGCCTTGCTATTTACGAGAAACGCGACTGGAAAAAAGAATCAAGTCTCTAGCTCAATCATTTCAAAAGTTATGGTGTTCACGGGCAAACAGACGGACAGACAGACGGACAGATAGACGGACAGATAGACGGACAGACAGACGGACAGACAGACGGACAGACAGACGGACAGACAGACGGACAGACAGACGGACAGACAGACGGACAGACAGACGGACAGACAGACGGACAGACGGACAGACAGACGGACAGACAGACGGACAGACAGACGGACAGACAGACAGACAGACGGACATGCGGAAATCAAAATCTTTTGTCATACTGCAAATTATTGGTGTAATTCATTTTTGAATTCGACGGTTGGTTCGATTCGTTACAAACTGTATACCAAGGGCGTGTGCGAAACCGTCTAATTGTATGCTAATTCAGAGAACTGAAAACTTTTCAATGAAAACTGGAATTGGAATGGGAATTACATGCAATTACACTGTTTCGTATATGACCTAAATCTAATATACTATTATATGATTCTCATATAGAGTATAAAAAGTAAAAAATGTGATTGTCATCATCATTTCATATCATTTGGTATCCAGATGGCGTCAGACAACATCTCATCAAATTATATCCGTCATAACAATAATAATAAGCATCTGACATTTATTATAATGAAATGATTCGAGATCTGACACCCAAAATAACCTAACCAATCCAACAGGGATGCACAAGGATACGTTGCTACCATTCACCGACTGTGTTTGTTGGGAAGGGGGGATGGGGCAAGATAACATTCAGTGCGACACAACACATAACGACATACCATCATACAAATCACCTTTTCGGCTCGACCAACGACCGTTTCAGGATTCCTTCTAAATCATCAATGCGGAAGGATATGGTACAGCTTTCGAGCATACCGAGTCCCAAATTCGCGGTGCTGGGGCCATAAACATGAAAGTGATCCTTCCGGAAAATGGCTGTAATTCGGGTGCCGGCTTAATTTCCATGGTACGCGGTGTGATAAGATTTGTAACGAATATGCCATGAAAATGTGCGTCACACCAACATAAGTGGAAATACGAAATACAGGCAAAGTTTGAATGTTGTGTGATTTAACTTTCTTATAACTTTTTTTTTACAAAAAGTATGCGAGGAATTTGCTTACGAGTCATTCACATGTGAACAAACACGATTTCGAGATCTTCAAACAGGATGAAACTTCACACAGCCACTACTCTGAATCCTGGAAAAAGGAAGTTTTTTCTCCCCAACTGCAAACCAATTTCCAAATGTGAAATTGACATGAATGGTATGTCAATCCCGGGATGCCAGGAGCTATTTTTGTGGACCCAGTAGCACACCACCGAGTCGTGTGGCAGCAAACAACATATGGATATCCGTAGCAGACATGGTTGTTCCCTTTGCTGGTGGCTGCTTGTAAGTCGTAAAACGATTTTTCTCAAATAATTCAAATTGATCGAATTTAGTGTAGTGGTGTGCGACTTCAAAAGAAAAGGTATATAACAAGAAGAATATTTCCGGTACGAAAATCCCGGAAAGCGACAGTGACAACGATGTAGATACGAACAGACTTGATAGACAGGGGATAGTGTTTGGGATAGACGATAGATCCATATGGAAGTGTTATCGTAGCTGTTAAGCAAGACGAAGTGGAAAAAATTTCAGCTCAGCGAGTAAGGATATTCTTTAAGGATCGACAGCACGATGGAAGTTGGTTTTTCAATAGGATTGAGTTGAGTTGGAATTTATCCTTTATGGCATTCAGCGGGAAAATCTGATTTTATCCCCAGGGGTATTAGCTGATTACAAAATCGTTTTGTATCTATAGATAACTGGCAAATTGGTGGTATTGGAGTATCTATCAAAGATACTTATTTAAATGTAGGTATACGTGATCAACTTTAGAGTTTTAATCAAATTTTGGGAATTGTGTAGGTGGGCTTTCCAAGTGTAGTATTAGGGGGAGTTGGGTAGAGTTTTGTTAATTTTATCAGATTTAATTTTTTTTTGAAAATATAGCGTAAGGGGCTGTCCGTAAACTATGCCACAATGCTAGGGAGAGCGGCGGTCTGCAATAGCGTAACATCAATACTAAGCTTGAGACGAAAAATGTAGAAAAAGTGTGACGGACGGAGGAAGAAGGAGTCCAAAAAACATAAAATTAGCATGACGTAATTTGTGCACATCCCGCTATTAATTCTTCTAAGTTAAACTCAAATAGTGATTATCTCAAAGCTTTTGAAACATGTGCTTGCGATTTTTAAAGTTGCGTGTCATTCGGTACAATTGAAGACCTCGGTGCAAAAACCGGTCATCTCCACGTTTTGAAAATTTTCAGGAGAGACAAAAAATATATTAACGTGAGATTTTTGGTTTACAACAAAGTGAGATAGAAAGTTAAAATTTGGCACAGAATACGCTTTTATCCACTCTATCACACAAACGGAAAATCTTTTCGCGATTTTCTCGATAACGGTTCATTTTCTTCGAAAAATTCGTTAAGACAAAAACTTTTTAGAATGTTCTTCTACATAACTTTTCCATACATGAAAATTCAATTGGATACAATTTTTATAAATTCAATTGGATTGCACGACTCCATTTGGATTCTTTTTCGAGAAGTGTCATTAGAATGGCACTTGCAGCATAGTTTTTCCGAGGATTTTTGGCCAAGATATCAAAACAAGCTAATACTGTTTGCACGGCACATTTGCATGGCAGACATAGATAATAAATCGCTGGTTATGTCTAATCGAAACGAGGTTTTAGGGATGATAATAGCTTTCAAATGCAAAAAAACCGCATCCCAAAATCGGTTAACGCTTCTTGTAGAAATCGATTGTACTAATTTTTGTTTCACTTATAGATACACACACACACACACACACTGAAATGTTGTCGATTCGTCGAACTGAGTCGATTGTTATATATCGCGAGACATGCGGGGGGTTACCATTGTAAACCTTTCAAATCGATGCATATACATATATTAATTGTTTGTAGAGTATCTCTAACAATCCAAAACTATGAAAATGAGCCCACACTACCCTACATTATAGCGGAAAAAACTTTTTCACACCTCGGTAACTTTCATAAATCTTAATTCAGTTATTTAGTTTCCAAAACATACAAATGCTACAACATTTCACTTTATAACTTGCTCCATGTTTTTTTAAAACCCCACCAAATACATATGGTGAACACCGCAAAATATTTCAGACACTTTAGAATAGGGTGAATAGACGCAAGGATGAGTATTGACTGTGGTTGAAGGTGAACACGTAACCAAGTTTCGATTCACTCACACCCAGTTTCAAGGAAATTGGGTGTGAGTGAAAAAGATTTTCACTCATCTCAATGCAAATGACTTATGGTGAATTTTAAGTGCTCATTCAGGCACGGATATGAGTATCTTACAGCTTAAAATTAAATGAAAAACTTTACGGTGTTGCCAGGTGGGAATGATATTCAAATTATATCACATTCTAAATTGTGAGTTGGGCGACGCTTCGTTTGACATTTTGCACAAGGAATCTCTGAAGAAGGAAATGCTTTACTTCTGCACGGTGGGAAAACACAAAACACAGATTTAATGCTATTTATGCATAAAATGAAGTGTGTAGATTGAAGAAAGAATAAAACTTATATGTGAAAACTGAATATTTTATTTTAATGTAAGTCGATGTGGTTTTGATTATCAATTATATGCGTCTGATGGCCTAGTTCTGCTATAATTTTACGATATTTAGATGCCTAAATTTAATTAATGAATTTTAATACCGAGTTAGGCAAATGAACTAAACGAGAAGAAATTATTCTATTGATTTTTTCAAGGAACAACCCTCTTATACCTACCATAAATTCTTGACATTTCTATTTACTCCTAAAAAACCACTGACGTTATTTAAGTGATGACTTAAATTTCCTAAAACTCAGATAATTTCCTTTCATTCCCCTACACTTATATAAATTAACCTAGACTCCATGAAAAAAAAACAGCAAGGAACCTCTCAAGTGGTGATAAATTTCACACAATTCTTTTATATTGAAATCGTCGTAATTTATTTGCAAGGGGATAGCAATCAAAAAAAGAAAAAAAACAGCAAATGGCAAAGATCTGGAGAAGTACGAAAAACAGAACTTAAGATCTAAACGCGATTTTGCTTGGCTCCTGGATTGTTTGCGTTCATTTCTTGTATTCTGCTGATTGTTTGGAATACTGGATTATCGCTGGCATAGGGCGTACCGGCCATCGATAAAATTAGGCGATTTATTTTATTTATTTGTCTATAAATATGAAATATAAACACACAGCTCTGAACGTAACAAAATAAAAAATCGTAGGAAGCAAGAAAACTTGATATCCGTCGGCAATTTTGGCGCCCAATGGTTGCCCTAATTTTTTTTGGGTAGAGTCCAGATTTGATTTTACAAGGATCAAAACTTCTTTTTGGATGCCGAAACGACTACTGAGATTCTAAGGATATACGAGTACCTTTATTATGTACATATCTTGAAATAGAAATCTATATGATGAATCTTGGAAACAGTGAGGAAGGTCTCATCGTCCCAGAAAGTCCCTACTTTTTGTTGAACCTTCTTAGATATTCAAGTAAATTCAACTCCCCTTAGCTGTCGATGGCAATGAACGACAAAATCATTATCAAAGTTTATTGTTATGATTGGGAAATCATTGCCGTTACATTTTGGTGAAAAACGATCAGACCTTTAGTTTTTGAGGACGTCGATTTTGATGGTTTTCGTTTGTTATTTAGGTGCATAACTTAAGATTAAGTAAGATTAATAATGATAAAACAATTGCAAACAGTTTTTCAACTGTACTAAAAGCAAGAAAAGTTTGGTTCTGTTGAATGATAAGGTTTTTCACATGAAAATGTTACGGGAACACCAAACATAACAATGAACTTGGAAAAGGCAATCAATTACAATTAAATCATATATTGATAGTCCCTAAATCCATACGTGGTATATTTAGGGGGAGAGTTTGCGGTAATATAACGGTAGTATTACTTCCCATATCAAAAATCACGAAGATGTGTGACCAGAGGAGATAGTTTTTCTTGAATTTTCCCCTTAGCCAGGAAAATGTTTTCCAATTTTTTTTTTGGATTTCTGAAGAAATTTTGTGGCATTTTAACACCTTGATTGCCATGTGAGACGAACGTGGTCTCAGATTAAAGGCCGTGTGAGACACATGTGATTTCACAGCACTTTACGTTGGTATAAGCTGCGTGGTAAGGCATTGGATGCACAGAACTGTGCAAAACTTCTCGAAAAAAAAATATATATGGCCTGGGAAACCTTTTTTATATTTGGCTATATATGAATTGAATCTAATGTGCGAGATGTTGCGGTATCTCGGAAATTGATAAACGTAATATTATTTCAAGAAAGACCAAATTGTTATCTACTTTGGTCGGTAGTTCAACTATTTTTACCGAGGCCACCTAAAAATTGTACGTATTTTACGAACAGTACCTTAAATAAGAATTTATTAAAGAGTATTTCACCATTTTTGCCCCTGTTTTTCTTTATGTAAAGAGGAATTCTATTTGTTATTTCCTAATTCGCTATGGCAGCATTCAACCAAAAGAAAAAATTCTTCAAAGAGAAAATTTATAGAAATCGCGTATTTTCCGATTAGAAATTATAAGACTGATCCTGATTCTCAATAAAACCTGAGTAAGCAATTTTATTATTTTCGTTACCCATAAATATTAGGAAAGCCTAACGAAATTAAGGTTGAGGTAAAATTTATTGCCTTCATTCATTTCCTATATAAAATATTGGAGATTTGTTGATTCACTGACCGCATTAAGTGGAGGTTGGCTTAATCGTTAAACTAATCACTACGGGAGTAGATAGGATCCAATATAATCGATTAATAAATAATCCACATCATACCAATATAGAGCGAGTTAGCGAAAATTATTGGTTCTCCTTAGAAATTTCTCAACGTGGTAGTAATAGTGTAAGCTTCTTGATTTTCACAGAAATGTAACAACTCTAAATTTTTATTGGTACTTTTGGAGGGGGAGAGGTGATGAGTGAATTCCAGATACTTCGTAATTCCAGATTCCAATATTGCTATTTTAACACCATTAACACCGGTTGCCATCAAAGTATCATTTCTCAACGTAAATTAGGCCTAAAGGGGTCTTAAAATTTAACGACGGACCATATCATCATTGATTGTGAATGGGAGTGAAAAGCTGTCGGCAGCAGTCCAAGAAGATTTAAAATTAGGGTTAAACAAAATTCAGCAACCGAAAAAAAAACACTTTGTTTTAAGAAGTTTTTTCTTTCTCACAGCTCAGCTGAAATCCTGCAGCTTGTTTCATTTTAAGCTTCACACAAGTCATTAATCTTAATCAAAGTTGGTTGCGGAAGGTCGTTCGGTCGTTATACCTATATGGGTAAGGTGACCATACGTACCGGATTAGTTGGAACACCACAGGAATCAAGCATGTTGTCCCGGCATGCCAGAAACTAAACTTTTGTATGCGGGACAAAAGTTTATTTTATATTTTTTGAACTCTAAAAAACGATTATTAGTGTACAAAATATATTATACTTGGTTTGGACATTGATGTAATAACACATCTTTTTTCCGCCTGCCGTGCATTTTTCTTAAATATTTTTACCTAAGGCACATTTTGTCTTAAGAACTTTTGTGCATTTTGCTTCATTATTATTTTCATAATGAGTTTATATTTATTTGAAAAAACTTGATTTGACTCATTGCGCCGTATTATGTTTTAAAAAAAATTTCACCTGCGGCACTTATTTAGTAATTTTTGTGCCTTATTTGAGTTTTTTAATAACGATAAGATGACACCTTGAAACACAAAAATTTTTGTTTCCTTGAACCCCTGCTTAACTTGTCTCGGATTGGCACAAAATAAATATGGTCACCCTATATAGGGGTAAAAACCAGGAGCACAACTTTGTTTGGCACGGATTTTCCTCCAGGCCACATCTAAAAAAGTCCCAGCCTCCTTATCTGTGCTTGGCGTTTGATTAACCCGAACGTTAAATGGACCAATTTCTAGGCACAATTTATTCAGGCTGGAAATATTCCTGTTTTTTGAACTTCTTTAAAGAGAAAACAACTAAACTAGCGAAACGATACCGCCACAACATAAATATGAGCATAAACGCGTTGAAGCAAACTGTTAAGAAGATTCATACCGCGAATTCTGCTTTATTACAGGAATTTCCTTTGACGTGCTATCATTATCAGTAGGCGTAACAGCGAAAAGAACAGGATAACAAGTAACCTTGAATTTTCTTAGAAGGAATATTCAATTTGTGAATTCGCCCCATCAGTAACAGACTGTGATAATCAGTGTCAGCATTTCCAAAAAAAATCACATTTCTTTACTCTATTCGAAGAGAAGCGCCAGCAAAACACCAATTTTTAGACAATTCAACTGATTGTTTTTTGTGACATTTCGTAATTCTAAGAACTTTGTTAACTTCTTGTTATGTTGTGTAATAAGGGAGCAGTAGCTCATTATAATTCTAAATGTCAGGCTTGCTACATTATAATAAAAAAAACCCTTCTTTGGTGTAGTTAAACATCCTTAATGTTACATTCGTATTCGGCGAGTTTGTGCTGCTGATGTCGTTTATTGTAAAAGTTTCACAATAAACAAAGCAATACAAAAGCCATTACACTACAATCATAATTATGCTCAGACTGTGGAAAATAGTTTCCGAAAAGCGGAATGGAAAATTACTTGTCGCTGCCGGAAGGATCTGCGCTACAACAACAGCGAAAACTGCAAAATCGAATTAGTTGTGGAGGTAAGGGGGTATTGCTGAGGACTATAAAAGCTAAAAGTATGAGCCACGCGTAGGAAAATTTATTTTTATCAAAAACTGGGGGTAGAGGGATTTAATGATATGTCTGGCATGCTTATAATACAATTAAAGAAAGTTTTCAAACATTTTCCAAATGAGAAAGGAGCAGACATTTTCAATGAAGACTGCCGAGGTAATTCGATAAAGGAAGTAACTTCATCTGATGTTTTTCCAGCTCGACTCTCCCCTTCCATCTGTGCACATGGGGTGGCTCCTTTTTTTTGCTAATTGAATTGCGCGAAGGGAACATTTTTGAGTTAGAAAAAGTTCACATTTACTTGTTTAAAGGTTCGCGTGTCTCAAGTTTTATCATATTGCTATTATTTCTGTATCGTTAATTTTTATGCGACTTGCCTACATTAATGACTCAATATACTTGTACTAACTAAAGTAAGCGGAACTAAGTTGGGGCAAATGAATGAATCCCTAAGTGGTATTACTATAACAAGAAAACTAATAACTTGAGCGTGACTGTTGCAAGAAACGATTTTTTTTTTTGATTAACTTATGAGAAATTAAAGAATTTTGAGATTTTTATACTTTTACTGAAATATATTACATGTATGTAAATTTTTTAATCTGGGTTTTGGCCAAAAGAATTATATTTTGCAGGACGAAACCTTTCGCAACCATTTTTTCTTCGCTTTTGATTGGTAAAATAATCTACATCTACATTGTGGTGTCTACGCAACGCTTTATATTTCAGATTTTTTAATCTTTTCCCCCTTTTTCCAAATTTTCCTTGCACATTTCTTTAAATTGTAACCTCTTTCTTCGGGAAGGAAACTCCATTCCCAAAATGTCTTGAAAAATAAGAAAATTATAATTTTCAGCTTCAAAAGATGAAAATTTAATGACCAAAAATTTTAAAATAGGTCAAAACGTCTCTAGAACACATAAGAACCATTTCCATCTTTCCTACTGGTTTTGTTTTTCTTCTCCTTCTTAAAAGATCATGAGAATTCAACTTCCCCGTAACGTTTATATTTAAACATACAAAGGGTAGACATGTCAAAGAGTAGACAGGATGCGGTTGGCTGGGTGGGCATCACAGCCATGTCTACATTTCCAGCAGATTTTGATTACGCTATGCAAGCAAAAGTCCTCTTCAATGTGACGATTTTATGATGAAGAAGCAAGATGTTTATATCGTCTCCTCCAATGAAAAATACTTAAATCCTTGTGGATCACATCAGACCACCACAGAATTTAACATTTTTTTTACTGCAGTACTTTGTGGCATGTACTTAAAAAAACAAGTCTAAAAAGTAATGTCTCTATGGAAGTTGATTCCCGTAAAAAAATGGTAACTCAACAAGGAACAAACTTTGTGCATACAAAAAAAAAATACTTCAACGTTTCAAAAACCTCTTTTGAAAGAGTTTTCGCAAATGTTGCATACTTTCAATGAATAAAATTTCCATCGTTGGCGAAACGCGACATCGAGGACCGAGTATTCCCAACATTTTTAATGCTATAGATTGGTATGAATGAAGTTTCTGTCTCAGTCCCAGTTCATCTTAACTCATTCTCGCATTTATCTAAATTCACTCTTATCTCAGTGAACTTTAGATACTTTGAAGTGGATCATGAGTTTGCTTAAAATGTATCGAAATTTTTAAACATTTTTGGGTTGAATGGAAAAAAAGTTTTTTTTTACGATAGGGATGTGGTTTGAATGTTGCCTTTTATCTTTGTCATTGTGGAGATATCATTTTCCTTCTTCACGGGAAATTTCCCTTATCGGTTGAGAGTTGAGATGCAGTGAGGAGCAAGTTAAACTTGAATTTTTGCGGTTGTGTGGATATGGCAATTTTTTGCGAGAAAACTCTTGGGAAGTTCTTGAAGTTTGGAATTAACTGATGTTTTACTCAAAAACTTTTTTAGAATGAAGATTTACGGGGGATTTTTTCTTCACTTTTCTTTTTAAAATAAAAAAAAAATGTATTCAGGAAAATTTTTGAATAAAGGATTTTGACTGACAACAAATTTTTTTAGTTAAGTATGCTTGAAATGATTTCAGTTTTTTGGATCATGTGTGGCTGTCAATCTTCATGCCAGTCTATGTCAGGCAGTCTTAGTCTGTGTTTACATTTTGATTCATTTTGAGGCGGCACGTCTTTCCTCATTTTTCTGCCGTGTGCACACGGTTCGCTTCATCTGGATTCACTAAACCGGTTTCATCAACAAAACTGAAACACCGGTTTCAACGACCAGACTCAAAAACCGGGTTGCGACCGATAATTTTAAGTGAATCTAAACTTCGTTCGCTCTTTTTGGTTTCCCTCCCCACTGCGTCCCTCACCATCACTTGGCCGGAGCGAAAGACGTGCCGCCTCAAAATGAATCCCAATGTAAACACAGTCTTATTAATCTCAGAAAATTTCTCTAAGTCTAAATGTGTTTCCCTTCCCTTTCTATTTTTGTGAAAATAATTCAGTGAAGTAAACTGAGGAGATACCAAACCTCAGATGGCAAGACAGCGTTAACCAGGACGCGAAGCGAATTCGGGTGCAAAACTGGAGGAATTGGGAATGCGACTGAAACTTCTAGCAAGAGACATTGCGGCAGGTCAAGACCGGAAACCGAAGAAGAGCGGAGTCCCTTATTAGATCTGAAACTCATTAAAGGTTTTTATAGTATTAACACGACTTTTTTTTAAATACTCGATAGTATGAACACTAATTAATTTTTCCAGGATATGATTGTTCTATAAAATACGTTTTGACCGTATACATTTTTCCGATTGACTAATTCTTTGTTAGCCAGGCTTGCCAACTTCATAGGTTTTTGATTTTAATTCTGTATTTGGTATTCTCGAGTAAATTAATTTTTTCCCAATATTACACTTTAAGATAATACTTCAAGTGGTATGCGAAAAAAAACTTGTGCGCTAAAGGTACGGCAACGACAGAGGTTCGCACTATTGATTAACCCTCATACTGTCCTCGGGTCATTTCTGACCCAAATTCAATTTTAATTAAAAGTATCTTCTCAACTACATGAACAATGTTTGTATGGTGTAGGCTCTGTGAACAAATTTCTTTTGAATACCGAAAACAATAATCTATTTGTTCATATTTTAATCCATTGAAGAGCACTGTAGTCTTCATGGGTCATAATGGGTCATTCTTGACCCACGAAGACATCATACGTTATTTTTCTTAAGGACAGTATGAGGGTTAAACCCGATACATCGGTAAAAGTGTTTAAGAATTACATTATCCTGGGGCCGTGGTGCATTAAGAAATTTTACTAGCCCTCCCTCGCGAACAGTTATTGAGACTCCCCTAAAAACATTTCCTTAAATCTTTTGACGACCGAAAATGTGAAAATAAGAAAAACGATCGTCGGGCCACTAAAATCTCGAATCATTCCTACCTTCTTTCCTCAAACCGTATTGTGGGATCTTACTGTTCCTTGTTACGCCACCGTAATTCAGTAAAATAAAAGTCTTCAGAAAAAAAAATAGATCTCTTCTTCGGACAAGAAAATAAGAATGAGCTGACGATGCTTACTAACCCAAAGGAAGCACAACATAAAACTCCGAAGATGGACATTTTTACGGTCCTAAATTTTGTGTTTACAAAAATTGTCTACCCTAAACATGAGTCATTTTGTACCCAACAACATTTAATGGCCTTAACGAAGTATTTTGGTATAAAACCGTAGAACTCAAAAGGAAACTGAAAAAGGCACAATTGCGATCATTTGCACAATAAAAAGACGCAATTCTCGAGTAAATATCATCATTAATGGAACACTATAAAGGCTATAATCATATTTGATTCTTGACAACCGTAGAGTCGTCGTTACCGTATTGCTTGGTAACTTCATACGCGCATATCCATTCCGAAGGACACTCGCTCAGTGGCTCTGCTAACATTAATGATGTCCTGTTTTTTTTTGCTGGTTAAAGCATATCACCCTTATGGCCAATCATCAGTTATTTTCATTTCGTAATGGAGAATCGTCCTGTCTGTCTCCGTGTTATCTCTAATTGAATAAGCTTTCAACTAACAAAAAATATCTCCTTTCATTGGACTTGGGGTACTTCCTTGGTCTCTGCTTCCTGCTCCATGTCGTCCTTGAGTGGATTGCGGTGGGCATTGCTGAACTCTATGAGGAATTGCCCTACCTCATATCGGTATTTCTTGTAATGTGACTGACTTCCCCTATTTTTCACAAACCGAAAGATTAGATTTATCGTCAAGGACCTCTATTTCGCATGTTTTGCTATCCGATGACAATTTCTTTCGTCGTTTTTGTTTCCTTTGAATGAACGTGGGGTTGGTCGAACGGGAAAGGTCGTTTCACTCTTGTTTTTTTTGTATAAAAAATAGGAGGAAGAAAAGACGAATTTATGTTTTTTCTGGCCGTTTCTTCTTTTCAGGTTTGAATAGGCATAAGAAAAGGATATTATTTTGAACCCTTTCTAGTTTTTTGTGTATGGGATAATTCTGACCTTTCGAATCTAACTGTAAAGATTTTTTTGTGTACAAATTTAAGAAAAATGATTTTGCACTGAAGAAAAATATCGGAGGAATTGATAAAGGACTATTTTAAGGCAATTATAGTATAAATATTTATTTACTTGTTTTTTTTCTTCTGTTGAGGGATTTTGTAAATTGCACATTCAGTGAAAAGCGACATTTCAGCTACCGAGGAAAACATTTTTCACCGTCTTTTTTTATTCTTAAAATGGATTGTCTTAATTTTTTATTTTAAACGCAAGCTTTTTATTTTTTTTTATTAGGGGATTTTTGGGCCTCATTGTTACTCGCATTATGTTAATAGATTTGATAGAGCATATTCATAGCAAAGGTGCACGTCGGGGGAGAGAGGGTGGAGAATTAAAGCGGAAAGAAATCATACAAGAAAATGTTCAACACTCAGAAAAATGGAGGCTAACTCGACGACCTACATACGCCGTAATTGGCCTGGGGCAGGCGCGCGTTCGTCTGAATGTGGGCAAGTAAAACTGAGTTGACCTGTGGTCGGAGAAATTCTGAAATTAAGCCACCAGCAGGTAAAGTAGGGCATTGGGAGCTGCACGAGTTGACCTTAGATAGGTTAACTCTGACCGCTAGCTGGCTTACAGACACCTCTGTAAGGTCAGAGTTAACCTGACAAAAAGTTGACCTGAACATTTTTCTGAGTGAATGAATGTATTTTTATACTCGCTCTATCGAATGGTTACACTATCGAGTACTAATTATATTATTAATCATCATGAAATTCTTTTAGTGTAACATAAAAGTGAAAATTCTGCAAGAATTGACTGGTTTTCTATTTCCTGAATGGTAATAGGGTTTTCATAAAATAGACCGGAAATGAAATGGATACAAAATACTAGAAAATCGATTCATTGTATTCAGATTACCCATGTTCACTAAACTAACATCGAAAAAGCTTTGGATATCGAAATGTTTTCACATCAAATTTCGATCATGTAAATATATAGAAATTCAAAGCCACTTCAGTGGGGGGTGTGCTCCTCGGAACGAATTCCATGAAGTTTTCTTCGTTTTAAGAACAAAATCATGTTCGGTTGCCGCCACGACTTGGCTGTGGTAAAATAAGTATTTATTGCGTGACTTGAACGTGATAACAATATGGCATTTAGAATTCAGAATGAGTACAGTGATCGTATTTTGGCTAACAGCAGGTTGGGGGTGACAAGGGGTAGTCAATTTCTCTTGTGAGATGGGTTGCATATTTTTTTTAGCTTTGTGCTGTAAATGAAAAAGATTAACCTGTCAAGGAAAGTTTTGCGATTTAAAGAAATATTGCAACACAAACATTTACGGAAATTAATAAAAGTTTTGATTTATTATCTGATGTGTATTTTTTTAAAGATTTCATTTCATTTTTTTGCATTTGTTTTGTTGTTTTTGGTTTTATCGGTCGTGAAGTTTTTTCTATTCACTGAAAAAACTTCATTGAAGTTATATTCGAGTTTATCTCAATGGAAAATCACTTTTATTAAAAAATATATTCATTTTACATTGAAAAATAAGTGATTTTTCTGGTATCTAGGAATAAATTTATTGGCTACTTTCAGGAGTTTCATCTTTTTCGGCTACTTTTAGGTATTTTTGATTTTTCCACTTTCAGGCGTTTTGGAATATTTTTTGCCTACTTTCAAGCATTCTTAGCTTTCTAAAGGTAAAAATAGACGCTGCGATGGTCGTACCGACTTGTGTTGGACCGATATCGGGCCGACGGTTGTATACAGCACACACACGACACGAGTTTCTTGCGATTTTGATCGAA
The DNA here is from genome assembly GCA_964034945.1 of Chrysopilus asiliformis. Taxonomy (NCBI): domain Eukaryota; kingdom Metazoa; phylum Arthropoda; class Insecta; order Diptera; family Rhagionidae; genus Chrysopilus; species Chrysopilus asiliformis. The sequence continues at coordinate 3,620,385 of OZ035960.1, forward strand.
TAATCAGTTTTTACTAGCAAATATCTCTCAAACAACACAGCACAATTGTGAAATAATATCGTTTCGACGGTCGCATGGCAGACCCCAAACGATACAATCTGCCGCGTGCGACCGCAGGTTTTGGCTCAGCGACGTACGACCGTGCGATATCGGGCCCAACCGTCATTTCGTGCGCATACACTATACAATTATCGCATGCAACCGCAAATCGGCCCGACGATTGTACCGACCATCGCAGCGTCTATTTCTACCTTAAGAGTCAATCAAAACAAATTTTTTGAAAAAAAGTTTTGGTTAAAGAATTTTAAAATTATTTATTTGGTTATAAACCTGACATCTTTAGTATTTTTATAATCGCATATAGGAAAAATATGATAATAAAACAGTTAAAAATATGTGATAAATTCGACATCATCTTCTAAGTCAAAGCTATTTAAATCTTTAGATTATTATGATACAATTTCACGATTTTTTTTGCGCACGATTATTTTTATTCCATCAATATGAAAAAATCTTTGCCAATATGCGATAGGGAATTATCTTTTGTATTAAAACGCATAAAAAATATCTAAATGTCAATCTCATCTCATAAATAATTTATTCATCCGTTCGAAAAGCACTTTATGTAAGATGAAATGTTTTCTTAAGGCTAAAAGGACTCCATGGAGGATATCTTTTATGGCACTTTTGAAAATGCGTAATGTCGATTCTATTCAATCAAAACAGGACAAATTCCCGTACAAATAGATATTTTTAAGGTAGATATGGTATAATTGGAAATCAGTAGAATCCCGATAATTCGTACTCCGATAATTCGTATATTCCATTCCGCTAATTCGTATGAATTTGCTGGTCCCTTGAAAAAAATCCCGATAATTCGTACCCCGATAATTCGTATATCCCGCTAATTCGTATGAATTTCCTGGTCCCTTGAAATACGAATTATCGGGATTCTACTGTACAAAAGAATTTTATCTAAATATTAGCTTATAAGGATGGGTATTAATTATTTGAAAGATTTTTAATCCAGTACTATGAGATTTTAGGGCTTATTGGGCATCTGGAATATTTTTCGTTTCTTTGGGAATCATTTCAATTCAAGTGAACAATTGAATACAATGATTAATTTTTATTTGGAAATTTGGAATATGGAAATTTTTTTGATAAGTTTCGATCCCGAGAATTTTATAGCGAATCTCATCAGGATTATACCATAGATCTCGGTCACTAGCATGACCTCGAATGATTTCAATTTAGGAGAAAGCAGTAGTAAATATCTTAATTTTTTTTTCTCATTGATGAACGTGTCCTTGTTTGATGTGAGTTTGTCTAGTGCCCTTGACGCTTTGACACGAACTATTCTTATAAAATTAAATTTTTTATGAAATCAGAAAACTACTGGAAAAAACTAATGCATAAATAGACTAGCACATAGAGATTCTGAGAAGTGCTAAATATGTGTTTCCAAAGAGCTCCATTTCTTACTGGCTATGAACTGATCATCGCAGCTTTAGATCAGATTTCGCCCGCTAAACAATCTCAACTTTTACTTTGGTATATGCAACTTGTTGAGTTTTTTGCTAACGTCACTTCTAAAAACCAGGGCACCAATCATGTATTCCGACCCGTCTTTGTCTTTCGACTTCGACGCAACTTTTAACTCTTGACTCCGCCATATCCGCAATTTGAAATTTCTCGGAATCGTCACTATGAATCCAAACGTGATTCTGACTGTCACTCTAGGAAATTTGAAGCTGCTGATATGGCGAAGTCAAGAGTCAAAAGCTGCGTCGAAGTCGAAAGACCGAGACGCGTCGGAATACATGATTGCTGTCCTGAGCTTTAGATTTTGATGTATTGTTCAAAAAAAAAAAAAAAAAAATGTTATTCCTCGTAGTAATTTAAAAAACCGGTACAATTGAGAAGAAAATAATTGCTTTGACTTCAAATACTTCTTGATACAAAACACTGTTTTAATGAGGAAAATTACAAGTCTGTTTTTTGAAAAAAAAATTTTCTAATTAAGTGAATAGCAAAGAATGAATAAAAATCTCATAAACACGGTAAAGTTTCAAGTTTCTTTTACACAAGTCGTTCATTTAATTTTGAGACGGTAAATTGAAAAACTTTATTCTGTAATTTAAAGTTAAACGATTCCGTTTAGTACTCCACTAAGAATTTTCTTTTGCGTGTTCAATTGTTAGTATTTAAAAAAAGTGCAGCAGCTGAGATTACCACTTCGATTAAATCAGAAGAAACGTTTCTATCGTATAGTTGCCATTGCAAAAATATTAAAAGCCATAAAAGTGTTAGTAAAACAAATAGAAAAAAAGTAATCATCGTCGAAAGTTGAAGGGAAAATATTTTTTAAATGAGTATACTAAAATTAGGTCAAAGCAGAAACGGAAATTTCCAACCACTTTTTATTTATTCATTTTTTTAATCTGCAATATGAAAAACTAGAGAGACTCGGAAAACTTTGTGACTTCCTTGATTTCTCCATCTTTCCGATATTTCCAGCAGCAACATTGTCTCTCTTTTGATCTACAAAGGCATAAAAAAAATTTAAATACAACTTGGCTTTTCAAGTATTTTGCAATCAAAAATAAAATATATGAAACGATTTTTCATGATTTTCAAGTGATTTTCTATTTTATGTTTGTCAAAAGGAAATTTGCTGAGATCAAGGAACATTTAAGCGCTACACAGTATATGCATATACAATCGCTTGAGCAAAAGAAAACAAAAATTCGGGGAAATTGAAAGGGGAGAAGTGGAGTGGTAATACGAACGATGAAGCATAAGAATCCTGCCAAAGACTGAACAGGAAAAATGTTTGTTTTTCTTGGAATTTCGAAAATGTTCAGAAGTTTCGCTAAAAGCTGAACAGGGCAAATTCTTTGCAAATATTGAAACAGCAATCATAAATTTTGAATGATTTTTTTTCCTGTTTAGTCATTTTTGAATAGTTTGAATAATTTTCTTCGATTTGGTTATATGTGGAAAAACGCAAAGCATTTCATATTATCGATGTTTTATTATTATTAAAAAGCAACTGATTTAAAAACCACAGCACTTTAAATTACAGAATTTTAGACCACATAATTTACTGGTAAATCAACACCAATACAGTTTTTGAGCCAATTACAACCTTTTACACATCAAATTACCTATTTTGAAGATAAAATTGATTGTTTTTCTCATCAAATTGATTATTTCTCATAAAGAATTGACAATTTTTTATATAAAAAATAATAATTGGGCTTTTTGCAGATGCAATTTTACTTTTTACAACTCATATTCGTCTAGAAAATTTCTAGTAATTTCTTCTTACTGATCAATTTGATGTTTTATGAAAAAAATTCGATTTCTGATATTCAAGCATTGCCATATTTTTAATTTCAATATTTAATTTATCACAATGTCTGAATATTTATATAAAAAACTCCTTATATAAATTTAACTAGCCAAAAGGTGAAGTTAATCTGTAAAAAGCTTAAATTGTTCTATAAAAAGCTTTGTACAACGAATTTTTATAATTTATTTCTATATCAAATAAATTTTTCATGCATTTAATATGTTGTACACGTTTAATTTTAAATTACTTACATTGAATACATTTATTACGTCTATTAGTTTGACGTAAATTACATTGGCTATTTACGGCGCTGTTTCCATGAAAGGAAATGTCGAGTTTTATTTTCTGCGGGGCAAAGGTTTTCTTAAATTCGTTTTTCGTAACTTAATTATTTGAAGCCGCTCTTTAGGGATTTTTTTCTTTTTTGATTTTCAGTACAGTTTTTTTTTCTAAACTCATAGACATTTAAAAACATAACAAAAGCTATAATTGCCAATCTGGCAATCATTGGAGACCCGTATGGTGATATTCGTATCAAAATTCGAACAGTTGTACCAAAATTTCACTTTGAAGTCAAACTTTCCAATAAGATTTTTTAAAATTTATTCCAATCGGATTTTTATGTATGGGAGTTTTATGTAGAATCATATCCTAAATAACTTTTGTTCTTGCACTTTTTTGATAAGACGCACCGTTTTTGAGATATTCACAAAAACCGTTTTCGTTCGTATGGGGGGTACCCCCCCTAATGGTTCATTTTTACCCATTAACGAACCTAGCCTCACATTTTACGAAAAACGGATCTGTGCAAAATTTCAAGTCTCTAGCTCAATCCGTGCGCCCGCAATCCGCGCCACAGACAGACAGACAGACGGACAGACAGACAGACAGACGGACAGACAGACAGACAGACGGACGGACATGCAGAAATTAATTATTTTTATCATTCTAAACACACTGGTGTAATTCATTTTTATGTGTGATGACGGGATCTTGGCGTTACAAACGGTAAGGCAAAGTTAATATACCCTTTGGTTTCACCATACGAGTATAAAAATATGTACTAGTATTACTAAAACAGCTTTGAGCCAAAAATCCAACGATTGTATGTCATTGAAATTCAGTCGCCATGCACGTACAAGGACGATATGGAACAGTTTTATAACAAACATGTTTTTCAAAAGAATTTAAATCAATAGAACGTCATTCCGCAAAACCATATTATTGAAACTTTTCCATAGAATGGAAAAAAAAGATGAATGGTGGTAAAGGCGTTTTCATGAGATAAAGTTATTTTCCCGATGCATGACTCCGTATGATTGCATATATTTCTACCTGAGAAGAATCCATATCGATCTATATTTAATCTGGGGGATGAGGGTGAATTGAATTGGTGATGGTTTCACTGCATAACACAGGCCGGATATGTTTCAATATAACGGAAATGGACTGATGCTTCGATCGGTACATGGTAGGTAGGTTCATGTTGCTTTTGCACTACACTCACGACGTAGAAAACTGCTTGAAATTTGTTTGAATTTTCTATAAAATCATTTTATGTTTCGCCATTCAGTTGAGAAAATAAAATTTAATAACCCAAACCGAGCAGCAAAACAAAAAATTGAAAAATTAAATATTGACAAAATTTTCAAATCGTTCTGCCATAAAATGATAAAAATTTCATATTTCTCTGCTGTTTCCATCTCTGTGGTCGTAGTTCGTATTTTTGCACTCCCTGAGGATTAGATGGTATTATTTATTTCATTTTTTCAGTAATACAATTTGCTATTAGTGCTTGGTTGTGAACTTCCAACGGTTAGAGAGTTACGTCGGTCAGAAGGGAATTAAAATAATCTCGGATAAATTCTAAAAGACAAAGATAGTGGTTGAAGGACTGAGATCCTTGAAGGTATAAACACGTTAATACATTTCAGGGTAAACCCTGAGACGTTGGAACAAGGCGATTTTGTGAAAGAATGTTAACCTTTAGGGGGACAGAGAAATAGCAAACATTTTTACCGGCACACGAAAAAATTTCTTTTCTAATTTTTTTAATGGTGCCATTTCAAAGTTTCATGCGCCAATGGAAGACAATTTCATCGGTATCACCGTGCAGCATTTGTAACGAAAAAGGTGGTACATCGGATGTACCACCAAGCCTTTAAGGGTTAAGAAGTGTGCTTCGAACTAGAGTGTATTTAATTTTTTTTTAATTCTTTGGTCGTGGGGAAAAAATTGAATTTTCTAATGCAATTACAACATCACTCAATTATTTTTGTAAGAAATTAGTTTAATCCCTAGACGCCATGTATGTATTTTTCACATATTATTTTCACAGACAATTTTTTAGCCCACTAAATGACTTTTTTAAGCACAGGCGCGCACAGCGATAGCAACCATGTGGCGTGATACTAAAGCAGCAACTTCAGATTTCAAATACGGAAAAACCAGTATGGCGAAATATACTCCCATGTTTTTTTTTCACGTATTGCAAAAACTCAAATTTCTACCATTCCACATGCTTAGCAGTACGCACCTGCACTAATATTATGATGTCATATCAGTTTGAAATGTGAGAAATACTTTCTTCCTCAAAAGACATTTTCCTATGGCATTTTACGTTTTATATCCAATTTCGAAATACAATTTAATTTTATTAAAGATCAACACGATAATAAAGTTAAATAACCGGTAGGCGAAATTCAATTCTTAAACAATTTTCCTTATTGTATTTTATTGTTTGCTACTTAGGACGCAGCTGTCGAATGAGAAAGGCTTTAGAAGGACACAAAACAACAAGGACCGAAGACGTGTGGGTGTTGGGATACGTTTTAGTGCTTCTCCAATTTAATCGGGATGGGCTTCTCTCATACAATCGAATCGAATCGAATTACATAAATGGATCCGTCAATATAATTTCGTTTTACACATTCATTGTCGATAGTAATTTGTAAACCTAAATTTCCCCCGAAGGTCTTGTCCTCGTTGACAGTGTGGTTCGACGTATCCCTGGCACACGATGGCTTTCATTGTCAAAATACACAAATTATGTCATTTACTCGAGTAATCGCACTCTAATACTTTATGGGGTATTATTTTCCGAACAGACAGGAATCCAAAATGTCCTCCGAAAATCCCCGTCCTTCCGATTGAACCATTAAAACCTTATCTCATTTCCCAGTTTCCCGAACAAACGGTCGGTCACAAGTCAAACATTATTCATGCTGATCCTAATTTTCTCATGGAAAATGTCCAAGTAGAGCTGAAATTGGTCATCATGTGTTCAACCACAAAACAAAATTGTTCGCAAGGACATTCGAGACTAAGGACCACTCAATACAGTAACAAATTTCTGGAACCTACTATTTGTACAAAATCAGAAGTGTGTATCTGCCGTTTGTATTTTTGGAAAGTTTTGCAGCAGGATATCTGAGCGGACTCAGATGTCATACTAAACACGAATTTGTTGATTCAACATTTAATCCCATGTAGTTTTTTTGCTGCGTATAAAAAAGGAAAATAGATACGAAAATGGGGAATGCTAAAGGATGTAAAAATGTATAAAAAGTAAATGGAAAGTGGCAGCATCCCCGGAAAATGACATCACCGAAGACCACTTAAACATTTTTAGATACTACCCATAAATGAAAATGTCATCAAATTGCATGGGGATTTTGGTTTTTCATTCCAACTAACAAAGTTAAGTGTTGAAACCAATGTGGTTTTTACAATTTTTGCAGCATAGTTTCATATTTTAAAAAAATTGATTTCCTTATGGGTGAACAATTCTTAGGCTTTGAGGGAAATTTTTGATAATTTTTTTCCTTTCTTTGAACAAATTTTCTTGTCGATATACATACAATTGTTTTGCCTGGCAATCTTAGTTTTTTTTCTTTGGGCAAATAAAAAATGTGTCTCTAAAGTAAATTGAAGTTCGCGAATTTGGAAGGAACTATAAATTATTTTTGAGATTTTTCAATTTTTTTGTTAGGTCTCTAACTTGCGATCCTTTTCGAAGACTGCTACATGGCCACGACTTAAATGGCAAAGATAGATGTTAACCGCCAACGATGCGGTCGACGTAAATGCTGCTCGGGGCGACACGACGGAAAAATCGATTACAATTGGCTCGCGGGTTTCAAGTAAGGGTTTTTACAAGGAAAGGTGTGTTGAGTACAGGATACACGCTAACTGTGGAACCAATCGAGCTAGAGACTTGAAAATTTGTAGAGATAAGTTTCTTGTAAAAGACAAAGCTAAGCTCTTGAATGGGCGAAATCGGATTATTTCTTGTTGCTCCCCGAAGAAAATAAAATAGCTTTTTTGAAATTTTCTTGAATACGATGCATCATATTAAAAAATTTATGAATATGATTCTACATAACTCTTCTATACGTCAAAGAGACGATATTTTAGACGGTTGTTTTTAGCGTTTTTAGTTTGTAAAGTTTTTTTTTATACTACAACAGTTCATAATTTCTATTAAAACTTTTAGAGATTAGTCAAAGTCATACTCTAACGCACTTGGCACACCGAATGCGAATTCGCACCGCATTGCGAAAAAGTTCAAGTTTACCACGCGATCTTATGTCATATGTCATCTACATGAGCTCTAATTTTGTATTACGTAACAATGCGGTCTCCGCAAAATTCCAGTCTCTGTAAAATTAGAGCTCATGTAGATAACATACGATATAAGATGGCTTGATAAGTTTGAACTTTTTCGCTATGCGGTGCGAATTCGCATTCGGTGTGCCAAGTGCCTAACAGTATAAAGTGCTATTTGGAACATCTTTTGACTAAAAAAACTCCTGTGAGACGAGAAGAAATGAAGCTTTCGGACGATATGAAGGAATTTTTACAGTTACATGTGTTGTTAATAAAGGCCAACTACGATATCATTTCGTATGAACGGTTTTACACTTCATGGTATCTTATCTTGTGAGGAAATTTCTGTTTAAGATAAATTATTCAGGAATTAGTCACGCAACACAACAAGAAAACAAGGTTTATCTAAGAACACGTAACGCTGACGCCGTGTACACACATTACGCAAACAATCGTTCGTATAGGGGCCACTTAATCATTCATTAAATTACATTACATTACATTTGTTCATGGTATATCCTCGTTACACATTATGACGTACAAGGATCAAAATCCACCACCCACCACAGTAAATACTATTGAAGCTATCATGCGATACCGATCTACGTGGCATATGGTGTTTATAAAGTGATAGTGATGGGGGAGAGTTCCGCGTAAGAACTCGGAGTGACAAATATTTCTACATTCTAAAAATCTTAAAGCTGATGTAGAACAAGACTAGTATCGAGAGGTGGCGCGCCACATCCGGAAATTTTCCTTAGATTTAGATTTCTTCCCGCCAATTCTTAGGTTCAAAAAATCATCATTAAATTGTTTATGCTAAAATGGAGTTTTACACACTTTTCTTCCACTTCCTTCCAGCTACCGTCCCCGGAGATTAATTTCGACGGTACGCGATGGTGTTTCGCTAATGTTTACAAGGTTGTTATTGGTTTTGAAAATCTGATAAATGTATGGAAATATTTGGATACTTAAATTTTTATAATAACGTAAAAACTGGCGTAGCCACAAATTAAAATAAAGAAAGATTTTGTTTTCCCGTTTATAGTCGGATATGAATTAGAGTGGAAAATTACGACCAACAGGAATTTGTGCCTATGAGAATACTGCGTTATGGTTTTTCAACAGTTTTGGGGAAGTCCTGAAAATCTGTTGCCCACAAATACACTCAGAAAAATGTCCAGGTCAACTTTTTGTCAGATTAACTCTGACCTTACAGAGGTGTCTGTAAGCCAGCTAGCGGTCAGAGTTAACCTATCTAAAGTCAACTCGTGAAGCTCCCAATGCCCTACTTCACCTGCTGGTGGCTTAATTTCAGAATTTCTCCGACCACAGGTCAACTCAGTTTTACTTGGCCACATGCAGGCGAACGCGCGCCTGTCCGAGGCCAATTACGCCGTATGTAGGTCGTCGAGTTAGCCTCCATTTTTCTGAGTGTAGATCTTCAAATTTTCAATTTTCTAAAAATGAAAGGAAATATTAAAAAATCGCTTGAACTTTTTATAAAATCTGATATTTTTTGTATTTAAACTAAAAATCATATCTCATTTTCACATTTAAATTCGATAATACAAACTGTAGATACTAATTAAATGATGAAAACTCTTATGGTTTTTGGAGTGAAATTGGCAAAAATCCACAATATTTCGGGATTGAAATTTCGCAACTCCAACACGATATACAATCGTATATGCAACAATAATGTTGTAGTTACATATCGATCGTTAGTTTTACATTTTATCTTAATATAAATGGCTGTAGCCGGAATTTAGGCTCAGGTGCATTGTAGACAGGTAGATTCTACGCAAACAAATGGAAATTTCTAATCAAACTATAATAACGTCTCCTACCCGGCGCGTTGGTGGAGCTTAGTTACCAGAATTGGTGTCATTTATTTGTTTTCCGGTTTGAAAATGCAATTGTCTGTGTTAAATTGTGTGTAAAATCTGATTTCCATTTATCGATAGTAGCTTTTAATTTATCTGCAGGATATTTTCACCTCGCTTTCACATGCAATAAATGAAGTTAGATACAAATTTTGGTGTGAATTTGATTCAATGTTTTTTTTTATTATGCAAAACGATAACTACTTTACAGGAACTTGTGGATTTAGCAATTTTATTAAATTTCTAGCTACACAAACCAACGTTTTTTGAGAGGAAATATTGGAAAGTTGAGCGAAGGAGACGTTTATAAAATACGTCACGAAAATATTCGTGTTCTCGATCCCCTCGTTACACTTTTTGACAATTTTCCTGATACTGTCGTCACATAATCGCAATTCTCCTCTAAATTTGTGACGTATTTTATGGACAGCTCCTGGTATAAAACTGAGACTTTTTCCTAACTGAAGTAAAAAGCAGGAATGAGAACAATAAAATAAATTCAATGAATATAAATGAATAAAATTTTCTTTGATTTTTCTCAAACGGTATATTCCATTTGAAGTAGATAACGCGTACTACCAATATAAAAACTCACCTTCAAAAAAAAAAATCACTGACCCACAAATTTTTATCGTAGAACATCAAGGGAAAAATCGTTACTGATTGAGACTAAGAGCTCACACTTGATATAATTTTTTTATGGTTCAATCTTCGCCAAGGATACAAATTTATTTCTTTATATTTGTACATATTTATATCCCTCTGATGCTGGCTGGTACCTACTTTTTTCCCCTTGGACTGGATATATACTGAAAGTACATTTTAAAAATGGTGAAATTCAGCAGATAGGATGGAAATCTGTTTTATTTATTCCTCATTTTGTTATTTTTCATTTAGCAGTGTGAATTTGTGTGTGATGGTAGAAAAAATAAATAAAATAAAATCAAAACAAGAATAAAAACACATAAAAGATGAAATAAAGAGGGAAGCATTTACCTTCGGGCTTATGTGCTTACAATCATCGTTCGTATTTCTACCTTTATGCATTATAAGAAAATTTTATGTTGACTTCATTACTGGGTCTGACAACATAACATACCTCAAAGTTAATATCATTTATGTCAAATAAAATTCTTTCGTTTTTGCTTTTGTTTTTCATACTTTGTTCCGCTGCCACGTTCCCTTCGAGTCCTTTTTTAATTCTCAACATAAGGAGTTTATGATAGCCACGTTTGTGTTTTCAGAAAGATAAGCTAAACTATATGGTAATATGAAACGGAAAATAATATTGCAATTCCATTAACACATGCGAATAAACATGTTTTATATCATTTCTATTTTAAACTAGGACGTGGACCCGTTGTTGCCGGGTTTAAGTATTCTGATATGAACAGCACATGACATTCCTCTGCAATATTTAAAGTATATAAAAAATAACATTTTTTCCAGATATCTCAATAACATCGTCAATGTAAAAATCGTCAATGGAAAAAATGTAGAAAATTTTATTTCTTTAAAATCTGGTGACATACATTTTTTCTTTCAGACCCGTCGGCCTGCGTGGCTTTCTCATCCTCTTCGGCCCTCGGCTTTGAGCTAAATCCACGTATCTATTGATAAAAACCTGATGAAATCGCTTCAGATAGCAGGGGAGGACTTGCAGGGAAAGGGGTGGGTTAATTTAACTGGGAAAGAATTTTTTTTAAGGCACGACCTATATGACGGTGAAAACCCAATCAAAATTCCTTCAGTGGTCTAGAAGATATCTTTTAATGGCAAATGCTTGTCTGATAGATTCTTTATTTAACACAGAAAACTGGAAAGCTTTAAAAGTTATCTTGGGTGGGATATCGAAGGTGGTCAATATAATGCATACTGTACACTCAGAAAAATGTTCAGGTCAACTTTTTGTCAGGTTAACTCTGACCTTACAGAGGTTTCTGTAAGCCAGCTAGCGGTCAGAGTTAACCTATCTAAGGTCAACTCGTGCAGCTCCCAATGCCCTACTTCACCTGCTGGTGGCTTAATTTCAGAATTTCTCCGACCACAGGTCAACTCAGTTTTACTTGCCCACATGCAGGCGAACGCGCGCCTGCCCGAGGCCAATTACGCCGTATGTACACTGTAGAAAATGAATTTGAATTTAAACCGAAAAATGGGGTAAAAACGGGGTAAATTTGCAAAATCGTCGTAAAATTTCGAAAAAAATCAGAATTTAGCTCGCACACCATTTAAGTTGTAAACTCACCCAAAAAAACATTAATCTTACACTAGAAATAGGGTAATTTTAAACCTTGCGTAAAATTTCGACCAATATTCGTATTTTTACTCTCATTTTGGTGTAAAAACACGCTCGCATGGTATTTTTACATTATTGTACGGACAATTTAACCTTAACCTTATAATTCGCATAAGGTTTGTGGAATCGGAGTATAAATACTCGAATCGAGTTTTACTCTACCAAAATCCTGTGTGGCGCCTCGCCTGCCACATGGCAGACATGCCCGGGAAATTTGGATGTGAAAACATCCGCAAAAATAATATTTTTGTTTTTGCAGACCATAAGCCGAGAAATTCTAATACCATTTTCGGTGTAATTTTAAACAAAAAATCTCGTAAAATTACACCTTTAAGACGCGGTTTTGCTACCAAATAGGAGGAAAATTACAACAAAAATGTGGTAATTTAAACATCCATGTCGTAAAATTACACCAGTATTGTACTTTTACTTCTTATTTAGTTTAAAGTTCCCCCGTAAAAGTGGCTTTTGTACGCCATAAAATGAGTAAAAATGCATAGCTTTTTAGCCATTACGACTCGGTGTAATTTTACCCCTATTATCGTAGGAAAATGGTTTCCTACGATAATAGGGGTAAAATTACAATAAAATTTTCTAGAGTGTAGGTCGTCGAGTTAGCCTCCATTTTTCTGAGTGTATTATTTTCTGCAAATAACTTTACTCCTGTAGAAAATTTCATCGGAATCAACCTTGCCGGCACCCAACCTATTGTCCGAACTTGACCCTATTTAAAAAAAAGAATAACTTTATTTTCTTCAAGTTTCATATGCATCCATATTTAATGAAAAATGAGTATTTCACTCCTCTGTGATGCCTTAAAAAAGTGAAAAATTCATAGAGTATTGTATGAATCCCAAATGGCATCGATTTGATTTCTCACCCAATCACAAAAGAATGAAAATAGATTCACATCCTTCATTTATATCTACTGAGACTTTTCTCTAATTCTACTATTTGATATCATTCGGTGCCAACCGGAATCTATTCCGTGCAATGTTTCTGTCGGAACCCTAATACCAATCCCTAAACGAATTCTAACCTAAAATCGCTACAAGCCCCATAGCAAATGCCACTCCGGGAAAGTTTTTCAAGCTTTGGGCCTGAATACTCTCACACCTTTATTGAATTTTCATTTCGTTTTTTTCTCCTTTATCCAACAAGATAAAAGATAAATTTTTAAACTGAATCTTGCCCCGATGGGATGAGTGGATTTTATCTTGCTGGTATCCTTCTTATTTTTTCTGATGGTTGAACTTTGAAGGCGTTTGCTCGGTTGTTTTCGTGCTAGACAACATCCCAAAGGGTGTCCGCCGTGCCGACCAAAGGAACGAGGAGAAGGTGGATATTACTGGGTAACACATCATGGGCATGTACCATAAAGCATCATTGAGTAAGGACTTTCTATCTGCCGTTAATGCGAAAATCGATTTTAAAAGGGAATAAGGGGTTCCGGACAGCAACGGTGTCGGTGGTGGCTGGTTGCGTCTCCTTAGTATCTTAAATCCAATATCCTTCTAGCCTTGAAAAACACTTCTTGGCTGTGTGATGTATTTAAAGCTCTCGTTATTCAGCACCGATCCACATCACTTTGTTGTGTTTTGCTTCGTTTCGGTTCACTACGACTCTGTTTATATTCGATAACGATAATTTATTCCCTAGCTGATGCTCGAAAGGCGCCAAAGATTCATGAGATACTATACTTTTCCCTTGGACTTTTTTAAATGGAGACAGAGACAGGAAAATTCTAAGTAGGTAACAGATGCTTTTATTTATTGTCATATATACGGGAAAAAATGAAAGGATTTTTCTAGGAAAATGTTTCATTCTTGTTTAGGGAACAAACAATATAATCCGTGTTGCCAATTCCATAAATTATATTATAGTCCAAAGCAACAGCCCTTTAAAATTCTATTTTCAATTTCAAGGAGTAAAATTGCTCAACACGTCCTAAATTAAAGTACAAGACTTCCTTCTATCTAGATTGAGTTCTCAAGCGGCATTTATGTGAAACGTGACGTAAGCCGATTTCTGATGTCAACCGCTAGCGACACCGTAGACATATAAATGCTGCTTGGTCTTTAATCCTAGAAAGCTAAACGTCTATCTGAACAAATTGTTGTCACCACATCTGCTGTTGGTGGGTTCCAATGCCTTATAAAGGTTGCAAACCCATGTGATGTTTGCAATCCATGTAAAAACGTAGCTCAAAAGGTAGATTTTTGTGCAGACTTACGTGGTGGTAGCTTTCGATTAAAAAAAAGAATCATTCGAAACGGTCAGGCGGAACTCTATAATTAAGAAGGCATGAAAATCATTATTTTTCTTTAAACATAAAGAAGAAAACGATAAGATAGAGGAGCGAGAGCTTAGATGCACGAACTTCTGGTTAAAAACGAGAAATGTGATATAATTTATATTTGATTATAACTAATAAATCCTATGTTAAATGATTTTCTGATCGGGAAAAATATCTATTTTAGTTTTTTTTCATGGTAACCCCTACATTTCGCATCGTTCGACAAATTCGCATTCTTCAGCAAAAGAGAGATACATACACTTTTCCTTTAGGTACCCCAACATAAATTCTCAGAGGGTCAGGCCAGGACGTCAAAGTTTATGTGTTCACAGAATAAAGAAGCAAAAGGCCATTACGATGATATGAAGTCCTTTGAGTCCTTCCATCATTATAACCCTTTTTTATTTTTTCTACAGTCAGTTCCTATGTCTGAAAATCCCTACGGCGCGGCGGGGAAAAGGGCCTCACAGAATCAAGAAGCACGGAGTCCCGGCAATCGACCGGCCGGTATATCGAACATCATTAAAAGCGCGTGATCCATAATAAGCTCTTTTCATTGTGAAACGTTCCTTGATGTTGGCGTCGATCTAATGAAGAATGGACCCATTCGCTAATGACGATATCATTCTCCAGGATTCCAGGATTCTAGGAATGAAGCGAGCAAGTCATTGTGTATAATTGTGTTACTAAGGCAGGCGCTCAATCAATCATGTCGCCGGGCTACGCTTGGAAAAGTTTTTAATCCATCAACAGTATCAAACCTACGGGCCACCAAAAATAGCTGTGTTGGGTAAATGGGTGTGAGATTGAAGGAAATAAGGGACACTCGGAGAAAATGTTAAGACTTTACAGACTTTCCCCGATTTTGGCGACCGATCTGCCTGCCCATAAATGCTCCATTAAATGATGTCTAACATAAGGTATAACTCTGCAGCATCTTCCGTTTACTCCTTTACCTCCCAGATCGAGTCCTTTTTTTATTAAACTTGTAGTAGGGTAGCATACGACGAAAAATACAATTTCACATACACATCAATCGGCACACAAAGTAGTGCTCATTAATCTTGAAGGGATTTGCCAGAGGGAAAATGGCAAAAATAACCGGAACCGATGATGTTCTAAGAGACTTCGGGAATACGAAGCTTTCACCAATCACCAAATCTACCCAATAGAATTGAAAGAATCAAGGAAGTCCTCCCATTGTGGGCCAACAGCACAGGTACGTAAATATACCGTTTTTCGAGAGACAGACTACGAGGTCTGACCAATAACTAATGAGACTGGTTTTTTTGCCACTCTTGTGGTAACACTGAGAATCTGAAACTTCGTTCGGTTAATCTCTCATCCCTCCTCTATCGATGCATGTGCTCGCGATTTTCGTACGATAATTAGTTTTCCAGTTGTGTTATGTTTTCGACAACGTGTTTGTAAGGCGTGTCACAAATATGGAACATCGTAATATTGAACAGCGGTACGCGATTAAATTTTGCGTTAAACTCGGCGATTCCGTTATGGAAACGTACGATAAATTGGTGAAAGTGTTCGGTGATGAAGCCCTGAGTCGTGCTCAGGTGTTTCGATGGCATAAAAATTTTAAAAATGGTCGTGAAAGCGTCGGGGATGAACCGCGAAGTGGGAGACCGGTTGAAGCAAAGGGATCGTGCACAAAGAGTTCGTACCACCTGGGCAGACCGTCAACCAACATTTTTACCTGAAAGTACTCGATCGGCTGCGAAAACGAGTCATTAGAGTCCGTCCAGAGATTGCCAAAACGTGGATCCTTCATCATGACAATGCTCCATGCCATCGTGCCTTCAGTGTGTCGCGATTTTTGACCTCTAAGAACATCGCAGTGTTGCCACAAGCGCCCTATTCGCCGGATATGTCACCCTGCGACTTCTTTTTGTTCCCTCAAACAAAATTGGCCGTGAAAGGAACGCATTTTGAGTCCATAACTGACATCCAGAACGCCGTGACGAGGGTACTTCAGGACATTCCAGTCGAAGCCTTCCATAAATGTTATGAGAGCTGGAAAAAACGTTGGAACCAATGTATAGTGGTGGGAGGGGAGTACTTTGAAGGGGATCACATCGATGTATCTTAATATTTAAATATACGTATTTTATTGAATTAGTCTCATTACTTATTGGTCAGACCTCGTATTCCTACGATAAATCGAAAAGGATGAGTTTTGTTAATGATGCTCAAAAATCGTTTTGATGTTTTCCTCGGAAATCGTCAATTTAAAAATCCTTGTTTTTGCTAAAAGGGATCAACGGGACTTAGAAAACGGAGAGCTGAGACTATTCGGATAGGCTTTGATATTTTTTATTTATAGAAAATGTTCCGTTTTAAGTAAAATTATTTGTCGGTGGAAATTTTTACCTTCGGGATAAAGAGTTATTCAGAAATCTCGTTAATCTAAGTCTATTTTGTTGTGACAATTGAGTTGAAAAGTTATTTAGGAAAGACTTTTAAAGTTTTGTTAACACAAGGAGTTTTTTTTTCGAGAGACCTTTTATACAAGATTAGGGACAGCTCGTTGGATTTGTATATTGGGAAACGAAAAGGTGGCAGAGTGGCTTAGTGGTAAGCACTGAGGCTTCGGATAACACCATCGGTCGTGGTTATCACGTTTTCTGCAATACTTTATAAAATATGCAATTCGGAACATGATTTGCTATGTATGTGAAAAAAAGTAGTTCCGTGGGCACATCCCACGGGGAAGGGGGTCTGTATATACACATATATATATTTTTACTGCAGTTAGTAAGAAAAAGGTGAAAAATGTCTTTCATTGGGCTACTGGGCGGGGCATCGAAATCAAGGAATTTATTAATAAATTAAAAACATAACAAAAGCTATAATTGCCACTCTGGCAATCATTGGAGACCCGTATTGTGATATTCGTATCAAAATTCGTACCAAAATTCCACTTGAAGTCAAACTTTCCAATAAGATTTTTTAAAATTTATTCCAATCGGATTTTGATGTATGGAAGTTTTATGTAGAATCATATCCTAAATAACTTTTGTTCTTGGACTTTTTTGATGTAATGCACCGTTTTTGCGATATTTACAAAAAGCATTTTCGTTCGTATGGGGGGTACCCCCCCCCCCCATTTTTGACCATTAACGAACTTAGCCTCGCATTTTACAAAAAACGGATCTGTGCAAAATTTCAAGTCTCTAGCTCAATCCGTGCGCCCGCAATCCGCGCCACAGACGGACGGACGGACAGACAGACGGACAGACGGACAGACGGACGGACATGCAAAATTCAATTTTTTTTATCATTCTAAACGCACTGGTGTAATTCATTTTTTTGTGTGATGACGGGATCTTGGCGTTACAAACGGTAAGGCAAATCTAATATACCCTTTGGTTTCACCATACGGGTATAAACAGGGTTTCGAAAACATTATGCATTAAAAAACAGTCTGTTTCAGTGACATATTAAGGAAATATGTTGAGACTAAATGATGAAATGTCTTCGACATTTGGCTCATCAAATTCAAAGAAATAACTGATACGAGATACTATTTTCTTTTAAACCTATAGAATGTTCTAACATTTAGAGATTCTTGATAACATAGCCCAAAAATTAGCATGCTTTTCTCAAAACTTGTCATTGGTCAAAAAAATTTCGAAGCCTCGGAATTTGGTGCACTTCAAAAATGCCAGTAGGAATATTAGAATGTTTTTGGACAGTTTGTTGTGGTTGATTTCTTATAGGTAGTGGTGCGGCTGAGACCACTCTAGTTTTTACGTTATTAAGGGATAAACAACATTTCATATCTCAAAAATTAGAGCTGACTTCGCCAAACTGCTGGCAGATTTGGAATCAGCGACACCAAATTACCCCAAAATGACTCCAATATCGAGTGTACCAAAAAGTTTTGTCGGCCTTTCTTATACAATTATCGAAAAATTCCCCCTCCACTCCTTTTTATCCCCTCGTCTGCTTTCTTCTAAACCATTGAAGTAATTTGGAACTAGTTTTTACTATTTTTTAAGCCGTTTTTAAAGAAGTTTTCTTTTCACTAGAATTTACTTCAACCTCTTTTCAAATCAAATGTCAGGACAGAGGGATTATTAGAGACTAGAGCAATTTTCGGTCATGGAAAATTTTTTTTCCAAAAAAATACTTTTTGAATAGTGAAAATTCGATCAAACTTTTTCAGTAGTTTAGAAGTTAGGAGGTAAGGATAGAGAGAGGGGAGAATTCAGGTTTCCGCGAATATTTCTTGCATTACCGAGAAAATCGGGAACAAAAAGCCACATTTTCCATGAATATCAGTATTTATAAAATTATGCAAAATTGATGTCAGATTAAAAGAAACTATGTTCAGATTTGGAATCAGCATTCCAAAATCTTTAAGAAATCGCAATTGCATACAACAAAACAAAAACGAGTTTTTCTAAAAACAAAACAACTCATCATTTGGTGTGACATTTTTAAAAAACAACCCCGTAGAAGCACTTTATGGAACCACGACGCCCTACTTCCGAAATCGATGTTCATTTGTCCATTTACATTCCGTTTAATTTATGTAAAGTTGCCTGTCATGCGAAACATAAACATCCTTCAGAAGCAGAAGTTTGCTAACTTATCGCGACACTGGATAGGACGAGTTTTGGCGCATGTTCCGGAGTAAGTAAGGACGTACTTTGAAGCTTATTTATGTTTTTGATTTCATTTCCATAATCCGATGCCTGCATATTGAGACATAATGTTACTTTGCAGTATTAAAAAATGAAAAAGAAAAATCATTACATACATTTTTTTTACACAGGAACCGTACGGATTTGACTTTCTTTCCTACCTCGGTCACGTATGAATATTTTTCGGGCAGGAAATCGGATTGTACAATAAAACCCTTTTTCGAATGGTATGTGACCGGCAGAAAATAGGAAAAATAGAGAAAATCGCACAAAGAACTTTATTTTCTGGCTCCATTCTATCAGCGGTTATTTCGTTTTTATTTTCATTTTCATTTTCCATTTTCCGTTTAAAAGTATAAAATATATGAGATTTTACGTGCGTATAAATCTACAGCTGAATACATTTGAATAGAATTTATTTGACAAAAATTAGGTATGTTTCGGAATTTATTTCTTTCCATATTCGAACGATAACCGCGACAGTCGTCATCGGTCGATCGGTAAAGGGATTGAAGGACTCCGCTCCACTCAGTATGTGAAGTATACAATTTGCTAAGTATATATGAGTGTCTGGCGTACACTTTTTACCCAATGTTTTTTTCAATAAATCAACCCGGGCCTAAAAACCGCACCCAGCCACGATTATGGCCAAAATAATCGTAATATGGGGCATTCCGTATATGCTTTTCGGTGTGGGTGCAAATCGAATTGAACAAGGATGGATGTGTGCGCCTTATCTGATCCGCACCACATTGGAAATGTGGCCTCGATGGGCTGAAGAAAAATATTGAAAATGGTTTGCAAATATTAAAGACAAACAAGAAATAATCGCGTGCGAGTAAAGGTTTTAGTCAAAAATATTTTGCCTAGTCGTCGCCAGAGGGTAACGAAATTGGGGTGAGTTGTTTTAGGAACCCCATATATCCATCGGTAGCGCTTGTATTGGGAGACAAACCCACCTTACAGTCACTATCCGTCATATCGAATTTTCCTTGTCCTTAACTTTGTTTCCCTGTTTCAAGTACGACGGTGCATGTGTGTGTTTGTCGACTTTCTTGTTATTCCTCTTTTTTTTTTGTCTTTAAAGATACGCACTTTTACCTACTTGGATGTCATCCCTTCGACAACAACTTTTCCACGTTTCCTTGAGCAATATATGAAGAAGACGCCTGATGTTGGCATCAAAGTGGATGTAGACTTTATGATGCTTGTTGCTTTCTGTACACATGTAGGCTCCAAATGTTTCGTACAGAGGCACTCAAGTCGAAGGATATACGTAAGTATGACGTACGTTGAAATGTCAGGCACAAACTTTTCATCCTCTCAAGTAACAACAAAAAAAGTGTTTCATCTCCTCTAGTGGTCGGGGGTACATTTTAACTTGACTTGAGAGTATCATACAAAATTGCGAGCACCGCAAAACAGCCCTAACATATTAGCACCCTGTGGATTTCAAAAAGTACACACCGTATAGGCGCAATGGGAAAGGGCACAGAAAAAGAGAAATATTTTTTTTTGCATAGAATTTACATCCATTAGAGGCGTGGGGATGGTAAAACTGTCATATTCCTTTTCTTGGCCACAAAAAAAAAAATATCGAGAATAAAAATAAAAATATGTACTTTGCCACAAAGTTGTGTTTTCTTCCTAGACATTGTACACAATTACTTTGTTTTGTTACAGAAATGAAATAATTTAATTTACAACTAAACGTTTCTACCGAACTGAAATTAACTCAATTAGGCAAAAGTCATTTTTTTGTGTATTTTTTGAATTTGTGTAACAAGACTTGGTACGTAAAAACATTTTATTTTATTATTCGAATATTAAAAAAAAATTGTTTTATTAAATACAGTAGAATCCCGATAATTCGTATTTCAAGGGACCAGCAAATTCATACGAATTAGCGGGATATACGAATTATCGAGGTACGAATTATCGGGATTTTTTTCAAGGGACCAGCAAATTCATACGAATTAGCGGGATATACGAATTATCGGGGAATGAATTATCGGGATTCTACTGTATTACGCTTTTATGTCTCGTCTTCGTTCAAAACGTCTCACTGAATTTTGCCATAACTGGAACAAAAGAAATCTTAAAGTAAAAAGCTTTCATATTTTACTCGAAAGACTTCCATTAGAATAAAGAAAATTGGATGAAACTTTTGCAGCAAAAAAAAACTTGGTTTTTTCGTCATCGTAGAATCATTACTAAACAATATATTTATGTTTTCAAAAAAAAAAAGGGCAAAAAGAAAACAGAATGAGAAACTCAAAGGTTGATTATATGTTTTTGTGGATATTACGTCCATGACAGCAAATTCTAAACACGTAAGTATTTTTCTTTGCTATTTTCGATTCTCATAATAAGGATAACGTTTAATTTTTAAAAGTAAACCACCCCCTGGGGATTCCAGACGTTTCAGAATTTCGGTTGATTGTTGAGTAAATAGAAGAAAATCGGATGCCAAGAAAAGCGAATTTTCCTTATTTTCGTAATTCAGAGACATCATGCTGCCATCAAAAACAGACACGTGTAACTTCTGCCGACAATTTCTTAAAGTATTTCTTGTAATATTTCGCTTCTTTTTTACGTTATTTTCCAATCAGTGAAGAAAATTCTCAGTAAACCAGAATAAATGATTTTAAAAAAGGAAAAAAATGCAAATATTTTCTTCAAGTCATCACTGGTTAATTTCAGCAATGAAAGAGCGTCAAAATGTCGAAAATTATAATTTGACATCGGAACAAAAAAAAAATGGGAAGAAAATCGTTAAAAAAAAAGAAAACTCATTCTCGAAATTGAGAAAGATCAAAACGTGGTTGTAATTGTAGCAGCAACTACACTTCAAAAACGTTTACTTGATGAAAATTCATTTAAATTCATGAGAAATTGTGGATAATAATTTTCCTTAATAATTTGATATTCTAGTGCTTCAAAACTACGATTGGATAATTAAATTCGCAAGGGTTGTTCAGGGAAAACCACAGATATTTTTCAATAGTTGAATGGAGAGAAACTATACTACGATTACAGACGCTAAAACTCCCAGTGGGACAAAATTATGTGAAATCCAATGAAATTTCAACTGGAGCGTAATTGAAATAATAGAATATCTCAAGAGATTAAGATATCTTACGATTGAGAAGTAGAATTTTCTTGAGCCATTTAGATAAGCAAGGGATTTGCAGAACCAATTTTTTCAATCGAGGAGACGATTTTAAAATTACTTATACACTGATAGAAATTAAGACAAACTCCCTCCAGACATTTAGGTGATATTAGGGGAGGGGTAGCAGGGAGCGGGGTTGGTAATTAAGTAAACAGGAAATTTGTGGAAGACACGACGAATTGAATGGTGAAAATCTATTTAAAATCCCTTACACGAGCTAGGAGATAGAAGGGAAGGGGTTTTACGGGCAAGAGAGAGAGAGGAAATTTTCAATGGTAATGATTGTCTATGTGAGACTGGAAAACGCATCTTAATCGGCTGAACGCTCTCAGAGTTATCATGTGCGATGGATCAAAGTTTGGTCGATAAAAAGTGTTATATTCTTAAATCTTTTATTCACCAGAGAAAAATATCAGTTGTGGTCAACACAAAACTTTCTTCTACAAAATCTACGACCCTGTGCAATTTACGTTATAGCCCTGTCGTATTGTCAACCCAATACAACCTCCCAATAAATTGTTGGTTCATCCAAAAATATCAAAAACGTACAAAATTTGAGATAACTTGAGAACTGTAAAAGATATCAATTTACGGTAAATGGCAAAAATGTAGAAAATGTTAACATCTTTAATTATTCTTTTAACTGATTTGTCGAAAAACCGTTAGTTTGCAAATTATTTGCAAAAATATATTTTTTTATATTTTAATCTAAATATCTAAATAACGGTAAAAGATAACGGATAACGGTAACAAACAAAATTGTGCAGAATGCCATTCTCATTAATTCACTTCATACATTCAGTTAGCAAAAACCCATTAATTTTCGAGATAATCGCAAAAAACAGTTTTTTTGGAAATAACGGCTTACCTCGATAACAGGTGGAGATATCGAGTTATAGCTAAAGACAAAAGTGTGGGAAATTTTATTTTCTCCAAATCGAGAAAAACGAAATTGCGATTTTTGAAAAACCGCCATTTTGGATACTTCCGGTTAACGGATTTCCACCAAAAGTTGATAGGATCGTCCCATTTCAGGACCCAACATGCCTATAAAATTTCATGGCGCTAGCTCTATTAGTTTTTGAGAAATCTTGTACACAGGCTGACAGACAGACTGACAGACAGACAGACTGACAGACAGACTGACAGACAGACTGACAGACAGACTGACAGACAGACTGACAGACTGACAGACTGACAGACTGACAGACTGACAGACTGACAGACTGACAGACTGACAGACTGACAGACTGACAGACTGACAGACTGACAGACTGACAGACTGACAGACTGACAGACTGACAGACTGACAGACTGACAGACTGACAGACTGACAGACTGACAGACTGACAGACTGACAGACTGACAGACTGACAGACTGACAGACTGACAGACTGACAGACTGACAGACTGACAGACTGACAGACTGACAGACTGACAGACTGACAGACTGACAGACTGACAGACTGACAGACTGACAGACTGACAGACTGACAGACTGACAGACTGACAGACTGACAGACTGACAGACTGACAGACTGACAGACTGACAGACAGACTGACAGACTGACAGACAGACTGACAGACTGACAGACTGACAGACTGACAGACTGACAGACTGACAGACTGACAGACTGACAGACTGACAGACTGACAGACTGACAGACTGACAGACTGACAGACTGACAGACTGACAGACTGACAGACTGACAGACTGACAGACTGACAGACTGACAGACTGACAGACTGACAGACTGACAGACTGACAGACTGACAGACTGACAGACTGACAGACTGACAGACTGACAGACTGACAGACTGACAGACTGACAGACTGACAGACTGACAGACTGACAGACTGACAGACTGACAGACTGACAGACTGACAGACTGACAGACTGACAGACTGACAGACTGACAGACTGACAGACTGACAGACTGACAGACTGAAAGACAGACTGACAGACAGAAAGACATTTTTTAAATATGACTCCAATCGACTCAGGAGTGATCGGGAAATGTTTTTTAGGCAAAATTAAGAGGTCGAAATTTTTCATGAATACAATACTTTATTATACTCCGTAGAAGAAAGTAAAAACAGTGCTTTCCACGACAAAAAAAATTTTTTTGGCAGATCTTTTCGAAAAATGTTTGATGGATCAATAAAACTTTAAAAACAGAAAGTATATAAAAACCATTTTCAAGAAAAGCTTCAAGAGCAAAAGAATTACTCAACTTAATTGTAGTCCATCTTTTCTTTAAGTCAAATTACTAGACCAAAAAACTAAACACCAAGAATTTTTTTCTTTTCTTAAGTTAATAAAATTCTAAAGAAAACAATCTTTTCAACACTTTCCAACGGCTACCAAAAGTGTTTTAAATAAACAAGTTAACAATCTCTAGAGACCAAAAAATTTCCATGAAAAACGAACCTTCCTTAAGGAAAAACGGGTAACTTTTCATGATCCAATTATTTTCCTTGAAAAATCTTGAACGAAAGGAACAAAAACAACAAAAAAAAAATGTTTTTTGGTCTCGTTTTCATTATCTGAGAAGCAAAAGTAGCGAAAAAAAAACTCGAAACACTGCGGCCAAAAATCACTGAGCGGAACATTTTTTTCCAGTTTTCATCCCTCTTTATAAATTAATCGTTCAAATATCTTTCCATATCAAGAAATTCACAAAATAGATTTCCATTAAAATGGACGTCGTCGTCATCATTATAATAAAATTCAATTGAAATTTATTTTCCGGCAGAAACAGAGCTTTGCGGCCGCTGGAATCTAGGTTGGTGATGAAATGAAAAGGATTTTTCAATTTTTTTTTGTTTTGTATGTTTTGTTTTCTGTGAATTTTTTGTTACCGTGCTCATCCGGCGAAATCAATTTTCCCAAGGAAATTAAATCACAAGTTCTTTGTTATTATAAGGAAAATGTCTTTATGGTCGTGTTTTTTGTTGGTTGCGGGGGAGTATTCAATATTGTTTGCTTAATGAGATGAATTCCATTTTCTCGATTTACCCCTGCTAACATTTTTTAAGTATGGCATGTATTTGCCATTATATTAGATACACAGCTTGTTGCAGATACATTGCCACACAATAAAAATGCCTGTATTTTTGTATAAATTCAAAATATCGACAAAAAATATGAAATAAAACATCAGTAACCCCTTTCTTGATAACTTTTGAACCCTTTGACTGATTGGAAGGCGGTTTTCTGTGTTGGATAAAGGATCTTGCAGAAAAGCATCTGCCATTAAAAAAAACACCTTTCCAGTGCACGTTAACCGCCCCCATATGTCTTTTCTCCTACTCTTATTTCCTAAATTCCAGAAGGGATTTCTTTTTGAATTTGAAGCATTGAATTAGGGCAAACTTACAGCCTGCAAGCCTTCTCCTGGCATCTCCTGAACCGCTTAAGTTATTTTCATTAAGTTTTTATCATTAGATATATCGTGCCCACGAATAGTAAGTATCGATGCCAGAGGCCTTCGTTAGGTCATGTAAGGATAACACAAATTGACTTTTTCTTCGGAAAAAAATTGTAGTAGAGGTTTCACAGGTCGATGATTACGAATCTGATGTTAGATCTTTAAAATTTGTAAATTTGTACCCGAAGGCCCTGCAAGGATAACGGTATTTTCTCAAAAGATATAATGCGTTATGGTATTTTTTTGGGTATTTGTGAAACGTATACAAGATACTTTACTTTAATAACGGATCCACATCCTATGTCATGTTTAAAATTTTAAGTTTTCCCATATAAAGTTTCTTTCAATACGTTAAACAAAATTCAATCTCTTTTTTCCCGTAAAATACCTGTAAAAAATTCAAAGATTATCATCAAAGCGTTCAAATCAGTCAAAAAGTGTCACTTATCACTCAGAAATTGACAAATGAAAGATAGACAGGTTCTATCTTGAATGTCAAAATAATTATTTGAACATAAAATACTCTCACACCTGGACACACGCTAATAGTGTGCATATCACTGCGTGACATATATGATTATTTTTGTGACTAAAGTACCCAGATGGCAACACAAACGATTTCAAATATTTACTTAATGGGTAGGACAATATCCTGGGCTAGATATCACATGACACTATGTCAAATATTTGGTTTGCCAACAAACTCCTCAAATGAACATAAAAGGGGTAGTCGTTTAGTATAAGAATAGGAAATCCACCACCGTCAGAGTTTATTCCCCAAACTTACATACCATACACATTTCTTGATTACATCAAACGTCGTAAACCAATTGGTAGCCCAAAAAATGATATTGCTTCAGGCAATTGGAAGTGACCTACAAAAAATCTATGTACCACACATTTCTATATCCTTTTCAAAAGTAAATTACAAAAAGCTCATTACGGTTCTGTCATACCCGTTGTTTGCAATTTTAACAGACTGCCAGTTAAATGTTAAAACTTTAATTTTCATGATATTTAATGTAGGACCAGAAATATCTCTGGATGAATTATTCCTCTTCAATATATTGAATTCAACATATTCTAGCCATTTGTGATTTAATTTTTAACGTAGAACGGAAAATTTCGTTACCCCAAAGTGAAACAATATTGATGGACATTAAAAATTTATCGCAATTTGTCGTTTTTAAACAGTATTTCCTGGCACACATCAATTTTTCGTCAAATGATTAGAGTTAATAAATAAAAAATTACCAATCGAATGAAATGTTTTTTTTTTTCACAAATAAAACAAAGATCCAGTGTTGTGAAAAACAAGCGATTGGTATTTATCAATATTTATTAAAACGACAAGCAAAAAACCTTTTCCAATAAAAATACAATGAAGGATCGGTTTATGATCTAAATTCGTTACTAAATTCAGTTCATTCTTTTAAAATCCGTCGTTGCTAGGCGTATACGTTTTCGAAATACAGAAAAAATCATGAAATCATCTTTTTAATAACTTTAGAGAAAATAAAGTCAAGTCATATTCATCGCCCTGGAGCAAGTAAAATTTGTCTGCAATATTTTAGAGTTTTCTTTGGTCGTTTAAAGGATTTTTCGTTTGAGTGGAATTTCGGAATGTTTTCAGATTTTCCAAAACCAACTTCGAAAATTCATAGCTCGGAACCGGCTTGTCGTAGAGGTATGATCTTTATACCAATATGAAAGAAAAATGCTTGGGGTTTTCACAAAAAATATTGCTAGATGAAAATTCTGGGCACCAATCATGTATTCCGACGCGTCTCTGTCTTTCGACTTCGACGCAGCTTTTAACTCTTGACTTCGCCAGATCTGCAGCTTGAAATTTCGCGGAATCGTCACTATGAATCCAAACGTAATTCTGACTGTCACTCCAGGAGATTTGAAGATGCTGATATGGCGAAGTCAAGAGTTAAAAGCTGCGTCGAAGTCGAAAGACCGAGACGCGTCGGAATACATGATTGGTGCCCTGTTTTTGTATCAAAGAACATGAAAATACGTTTATTTAATAACGAAAAACAGACATAATTTAAATTTAATTGATGATAAAAAGGCGGTAAATTTTATGCGCATTTTTTAAACTTTAATGGAAAAGGGGCGTTTTTGTACCAATAGCCACTGTTGGTGGAGGAATGTGAGTTCTATTTAAATTTTGATTAACAGAGTAAATTATAATCGAATTTATCCATTCAAAATAATTCTTTGGCAAATATTTCAGCTCCATGTATTGATGTTTTCCGAAATATTCAATTTTATGTAAATATTTCAAAGATTTCTGTGACATTAATTGAATTCATTTCAATAACAGTATGACCGAAAAAAATAACCGCAGAAAAAAGAGAAACTGAGTTGATGGAAAAAAAATACCATCAACTGTAGAATACCACAAGAGTTAAAAAAAACGTACGCGAAAATAAGGATGGAAACTTTTTTAAAACATTTTAATTCGACCACGTTAGGTCTTTAGTGGTTCGATGCGGTTTTTATGTAAAGAAAATTCTCATTTTTTTCCACCTAAAATTATTCTGTTTACTTTCCGTAGTAGAATTTTAAGGTAAGCATTGTTAACCGCACTCCAGTGAATGAAAACAAAATTTTGTACACGAAAAACAGGAGTACTTAAGAACAAATCCAAGAAAACAGAAACGGAATTGGGACAGAGGTAGACGCAAAGGCCCAGAATTCCAAGAAGCGGAATGAACCAGCGAGTTTTTTATGCCCAGTACGAATATAGCAAGGTTAAAGCTAAATGAGCCCCACGAAACCTAAAAAAAATAACCAGAAGCCAACCGCTCGACACGGGGGGTAACTGAAAAAATCTCCCAATCGCCCACTCGCCTATAATGTCAAGCCCCACAGTAGCAACTTTTTGAGGTGGAAAATTCTGTCTATCAACCATTCAGGTCTTTACTTTATTCGTTTCACTTTTCCAATTTTTTTTTCTTTTGTTTTGTGAAAAAAAAAATCCAACGTGGGGCTTCATTGCTTCGATAATTTGATTTTCACCTTTTTTTGCTGGTCATTGATCGACATGCAATGGGGAGGAAAAACTGCTTTCTGCCGAAAGATCTGGGGCGTCTTGATAAGAAAATTACAGGATTTTACCTTGTAAGCACCAATGAGCATGTTAGGACAATTGTTGAGCTTCAGGTTTCGTTGGGCTCTAGTTTCAGTTTTTTTTGAGGCATGAACAAATACCACTAATTAACCAAACAACTTGAAAAGCTTATTGAACTGAAATTTAATCCTCTGTTTTCCAATTGAACGATCCTCCCGCTTTTGTCCCTGTTACAGGTTTGCGACATTCCATTCTCGGACGTTCGTCTCCTGGGAAATTGCTAACCTTCCTCTACCAACATTGTTCAATGGAATCTTATATTTAATGTACCCCTCATTCAATACCAATCGACGTCCTTGCTTTTATAGTTGAGTCCAGGAGCAATAAATCGGAATCGGATATGAATGCTGAATCTGTACCAAAAGGAATCTCATCCTGGTCTCAATTTACCGGAATCACTATTGAAAAAGGGATGGTGGCAGAGTCAAGTTATTTAGTCGACTAACCTCACTAGAACTGGAAAATGAAATTCCAAGTGAGAGAACATCGACGACAAAATTGAATTTACTAGAAATGTTGGCTATACTCGCTATACAGCAAGGATTTTGAATTTCGGCTTTGATTCCTACTTTCGTACTCCTTGGGGTTGGTTCACTAATAGAAATGAACGATTGGTGAATTTTGTGTATGTAATGTGTATAACCACATTTTAATTAAGAAAATTCTCCAAGGACCAAACGTAAAGTTGATCTTATTTCGAAATTATGGGGTAGTTTAGTCAAATTTTTCGACATTTCTGTAGATTCTTTAAAAATAATAACTCGGATATAATTAAATTAGGGTGGAAAGTCAATTTTAAAACTAAATCCGTTCCCGGAAAATGTTGATAAACCGAAACCAATTTTCTCATTAAAAATATTGTGAACTTAATAAATAATTTGTTTCCAAATCACGGGAGAGAGCCTTTTTAAACCTTTAGCAACAAAAGAAGTTAATCTAACTACAAAATCACAGAATTAGGGATAATTTAAGGCGGGACGTCTTATTTACGACCACTTTGTGTTACTTGGAATTATGGTGTTTAATTAGAGTAGCCTTATTTCTTTCGTTTTAAATAAAAATGCGCTAGGGGCAATAATTTCTGAAGGAATCGGAAATATGTTGTTAAAACTAAATCTATAGTTTCCGAGACAAAAGTATAGTTTCCGGGACGCAGTTTATGACGAATTTTATGAACAGCATGCAACTAAGATACTGCTCAAGAACCAAAGCATATTTTGTTCATAAACTAAAGCTATTACAATCGCATTTTCCAGTGTATTTTTTTGGAAACAACAAATTTAAATTAAAAGTTTTGATTTTAAGACTTCGTTTCGATTAGACCAGCGTTTCTCAACCTTTCAGTATTCGCGGCCCAATTTTCAATCAAAATTGTCATCGCGCCCCCCTGCATACAATAAAATGTATACAATAATAACGTAATTTGAGTATTTTGGCGCTAAACCTACACTACTACCCTAATTTTAAACACAAATTACCAAGAAAACAGTAATTTATTGACATTTGGCCACACCGATCCTCAGCGTTGCCAAAACAAGAATCCGGTGCCTTTTTATTGCTCTTACGTTATTTTTGCGGTTTCACGAGAAGTTGCTTTAACCCTGAAATCACAATGAACGCGAAACCGACGCGAAACTAGCGCAGAAACTGTCACTTAAAAGTTTGGTTTCCACAAATTGTTTGAAGTGAGCACAGTGAACGTAGAGAACGCAGCTACAACGTAACCGCAACGCAAAAGTTTGCAAACTTCTAACTTTGCCGCAGAATTCGTTGACAGTTCATAAAGTGAGGTTGGAAAAATGTCGTTCGAGGAAAAATTGATAACCTTAGTGCAAATAACAAAGATAAAGACCAACAAAGCAAATTATCGCTTCAAAATTATCCATTTTTGTAATTTTTCCAAGTTTATACCACTTTATATTATGTCACTTGTACTACTTCACGAGCTGCCATTGTGCTCTGCCGCTAGAATTTTGCACTGCGTGACAGTTCAGAGCGTTGTAGTTGCGTTGGTTTCGCGCTGGTTTCGCGTTAATTGTGCTCCAAGCATAAGTTAATAAGTCAATTATTAAATATTATGTCGAAATGTATTTTGTTTTGTATGTGGGTATGTACTTTCCTTTCAGTCAATTAATAAACTTTTTTAAATATTTTGTCTTGGATATGCTCGCGCCCCCCTTAAATGTACTCGCGCCTCCCTAGGGGGGCGCGCCCCACAGGTTGAGAATCGCTGGATTAGACATATTTTTCGCCTATTTTCATGCCTTTAATGCCCAAAAATCGTATGCAGGGGGTGCATTTATTTCTCCAGTTGCATTATTTGTGTAATATCATATATCAAAACAAGGATTGGCGCACCAGGGATTTTATTTGGTGCGAGTCAATTGAAAAAAAGCAAATGTAATACATCGAAAAATGCGCCTCATGGGAAATTTTGTGAGATCAAAGCTAAATATGGCTAAATAGTTTCCAAAAAAATCTAAAAAATATGATTGTTTCCTGATCCTTTTTTCTTCAGAAAAAAATATTTTTCGAGAAATTTTTAAAAGAAACTGTATTTAAAAAAAATTATGGGAAGTACTTGTTATAGTAAACAGTGTTTTTCCATAGTGTTTTTGTGCTTTTTTTACATAAATAATCCTTTTTTTATTTAATTATTTTCTTTTAAAAGCCAAGAGGTGCAAGCGCACCTCCTTGCACCCCCTTCCGGACATCCCATGACGTTGAAAATATGTGAAATTTATGTTTAATCGGTATAATAATAAGTAGCGTACAGTCCAACAAATATTTTGTTAAAAAAAACTTTTTTTTCAGTAATTTTTTCATGTTTAATTTCGATGGAAATTTCAATTTTACGATTTAATTGACTGCAGGAAAGCAGAAAATTGACAGTATAATCTTAATTAACACAAGTTGGCAGGTTATATCATAAGAGCAAGGTCTAGCCATAGCCCTTGAGTGCTAAATTTCCATCAAATTCTTAATAACGAAGAAGATATCCTTGCGAAATTGATATGCCTTGTAGACGATTGGCATAAGAATCTGCAACATACACGTACGAGTTTCCTTGTCGCAATCAACCTACTAACCGGTGAGGTGGTGGTATAGCACTTAGTAAAAACCACACATCGCCCTTAAAAGCCCAGAAATGACACTTTCCATACACCCTTATAAACTCTCCAAACTGGTACACTTTTAGTCCATCACAGGAGCTATCAGAAGGTTGAGTTTCTTCCATTGTTGAGAAGATCCTTAGACTTTCTCTACAAGCGCACAAGTGATTTATTTATAGCCGTACTTGGACTGTTACATACGAGTACATATATGAGAGCTACCGAAGTTTCCATGGTTCAAAGAAAAATCTACCGAAACCAACTGACGCGACATCAAGATTCTCATCCTTTTAGTGGATGTTCGCAGTTTTATTTCTCCCATTGGCCAAGTGAATGGATTGAATTTCCTTCCGTTTTTCTACTTGAATTCTCCGTTTTAATGGAGATCACGTCCAGACTTGGCATATTTAGGAGTCTGCACTGCACACGTACTACCGCACACTAGTTAATGTGATCATGTGCGGATGGCAAGAAGATTCCTTTAAAAATTCCTTCATAAATTTGAAATATTTTACATAATTTCAAAGTATTTTCATCTCGTACGTATAGAAACAGTTAAGAAAGTAATTTTATACATTGCAATTGCAATTTTATTTGATCTCACAATGCACCTGAGAATTTAATGACTTTCACTTGAAACTATTTGAGTCAATAAAGCTGAAAGCCACGTGATTTATTGCAGGTTGGGCAGAGGTAAAATCCCATTTTGCTAATTAAATATTTTTAGTGTAAAAGTTTTTGTAACAGAGTAAAATAAATTAGCTCTGATATTAATTGTATTGAAAAACTCGATCTTTCATTGCAATAAAATTTCTTTGTACATTTTGAACGACTTGTTAACGCCTAATTTAAAAAAATATACCGTGAAAACTGGTTATAACGACCTGCTGAAACATTTCGTCGTTGTATCCGGCATGTCACTATAAACTTTTTCGTCCTCTTGGCACTAGATCTCATTACAAGATTGGGCAGGAAATTGGAGTCTCGCAACCTTTTGCAGTTCTGTTGCCTACCGCACCTACTATATCACATGCAGACACCACTACATTTTTGGCAGTTCATATAAAAATATACACTCAGAAAAATGGAGGCTAACTCGACGACCTACATACGGCGTAATTGGCCTCGGGCAGGCGCGCGTTCGCCTGTATGTGGGCAAGTAAAACTGAGTTGACCTGTGGTCGGAGAAATTCTGAAATTAAGCCACCAGCAGGTGAAGTAGGGCATTGGGAGCTGCACGAGTTGACCTTAGATAGGTTAACTCTGACCGCTAGCTGGCTTACAGAAACCTCTGTAAGGTCAGAGTTAACCTGACAAAAAGTTGACCTGAACATTTTTCTGAGTGTAGGCCCCCTGAAAAAGAACACTCTTGTTCTTATCGACCTTAATTTTAAGAACCATTTTTAACCCGGACGGATCCGAGTGTATGGGGTAAGAGCCTAGTTAGTCCTTCCCTCATAACTTTTAGTTCATTGAGCCCATTTTAATCCTCTTTGTACGTCCCGGAATGGCCAAGACAGACCCGGGTTTAGACATGTTGTTCCGTCGGCGTCTCGAAAACTAAACTTTTGTCCCAGATTTTTCAATTTATTGTTATAATTTATCAAACTATAGAAAGGACGATCACAAAATATGCGAAAAAAGATTCTACTTCGACTGGGGGTTGCTGTAAATCACATTTTTTTCCCTGCGGCGGATTTTTCCAACGATTTTCAACAAAGAGCGCATGTATTTCAAAAAAATTGGCTCTTTTATCTTTGTTGGTGTTATTTTTTTTTGTTGTTTCGAAACACTATTTTATTCCTATCACTAGTAAGAGCAGAACTTTTGGGAGGCCTTAATGAAATTATTGTTTGAAGACTTTCACAAGATCACACTTTATTTTCATCGAATTTTGCACCAAAAAGGGTATTTGTTGCGGTTAGGGGAAAATGGTGGCCACTGATTATTGTGTACAACATTAAAAATAAATTAGCTACGATTTAGTGGATCCCCCATTTTAATTCAGTTCTCGTTGGTTTTTTTTAAATTTACAGAGTATAAAAGAAACTGATGATAAACATTGATTTTTTCGAAATAAAATTGATAAAAATATGTTTACTTTCGTCTGCTCAATATCATTTCCCTGTCTTTCGTCACGGTACGTCCTTTTTTTTTTTGTTATCATGTCTTCGTTACCTGTAGTCGTTTTCGTCATCGCCATCAGCGTCTGCGATTAGTGGTCGATGCTTTCCGCCACCGTGTAACAATAACACGTACACTCCGGATTTCATCTTTATGGATCTGTCAAAGACAGCAATTTTGTATAGCGCAAACAAAAAACACAAAAAACCGCTACGGCAGCCATCACCTGTAGTGTTGCATTTGTATGTATAATGATTGATTTAATCTTGATTCAGTTTATTTTCTTTTTCCCGTGAAAATTCTCTAACGAAAATCGTTAAAATCGAACATCAGCGTTTCGATAGATTGTTTTTCGTATTTTTCGATGCTACCTACCAAAATCGGATAAAGTAAAACTCTCAGTCCTTAATGGATATATCCTTAAACACGAACACAGATGCATCTACATAGAATGGCACACCTGATATTGACCGGTTGTGACGATGTTGATTAGCTTTTTACACAACAAAATCACTTTCGATTCGACAAAACTGTGGAAAGAGAAGGAAAATGTTTTCCACAAGGGAAAAAATACTCGGAAAACACATTAAGGAACATTTTTCTCTTTCCAAAGGACCGCCTCTTTCCTGGAAATACTTGAGAAAATCGAAGGAAACCACCCATCGAAATTCTGTCAATAAATCGCGACCTTTAGGAGAGTCTTCCCGTCTTCACCACCGATTTCCCATCGGTTCGAAATCACGGCAACTTTGAAGCTTTTAAATGGCTAAGGGATTATCTGAAACTTTGCCGTGAAAAAGGGCGCAGGATATTTGCTCAATTAGGGATAGGAAATTGAAACTTTCATTCTTCTTACGGGGCATCGCCTCGCTGCTCAATGCTGCCATAACTTGTAACCTTACGATTAATTATTTCAGGGTGGTTTGGAATCAAAGTGAGCTAATGTTGAGATAAAAATCATTTCACACAGCCGGACAGTAAAAAGGGCAGATGAGGAAATCCATCCATTGAGCACACGTACAAGGGTGAAAAAATCTTTGGTGAAATTAGGAAAATGGATGAAAAAAAAAACTAAAAGCAAGGAATTGCTTTTTTCCGTGTATTTTTTTTTTGTTTTTCTTCTATCATAACAACTTAAATAAAGTCAATGAAGCGTATAATCGTGACAGGTGGTTTATTGATTTGATCAAATTGGGCTGCGATAAGGTGACCACCTCAAACCCATGCAGTGGCGAATTTAAGGAGAGACTCGTAGTGAGGCGTTCTTTACTCAAAGGTAAACTAGTAAAGGTCAAGGGGTAGTGGTTTATTGTGGATAAGGTAAACTTTAAGTGGTTTACTACAAGTATATTCACAATTTTATAGAAAGGATGCGGATTCCGTCTGACCGAATTGGCACGGGGTTGAGCTGATGAAGACTATTTTCGTATAGATCCTATACGATGCTGATGAGTGGTTGAGAATATATTCCGGCTTTGTCCACGATTAGGGTCAAGTGGATATATCTTAAAAGTTCCCAATTCTTCCACCGAATGCCTTTTTACTTTGCCCTTTTCTTCGTTCCGTGATGGGCCTTTGTGTTTCATTTTTGGAGATGTATTCGTTGGCTCTTTTCTGTTTTACATGCAATAAGTTAGTCCCGGAGTTCGTTTCTGGCAAGGATATTTGCGCATCAACGAACATAAAACATGAAGGATTTAATATTAACTTGGTTCGTATCCACCCCCCAAAAAAACCAACATACTATCATGTTTTCCTAGTCAAATAAAGAACAAAAAAAAACCCCTGTTCTTGTCTCTCTAAAGAATGATGTTTGCTATGCAGTAAAGGTTATAAAGGAATTTAAATTCACCAAAGGTCAACATTTTGAATTCTTGTCAAATTATTTTCAATTATTTTGATCCATTCAGAGGCATAAGGTTCTCTTTTTTTATATAAAAACATAACAAAAGCTATAATTGCCAATCTGGCAATCATTGGAGACCCGTATGGTGATATTCGTATCAAAATTCGAACAGTTGTACCAAAATTCCACTTTGAAGTCAAACTTTCCAATAAGATTTTTTAAAATTTATTCCAATCGGATTTTGATGTATGGGAGTTTTATGTAGAATCATATCCTAAATAACTTTTGTTCTTGGACTTTTTTGATAAGATGCACCGTTTTCGAGATATTCACAAAAACCGTTTCCGTTCGGATGGGGGGTACCCCCCCTAATGGTCCGTTTTTGCCCATTAACGAACTTAGGCTCGCATTTTACGAAAAAGGAATCTGCGCAAAATTTCAAGTCTCTAGCTCAATCCGTGCGCCCGCAATCCGCGCCACAGACGGACAGACGGACAGACAGACAGACAGACAGACAGACAGACGGACAGACAGACGGACAGACAGACGGACGGACATGCAGAAATTAATTATTTTTATCATTCTAAACACACTGGTGTAATTCATTTTTATGTGTGATGACGGGATCTTGGCGTTACAAACGGTAAGGCAAAGTTAATATACCCTTTGGTTTCACCATACGGGTATAAAAAAACATAAACTTCGTATTAACAGATTTAGGGCATACAAAGTCTGGTTCTGAAATTTTTGTAAAAACACAGTGGAACCTTGGTTTTCAAATTAAATGAAGAGTAGTTCATAGAATAAATATTTGTTTATCAAGAAGTTGTGATCCGATGTTCAAAAGGCTGTCTATACTTAATTTTCGTCGGTTCGAAACCCTCCCCGCTCTAGTTTCACTAAAACTTTTGCGCCAATTTCTATATGACAGTCCCACTGCCGCAAGCCCACTAATACTTTCAGTTTTTTTTTTTAATAGTTTAAACAGCAAAAAAAAACTCGAAAATCCACAACACTTTAAAATATCCGGCTTTTAAAAATTACACCTCGGCGTTCACCGTGTAAAAACTACAAATTTCGTTAATAATTTCACACATAATAAGACCAAAATCGTCTTCTACTTTTTGGCACCACATCTAAGGCAGATCATGCCTCCCTAAAGTGAGTTCATAACAGTTACCTCTCCGCTATTGCACATATGATTTCAATCAGATTTAATGGGATTGCATCATTTTTAAGCTTTTTTTTTCTATCCGTCCATAACAATATAGGCTGACTAAAGGTAAGCCGGATAAATTTTATGTTTTCGTGCAATTCTTTAAACAGGTTACAGTGTTAAACAGGTTACAGTGTATATAACTTTCATAAACGGTATAGAAAGTTACAAAATTGCTACTCACAACTACTTAAAAAAAATTTAAATTTCGCTTCCGGAGTCAATCAAGATTCCCCCGAAAAACAAATCGCCGGTAATCTTCGATCTTTTTTTCAATTCCCACACTAATTGAACAATCAAAATTACAAAAAAAAACTCTATAAATTCGCCAATGAAAAGGACGAAAACTCCATTTAATTGAATTACAAACCGACAAAATAACGATTTACAAAGAATCACGATTCCCATGACTGGACATTTTTCTAAAAAGCATTTTCTTTTGTTCTAAATTAGTTCAATCAGTCATGAAGCTTTACGAATATAAATTTCGGGATTTAAATTCGTAAAGTGTTTTATCTACGTCCGTATAAGCTTAACGGATCTAAGAAAAAAGGGCATTTCTCAATTTGTCGGAATTTAAAATAAGAAAATGAATCCCATTTGGATAAAAGACGAGAATCTCAAAAGAGATTTTAAGGAATATGTATCAAATTTTCCTCGGTTTTGCCGTATTTAAAGCATTTTTATAGGAAAATTCTTGAATTAAATCTATCCATTACGTATTGTATTTTAAGTTTTCTTGCCCAAATACAAATTGTAAATAAAATAGATTTAATTCTACCACACTCCATAATGGTCTACCTTTTATTCGCTTCACTATCATTAAAATGAATTGATTACATGCAATGAATAGTTAAAGAAGCCACAGGATTTTCGGGTAAATGAAGCAATCCTATTAAATACTTAATAAATTATTCATGGAGAGTAACTATTAAAGACTGTTCATTTTAGAATTGAAATAGAAACTTTCGTGGTATTTACGAGATTTCACAAATCTTTTTTTTTTGAATATTTTAATTCATATACAAATAACATAATGATTGTTTTACGATCAGTGAAACCTAAAAAGTCAGGGACATAAATTAAATTGGGGTTTCATCAGCCAGTAGAAATATATATTTTATTATATATAATTAAATAGTTTTGTTTCGCATTATCACTTAAAATTTTCCACAGTTTCTGCTTTTATTTCCTTTCCGCTCTATTTCCTTACGGCTTATATACTACAAGAGCTAAAAGCATTAAAACCATCGAAAGGCCAAAAAAACCCTTAATATTATGGCTAGTATAGGATAGTAGTATGGATATCGGTGAAAAGATATTCATCTGGCAGCCTTTTTAACTAAATAATCCAGTAGACCGTGAATAATTACATTATCCTGCGAATGATAATAAAGGGAGCCGCTGTTGGAATTAACTAAAAGATTTTCTATTCCGCTTTGAGATCTCTTTGAAGTCGAACAGGAGACTTGGTGCAATAGTTTGGAATATATTGAGGTGTAAAATTTATAGATCTCATCGTGACGTTGAGGGAGATCGTCTTTCTACCTGATGACAGTAGCAATCAGGCCATGTTTTTTTAACAGAATGCGGCGAAATGATTAAAATTAACAGTTACAGACCCCAAGAAATAAAAAGCTTAATATCTTGAGCTTTTCTACGTATTATAAAGAAATACGACTGAAATTATGAAAATACCAATAAGTTTGTGGCATCGGAGTATAAATACTCAAATCGAGTTTTACTCCACCAAAATCCTGTAAGCCTGCGTGGAAGCTGGCAAAGCAGGCTCTGATGACGGTGAGCCAGCTTTCCATACCAGAAACAGGCTGCTGATGGGTTTTCTGGGCAGACATGTCCGACCTGTTGGGGGGAAATTTGGATGTGAAAACATCCGCAAAAATAATATAATTTTGTTGTTTTTGCAGACCTTACACAGAAAAAAATAATTTTATATTATTTACAAAATGGGTTTAACAAAAAAAAAATCGTAAATATTACTGAAGTTTTGTATATACTTCGTAATATTAACAAATATTTTTTCGTATAGTTACTAAAATTTGTTAATATTACGAAGTAGGGGAGACCGGGTATGGTTGTCACATTTTTTGTTCTTTTGTATTTTTAGTGGCCATGTTCTTAGTTTAGCAGGATTTTTATATATCAGTAGATAATATACTTATTCTAGTTTAAAAATGAATAAAGACTTTTTCTCTAGCATTATCTATTAAGGAACAATTATAATTTTCTTGAAAAAATAAAAGTGTGACTTTTAACCCCGTGTCAGGGATGGTTGTCACAGTGTCTGGGGTAGGTAGTCACATAGCAAATTAAAGGGGGAATATAAAAATAAATACTTATTTAAATCAAATGAGTATCTTTATTAAAGGTAAAATGTTGTATGTAATTAATTTTACCCAAGAAAAGAACGAAAAATGTCTTATTCTTAATAAAAAACAATAACCAAAATTTTTATTCATAATAATAATAAAAAAATGCGTAATTCATAATAAAAAACAATAACCAAAATTCTGGTAACGAAAATAACAAAAATATGATCATAGTAAGTCTATAATTTCTTTGGACGTAATATTTTTTAATTCAAAATACCTAACTTAATGGAATTATATGAGACTACCAACCCCAGTCAACCTGAGACAACCTGCCCCAAAACACATTTTTGTACATAACCTCCCAAAATAAAGTTCAATCAATGTTTATTTGAAAAATCATATAACAATATCATGAAACACATATTTAACATCATAAATACACGAAAAGGTATATTACTATGTATTATTTAATTATGCTTACGAGACTCGACACAGATGCACAAAAAATTACTTTCGCTGTCCAAAAAAAACAATTGCATATATCTACGTCACTGCATTTTAGAACAGGCTGAAGTGAAGTAGGTAGAGAAGTGTTGCTATAGCACTCATTCGACGCCGATTAATAAACTCATTCGTTCGTTCAGTTTTCTGTTATGGCCGCTGTGACAACCAACCCGTGTGACAACCATACCCGGTCTCCCCTATATACAAAACTTCAGTAATATTTACGATTTTTTTTTTGTTAAACCCATTTTGTAAATAATACAAAATTATTTTTTTCTGTGTATAAGCCGAGAAATTCCAATAGAATAAGGGGTTGTATTTAAAATACGTAAAACTTTTTTGAGGCCGGAAGGTTCTGCGGTAGTGTGACGGTGGTACTAAACTACAAACAAAAATTCGTGGGACATGTGAGGGCGTAGGGAGTGAGGGATCGAAAACTGGGAAATTAGCGTTACGTGTTTTTTCAAAAATGCGCCAAAGGTGAAAACTGACATTTACTCGCCCTAGTAAAAATATGGTAAAAAATGCACCGCCAGTCATTTGGTGTGAGGTCGCTGATTCCGTATCTGGCAGTGGTTTAGTTGGTGATACAGAGTGTTGCATTTAAATTTTCAAAACAATAAGCCGTGCTATGAACCACTCTGAAAATCTCAAAAAACAAGAGCTGACCCAGCCAAACTAGTACCAGATTTGGAAACCTCTGTTCAAGTAATAAATTTTTTCATCTCAAGAATTTTTTTTGCAAGCTAAGGTATAAATCCAAACAATGCAGTATTTCAGAAAAAACCATAAAAATCTGAGAGAAGTCAAATGGAAAAGAACCATTTGGAAATTATATTGGGTTAAACGGTGACATTAATAAAATCATTTAAATAATTGAAGTGTACAGACACACACACACACACACACATACTTTCTCGATTCGTCATTTTAATTATTGCGACATTATAACGATCTGCTTTTAATGCTATTCATAAAAGTGAATAATTCTACAGCATTAAATCATTATCGTTAACTGCCCGCTATTGAAAATGAGCAAATTATTAGAGCACGTCAAATGAGGTATAATTTTGTTATTAAGCAAATCAATAGCGAAGTTCATTAGCACCAGATTCGATGTAATAAACTGGGGGTGTTATTAAGAAAACTTTCTTCCAACTGATAATATATGTTGATAATATTTCATACATAAATAGACTCTACACTCTGGTTGTTACATATAGCGTTCAAAAAATCAATGAATTTATGAACTTATGGCCGAACTTATCATAATTACTAATCTTATCCTCTCATCTTTTAATTCAAAAGAGTTATACGCAACAAAAATACACAAATTGGGGAAAAAAGCAAAGGAAAATCGGTGGAAAATTGACTGAAATCCCATTTGGAGTAGGAATAAAAAAAACATCTAAAAATATAAATAGACGTGGCACGGCATGGCATGGCAAGAGCATAGTAAAAATATAAACATTTATTTAATAAGAATAAAACGCAAGCGAAAAGTTTACGGGGACATTTAGTAGCGTTGGACAATTTAGTCTGGATGTATTGCCGTTAGATTCTCATGATTTTGAACTTGAATATAAGTGAACAATTTCGGCAAGTACTAAAAAAAATACGGATTCTCGCTACCGAATTTGAGGTTATAGAAAATATTCGCCGTTTCACCGTTTATGGGCGGATTAGGGGCGATTTTTAGATTCTAGGAGTGCAATGTAGTTAAGCCAAATATTTAATAAAATTTATGATTTGAATTTCAGAAAATTTTGTAAAACCGAAAAGATTGAAAACAAGTTTTATTGATATTGTCAAACACGCCCGAATAAATTACAAACACACATTCAGAATTTCGCGTACACACACACTCACACCTCAACATAACCAAGGAAGCAGAGGGATTTTCTACATCGCCCTTTATAGGGAAAATCACGATATAGTCACAAAAACTCGTTGAAAACCGACCAAACGACAACACTTGCGGCAGTACTTTTTCGAAGACGGATTTCTGAAAGCAGACGTTTGGAAAACTGGGTAACGCGGGATGGGGTAGAATTTTCTGCTTTTCTTTGGTTAAGGCTGAATAAAATGACACCAAGTGAATTGAAAAAGGATTCACTCTTGAATAAAAATTATACAAAACCCATAAACGCCAAAAAGGAATGAAGAAAGTTTTTTTTCCACCAATAACCATTTTTCGGGAAACTTTAATTTCTGGATCAACACTTTAACCTTTTTTTGCTATTTTTTTCAACTGCAGAAAGAAAACTAAAATAAAATACCGTGAATTTTCACGATTTTTCAATTTTGTTTCCTTTCAAACTTTCACTTTTAAACTCTTCTCCCATATCTGGAAGATTTTCACAATTTGTCGGCGTTTTTCCAAGTGACACAAGAACTATTTTCATTTTTTTCTCCCTTACAGACGTTGCACCGAGATTTATTTCTCGATTTAAACGTTAACGCGATTCAATTTTCATTAAAATACTGTGGAAATCTTCGCACAGCGTATGAAATTAGTTGGAAATTTGTAAAATTTCGTGGTACTTACGCCGCGATGCTTTTAGATAAAGGCCATCGCTCCATTGAAGCTTGGTACTTCATATTCTCGATTTGCTTCTTTAATGCGTCCCGGTCCATATTTGCGAGCACACTGGGATCCATGGCGCCTAAAATTCATCCACATACCACCCCTGGGGAAGAAAATGCCCAAGAAAAAGAAAGAAAATGAAATAAAAAATTAGTACAAAAGGGAAATTCATAGTCATGTTATTTATAGATATATACAAAATTGTATCGAATATTTTCATTAAATTGGGTTGCCAACTGAAAATATTTATGAATTTAAATAAAAGTATCTGCCGGAAAATAAATGCACGGAATTCTCGACTTATTTCTTGATGATTTGATTTATCATTTTTATTAAATTACAGACATCCCTCGATTTAAGACGTTTCGGTATACGACGTGCATTGTTTTGTTTCGCTGTGACGATGTACGATGACAAGAACGCTAAATATCCAAAACAAATGTTTATGTTTTTGAAATTTTCATAACTTTGAACTACGTATTAGTCCTAATTTAGCCATTTTCAGAATTTTCGGTTCTATTATTTTCAAAATATACATACATATAAAATGATAAGAAAAATGCACGACCCCGATATACGACGCAAAATCATTACCGCCCGAAAATGTCGTAAATCGAGGAATACCTGTAATAAGTATTATTTAGGCACAACCAAAAAAATCAAGTGTACTGTGATGATCACATGTACTGTGATGAAAAGAAATTACAATTTTTCGGACTCGAAAAATGTTTCGATCGATGTATGGACAATGTTTATTTTTAAAATGCTTTGGTTTATGAACAGCCCTTCGGTTGACCTAATTAGATACTTGGTTCAAAAAAAAAATCCTTGACTGCAGACAATATTTCAATTGACGTATAGAATTTCATAAATGTGTTGGTTTATGAACAATATTTCAGTCTTTGAGCCAAATTTCAGTCATAGATTGCAACCCAGTCAATCTCGATCAGTTATTCGATTCTGAACCAAAAAAGTTTGTGTAAGATTTTGTGTAACATTTGTAAGTTTTTGACTACTATCACTCTATTTATGTCGTGTGAGGTACTGCTCGTTGCGCTAATTTTAGGCTTTTTTCTGACTACCCTGTATGAAGTTTAGTGCTCCCCTCACACTATCGAAGATCCCTGTGCCCCTTAAAAGTGTGGCATTTTTTATGGACAGCCCATGTAATATTTAAAAATCTGAATAAAAAACTATTTTTTTTTTATTTCAATTTTCACAGAAATTAAACTGATTTATAGCTGGCACCCCGAAACCAAATTTCCCTATTCATA
Organism: Chrysopilus asiliformis; assembly: GCA_964034945.1. Taxonomy (NCBI): domain Eukaryota; kingdom Metazoa; phylum Arthropoda; class Insecta; order Diptera; family Rhagionidae; genus Chrysopilus; species Chrysopilus asiliformis. Next base: position 3,664,242 of record OZ035960.1, read on the forward strand.
TATGTGGTAGCATAAGGTAGAAAAGGAAATGTCCCGCTTTTTAACCCTTGTAACAAAAAGTTCTAAGGATATGAGCATGCGCACTCATTAACGATCAATAAAGTTTTTCAATAGAGTGGAGCAAAAACGGCGGGAATTCAGGAACTCACCGGCTTCTCTCTCATTTCCCAGTTTAGGTAATTCCTTTCAACACACTAATTGTGAGAGGCAATGATACGGGGATTAGTGTGCGAATGTATTGAAGAAGTTTCAGTTCGAGTTCTCGTAAATTCTCTCAAAGGATAACAGAGAGCACCAAGAAACGGATAAGCAGTGTAAAAGACATATGCACAATTTAAAAATATATGTAGAGATGGAAAGATTGTGAAATTTTTGAATGCTAAAATAATTTCCAGCTGGAAACGTATCGCTCTCTTTTGAGTAAGGATTTTAAGAGTAAATTTTGTTAGACGCGAGAAAAAGAGAACAGATAACATTAGAGGTTACATTGATCCTTAAGCCGACACACGGTGAAAACCCGCAACTGTTGAAAGTTATCAACAGTGAGATGGGAATGTCGCACAGAGAACCACATTTATTGCTAAACTCAAAGGAAGAATTGAAACTGCCAGATTACTCAAAGGATCATAGGCTTCCAGAATTTCCAGATATCTCCTGAGTTGTGTACAGAATTCCTGCGGCGCGACGTCTTCTTTATCATTTGTGTTATTTCGAGAATATCTCTTTCCTTTCTCACATTTGATTTCGCGGCAATGTAAAAGGATAACATTTATGTTAAATTATTTGGCAGTTAGTCCATTCACCGACCGGCAAATAGGATTATTATCTTTGTGTGTATTCCACCCGAGACACATGCCACGATGTCCTGGCGGCATGGAAGGTTGATTTTACGTTCATCTTTTGACCCTCTCACTTGTGTTTTAAAATTTTGTGAGGAAAATTTACCGAAATGATATATGAAGTGACTATCCTTGGAAGGGATAAGATAAGGTCCATTTGCCACTGTTCAAATTGTATTATGTATGTCAAGTGTAAATATTTTATGAACGATAAGGGGAGAATTGATGCACTGCTCGTTTTTGATAAACAAAAGAGTATTTTAGATAAATAATTTTTGAAATAGTAATAGATACTGTGCGACTTTTTATTCCAAGTTATCCTCATAGCAGTTCGTTTTTAATACATTTATGTCTAAAAAAATATCCGTTAGTTTTTTCAGTTCAAAATAATTGATGCCCTTAAACTTGTTACCCATGAAATAAGGGGCTACCCATGAAATAAGGTCATTTTCAACTTGTAAGGGGCTATCCATCAAAATTGTGTCGTCTAAAAAAATAAGATGAAACTTTTAAACGTAGCCAAACTTTGGCGAATCATAGCACATCACGGAAGCACCATCTACACTCTTGCGTTCGCCGTGGTTCGCGTACATTTAGCGAGAATGATTTTATATACTTTAGAGAAGTGGATAATTTAAGGACATTACTGATCCTTTCTCACATCTCGATCCTTTCTCGCATTTTATTTATTATTATCTTCAAAGACATGCTCTAATAAAACATACTCTTTTGTAAGTTTCAATTTTATTTCTTTGAGGCATTTAACCTCTTCAGCCTACGTTGCACTCTAGAAAATTTTATTGTAATTTTACCACTAAAATAGTAGGAAACCATTTTCCTAGTAAAATTAAACCGAGTCGTAATGGCTTAAAAGCTATGTATTTTTACTCATTTTGTGGCGTACAAAAGCCACTTTTACGGGGGAACTTTAAAATAAATAAGACGTAAGAGTACAATACTGGTGTAAACTTACGACATTTTTTGTTTAAAATTAAACCGAAAATAGTATAATAACTACCATGGGTGTTTAAAATTACCACATTTTTGTTGTAATTTTCCTCCTATTTGGTAGCAAAACTGCGTCTTAAGGTGTAATTTTACGACATTTTTTGTTTAAAATTACACCGAAAATGGTATTAGAATTTCTCGGCTTATACAGTCTGCAAAAACAAAAAAATAATAATTATATTATTTTTGCGGATGTTTTCACATCCAAATTTCCCCCCAACAGGTCGGACATGTCTGCCCAGAAAACCCATCAGCAGCCTGTTTCTGGTATGGAAAGCTGGCTCACCGTCATCAGAGCCTGCTTTACCAGCTTCCACGCAGGCTTACAGGATTTTGGTGGAGTAAAACTCGATTCGAGTATTTATACTCCGATGCCACAAACCTTATGCGAATTATAAGGTTAAGGCAACATAGCTCCATTAAGACAGAGCGAATATCCGTCAACTGCATTGTGCAATAATGAAATTGTCCGTTCAATAATGCAAAAATACCCTGTGAGCGTGTTTTTACACCAAAATGAGAGTAAAAATATGAATATTGGTCGAAATTTTACGCAAGGTTTAAAATTACTCTATTTCTAGTGTAAGATTAATGTTTTTTTGGGTGATTTTATAACTTAAATGGTGTGCGAGCTAAATTCTGATTTTTTTCGAAATTTTACGACTTTTTTGTAAATTTACCCCGTTTTTACCCCATTTTTCGGTTTAAATTCAAATTCATTTTCTACAGTGTGTTTCGTAATACCCTAATAGCATCGGAAGCCACTGCTAAATGGCCGCGACTTAAATGGCGAAGAATGACGCGGTCGACATAAATGTTAAATGTTTTCACGGGTCTAAGATTTGGTTGCCGAGTAACGATTAATTAATTGCACATAATAAAAAAAGCCAAAAATACCTTATATAAATTCATGAAAAACGTTTGACTGCCGTGAGAATGTAAAAGAATTGAGTTTATCACACCTGCCAGTAAACCCCCACATGTCACTATCAGTTAAGAATGTGCTTAGAGAGAAGATCCTTAAAATATTTAAATAACTCCTTTCATTGCCTTCCTTGGCCCACATAAAACAATAAACTCTTGAAATCCCACAATTTTAAAGTGGCTACAAGAAGATTACCCTCGTTAGAAACTTTCCATTGTGATTTTTTTTTCTCTTTTCTAAAATCCAAAAATTGCAAATATGTTAATTTAATTTCTTTCTATTTCGGTGAACGTTTCTATTTTCATTTCGTTTATCGCCTGGTGAAATCAACTTCACCATTAGCCTAACTCTCTTATTTTCCTAATGCAAATAATACCAAAAATATTTCACCTTTCTTGCTAAATCAAGACATACATTTACGAGAGGATCCTTCGGGACCCTCTCCTTACCTAGCCTAAATCTAGTAGCTATGCCTGACAACAATGTAGTCGTCATCCTTGTTTAGCTCCTGTCGCCAATATGCTAAACATTTTAAATTTTATCCGAAAATGCCGCCAATAGGGAAAAGTCATTCACTTCAGAGAGACATTCAGAGGCATTTGTAAAAATATTTGTATGATTTTAAATAGCCACACACACAGGCAAATAACACACAGGCGAGAGTTGACGGGAGGAAAATCTTTTGGGAATTCTTAGCACAGTCTAGTCTTATCAAAAAACAATATTTCATGTGTTTATACAGAAGGCCTCAAAAGGAATTTAGCGAAGAGGCGAAACCATAGGATTTCCTTTGAAATGACATTTATTCCATTGGGTTACATTCAGGAGACATACGATGTTCTGTTTTGTTTGTCCTTGACGCCTTCATTCGGGTTTCACTCTTTTGCGTTTTTTAGGTGAGACGGATTTATCTTCATCTCCTGCACCGTCGCCTGAAGCTAAACACACTGAAACATCCTTCGAGACAATAAAAACATCCAAAACACAATTGTGTCGTCTAAAAAAATAAGATGAAATTTTTAAACACAAGGAATTTTTACTGAATGAGCCTGCGGTATTTTGAGCAGGTATAAGATGCCTCAGAGAAAGAAGGTCATGAACTATTGAATTTGGGCAAATCCTTACGACAAAGAAAAGAAAATTCACGTGGTTAAACAGGGAGCTCTGGGATCCTTTCTATCATCTTGCGGTATGGTGAAAATTAATACCCAAACTGGAACAAATAACGTTGGGAGCTTCGTTACAAATTTATCCAAGAATTTTCCGTATATATTCGAGAATTTTTGCGGCGGAAAAATGAAATTCGATATTGCTCGAGTTAACTCGAGCATACATATTTCTGCCAATATTGTCCACTCGCGTTAATTCGAGCTTGAATAACCATTCGAAAATACCTTAAAAAAAAACAAAATATATTTTTTAGAATATTTAATTCTCGGCCGATCTAACATATATATTATTCTTACCCAATATTTTATGAGACTACTTTAATAACGAACATTCCTTATAGTTCGGTCAAATATAAAAAGAGTAATAGATGCAGACACAAACCACTCACATGCCATCTACTCACATTTAACTCAGAACATATTACGGAGAAACAGGACTGGAAAATTGAATTGGATGTTGGGATAAATGTATGCTACGACGACGACGAAGAACGTGAACAGGTCGAAGGAAGAAACATTTTCGAACTCGATACAATAAGGAATAAGGGCTAAACACACGCAATATGGAGCGTCAGTGGAATTGCTACGCCAAGAGCGGTGCTAATAGAATTTTTATGCCGCATATACAGGAAATGATACCTTTTAGCCTTGGCCCAGAAAATAGCAATTCTCATTCCTGATATGAAAAACCGGGAGATTGGCGTGGCGACCCCTTTGCTGTAAATAAGATATTCAGATGCTATTCACAAGATTGGAACTTTTTTGCTGAGAGAATCTGTAATAAAATAATGTCGTTTTTAACATTATTAGGCGGGGTGTCGTCGATTTAAGTATGGGTTGTGTCTGAGTCGTTTTGTGCCAGTATTAAGGACTTTTTTGTAGCTCGTGTATTTATCGTGTAATAACGATTTTAATCCTAATGTCGTATCGCCCGTTTAACATGATAATTTTGGAAGAAAGGCAATGCTAACAATCTGATATGCTTCTGACATCTTATCTGATTGTTTTCAAATTGGGACAACATGATAATGTGTTGATTTCTAATATTCATGAAATTCTAGGAAAGTCTTTGAAAATCCTAGGAGGTCAACTTTACCAGGGGTGTTAGTTGAAATTTGCCGGTTTTTTCGATAAAGAAAACACTTAATTCTCAAGGGAATCTCAAAAAATTTTTATTCAAAGTATTGATCATTGGATTTTACACATTTTGCCCATCTTTCAGGCAAATCATGGATACCATTCCAAAAAAACTTTTTCTCTTTCGAGGAAAACCATTCGACGAGCCATTTGGTCTGCGAGTGAATGTCCCATCGATGCGAAAAGGTGATAGTCAGACGGGGCGAGGTCTGGATAGTACGGCGGGTGCGGTAATACTTCGCATCCAAGTGATTTGAACACTTTTTTGACTAACACCCCTGGTATACGCCAGAGCATGGGACTAGTTCAATTGTCCCAAAAATCAACTTCAGTTGGTGAACTTTTTTCTCTGAGAGCGACCTTGAGTGCAAAATAAAAATTTTTATTTTATTTTAGATTTTGATTTTATTGGAAATTTAAAAAAAAATTGAAACAGAAATAAAAAATACTGAAGTTTCACCCCAAAAATGGCAAGTTTACTGGTATTGAGAATCCAACCTTCATTTTTATATGTAGTTAGTGCTTCCTACAGCGCGATATCCTACAACGCGGCGTTTTCCAGAAACGTCTACCTGTAGAAACATCTAAAAATACCTCACACTCATTTTGGTCTTTTTCGAACCAGCTCTCCTCCCCTCGTGTAAGTTTTCCCAAATTTTTGGCTTAGGATTGCCAATGGGTCATTTCTGGCCTAAGTGTGCCTTTTTGGCAGCCACTCCAACCTAACCTAACCTAACTACCGTAAACCAGGTTCCCTATCTCTACATGTAAACATATTTTATTGTTAACCCCTTTTTTGTAAAAAAAATATGTAATAAAAATAAAAATCAAAAAACAGTGAAAAAACAGTGAAAAACAGTGAAAAAACAGTGAAAAAACAGTGAAAAAACAGTGAAAAAACAGTGAAAAAACAGTGAAAAATCTTAAAGAAAAATCTGCCTGAAATCGAAAAAAAAAATATTTTTTTTTAACAAGAGTCAACAATAAAACCTTGTTCCAAAAGCACTGGATGAGAAAATACCATAGTAAATATTTTGTTATTTCATAAAATCCAGCAATATTGTTATCAAAAAACCACAATTCAGGATTACATGTTGGAACCTACTATGAGGCTATTGAAACTAAAATAAGTAAAAATGAAGATGGATACCAATGACCATCACTGTGTGAAAATTCGAACCACATTCATGTAGGAATCTACTAGAACTCCTGCAACTAAACCAAAATAAAAGTAAACTCCTTCGAAAATCCCCCCCTAATCCAAAATGACCGGCCATCTATCAATTATACTTCATGTATTTCTTGTACTTATCAGATTCGTCTAAGAAACATGAACCACGTGATTCTGCCAGAAAAATATGCTCCTAAAGCAACGACGGATAAGGAGGCGACAAAAAATGAAAAAAATAACAACATAAAAACAAATGATTGAGAATTATTGGAGTGGGGGAAAAATTTTTTTGCGCCCCATTTATTCGAATCCTTAAAGCTTTTATTTCATTTGATACAACACAGGACTCGGTTAGGATTCTGATGTAAACTTCAGCCACCCCTCATAAACGACACAAGGCGCGACTTCCATCACGGCATAGACTCTAATGAGTTAATTTCGTTCAGGAGGATTATTCTAAGATGTTAATGGCAGTCATAAAAATGTGTTATTCATCCTCCTAACCTATCCCCAAATTGTTATCCTATAGGCTGTCATTTTTATCGGCATCGCGTTTTGAACAGTTTGCTCAAATCTCGTTGGCTCATAAAGTTCATCTTGATGGCTTTAGGGATGGTGAACTCTGCTGGATCTATGAAAATATAAACCCAAGTAACAAATTGCAATAGTACAGGGTGATTTACAATATTCGCTATACACGATAAATACACGAGCTACAACAAAGTCCTTAATACTGGCACAAAACGGCTCAGACACAACCATACATATTAGAATACGATTTTTGACGGTTTGATGGTGTTTGACACATTTTCCCGAGTCAATAAACTAAAAAAAAATTAAATTTTCCCCGATTTTTAATAACAAAAAATATCCCCAATTTTTAATTGAAATAAAACTGACTTTGCCTCAATTTTTTAATAAAAAAATCAAATTTTTCCTCAATTTCTCAGTAAAATGATAAAGAACTAATTAAATATGCCACACTAATTTGTGTTCGTCTCTTTGAACCCTCTTTTTTGTCCTCCTGCTCGTAAGTCATGTTTTGGTACACCCCTCCCACTTAAAAGTATGGCGTATTTTATAGTTACCTCCTAATCATTTTATTATGGATGAACTAGCCCAGGCGCGCACTGCGATGGCGGCATATAAAAACATAACAAAAGCTATAATTGCCAATCTGGCAATTATTGAAAACCCGTATGGTGATATTCGTATCAAAATTCGAACAGTTGTACCAAAATTCCACTTTGAAGTCAAACTTTGCAATAAGATTTTTTAAAATTTATTCCAATCGGATTTTGATGTATGGGAGTTTTATGAAGAATCATATCCTAAATAACTTTTGTTCTTGGACTTTTTTGATAAGATGCACCGTTTTTGAGATATTCACAAAAAACGTTTTCGTTCGTATGGGGGGTACCCCCCCTAATGGTCCATTTTTGCCCATTAACGAACTTAGCCTCGCATTTTACGAAAAACGGATCTGTGCAAAATTTCAAGTCTCTAGCTCAATCCGTGCGCCCACAATTCGCGCCACAGACGGACAGACAGATGACGAGATCTTGGCGTTACAAACGGTAAGGCAAAGTTAATATACCCTTTGGTTTCACCATACGGGTATAATGATGCTAAAGTGGCAGTTGGATTTTTTTTGAAACGTGTGAAAACGTCAGTGCGCATTTAATAGGTTTAAGTACAAGTAAGAAAATAGTAACTAAGTACGTCGAAGTATACATACTTCAATATGCTCTTCCATAGCGATTTCCATTTATTTCAAAAACTCAAATTTTCACTTTAGTCCCATTCTACATGCTTATCATCACAGTGCGCTACTTGATTAAGTCATCCATTATTTCTGAATTATACAGTGTGCGCCTGCGCTAAAAATTAATTAAAATAAAGCAACTGCTGATAACACCACCGTATTACATATCTTCCTACTTCATTTAAATGATATCCGAGAATCTGATTAAGTTTATTCTAGTGTCAAAAATTATTCTGATGGATAAGAAAAAAGGAGAAAACATAATAAAAAAAAGAAATAATTACCTGTCAGGAACATGAAGAATTTTATATGTGCATTAAATTTAGGAATAATGGATCATCTCGTTTATTTATAAAAAGAAAATAATAGCAATCACTCCCCTCAACCAAACTAACACCAATGCCCCAGTTTAACCATCGCATAGATATATTCTGTATTTAAAAAAAATTAAATAAAAACGGAAGACATAAACAGTATTAAGGAATTACATTATAATGGATCCTTGTGTTTTATAAATTTTTCCCTCTTTTTTGGATATGCCTTTCATATTCTTCATGATATCCTTGTTGGTAGGTATAGAAAACACATTTAATGCGAAAATATAAACTGGCTGGTTTTCGTTTGTAAATTTCACTTGGGGTAATTCGTTATTGCCTTGTCAGTGGCAGCAAGCTGAATTGTATCGCATCATATTAATGCTCTACGATCAAATTTTCACTTTTCTTGCGGAACATTCCAAGGCAGAGATGGCTCAAATCTACAAGGATCTATGCGGATAAAAGGAAAGACGTCAACGGGGAGTGTCCTGAAAAGGCGTATCGTAGGAGAACTGACTTCTTTTGGGATGTAACCTCAATTTAAATCTCTTCTAAATTTATTTTTGTGTTATTAATGATGGGAATTTGTTCTGGCTCTAGTTGACGGTTATCAAATTACATGACTTGAATTTCACATGAAGAAATTTTTTTATACATATCTGACATATTAAATTTTATTGTAACGCGTATAAAGTTATTTCGAATTAATATTTTCAAGCTCTATTTGCTGGAAATCTTCAAAAAAAAAAAAATTAGAAAAACCACAATTAAAATAAAAATCTTCAAAAAAAAAAAAAAAATAGAGGACATATAACAGCACTTTACGCATATGAAAAAAAAACTATTGCTTCCCTCTAATTACCATCTAATTGCCCTTGCGATGTCTAAAGCATGAATAATAAACCAACATATATGTATACTTAAGCCGTCAATTCATTAACAAAACAATTTTTCCAGACTGCTTAATTATAGCCTATTCAAACAGATTCCCCATCATTGTACACAAATTAGTAGTAAATTCAAACTCAATTTATTAAATGTCGCAAAAGGTGTTAATTAGGTTAATCAAGTAAATATCATTGCACGTACCTACACGAAATATATGAGAAAAGTTCACAAACACTGTCAAACTAAGTTGATAATTCTCTGTTGTAGATTAAATTTATTATCACAAACAATATACGGTTTCCCATTCTATGCTAGAATATTGCAAAATCCTTTCCATAATTTAGATGAAATTTCAATTTCATTAAAAAGTTTGTGCATTATCATCAGTGAGTTGCAATTTATTGGAAATTTAAATCTGAATTTTGCATAATAGGCAATATTTACAATATTACGCACATTTTAATTAATCAAATGCCAGAAGCAATTAATTATTACAAAACTATTTAATTATTTATTAATACTGCTAAATACTGGTAAAGTTTTTATTATTATCTAGCTTGCATACCCGTCGTTGCCGGGTTAAGTTTTTTCAATTTTTTTTTTGATGGTCTGTGTTGGAGCTAAACTTCAGGCCAATCGGCTCGATAGTTTCCCCGCGAAAGGGTAACATAGAGGAAGAGCTAAGTTTCGAGATCACTTTCCCCCTCCCCTTACTCCTCCACCTCTTGGGCTAATTTTTAATGGGTCTATGTTGGGGCTGGACGCCGACGAACATATATGCCAAATTTCAGGCCAATCGGTTTAGCCGTTTTTGCGTGAAAGAGGAACAGACAGACAGACACCAACTCATTTTTATATATTAGTATGATAAATGAATTAAGTTAAAATGAATTAAGTTAACGATAAGTTAATTACGAAAATATTTTATTAACACTAGATTGCCCAAGGAAGTCAAGCAGTCAAAATAACGGATTTTGGTAATATAGGTATAACACATATATATATACCGGAGATGAAGGAGGGGGGGGGGGGGTAACTACAATTATTAATAAACGCATTTATATGTTGTACAAAAAATCACAAAATTCTAACAAATTGTGTCATTATATACATAATTGTTTTTCTGATTGAAATTAAAAAGCAGTCAAAATGACTTGCTTGGGCAATCTAGTGTTAAAAAGATGATGTTGGTACTAAATTCTACACAAAAAAGGCTGAGAATTACGTTTTTATGAGCAGCTCCTAAGCCTGAAACTCCCAGGTACTAGGAAACTCGTCTGATTAAGACAAGTTTCCAACTTATTCAGATTAGTTTACTATAAAAATCATGGGACTTCGAAAGACACTTGGTTTTGGCAGGTTTCTAGCTTATTCAACGTTCATCTTAGACAGTTTTAATTGTAATAATTTTTTAAAAAGTAAAAACCATCACTAAATATACAAAGCATACTCGATTCCGGTTGAGAATTGCTATAACTCATGCTGTTTTCACCTGCGGTCCATTTTTTTTATCAAATTTGCAACCAGGGCGCATTTGTTTTAAACACTTTTGCTTGCCGCGCTAGTTTTTTGCACTCTTTGCTTATCACTGTATAGCTTTTGATTTAAAGCATTGCATTCTATTCTTTTTCAAGTATTTCGCGTGCAGCGCGATCTATACTTTGGATTGTTTTTGCTGGGATGCAAATTTATTTCATGATTTTTGTTTCTGTAAAATGTGTTGTTTCTTTAAAAGAACAGACCATTTTTCAATATCTCGAATTTTTGTTTTCTGTACAGCTTTCACAGCAATCAGTTGTGTAACTAAGTCTTTAAAAATGTTTTTAGCAAATACCCAATTTTGCGTCTATTTCATACGCAGGGCAAATTGCCGGGCATTTCATATTGCAGCATGGAACAGAATAATTTGATTTTACAGCCCAATATAACTATTATCAAGGCCCTGTTATACCAATCACTGAAAAATTAAAAAAAAAGTCTAAAGCTTGCTTACTATGACGATCCTCAATATTTAAAAGGAAAATCTCATTTAAAAAATAACTAGCAAGATATGAAATGCAGGGAAAATAAAAAAAAGCTATTTTACGACATTTCAAAAATTTTAAAAACAGCAGGGCAACCAGTTTCTTATTTTCTCATCAAAACCCACTGTTTTTGATTGACCTGCAAGCAGCATGGCAAAACTTGCCCTGCGTATGAAATAGACGTCCCAATTTTTGAATATTAGTTTTTTTTTTTTAAAAAATCAATTTTTTTAAATGTTATTTGAGTTCTAAGGAACCAACCTTGTGAATTTCATTAATCTACCATATAAAAAAGGTTACCTATATGCAAGAGCTTAATATGAATATATCTTCTTTATGTATTAAATAACAACTTAATTAATATCGGTATAAAATACTCTTTAGTAATGAAAAAATAAAATTAAACGGAATAAACAAATTTACTCATTTAAGCGATATTTCGATTAAGTATTAGCACCGAAAATTAGATTGCATTAAAATAAAGCTTTTTGTCGTGGGTAAGTTAAATTGCTAGAACACATAACTCTCGGCCACAAAATCCTACATTAAAAATGTAATCGCATATTCAATGTTTTATATCCCGCTAAGCTTAATTTCCCCAAAAGGACTCCGCCGAAATAACGCCAACGTAACGAGAAATGTTCCAATTACATTTCATTTTAGGTAAACATCTCGAGGGACCATTAAAATTTCGCTCATCACTGATTAACGTTATACCATCCACTGGCAGCCCCGCCGACCACCTCCTCATTACTCCACTTCATTTTTCCCAGTAAGATTGCACGAGGACTTTGTGATATCCTTTTGCCGAAGAACGACAATCTAAGAAGTATTCGAAGATGCGAATTTCGTTGGAGGGTGATGGTTTGCTGTTCTTCGATTGGATGCCGGGAGAATTTATTTTCGATATATTTAATTAATTAGTTGATTAATCAGATTACAAGGAGAACCAATCAAGACCTCACCCCCCCTTCCAATACAAGCAATTTCAAAGCGAAAATCCACGAAAATTAACAATTTCCTGTACAAGCAACTTTCATATAAAACCCGTTGGCAACGTGAAATATTTTCCAGCTCTTGAAGTTCGCTGAATTCTTTCTTGATCCCAGGAAGCGACGAATGCTACCTTGAAAGAAGTCGAAAACCTGTGCAAGAACCTGAAGGCGACAACCAAAAACAAACTTTGTTCCAAAACTAACCATGGAGGAGGTAATGTTTTGAAAAAAAAAATACTCCCGTTTTTAATTGCCTCCTGTCAGCTAAGTTTAGCTACCTCCAACCACATCACGGGAAAAATCTTTCTGTTTATGTTTTCCAGAAAATTTTCCAAGATTTTCAGCGCCATCCAAAAACCACCCACTGCCACTGCCTCGAAAAGATTTCGATATTTAATTTTACTCGAATCATTAGATAGACTGGCATCTGGCAGATCTTTCGAGCGTCTAGAAAACCAACCCACTCTTACGTCCCTTCCAGTAGGTCTGTTCGTTCCATCAATGCGGCAATTAAATGTTTCCGGTCATGATTAAAAGTTGTCTGGTGCTCTTTGAATCTCACATTAACACCGCGTCTTGACCTGGGATTTTTCATCGCAGAGATTTTTGATTGACCAATCAGAGCTCGAGTTGACGGAGGGGAAAAATCCCAGAGAGAAATTTCTTGAAATCTTGCAATAGCAAAATTTCTTGGAATTTCACAATTCAAGATGGCGGAATCCAATTTCTCCCGACAAGTAATTGCAAAAATAACTAATTTTTACAAAATACGATACAAAAAGCTTTGGAAGAGAATATATAACATTAAGGGGTTTTTCTTTTCTTCTGTTCTTCTGTTTCAGACTTTTCAATTTCACGTATTGCATTAATTGCGAGAGCGGCGACTATGTGTTTTCTTTTCATCGGCATTTTGAGTACTAAATTTCAAGAGATTTTCGGCCCAGCTGTCAAAAAAATCTCATTGCGGTGAGATATTTCTTCGGATGAAAAATTGTTAATCAAGACGCGGTGTAAGCAATGGTCTGCACGCAATTAAATTTTTTGTATTTGCCCAAAAATAATTCCTCCATTACGTTTCACCGCCCCTGGTTTTCCCACAAGTTAGACGTCCTTTTTATTATCTTTCCACTGCCGTCGTTGTTATTGGTCATGTTTCGAGCTCCTTAAAGCTAATGTTTAATTAGGTTCTACGAGTATAGCGTCTGCCAAGAATGACAGGCAGGCTTTCGGATTCCTTTTAGAATACTTACGATTATTTTATGAGTTAAAGAAGACCTAACACCACGTCTTGATTAACAATTTTTCATCCGAAGAAATATCTCACCGCAATGAGATTTTTTTGACATCTGGGCCGAAAATCTCTTGAAATTTTATTTCTCAAATTGGCAATGAAAAAAACACCTAGTCGCCGCTCTCGTAATTAATGCAATACGTGAAATTGAAAAGGCTGAAACAGAAGAACAGACGAAAAGAAAAACCCCTTAATGGTATATATTCTCTTCCAAAGCTTTTTGTGTCGTATTTTGTAAAAATTCGTTATTTTTGCAATTACTTGTCGGGAGAAATTGGATTCCGCCATCTTGAATTGTGAAATTCCAAGAAATTTTGCTATTGCAAGATTTCAAGAAGTTTCTCTCTGGGATTTTTCCCCTCCGTCAACTCGAGCTCTGATTGGTCAATCAAAAATCTCTGCGATGAAAAATCCCAGGTCAAGACGCGGTGTAAGAAATATTTCCAACATGAACGATAATTGCTATTTGTACTTTTTCACCACGAAGAAGACCAGATATAAACTTTTTGGAAATGTTGCTAAGTAGGTAGATACAGAGATTTGTTAAAATATTTGCATTTCTAAGATTAGTCAAGGATGAAGCAAATATAAGACCACTTTTCGTAATTAACAAAAAAAATACTTTAAATTGGACAAGATAAAATTTAACCTCTAGAAAAAGTGAAGCCAATTAAGAATTTATTCTATGTCCCCCTAACGTTCTTAGTCTTCGATTTTCCAAAAAAAAAAAGAAATCAATTTTTGCAATAATCTTGAAATTTCTTTTCAACATAACTTGTAAAAAATTCTGTAAAAAAATGCAAAAATCTGAAATTTTGAATTGAAAATATCTGGATAATAAAATTGTTCGATTTAACCCTCATACTGTCCTCGGGTCATTTCTGACCCAAATTCGATTTTAATTAAAAGTATCTTCTCAACTACATGAACAATGTTTGTATGGTGTAGGCTCTGTGAACAAATTTCTTTTGAATACCGAAAACAATAATCTATTTGTTCATATTTTAATCCATTGAAGAGCACTGTAGTCTTCATGGGTCATAAATGGGTCATAAATGGGTCATAATGGGTCATTCTTGACCCACGAAGACATCATACGTTATTTTTCTTAAGGACAGCATGGGGGTTAAGATAAATATCTTCACACGTTGGCTAACATGTGAGTCACCGGTGTACACACACTATTGTCATTACCGTCAGTTTCTCAAGTTCCATGGTTGAGTGCAGTCGCTCGTGCGGTACAAAGGGGTTTTTTTTGTGGAGCATGGAGTTCGTTTTTGTCTGTATTGATCTTGTGTTCACTGGTGACTCACAAAGTACAGAAATGATTTTTGGGTTTTTCCCAGTGTATACTAGCGGAGTAAGCGTTTTTTTGGTTGGTAGCCAACGTGTTAAGAACGGTTTGAGATGTTTTTGACACCATGTAAAAAAGTGTATAATGTTTTTTGTCTTCAAACAGAGAGACAAAATGTTATGGCCGCATTAATTTGCAACACGCTTAAATTTTCATAGACTTTATTAAGTTTTTCATAGATTTTAGGAATTATTTTTGTGAATGAAAGTAAACCGCGGAAACTTGAATTGCATAATTTGATCTTCCCAAATAACAGTGGAGACTATTAGCACAAATGTTTGTTTTTTTCAAACAAAAAGTATTTTTTTTTAAACATAATTCTTCGTTTTTTTTTGCTAAAATTGTTTTTTGCTACGGGATGAAGACTTAAAAAGAATTATCCAGGATTACAAGTAAATTTAATTCGCCCCTGCTAAAATATTAAAAAATAATTGGGTTTGTCACCAACAATACAAAAATTTGCCTGTGCCTCTCTATCTGGTCTTGTGAACCTCCCAATGAAATAAGCCGACATATTTTATAGTTTTTCCTGTTTCCCTAATTTAAATCTCTCTGTACAATGTAATTTTTTAATCAACTTTCATTATGATGGATGGACGAAAAACAGATTGATCTACCCAGAACCTAACACCAAATTAACACCTTTGATGTCCTAAAAGGAACAGAGAAAATTTTATTCGTGCGCACCATCATCACATCATTCCCAGCAGGAATGACCTTTAGAACTTCTTATTCCCGTTTTTGGTACTTCTGTTTTCAAATTTTGAATAGACAAACGAAAAATTGCCAAATAAATTGGGAAATGTGTTTCCTTCGAATTAGTGCTAGTGAAAAGCGATAAAACGAAACTAATTACCGTTTGAATAATTGATAGGGAACATTTTCCGAGCAACCACCCACCGCACCGATAGTCGACGAGAATTCAGCTAACGAGCATGTAACATGTTAAAAAAGCCCAGAGGTAAACAAATATTCAGGAAAATACCAGCATTCTAGAACAACTAAGGAAAAATACGGAAAAGCAAAAAAATATAACCACTTGGTGAGGAAAAATGCTTAGCAAATGAAAACCATTGTAATTGGCCATCTAGAGGCTCTTGACTTCTATACAAAATATATATTTCTTCGTTTGAACGGATTTCTTCCTTGTTGTCGGCCTTCAAAGGACCTCTCAACTTTGCCCCAGAATAACGATTTCAACTCGAATCCGCCAGACGATGAAAACTCTTTCACGAATTTCCCACATTTTTTTAGCCTTGTGTCCTAAAAGAAATTGTATTGGAGAAAAATACTGAAACCACTTGTTTATGCAATATTCCTTCGTTTTGTGTTACTTTAGACATCTCTTAGAGAAGAACACAAGTTATATTTTTAGAAAATTGTGTATAGATAAAAGTATAAGCGGTTGAATATTCAAAACGGGATTGTGAGATGCATTCAATAAAAATTTTCGCGTGGTCTATTTTACTAAAAATTTCGGAAATAATTTGGTCTAATTCTAATGAAGTTAACGCCCGTCATACACTTGAGCTAAGCTATGTGAGCGAGGCTAGCTATAGTTACATAACCTAGCTGGGTTAGCTCACCTCGTTGCACACTTGAGCTAAGCTACGCGGCGATATTTTCGGTAAATGTAAATGGCTGCAGATAAAGTGGAAAAATGCATTTTTCCACTTTATCTGGAGCCATTTTTAGATATAAATTATTTAACGCGATTGAAAATATTCCGCAAAAAAATTCAATTTTCACGTTTTCCTTACACTTTTATGTCCACAAAATACTACACTTTTGCAAACACCGATTCTACACTGTATAACGCCGAAAATATTTATATGCGAGTGTCAGCGATGCCAGCGAAGTCGTTCGCGTAGTTGAGGTCTGAACTACGCGAGCGAGCTTAGTCCGTGTCGCCCATGACTAGGCGACGTAGTTTCATAGTTTCGCTGAAGTGTGCGGTCACTAGTTGAGCTCGCTTAGCTGAAGTGTGCGACGGGGGTAAGCCTCGCTAAGTAATAGTTTTATTAACCACTGCTTTTCACCAAATTTTTTTTTTTTTCAACATTAGCAAACTGCTTTTTATATTTTGAAATTTTAATAAATTCCTTGTAATTTTACTTCGTGAGAAAAAAGTTTCCATCCAATGCCGTAATTAGCTAATATTTACTAGGCAGGCTTTAAATTCGTAAGGGATTGTGTACATCTGACACTTTATTCCGCGAATTTTATTCTTCGAAATGAAATTCATGTTAAATTCCAGAAATATATATCCGAAAGACGCACGAACTCGAATTTTTTCATACAAAACCGATGGAATAAATTCCAATTTTGACAATAAACTCAGCGATAGATGAATAAAATTCGCAGAGAAATCCAAGAAAAAATGGCAAGTGTAAACGTGACCTAAAATATGTATGTACAAAATTTTAAATTGAAGGGTGCTGCGGCGAATATCTTAAGTAAATGTACCGCAGGTAAAGTTTTGTTTAAAAACACGGACAAATAAAATTGTGAAAGAAAACGTTTTTGACAAATTTAATGTACAACCACCTATTATTATTAAACAAAAACTAAATTTTTGTCTGTTTTTGGTTTTTTGGTTTTTTGGTGCAAAAGTATTTCAATATGACCTCCATATATCTCGAAAATTATCAAAATAAATAATATTAAAATCCAAATGATCGAGAAATTCATTTAATTTCACTATGTTCGTATTAAAATCTATTACTTCTGCTAAGTATGATCGGATCAGTGAAAAATGATTAAAATGAAAATGCAATTGCCTCATGAATGTTAGTTGAGTATTAAAACAGTTTTTTATTGAAACTTTTGTCCATTTAAAAAATAGAGCAAAAAATGTTGTGCTATTAAAGTACTCGTAAATGTGACTCGTTTCAAAATTGGATTATTCGCAATTTTTTTCACGAACAGGCACCCCCCTTCGTTTTCAAGTCGCCTCTAATTAGATTTAGAAGTAAACTTTCGCGAATTACAGTCTTTTATTGCAATACTTAGCCACAAAAGTGCCAACGAATCACTCACCCCCTCACCCCCCCCTCACCCTTCAGATAGACAAGTGCCCACTTGAGGAAAATTATTGCAATGACCGTATTCGCCCTTGTCAGGAATTTTTTTTTTCGATTTTCCGATGCAGCAATCGATCACGTTTTCCAATGCAGCAGCCATAAGGGTCGCGGGGGTGGATGGGCAGTGTAAAATTACGAGTGGTGTTGTCCTAGATGCAAAGTATATTGCTAGTGCCTCCTTTTGTGTATCTTTCACCCCAATCACCCCGCTTTGCATCTCCGCAGGTCGAAAGAAGCCCGAAAGCTGAACAGAATTGGGTCCATGTTCCATTGTAGACCGATTGCAATTTATTTCATATGCCTCGCATCGTTTCGCTCTCTCATCCGGAGCAAAAGGATGGCAAGGATGTAATTGATGTGGAGGATGTTGAACGACTCGAATTAATTGCCAGTGGAAGCACTTTGTCCTCCCCGGACTTGTAATTGTTATCGAGCGTGACTTATTTTTTTCGTCCTTTATTCACAGCCCACAGACAAATTACCGGATGCAAATAAAATTCCTGTACTACAGATCCATCTAAAGGTATGGTACGACGACCCGTTGCTAGAAAAAAAAACCCTTTTTCCTCGTTTGTTCTAGAAAAAAAAATTATATTCCCACTCTATGCGAATAAATATCGTATAAAATACAAATAGCTTGAAAGGTAATTAGTTCTTGGGCCCACTTTCTATATTTTTTCTCGTGACAGAGATAAACTGATGGGACTAAAGTGAAGTTACTTTAATCTGTGTGTTAAAATTCATTCTTTATACCTTTTGTATGTTTTATGTTGTAAATTGTACATTTTTACAACAAATTTGTAAAATTTTTTACAACAGCAAATTATGGGTTCTGAGAGAATAGCACGTAAATTGTAATCACAGCAAACCACTTGTAAATATTTTACTTTTATAGGTTCCCAGCAAGATTCGGAACTAGTTACGTAACTAGTGGAGTAACGTGATAATTCACTGTTACCAGGGCCGTATCGAAGGCTCTGGATTGGGGGGGGGGGGGAGACATCTCAATTTTCCCAACTCGAACATCTGATTTTTCCTAACTAGGATGTACCTAATAAAAATTCCTTTTCCTTGCCCAGAATCTCTGACCAGAAATTATAATAAAGAATAATGGTTATGTTAACATATTGTAATTTTTTTTTATTTTTCACATACAATTAAATAAAGGGTAAACACTAATAATCTTATGTGACCCTTGAGAGAAAAGATAACCGTTGAAGATGACTTCAACTAGAGTCTGTACATATCTAATTTATAGTACATGGATTCGTCTTTCCTTTAACTTTGCCCATGCCGAAACAAATTTCGTAAGGTCAATTGTATCAGTTAGGTCTTTTTCGCTGTGTAGTATCATTAAAGAACTCAGTCTTTCGTCTCCCATAGTCACCCTTAGAACGTTTTTCACCAGTTTTAGCTGGCTGAATTTGCGCTCATTCGTAGCTATTCATTTGTTTAAAAAATCCGAACACCGATGGTAAAACAATTACACATATACGGCCCTATTCCAGGATCCGTCGTAGCTACGATTTTCGGAGAATTCGTGAAGATGGTATTCCACGATCCGAAGGAATTAAATTAATTTCGAAAACATTACGAATCGGAATATCTGGTATCATAGAATCCGACGCAATCGATCTTTTGACAGCTAAACCTACGAAAAATTTTTGCTTCGTAACTTCATTTTCTTATTATTTTAGCTCAATATATGGCCTGAATTGTACAACAAACAGCAATTTTAACATTTTTATTTGTTTATTTAGTATTAGTGTAACTTTTAACACATTAAGAGGAAATATTTTAGAAAAAAGAGCACTGTGAGTATTCCTAAGTATAAGCCCAGCAAGATTTTAGTAACGTGTTCAACTACAAATGCAACACTTCGCATCTGTAGAAGGATGTAAATGTGCGTGTAGTGGTGAAGTATTCTTATTTACTTTCGCATCGCCATTGGGCGAAGAGAGACAAACTAATGTCATTCCATCCAACCATTCTGTTCTTGCATCAACTTTTGTTATTCCCAGTGACATATCTGCGAAAGCAACATCAAATGATTCGGGAATTCCTTAATTTGAACTCGGATCTTCAAATTGTGGAATTTCCACTCGATGTTGCTTCCGCAAAAATTTCATTGGGAATAGCAAACACTCCTGCTTCGCCAAATGAGGATCCGGAAAACACAAGAAATGAGGATTCGGAAAACATTTTAATAAAAATAAAATTATCGGAGTATTTTGTTACCAGTAACGCTAAAAGTAACACATGTTACTTTTAGCGTTACTGGTAACAAAATATTCACATATTTCGTCTCATTTCATCTCACACCTAATAAACATAAGGCTGTCTCGTTTCTACATTGCTAGAGCAAGACATACTTATATACGTTTGGTGTTGGAGTAAGTGCGATAGACATTCACACAGATTGTCAATTGCACGTGAGTTTTTTCCCAACGCTCTAAGAAGATTCACGCATAGGGTAACAGTGAATTATCACGTTACTCCACTAGTTACGTAACTAGTTCCTAATCTTGCTGGGAGTTATTTGTTGTCGTTTTTATTCCACTACTAAAGTCCTTCACTTCGATAAATCTTCTTCCAGACACAAAGTTGCAAACGCTGCAGAATCCATTATTAATAACAATTTTCGTTTTAAGTCAAGAAAGTTACATTTTTCACGAAACTATTCCATGTCAGAAATCTATTCCTTATGAGTTTTGCATAGGGACCTTTTTACAAAGACATTTATTTTTCGAAATTAGATTTTAATCAGGCACCACTAAGTTCAATTCCGTTTGGATCGTGGAATACTGATTTCTTCGTATTCGTAACGTAGTTAGTTCTTCGTAATAAAGCTACGACGGATTCTGGAATCGGGCCGATATTTTCAAAACTCACCGTTTCAGCACGAATATACTAGATCGCTCGATTTGCTGTCTCAAATGGTCCCATTTCAATACAGTTCAATGGATCAAAACGAGTTAAGTAAGAGCGAGATAACCGTATGAAAATAAATATAGTCATCTCGTTTAAACCGTGAGCTATCAAAGGAAAATAGACTTTAGGAATGGTGTTGGCGCCTAAAGTTAGTCTCAAACTTGTGAAATTTGATTTTCGCGGCAGACGAAATTTGAATTTCGCGAGATTATACAGTTCAGTGGATGCGTTTAACTATGATAAAGAGGGACAATTTTTCAGCAGAGCTTTGTATGGTGACAGTTGTTCTATGTTATATAGTTCTGTGCCATAAACTGATGAGAACATTATACTCCTCCCACGGTCGAGTGTCTACTCTTTCAAAGCCTTTTATTCATTCTCTCCCAACTCGCTGTGACGCTGTTGCCAAAGCAGAATGGTATGTGTAAAAAAGAAACAAGTCATAAAACAGGCGTATGTTCACTAATAGAAAATATGAGGTAGAAAAAGACAAGTTGGGATTTTGGAAAATCAACTAAAGAGATTTCCCAACTTGGGAAATCTCACATCTTTAACACTAGATTGTTCAAGCAAGTCATCTTGACTGCTTGACTTCCTTGGGCAATCTAGTGTTAAGAAGTGAGATTTCCCAACTTCTAAAGGTCAAATTCCCAACTGAAGACTTATTGGGGGGGGAGCCTCCCCCCCCATCCCCCCCCAGTCGGTACGGCCCTGACTGTTACCCTATGCGTGAATCTTCTTAGAGCGTTGGGAAAAAACTCACGTGCAATTGACAATCTGTGTGAATGTCTATCGCACTTACTCCAACACCAAACGTATATAAGTATGTCTTGCTCTAGCAATGTAGAAACGAGACAGCCTTATGCTTATTAGGTGTGAGATGAAATGAGACGAAATATGTGAATATTTTGTTACCAGTAACGCTAAAAGTTACATGTGTTACTTTTAGCGTTACTGGTAACAAAATACTCCGATAATTTTATTTTTATTAAAGTGTTTTCCGAATCCTCATTTCTTGTGTTTTCCGGATCCTCATTTGGCGAAGCAGGAGCGTTTGCTATTCCCAGTGAAATTTCTGCGGAAGCAACATCGAGTGGAAATTCCACAATTTGAATATCCGAATCATTCGATGTTGCTTTCGCAGATGTGTCACTGGGAATAACAAAAGTTGATGCAAGAACAGAATGGTTGGATGGAATGACATTAGTTTGTCTCTCTTCGTCCAATGGCGATGCGAAAGTAAATAAGAATACTTCACCACTACACGCACATTTACATCCTTCTACAGATGCGAAGTGTTGCATTTGTAGTTGAACACGTTACTAAAATCTTGCTGGGTTGTTAATCATACTAAAACGGCTGAACCGATTGTCTTTAAATTTGGCATGAGTGTCTGTGGTAGTTCTGGTTCCAACATAGGCATACGAAAAAGTAGCGCGAGGGGTAGGGGGAGTAAGGGGAGGGGGTAAAGTGATTTCGAAACTTAGTTTTTGCGCTATGTTACTCTTTCGCGGGGAAACTACTGAACCGATTGGCCTGAAATTTGGCATAGATGTTCGTCGGGGGTCCAGCCCCAACATAGACCCATTAAAAAGTTTTTAAGTTCTTTCCGGTTCTCTTTGTATTCTAAAACTTAGACAAAAAGCTTAACCCTGCAACGACGGGTATGCAAGCTAGTATAATATATAACCAATTCAGGATAAGGCCAGGGCTAGTGTTACGGCCAAAAAATTACAAAAAACCTTGACGACGTGTAATAGGGAAAGTCCAATAAGGCAAAATTATCTCATTTTATTGACAGCCCATAAAGACATTTTTAGAAAGGGTTTAAAAATTAATCTTGAGTATGATTTAAATTGTTTATTTTTAACCGTGTATAAAAATATCTTAAATTAAAAAAATATATATAACCAGAATTTGAACAGTAGGTAAAAAATAATAAATGAAAATTTATTTTATTACTGATGCTAACTAAACGAGTAACTGAATTCTTAAATTTGATTATGACAAATTTTCATCAATTAACACCAAATAAATACAAGATAAAATTACCACCTTTCAGTAAACAGAAGAAAATATTTCGATGACTAAATATTTAAACAAATTTAAGATACAAGAAACCATTTCGCTTTCGTTTTGATTGTGTTTTTTATTAGCACAATGCGCTAAAAGCCTTAAATGTTTTCACGTTTAATTTACAACAATATCTGATATTAGGTTTGATGCAATTTTTTAAAATAAGGTCGAGCTTTAGAAGTGATATATTAAAAAGGGGTTATAAATTTTTCATAATTTCCAATTTTGAAAAAAAAAACATTTTTTGCCATTATATACAGTGGTGGCCATGGAAATAGAGCCACCCCAAATGACTTGTTAAAATATTATATAAAATCAACACAATCTGCAACAAAGAAAAAACAATATACGAAAAAAAAAACTATATTCTGAGTTTGTTATTATAATAAAAAAATAAGTGGCAAAAGTAACTTTGTTTCAAATTAAATTTAATAAATTAAAAAAAATAATCAATAATCCGTGGTCATGAAAATAGAGCCAATATAGATTTTATATCTAATATCTAACTTTTTTTTGAAAATTTAACTTGCAATGAGCGTCTTTTTATCAATATTTAGTAGCTTGACCCTTATTTTTAATTATGGCTCTACAGCGTCTTGGCATTGAATCAATTAAGTGTTGATATCGTTTGATGGGAATAGATGCCCATTCTTTTTGCACAATCTCCCATAAATGTGCTTTGCTGGTTATTTTATATTTCCCGACAGCACTTTTCAACTGTTGCCACATGTTTTCAATTGGATTCAGATCCGGCGATTGAGACGGCCACGGTAATACCGTTAATTTGTGGTCATTGAAAAATTGTTTTGCCCTACCGGAAGTATGCTTGGGGTCATTGTCCTGTTGGAATACCCATTTCAGTGGCATATTATCCTCGGCAAATGGAAGCATAATATTTTCAAGGATATTGACATATTCGTGTTGATCCATATTTTCTTTGATCCAATAAATTGGACCTACCCCATACCAAGAAAATGATCCCCATAATTTTATATTTCCTCCTCCATGTTTCACCGTTTTTTTCGTGTATTTTGGAAGGAATTCTTTGTTTGGGGGCCTTCTAACATATTGCTGACCATCGGAGCCAAATAAATTTATTTTAGTTTCGTCTGTCCATAAGATATTTCTCCACTTTTTTATGCCCTGAGGACCGTCCCAATCGATATGGTTAGATGCAAATTTAAGTCGATTTTTAATATTCTTTGTAGATAAATTCGGAACCTTTCTTGCAATTCTGCCGTGTAAATTAATCTCCTGAAGTCGTCTGCGAATCGTACGAGCACTCACGTCAAGATTTAAGTCAGTTTTAATGTTTTTGGACGATTGGAATGGATTTGCTTTCGCGGCATGAGCTATTCGTCTGTCAGTTTGGGGTGAAGTTTTTCGCTTTCCTCCACGATTTTCCACTATTGCTTTTATTTTTAAAGCATTTTCAACCATTTTCTTTGAACAGCCAACGATTCTCGCAATCTCACGTTGGGATTTTCCTTCCCCCCGTAAAGTGGCAATTTTTATTCGTTCTTCCATGGAACAATGTATTCCGCGACCCATGTTCACTAAAAGTCGATAAGTGTATACAAAACATTTAAGATTTTTAAATAATTTTTGCTATTACCTGACAATACAATAAAAAACACCACTAGTCAATAATTTTTTTAAGGAAATACACTGGATACAAATACTTGGCTCTATTTTTATGACCAACCAAAATGGACGCCTTTCCAAAAATGGGGATTTCTCTAGTTAACAAAACATTCTTTCGGTAGAAAACGTACTAGTGTTTTGTACTAAACTTATCGCCCTATCAAAATCACGTATTGTTGGAACTTTTGGATTTGAAAAATTATACTAAATTTAAGATAGAATCATACGCCATATACAGCCTCTATTTCCATGGCCACCACTGTACATAGTATGTCAGTAAATACCTTTAATAACATGTTTGTTTAGTGTTTGAAAACTGTAGGTGGCATAGTAGAGCAACCTAATCCTATCTTAGGATGTTTTGTCAAAAAGAAAAATTGAATTACAATTAGAATTCCTGTAGCTCCAACAAATCAATGTCCAGAACTATCTTAAAACATAACAAAAGCTATAATTGCCAATCTGGCGATATTCGTATCAAAATTCGAACAGTTGTATCGAAATTCCTCTTTGAAGTCAAACTTTTCAATAAGATTTTTCAAAATTTATTCCAATCGGATTTTGATGTATGGGAGTTTTATGTAGAATCATATCCTAAATAACTTTTGTTCTTGGACTTTTTTGATAAGATGCACCTTTTTTGAGATATTTCCAAAAATCGTTTTCGTTCGTATGGGGGGTACCCCCTCTAATGGTCCATTTTTGCTTATGAACGAACTTAGCCTTGCATTTTACGAAAAATCAATCTGCGCTCAATCCGTGCGCCCGCAATCCGCGCCACAGACGGACAGACAGACGGACAGACAGACGGACAGACGGACGGACGGACGGACGGACATGCTAAATTCAACTTTTTTATCATTCTAAACACACTAGTGTAATTAATTTTTTTGTGTGATCACGGGATCTTGGCGTTACAAACGGTAAGGCAAATCTAATATACCCTTTGGTGTCACCATACGAGTATAAAAAGAAGAATCAAAAAACATGCGTAATTTGTAAAAAAAAATATCTTTTCCGAACACCAACATTATGAAACATCTTTGATTAAAAAATAAAATTTCCAGTCCTTACAACACACGAGCCCATCATATATTATCTCACAATCTTTTATCGGCATTGGCTCAAAAGTCTATGAAATGTGTATAAAATACCGCAATCGTAATTCAGTGTTTGAATTCTGCGAACATTTAGAATTCCTTTAGCAGCTCCCCGTCTAAGTTAAACAAGACACATTCTATTACCAAAAAGGATGATGATAAAGGATACGTCTTTACTAAGGTATATATGCGATCCGTTCTATTATCCGCTCGAATAGTAAGCAAACAAATACGGAATCACTTTGAACTCGGAGCTTTCACTGTTATCAACATACATCACAATTATCCTCTGCCTAGGATTTTTGTCCTTTTTGGGTTCTTTTTGATGCGGGACTCCAATGAGAAAAAAAGAACTTCTTTCATTTAGTTTGTTCCAGGGTTAATTTGCTCAACATTCAACTCGAAAAACGATGGATGCCTTAGAAAATTTCGCAATCTCGATCTTTCAATTGCTTACAAGTTTGTGTGTTTCTGTTTTTTTTCCATGAAAGAGTTTTTTTTTCATTCCTTGGCCCCTTTTCCAAGAACAGTAAAAAATATCAATTAAAACTTTCGCCTATAATTTTCAATTTATGAACACTCGTGTACACAAGGATATGACGCAAAAACGGGAAACCTGCCGAGAAAGTAAACAAAAGCAACCGTTGCTATTACCTCGGTTTGTACTGTTCGGCTAAAGGTAAACTTTGGTGGACTGGCAGAGATTTCTAAACGTAACCGAATTAAGTTTTCCGACTGAAGAGCAAAGAATATCAAGGATGTGTTTACCACAGCCTCCAATCATCAGAAAGAGGAAAAGTAAAGATGCCGCCGAATATCAAGAGTGGGAAATATATACTAATGAGAAATTAATTGAACAAACCTCGAAACAAATTTTAATAAATTCCTGCGCTTTCGGAAGTTCAATCGACTCAATTACAGCTACAGGTATGCCACTGATAAGTACCACAAATTTATTTAATTTCGCGAAATAAAAGAGGTATGCTGGTTTTAATCCTTTTCGCCAAAAATTTGACTTTCTTGGAAAATCTCACACTATTGCCAGTAATTTAATTTATCAAATATTAAATAAAACTTTTATACACACTTTCAAACCAACCGATCCGATTAAGAAAAACTTCTTGTCACGCGTCCGTTTCTAAATTCACATCACAGTTTCACACCGTGGCTAATTTGAACGGGGATCACCTTTCGCAGAGTCCGTTAATTTAACAACACCAACGTCTTCGACTTCGAATGTGGATAATGAACTCGCTCCACCACTTCGATTGAGTTTTGAACTGTCACTGACGATGGCCAAAGTGAAATGTTGTTTTTTCACCTGTTCAGGTGTTTTAGACTCACCACTCTGTTGTATACTACACTGGATGTATTACTCAAAATGCCACCCAAACCGGACGGACGATGGTTGTACTAGCTCAGGTCTAGGTGAGTGATGGTTGATTACGCTATATTAACCTCCCGAACAGGTGAGGGTGACCAACTACTTGCCTATAAGGTAAACTCGAATGTACTCGTTTTGCCTAGCTTGCTCGGAATGGAAAATTAGCAACGGGCGAAAATGGAAAACCCGCCAGCCGCCCAAAAACACAACAGCAACTCCAGAACGACAAAACCTGCCACCCAAAAGCACAAGCACTGAACCACTGAAATAGCGAACAACGTGCCAGCCGTAGTACAGAAAAACACTCGTCGTGTACCTACTTTGGAATACACACAGTGCAGCAGGAGCAGGCAGAATGAAGTAGGGCAGCGCGGCAGGTGGTGGTGGACTGAAGGGATGGTAATTCGGTCGGTATAGGGCAGGCGACACACGAACATCAAGGAAAGATACGTACAGAAAAGCTGCTGAACTGATAGGACCACCGGAGCCGGAGAAGCTCCGTGGAGCACGTGAACGAAACTCTAGGGGCTCTTTGTGCTGTTTTAAGGTGGGCGACACTGACATCGGAGGCAAAAAACAGGAACAAATGCCACGGAAATTGACTGGCAGCGCAAGGACGAGGACGGTGAATACTGGAATGACAGGAGCCGGAAGGGATGTGTTCGACAAACAGGATAATGTCGAGAAGCAACAAGCGATACCAAACAAAATGTTAAAGGAACCCATCCGAGAATTCAAGACCAACCATCCAAGGCTATACGATTGAGTACTCATACAAAAAAAAAGACATGAATAACACGAGGAACACAACCGACCTTACACAAGAAACAACAAAATAACAAAGGCTGGATGAAGTTTGTGTATCCCGAAGAATTTAGAGGAAGAAAAGAAAACAGAACACCCCTTGACGTCCTGGTATGGCAGCAATGTCAAAATCCTTGGACGCTTTCCCTCCTCTTTTACGAAGCGGGACTCATGATATCCTGAATGACCATTCGCGGCGTTCTCTTATCTTATCTTAGCTCCGCTGTACCAGAGCTCGTTGCTGATTCTATCATGGAGCAATACAATAGCATCTGGTGGATCTAGTTAACTGCCTTATTGCTACCTATCCCAAGTAGCAAATTCCATTCAATGACCATGTGTTTATTGGAGGAGATTTTTTTTTATTGTCGCATAGGTCCGAAGAGTTTTAGAAATTCTTAGAAATAAAACAATTTTTTCGTTAGTTTAATTTTACGGCGCAAAAAAAATCGGATAAAATCGAGTTCAAATCCCCAATTTTTTCTGTATCCAGTAATTATATTAGATTTACACTCTTATTCTGGCATTTTGACGGGTCGCAAATCTTAATCTGTATAGCGATTTTAGCACATCAGATGATAATTTCCCAGTGATTTTTCCCGTAATAAATGAAATGGGAAGTTTTTTTAGATCTCAATTGAGAAAGATACAAGGCAAGGGGAATTATACCATGAAAATACAGAGTTGTAACAATTCATCGGTCACTGACAGTTACCAGAATAGGGTCCTTGGTATCGTTTTGTAGTATTGGCTGACAAAAGATTTTGATTTCCGCCTGGTTGTCCGTCTGTTTGTCGTAAACTTGATAACTTTGGATGCAATTAGGCTAAAGACTTGACATTTTACACATTTGTAAGAATTAAAGTTAAGTTCTTGAATGGCAAAACTCGGACACCCCCCCCCCCACTCCCCTTCTCCATTAAAACCAATAGTTTTCTGCGATTTGCTCTAAAACGGTGTGTCATATTGGAAAGTTCATGAAGACAAAATGTGTTTGGAGCTTGATCTTACATAACTCTTCCATACATCTAAATTCTATTAAAATACTCCCTTGAACTTCCCTCCAACTTTCAGCTTCTAGTTTTGGAATACGTGTCCTAGTTTTTCGATGCTGCCATTCTTGCTTCGTTTCGATGATGTTTCGAGAACGTCCTGAAGATTTCATATCCATTTCAAGACAAATTTTTTCTCCTTGGGTTTCACCAGACAATGACCATTCCTGCACTTACAACCTCACCATGAAAATTTTTATTAGTTCTACAGCGAAAATTGAATATACGCGAGCATCATGCGAAAAAATTTATACTGCGATCGAAATGTAACGGGACAAAGTAAATAAATAAATTGGGGTTTTTCCTCATACACCACAATGGCAACGACATCCTTGCTTATTCAATGTGTGTGTAGAACCTTAAAATGGTATCATGGACATCAAGCATCCTGGCGAATGTGATGTGATATCCACAGAAAATATTGTTATTGTTGACATGTAACTTTTTGCCGATTCCACTACGGGTTTTTCCTTCTCCTGCTATTGCTTTCCTGTCGCGGTGATGCTCCCTATATTTCCGTTAATTTCAACCAGCCCAACACCCCGGTTCAATTCTATAGAAAGCTGAATCGCCGTCCTCTGCTTCAGAATATGACGCCGAATTCTACATAAACCATTGAAATGTGAAGCAGAAAAGAGGACGAAGTGGATCTAACTATGTATGTATATTCACATGGGGGATGAATCTGGTCGGGATGGTGTTGGAAAATTGATGTGGATTCGACATGATTCCCTAACTAGTGCTCTCAATTTCATTTAAATATCCTGCTGTTGTGTCGCCCGCTGCCGTTACCCGTCTGACATTTGCCAGGCAACACAATTGGATTCATGTTCTGGAAGAATAGCTCGTCCATAGGATCTCTCCTCTGAATCAAAAATCAACAATTCCCTCAGATCCAGATCATGGTTGCATCAGATACTCGCTCGAACATTGGCAGGAGTGTCATTGAATTGGTTATAAAGTAAAATAGAGTGCAAGCGAGGATCAACTACGAAAGTGGAAACGCAATACAAGAAGAAATAGACATTTGACAGTATAGTAGAGCCTCAGTGATATATGATTCTGCTATTTAACAAACTACGGGGTGATTTAACTAGTTTAGAACATGGGAATTCTCCTCAAAATGTTGTCAAATGTTTACGAAATTGATGTGCAACAGCGTCTGAGTATGCATCTCAGAATGGTCAGGAAAAAAATGTTAAATAACGTCTGATGATATCAGAGATACAAACCGAAACAAATTTTTATTGATTTCTAGTGAATGACAGTACAGTAAAATCATGTTTTTCGGAAATTTTTTAAAATCTTGTTCGGTTTTTTGCGAAAACACAAAAAAAAGAATGATCGAAACGCGTCAAAATGCTTCAGGTCAAAAAAAAAATTTGTCGAAGAAATTCTATCCAAAATATAACTAAGTCGATTCTGACAATCTTTTTAGTGTCTTACAAAAGAAAACAACTGAATCTATTTTAATGAAACTTCACCATAAGATTATAGCTGTCATGAATTTGTTTTTCGAAATTTCTTTTTCTTCGTACCACCTGTTTTGATATTATACAAGTTTCAAAAGTAAGATTTGAGGCCGAAGGCCGACTCATGAGTCAGAAACCAAACCTTTAGAGTTAAATATAATTCACAAACGGTTTTAAATTAAATAATGATACATTTTTTTTATTAAAGAGTAGAACCATAACCACCGCTTTCTGTCGCTCGAGTTAACTCGAGTGCTCTTGTGGGACAACTTAAAACTCAGAGATAAAAAATATTTCTTTTTTTTTTAAATAAATCTAACTTTTATAAAATTTGAAAAAAAATCCTGAAACATCTATAGATGCCATTCTATTGTTGTAATCTAGGTCTGTCTGTATTTTGTATGTAAGCGCTCTCAAATCAGGTATCAATTCTGCTTCCCAAATTGTATGGAATACCAAAGGGATAAAGTTAGGGGCACATAAACAATTCAGGGTTTTATTGTTTCAGGATATCACTATCTCCTGTGGCCAAAAACATGTAAATTGCATATCATGGAAATGCATAGCTTGCAAATAAAATCGACGATGCACGCTAATGTGACAAGTTCACTCGTTCCAAACAAATGAATATTCAGTAACCAAAATGTCCGATTACAGACATAAAATGGAAATTTTTAACGTAGCTCACGAAGGTAAATATTCGCTCAATGTTGTGAATTTTTAGCTTTTATATTTGGTAAATGGTATAGAAATTTGCATATGTTTATAATAACGTACGAAATTTGCCGCATTTTGCAGGAGTAATTGTTAATATTGTAAGCTTAAAGAAATAAATATTTTAACGTTATTATAATTAAAATTGCCCTCGAACTGGATTGTGAAAGTTATATAAAACCACTCAGTCCGGAATATAAAACCACAATTAAAAATTCAATATCAAAACGTTTCAATTAGATCAAGTTTTACGCCATCGACTAAAGTATAAAAGTAAAAGCTTAAATGCTACACTAATCGTTAAAGAAAAATATTACCTACCGTATAATAATTGGGAAAATTTAATTTCCTCTCTCAACGGTTTTGCTTAACTGCCGATCAAAATTGTCCATAAAAAATGTAGCAGCGAATGTTGTACGTTAAATCCTTCGTAATCCATAATCTGAAAATGTACCCAAAAAAGGGAGATCTGCCAGCTCTGCATTTTATATCGTCATAATAAATAACTCTTTTCGGTTGAAGGAATTTCCATAAAAATACCCAATCTGTAAGAAGTCTTGTCGTCACTTTGAGCTTTCTGTAGTCTCTGCTTAACCCAAATTGCGAGTAAATTTGATTATGTTGACTTGTAAATGCCGGATATTTTTCAGTTTTCAATTTTTCGTATGGAAACGATGAAAATTCTCAGGAAAAAGTTCATTTCTTTTCGCTGTTTTGGATCTACAGTGGGTGAAATGACAATAAACCACCTCCTAAACGTTAGCCGGGTGTTGACCACCTGGCGTTTATGTAACTGTGGTCGGTTTCACATGCCTTTTCCCGTACCTAAATTGATTTTTTTTTCAAAAACACAACATAGATATTTTATGTGTAAAAAAACATGTTAAAGAAAAATATCAACAGCAAAAATGTTGAGAACGTAGATTTCTGTTGGAAGACGATTGAAATCGATGTCAGACAAATAAATTCATCGAGGGACGGAAGCCCATAAAAATGCAAATCGTCATTAATCGAATTATACGATGGAATTTTGTTTTATTTATATTTACTTTATTATACGAATTACAATAAAGTATTGTACTCATTAAAAATTGTATTCATAAAAAATTTCGACCTCTTAATTTTGCCTAAAAAACATCGACTGGAAATCTAATGCACTCAGAAAAATGGAGGCTAACTCGACGACCTACATACGGAGTAATTGGTCTCGGGCAGGCGCGCGTTCGCCTGCATGAGGGAAAGTAAAACTTGTGTTGACCTGTGACCGGAGAAATTCTGAAATTAAGCCACCAGCAGGTGAAGTAGGGCCTTGGGAGCTGCACGAGTTGACCTTAGATAGGCATTTCGAGGATGTAATGTCATGTAATGGAAACCTCTGTCAGCCAGCTAGCGGTCAGAGTTAACCTGACAAAAAGTTGACCTCGACATTTTTCTGAGTGTGGTTTTTCTTAAAATTCTCTACATTTCCTCGTTTTACCGTAAATCGATATCTTTTACCGTTATCGTGGTATTCCAGATTTTGTAAAATAAAAATTCATATCTTTATATAAACTAAAATTTTATTCGTCGCGTTGTAGTGTAAATTGCACAAGAACGTAGATTTTGTATAAGGAAGTCATATGCTGTTCACATGAAATATTTTTTTATTATGTTCTCTCATTTTCATTATTTTCCCACCAAAGCCGAGTAAATCGATAAATTGATTGGTGATTTTATGTTTGCTAATTCGGGTTAAAAAAAAAGTCTCCATCAGCAAATCGCAAAACTACCAACAAAATACAATTGAATTTTTTACTATTTGTGCAAAAAAGACACAAAATATAACATAGAAAAATAGAAACATTTTGATACCATCTCTATGTGAAAATTGATGCTTTTTTATCATCGTAAATGACGCTTAATTTGAAGACCAAAAAAATTTTTAAACAATATTAAACAGCCTTCTATTTTCCTTTTTTTCCATTATGTCGTGTAGTCGTGGATTTTGTTGGTTTTTTTTGCGTTTGCAAATTAGCCGCGAAAGGACACTGGGAAAGAGGGACATGATGAAGCAACGAGACGAATAAAAGTTTTAAGGAAAATGAAGACTCATTGCCATAATTATGATATCTGAATAAATAATGAAATTGTTTTATGGAATGGCATTAGCTGGAATTAAAGATATCAATTTAATACAATCACGTTTATTGATCCATATTTTTGCGATTATTTCTTGTTACAAAATTTTAGCTACAGAAAATTGAAATATTAATCGTTAATACGCCTCTCGACTCTCGTCGAATGCACGCGAATCACGGTGTGTGCGAGAGTGTAGATGGTAGGTTTGTGATGTGTGGTGATTCGCCAAAGTTTGGCTACGTTCGGCATAAGGTCGCGTTCGCCTAATGGTGGATCTCCATTACTGAGAGGTCCGCGAAAGGGTTAAGTACGCCCATCTCTTAATTTACACGGTTATTTTTTGCACGATTTCGAAGTAACACGTAGTTGTAATTCTAAACTAAATATAAAATCCAAAATCGCCTTTTCAGCTAGTGAATCTATTATTTTTTTCACTAATCTTCGGCATTTTAGAGAACGTATTTCACAATTATTTTTTGAATTTGTAGATTACAGGTTATAAAGATATCTGACAATGGGTCCAGGTTAGGCAGGGTTCATTATAACATTGCTTCAAGAAAAAATACATAAAAGCCTTTCTGTTTCAAATATTTTAATTAACATGAAAAAGTACAAATATTGCAAATATTACATTTAAATTTAGTTATTTTTTTTATTATAATAATTCTCTTTAAGATTTATGGAAAAAATTAAGGAAACTGGTGAGAACACTACAAAAATTTGAAAAATATTATGAATTCAAAAGTTTTGGTCACGGAAAAAGCGGCGGTCTAGTTAATTTTTATATAATTTTACGTGAAGATTAAATATAATTTAATAATTGTAATGATAACTTGCTTTAATATTTTTAAACTTTCGCGTCTAGTTTTTCATAACTAATAGGCAAGTGAAATTATTATCATTTTATGTTTTGGTTTTTTTTTAAAATATCGTTTTTTTTATTGTAATTTTTTCAATAATTTTGTTTGCTGTTTTTGATTTTAATATAAGAATTCATAAAAGTTATCTATGAACAGTATACAACATACACATTTATAAAAATTCGATAGATTACTTTTTTTAATTTCAGATTTTTTTTTTGTTGCATCGGTTTTAAACTTATTAATATAGATTTTTATTATTAAAAATTTCTTTACTTATTTTTAGAAATTTCAAGTATTAATCAGGTAAACAATATTTATGGTAAGAACAATTTTTTGGTTTTGAGTCAATTTGAAGTAAATTTATAGTTGATTATTTTTATTCAAACTAATAAAAAATATATTCTATAATCTTGAAACTTATTTAATTTATAAGAAAATAGAAATTTCAAATTGCCTTCACCTTTATTACATTTGTTTCTCGAATAAAACGTCGGTGTGCATATTGTAACCTACTGTAAAATTAAACAATGTGATTACTTTTCGATTGAAATTCCATAAGTTTAAGCAATGAATACTGAATCAAATTAAAATTTATAAAAAATTACTGGAATATTTTGAACAGTAAATAATTTTACTGATATTTTTCAAAACATGTAACATAACTATGCAAATTAATAATAATAAAAAAAATGATCATGAAAACAAATTCGTGATCATTTTGTTGAATTAAACTTTAGTTTACATCAAATATTACTATGAACTCTATCTGTTCATTCTCTTATTCATTTTTATCTAATATTCATTTTCTTAAACATTTTTATCACAATTCGGCAGGATATCAAGATATCTTCGTTTGCTTTTTTGGTCACTAAGAAAGTGCTTTATATTTGTTTTTTTTTTATGGGTTTCGAGAAAATATTCTGCAGTACAATAAATCGTGCCGACATAATTTTAATTTTATATCATCGCATGAATTAATATAATTTCTTATTACTCACATTTTGTGCGCTTTTAAATTTCTTTATTAAACTAAATTTTTTAACTAACTCTTCAATGGCAGAATCGAAAATTTTGGTAAAATTTACAAACTTTTGAATTTTTGAGAAGAATATTTAGCTTTAAATGATCGTGACTTTTATACTATGTTCACACCGACGCAAAATTACGTGATTTTGAAGATTTTCGTAATTTGAAACGAAATCACGCTCACAATCACGAGATTTCCAGTACAAAAGCCTGTTTTCAAAATCACTAAAAGTATGTAATTTCCACAAAATTAGGAACGAAATCAAGCAAAAACAATGGATACAACCCTGCATCACTTATTCAGCTCTCTTCAGCACATCAGTTTTGACATTTGTGCTGCATTGGAAAAATGGAAATATAAGAAAAAGAAGCCGTGTTCCGCACGCGAAGAGGATATATTAGTAAACAACCTACGCGGGGCAAAAAAAAAAATGGACCTGTTTTTGATGCGATTAGATATGAAATGGAAAATAATTGTTTATTTTCATTACAGATAATTCCCATTTTCGTCTAAAGTGTCTAATTCTGTTTGCACATATTTCATCGATGTTTTGAATTGTATTATTCATCATATTACTAAAATTCATAGTAATCCTACACGAACTTCCTCGGTTCATTTTTGAACTAACGTAGTTGAAATGTCAAGCAAAATTACCTTAACCTCTGTGTGAACACTTTGGTTTACGATCTAAATCATTTCGCAAAATTATGTGATGTTGCGTCGGTGTGAACATAGTATTAGTCTAATTTCAGGCTTTTAGACATTTCGGACCGTTCCCAATTTGATTTTGCATATTTTATATGGAAGGCAATGCCGCCATCACACTTCAGGTGTGAAATCGGACACTTTTTGTGTGATTTCACTATTCGTTTGTTGGAATTTTGTGTGAAATCACTACACATTATGTTGGAATTCACACTGATTTTTGTGTGAATTCACGCTCTATTTTGCAATCACACTGGAATTCGGTTTCCTACATTAAATGTAGTGAAATCGAACAGAAATCAATTAGAGTGAAGCAATTATATTTCTCTGAACGTAGCCCTGAATACACAAACTTATGGTAAATACTACTTGTTCAGTTGTGATATCTGTTCTAATTTAGGGCTAGAGCTCCAGTAAATACCCGTTCAAAACTTCGGCAAGATAATTCAAATTCACCTCCACAAATATTTACTGTTTTTAAAGAAATTTGAAAACCTTTTTGTAGTGGTGAGTTTTTCGTGATTTTTTTCTCTCTACAAAACATTTTTGTATAATTTTGTATTAAGAGGAAAAGCCACCATTCCCGGATTTCCACCAATAGTTGATAGTTTCGTACCGTAAGCCACTTCATTGCACTAGCTGCGAATCCTATGATATAATACGAGGAATGTCTGTCTGTCTGTCTGTCTGTCTGTCTGTCTGTCTGCACAAACGATCTCGAAAACCCGCCTAACGGTTTTTGACGAACCTTGGGGGTTAGGGATTTTCGAGGACAAGGAATCGATCTAGATAGGTCTCACCTCTGAGAAAAATCCCCTCGATACCCCTCGCCTGGTATCTTCGAATTGGGTGGTCCGATATTAATGAAACTTTACAGTATTACTAAGGGGGCTAAGGGCTTTCGATTTTTCCACTACAAACCTAACTTTTCCCTCCCCTCGATACCCCTCGCCTGGTATCTTCGAATTGGGTGGTCCGATCTTTCACTTTACAGTATTACTAAGGGGGCTAAGGGTTTTTGATTTTACTAATACAAACCTGACTTTTCCCTCCCCTCGATAACCCTCACCTGGTGTCTCAAAACGTTTCAAAAATCGGTGACAGCGATTACTCAATAACCACTCAACCGATTTCTATGAAATTTTGTTATCGCGCGTTAGTTTTAGTTCTAGCTTTCTAGGTCGGGAATTTAAAAACTCTGGAAAAGCTCTGTAAAGATAATCAGCCTTATTCCCCTAGCCAGCGGGACGTGTAACGCCACGCAAATTTTTTCTCGATCGAATGAAATTTTCTTATTCTAGTAGACGTAGAAACGCAGTTTTATTCAGCCCCGCGCTGAATTTTTTGACAATTAGCTGATTTGATACGCATGAAGTTTTATTTGTTCAATTAAATGATTGTACTCAGTGTTGTGCCGCGTAGTCTACGTGATGTAGACTACACCATTGTCTACGCGTAGACTATTACTGTAGACAATGGTCTATTCTCTACGCGTAGAGAATGTAGACAATCAATAAAATAAAGGATAGCTGATTTAGTTTATAAATCTCATTTTCTTCAATTAATTTTAACATAAAGCACCATTTCCAGGAAGCAATCCCCAAATGCTGTAATGGAAAACTTCGCAGCAAACTTAAGTGGTAATTCTAATTATTTTCATGCAATCTAAGCGGTTTTTTTTTAATTTTTGCAATTGAAATCACATCGAATTCTAAAATCTTTTTGCTTTACACATTTTTCAATATAACGAACCGTTTGTTTAAAAAACTGATTCATTTGTATGAGATGGCTTTGCTCATTTAAGAATATCTGTTTAATTTGTTCGAAAAACACGTTTGTTTCTAGTCTTTAGCTTAATTCCATTGAGAGTTGTATTTACAGATAGACGGAAATCAATACGGAAGTAATTCAAATCAAATAATATATGTTCAAATCAAATAATATATAGACCTGTCAAAGGTCAGTCGATTTCGGCTTTGACAATATATGACTCACTAATGACTATGTTTTGACAGATATGAGAAAGTCTACATTATCTACGCAAAGTCGACATTGTCTACGCCAATGTCTACATTGTCTACCCCAAATCGATTGTCTACGCTATTGTCTACACTAAAGTGTAGACAATTAAAGTCTACGCGTAGAGGAACAACACTGATTGTACTGCGTCTAGTTAGTTTTTCCTGACCTTCAAAACTTATATTTAGTTAAAATTCATTGAATGTATAAATAAAATTCACATTTTTATTCAAACTTTCTATTTAATTGATTGGTCCCGCAACGATTTACTCGCGGGAAATAAATGTATGGAAATGTCAAAATATTCGCGGGTGCGTTTAGTGTAATACCGAAAGTAAAACGTATTCAGCACCACGGCACACGCCGGGACAATTGCGTTTAGTAGAATGCAAATTTTCTGCGGGAAACGCGGCGTACACGTCCCGCCGGCTACGGGAATAAGGCTGAATGTGAATTTAGTTTTTCCCCAAAAATCACCAAAAGTAGGATTTTGAGCTCGCCGAGCGTGGCTCGGTCTTCCTGGTACTACAATATTATAGTTGGTATAAGAAAGTACAAAGTAACCACTGAATCATCTCAAAAGTCTGTAAAAATTAACAAAAACCCATGGCAGAACCAAAATTTAACAAAAAAAAAATAAAAATTCTTGATGAATGCCTTTGAGTGGATTTTAAAAACAGCATTTTAATTTTATTTCAATTTGAAATTGTATTTATTGCTTTTATCGTGATATTTTATTGATTTCGTTCATTTTTTTAATTGATTTTTCAGTTCAATTACAATTTTATTGTATGTATATAAATATTTAGTTTGTGTGCCTTGTTTCCATTATTGAAATATATTTTTTATGATTATTGTTATTATTTTTTATTAATGAAATTTTTGTGTATATATATGATTTTTTGGCCTGTTTTTATCTATTAATTTTTATTTATATTTTGTTGTAAATATTTTCCGGCTTAATTATTTTATGTATTTTTTTTTAATAATTTTATGTTAAAAATTTGTCTAAATATTTGTTTCGTTTTTGGTTTATTATTTATGATCATTTAGGTAATTTTAATTTAATTTTACTGAATCTGATCTAGGTGTATTTTTATGTTATGAACGTTTAATGAATATCAGTTTTTGTTATTTCCGTTATTTTTTTCTTTTTGCATTTGTGAATAACATCATTTGAATTGGTGGGAATTATATATTTTATTTAGGAATTTTGTAGACAATTTTCTTTTCGACATTTTCTATTGCGTTCCAGTTTTGCAAATGGAAATTATTTCCATTGTAAATTTATTTTAGAACCAAAAAACTTGGATACAAATTTAATATTTTGTTTGTGTCATTATTTGAATGTTATTTCTTGACGAATTCGCTCTATTATATATTCTTTTAATGTACCAAAAACACACATATAATTTTTACGTTATGTTAAATGCATTTTTAAAGTTACAAATTTTTTCATATAAAAATCCATACAATATAAAATATTTTATCTAGACAATTGTTTTATTATTTATCTTTTTAGATTTAATCTTAATTAAATCAGATTCCATTTTATAATTTATAGATACGATCTTGTTTTAAAAATCTTTCTTATACATTTTTTAAGCGATATTTTAGTTTTATAAACTCTCTCGCGATTAGAGTTTTGCACAACCTGCTTTTATATATCATTTAATATTTTTCTTAATCTTTGTTTTTTTTTTAATTTTCTGGAAATTACTTTTTTTGTTTGTAGATAAATTTCTCATTAGAATTTTTAATACTGATTTAGTGGGTTACACAGTCTGAGTGAGTCTATTTTTTTCCATTGATTTTTGGAATTTTTGGTTCTTATTTTGTTTTAATATTTGCTCACAATTTTGAATATATGGAAAGATATGCGCTATGTTAACATTTTTAGGCCTAAATGTTCACAATTTGATGGAATGTTGAAATTTTAAACTAAAATTGAGTGAATGGCAATAACTCTCAAACTAACGCCCACCAAAAATGTCATGAATTAATCATTCGTTTTTAGTTTATCAGAAAACATCAATTATGAGATTTCTGTTAAACCTTAATCGGTAGCAGTTTGTTAAAACGGTTATGATTTGTGAATTTTGCTAAAATTTAGGTAATTTTTTCGGGAGAAACTTCCAAATTTGATTTAAAACGACTTTTACAAATTTATCCCGCTTTAACCAAACTTTGAGGTTACCCATAAAATACGTCACGCTAATTTTCGTTTTTCCGCTCCCACCTCGTCATGATTTTTCATAATTTTTTGTATGGCATTTAATATTGCCCGCACTATCTCGCAGATCCCTCTCTCCTCTAAATGTGTGACGTATTTTATGGGTAGCCCAAGTAAAAACCAACAATTTTCATCTAAAAAAAAGATATGGTTTCAATTATATTTTCTAAAAAGTTGCATATAAACAAACCCCTTAAATAAAACAAACTCATGTACCAGCAATGCGAGTACCAGCAATTCAAAAAACGTTTCAGAATTGAACAAACCTGATGCAAACTAAATTGTGTCAAATATGAGAAATTGCGCAATAATCTTACATCCAAACGTCTCGCTAATTATATTTTTTTGAACACATTATTTATTTATCATTTTAATTTATATTATTTTTTTTTTTTTGATTTAATTAAATTGTTTTTTTTATTATTAATATTATTAGTTTGTCCTTAATTGTTTATTACTTGTTATAAAATGGTAGTTAAGCACCTTCAATTTTTGTTTCATTTAATTTTCCGTTATAAATGTTATTTTATGTTTTCATACCCTTATTACAAGTACTTATTCTATAGTTTGTCATCTTGCATTTTTCATATTGTTTTATAAATATATACTTAAATTCACAAGTATTTTTTAAATGTTGACTCGAGAAGGTAAAAAATCATAAATTCTCTTCATTCGCATTAATTCTGTTCACAGATTCTTACACAGTATAGAAAAACCCACTTTTCAGTAATAGGAAAGTTATTTTGCAGATAGATATCGATGGTCTTAATTTTTCTTGAAAGATAGGACTAAAATATTTTTACCTTCCTTGCTAGCATTTTTGGTGTATGCCATGTATCTGCAACTTATTTGACACGTGTGTGGGTTAAATAGGGACAGTTTCATAAGAAATACTTCACCATTTCCGTAAATTACATACACTTTTAGTGGCATACACATGCTATACACTAAAAATGCTGGTAGTGTTAAATCGGTAGTGTTGTGCTGGTAGTGTTAATAGCATATACTGATAAATAATATTAAGACAGTTTTATAGACACTTGAATATATTGACTGTAATTTTATAAAAAAAAATTACCGTGAATATCCTCACTCTGTGTGCAAAGCTTTTGCGACCAGTGACGCAACTACTAATTTTACCCAACCGAAGACATATTTTGAGAGCCTGTAAATTATAACCTTAACAATTTGGAGCCCCATGTCAATTTGAGACTCTAAGTGCCGTTTGCACCAACAAAACTTAGCAACTTATGTACAACTTAAAAAATTTAAGTCGAAGAATTTCTACGGTTTAAGTAGGCTAACCACAACTTAATTTTTTAAGAATAATACGCGCAAACGGGCCTAAGTCGTCCAAATTTTTCAGTTATTCCAACAGTTATTCCATATTCCAACTTAAGGCTGTAAAAATGTCCATGCTCCCTATGTAATGAAATACCTAAATTAGGTTTCAAAAACAACAAAAAAAGAATGCACCTCATGCAAAATTTTTTCACCAATGACTCCTTTTAACCCTAAACCCCAGAAGTGAGCCTGTCAGTCTCAAATCAAATATTAAATGCAAAAAACTATGCCTGTAAATATTCAGCTTTTCGTAAAAATGACTAGAAAACGTTTTTATTTCCTAAATATTTCTTTAATTCTAAATAAATACACATCTCTTTTCGATATTTATACTAAGAGACTCTGAGTCTCACTTTTGAGAAATCGTTAGGTTTCAAAATTAGGGGTTTAGGGTTAAAAAAGGCGACAACTTTTGAGTTATGCTATCATGAATCCCCGAAATTCCAGAGCTTTTTAAAAGCTTTTATTTAGCTTGCCTTCGTGTTTGTCTGTCAGATCAAATCTTGCAACCCAATTTTGACCCACTTCCACTTGTCCGATTGACTTGAAATTTTGCACACTTATATAAGTCCGATGACAATACAATATTTTCACTACTTCGTCCTTGTACGGAT
This sequence comes from Chrysopilus asiliformis, assembly GCA_964034945.1. Lineage (NCBI taxonomy): Eukaryota > Metazoa > Arthropoda > Insecta > Diptera > Rhagionidae > Chrysopilus > Chrysopilus asiliformis. The sequence goes on from OZ035960.1 coordinate 3,706,308, forward strand.
AACGGAAGGTCCTGTAAAGATAACGTGATTATCCTTTTCTCCAAATTTTCCGGAAAAAAAATCTATTCTTGGGGTTTTTGGGGTCGCTGAATCCGAATCTGTCATTAAAAAGTCAGTAAGGATAACGGAAGGTCCTGTAAGGATAACGTGATTATCCTTTTCTCCAAATTTTCCGGAAAAAAAATCTATTCTGGGGCTTTTTGGGGTCGCTGAATCCGAATCTGTCATTAAAAAGTCAGTAAGGATAACGGAAGGTCCTGTAAGGATATATATTCGAAGACTAAAAAGAACAAAATAAAAAAAATAAAAAAAAAAAATTTTAAAAAAAGCTTTTATTAAAAAAGAATGCCTAAAAAAGAAAAAAATAATTTTCTGGACGCTGTGTATCACAAATATAAAAGCTTTTAAAAAGCGAGATAAAGCATAAAACAATAAAATAAAAATTTATCTCGCTTTTAAAATGCTTTTATATTTGTGATACACAGCGTCCAGAAAATTATTTTTTTCTTTTTAGTGCATTCTTTTTTAATAAAAGCTTTTTTTAAAAAATTATTTTTTTATTTTTTTTATTATGGGCTTAAAACACAATGTTGAGGTTTCAACCTCTAGATGGGGCCTAGTGGCCGAATGAGGCACTATTCATGATCAATTCGTAATTTTTCACCTTTAGTAAAAACTAGCTTGCATACCCGTCGTTGCCGGGTTGTTTTTTCAAATTTTTTTTGTGATGGTCTATGTTGGAGCTAAACTTCAGGCCAATCGGCTCGGTAGTTTCCTCGCGAAAGGGTAACATAGAGGAAGAGCTAAGTTTCGAGATCACTTTACCCGCTCCCCTTACTCCCCCACCTCTCGGGCTACTTTTTAATGGGTCTATGTTGGGGCTGGACGCCGACGAACATCTATGCCAAATTTCAGGCCAATTGGTTCAGTAGTTTCCCCGCGAAAGAGTAACATAGCGCAAAAACTAAGTTTCGGAATCACTTTACTCCCTCCCCTTACTCCCCCCACCCCTCGCGCTACTTTTCCGTGTGCCTATGTTGGAACCAGAACTACCACAGATACTCATGCCATATTTCAAGTCAATCGGTTCAGCCGTTTTTACGTGAAAGAGGAACAGACAGACAGACAGACACAAACTCATTTTTATATATTAGTAAAAATATGTATATATGGCGCCAGAGGTACCTAATTCTTTATCAAGTGAAATAATTAATTTCTTCCCCATTTCTTATGCAGTATGGTTAAACAAATCTTTTTTTCGTGTCTGTTTACAGTTTAAACCACAATATAGTCAAGTGCCATTATTAACAATCCCAACACAAACATAAATATATAATTGTCACATAAAACTATTAAAATAGTGGGAATCTGGGATAAAATAATAAAAATGATGAAAAAAAAACACAAAAAATTTTATTATAAGAAACTTCAATTAAACAGAAACAAAATTATTAATCACTCAAAATAATCATTTTAAAAATAGGAAGAGAGAAATTAAAATTAATCGCAAAATAAGAAAAATTAAACATAAAATTGAACTCAACTTAATAATGTAATTGAAGTACATCTAAATGAATAATTTTTTAAACATAAAAAACATAAAAATTAAAGTTATAATAGAGCTTTTCCTACAGTTAAACACATGTACGGCAACACTTGCCTTATGGATGAGAAATCAGAAATTTTTCACATGGGAGGTACATGTGATGCAAATTTGGTGCGAAAAAACGAGGCAAAAATAAGAAATTAAATATTTAACGCAAAAATTGTACAATTAGAAATTACTGATTGAATGTGAGTGGTGGATATTCAAGATTTTTGTGATAAATTTGCGCGTGGAAATTCGATGTTTCCATGCCGGTACTAAATACACTTTTACCGATTATTTTTGGTGGAAAATCTATTGCTATCAGCTCGAATATCTTCCACTTTCGCTTGATTGCGAATCTTACTCAACACGTATTCTGAAATGGCTTTTTTCTGATTTTTTGCACCAAATTTGCATTGCATGCACCTCTTATCGCAAACATTTTTTGCTTTTCTTCCATCAGACAAGTGCTACATATGTTTAGTTGTATACATGTGTTTAGTTGTGAAAAAAATCCTATAATTAAATAAAATTGAAATTAAATTCAGAAAAGAACGAATCATGCTAAACATAATCGTTAGAATCTTATTTTTTCCGTTTTTTTTTTAGTTTACAAACATATTGTTTATATTGTATGCATGTATGGTCTACGTTTTTTAACATATTTTTTTTTAAAGTTGGGTTTTTTATAAATATTACTTGAAATGCTTTGACTTATTAAATGATAAATTTCTCTAAAATTTGTTCAAAAAGTAAATTATATATTTGTATAAAGAAAATTAAAGCAAATTATTTCAAATTTTAGTAAAAAAAATTAAATTTTTTGGTTACCTATAAATTTTTATTACGATTCGATTCGCAAATCGATCGAATTCGTACGTTAGAGTACAGACTTTCGTAAAGCCACAATCTGAATGTCTGTAGAAACATTTTAATTTTTAATTTCATTTCAATAAAACTATCTTCAGTTCAGAAAATTTACACTTGTATATTATGTTTGTGTAGATTTTTTTTCCTCATTTTCATGGCTGTATTCTCCAATTTTAATATAATTCGTTTACTGGTACCTATTTTGTTTACACTTTATCAACTTTTTATAGTATTTATGCTTTGATTAATCAAATTTAAAGCCCGGTGAAAAGACATTAAATAAACAACATTTACATAAGTATATATTATTAAATAGATTTATTTAGAAATTCTGGTTTTTGATTTAAATTTTTATTGTTAAAATATTTACTTAAATATTTAATATAAAGCTAAATAACATTATGAGACATTTAATGTTGTTTTGTTTCTAATAAGCACATGATAATTAATTTAATTTAAAGTAAAAATTGTAGATATTTAATTGAACTTGAAATTTTATTGTAAACAAAACTAGAGAAATCTTTGAGAATGCATAAAAAGCGATCTAAAAAATTCTATTTACATTTAATATAAATATTTTTTTCTTTTAAAATAAATAATATTCGCTTAATATTTTAATTTGTTTTCAAGTGTGTTTGTATGGGAGCCAAGATTAATTCTTTTCTATTATTTTAAATTTTAAAATTATTTAAAAATGATTTGCAAGTTTTTTTTATTTTATTTATAAAATATGGAGAGTTACCCAACCAGTTTTATGTCAACCGTGACTTTAACAGATGAAATGTCGTCAGCTGTGAATTTAAATGTCGTACATAGCTTTCGATGGTTTTGAATGAATTTGGTTTAAACGATTAGAATTTTTTTTGTCTAGAGACAAGTTCTAGATTTAATATTTATCTTTAAGATAATTAGAAACGGATTTCTTTGAATTAAAGAGCAGCCTAGAATTACTCGGGACCGATTCTAACTCCAAATTAAAAAAAAAAATCTACACACGACCGTTACATTCTCAGGCGCTAAAACGACCTAACCCACGAAATTTTCAGTTAAATTATCAGGCGCTAGGACGGTCTAACCCACGAAATTTTCATTTTGAGAATTAACAGCGGAAATTACCAATTTTAAGAAAAAAAGAACTTTTAGATGCATATTATAACTTTATGTTTTAACACGTTGGCTACCATGTGAGTCACCGGTGTACACACACTCATTTCCTCAAGTTCCATGGTTGAGTGCAGTCGCTCGTGCGGTACAAAGGGGTTTTCTTTTTGTGGAGCATGGAGTTAGTTTTTGTCTGTATTGATCTTGTGTTCACTGGTGACTCACAAAGTACAGAAATGATTTTTGCGTTTTTTCCCAGTGTATACTAGCGGAGCAAGCGTTTTTTTAGCTGGTAGCCAACGTGTTAGTTCTTATATGCATCCAAAAATTTTTATACCACAAACGCAGACTTACTAATAGTATGATTAACAATGGTAAAAATTTCGCGTTTTCGGAACGTCACCTTCTGGTCCAGATTTTTCCAAATTTTTACATTTAGTCACAACAAGTAACTTTTATTTGCAAGAAAAGTATTAACAATTATCATAATTTTTTTTACAAAATCGAAATTCATTTTCACCATCAAAAGAAATTCTTTATTCACTTTTTACAGTTTTAATTGAAGAAAACTATAGAAGGGGAACTAAAAATCCAAAAAAATTTAATATCAATCTTCGAATATTTAAATCCAAAAATTGAAACTGAACTTTTTCAAAACTGAAAACCTCAAACTCAAAAACCATTCGCCCAATTGAGAAGAAAAGGGGGAATTGATCTAAAAGAAATAAAATTTTGGCATCTCATGTTTATTAAAATATAAGGCGAACTATTATTCATTTAAAAAATTAACTTTAATTTTAAGAAAATTCTGTTAAATTTGTTTTTAAGAACAAGAGTTTTTTTTTAATAATAAACGTGGTAATTGGTAAAATTATTTAATTATATTTTGCTTTAAACATTTATTAAATTTGTACAACATATTTTTTTGAGAATTTTGACAATGATCGAAGTTTTTTTCTATTAAATTCTTTATACATGATGGGAGAAAAAATTGTTGAAATTTTTCATCTCTGGTTTAAAATTTTGCTTTAATTTTCTTCTATTACATCTATTATAATATTTGTAATATAAATTAATTTATTTACTTAATACATAGGTATATAATGTATATTAAATATAATGTTTAAAAAAGTGGTGTTCGTTTTTTTTTAATATTCACGTAATTTATTGTTCATTAATCGATCTGTTTATGAACTTTCATTATCAGTTTTTTTTATGGTTTAATGGTTAATTTAAATAGAAGCCTCACTTTGCTTTTTTTTTAAATTTCTTTGCTCAATATTTCTTTTGCTAAAACTTTTAGATAGCGTGAAAAACGAATAATCCTAGAAAAATGTGCTACGAATTTTATTTTTCATCATTATGATGCTATACCGGGGCCGGATAGCATTGGCCGGTAATTGGCCAGGGTTGAGATCATATATACTTGTGTGTCGAACAAGTAAGTGTAATTTCAACCCTGCCTCGTTTAAATTTCTTTTTAGAATTTCAGAATCTCTTACGGATAGACTCGAACCTTTGAAAAAACCCAAAAATAGGAATGCATGAAGCGAACCGAGCACTTGAGCAAAACGACAACATCCTCAGATAAGTTTGCAATGCAATTTGTGTTAAAAATCGATTCTTTGGGACTTATTCTTTCTTTTTTAGCGCATTGGAGATCACACTTGCAGCTAACAAGTAACGGAGGAACATGCCGTTTGCTTTAGATCCCTACTTTTGAAGTTTTCTTTTGCAGAATTAAAAACTGTAACCCATGAGAAGCTAAAAATTGCTCGAAAGGTTTTTTTCAGCTATTCAAATAACTTAATTTCGTTAAATTCAATTTGATTATTGATTTCATTGCAACATTACTGGCTTCTTTAACTATAATTTATTTTCATGAATTAGTAGTGAACAAAGTTTTCTTCTTCTTCTTCTTTCTTAATATACTCAGTTAATCTGTTTGTTTTGTTTTTACCTAAACGTGAAGTATAAAAATGTGTGTATGCAAAAGCAAATTTCATTATTTTTTTTTTGTAACTTCCATACAATTTTTTTTCAAATATTGTTCTTTTAAGTACTTGGTATGTACGTATTATTTTTCACATTTTTATTTATCTAAAATTCATAAACATTTTTGAAAATGGTGTCAAAGAATTCGTAATAGTTAAATTCAAATAATTTCATATCAAAAAAGCTAAAAATTTCATCATTCAATACAAGACCGTGCCGAGATTTGATGTTCATATATTTCTATATATTTTAATGTTTGGTTGTCACTAAATTTATTCGGCGTCGTTATTTTAGATGTCACACCAGCAAGAAACACTGACAAAATGTTGGTATTTCCTGGGAACTGGGCAAGAAACACTGACAAAATGTTGGTATTTCCTGGGCAGTGTTGCCATTTGGACCAGATTTCAGACAAATTTGACCGGAGAGAAAGATAAAAAAAACCGGTCGACCGAATTTTTGACCAAGGGGATTTTAATTGACCGTATTTGACAGTTTTGGTTTGAAAAAAACAATGTAAACAAAATAAATATCATTTTAAATGACTACTAAATTTTGAAAAGCAAACATACATAATTTTTGTGAAAATGTAGCAATAATTATTGTCAATTTTGATTCTAAATTTGTGATTAACTGACAATAATATTTAAAGACTGAGGGAAAATAAATCCGGATTCAGATTTTTCTAATGGCACACAGGTCCTATGGCGTAATTTTTCGAAAGTGGCGCTTTGAGCGACATTTTGAACATTTAATAATAATAAAAATACGCTGCGTAAAATCCGACCCCATAAAATGAAAAAAATATGAAGATACGCTTCTCTGGCAAATTTTAGGTTAATTTAACAATGTATTTGACTTTGACAACCAAAAGTTTTTCCCTGCGGCTCCGTTTTTTTACACTGTCTAGAATGCAGTATTTGTTTTGACTTCATCGCAATTTTTGTTGTCTTTCGTATACAACTAAGATTAATTTTTATTATATATAGATAAAAATATAATCTAGATAATCACAAACAACAATTGAGGCAAACCTTCTTATCTTCGATTGTCTGCTCAAAATTTCCAAACACACAAATATGCATTTTTATCGATTTTTTTTAGAAAGGGAGGGGACGCCACTTTGTCTGGACACGGCCCCGATTAAATGATGTATACGTGTGTGATGAATTAATAAACAGGTTTTTACCTCGTTTGTTAAAAAAAAAACACGAAAAAAAATTTACGACAAATAACATTGAACTTAAAAATAAAAAAAGCGTTTTTAAAAAACGTTGTTACAACTTTATTTTGTAATTGGAAAAAATAATCATGAAAAAGTTCTAAACTTAAAATCAAAGACGTAATTATGTGTTTTTAGTTTTGTTTGTTTTGAAGCTGACTTGAAGTACACGATTACCCAGCGTGTAACCATTGAGAGATTGAATAGCAACAACTGCTTCATCATAACTCGTCATCGTTACAAATCCAAATCCTTTGCATTTATTCGTTTGTAAATCACGAATTACCTGAAAAAAAGTCCCATTTTGTTAGACAAATTACTTACATATTTTATATTCAAAATTTTCAATATATTTATTACATAATTATAGTCCATAAAATATGTCATAAAATACGCTCAAGTACGGCTGGCGGTGGTATTATAGTGGTGCTCAGTTCACAGAAGAAAATTACACAAGAGATCTTGAAAAGGTATCCCTAAAGTCCGCCATACATTTAGGGGGTAGAAAAGTAGTGCAGACCTTTTCAGTAAAAATCTCACACAAAAAATCGCAAAAAAAATATCAGTTTTGGTTAACACAAAACTTTCTTCTACAAAATCTACGACCCTGCGCAATTTACGCTAGAGCCCTGTCGCGTTGTCAACATAAGACGACCTCCCAATAAATTCTTGGTTTATTCAAAAATATCAAAAACGTACAAAATTTGAGATAACTTGAGAACTGTAAAAGATATCAATTTACGGTAAATGGCAAAAATGTAGAAAATGTTAACATCTTTAATTATTCTTTTAACTGATTTGTCGAAAAACCGTTAGTTTGCAAATTATTCGCACAAATATGATTTTTTACATATTAATGAAAATATCTCAATAACGGTAAAAGATAACGGATAACGGTAAGAAACAAAATTGTGTAGAATGCCATTCTCATTAATTCACTTCATACATTCAGTTAGCAAAAACCCGTTACTTTTCGAGATAAACGCAAAAAACAGTTTTTTTTGGAAATAACGGTTTATCTCGATAACAGGTTGAGATATCGAGTTATAGCTAAAGACAAAAGTGTGGGAAATTTTATTTTCTCCAAGTTTTGTCATACTTAAGGCCACTAAAAAACGCGTAGTTTGGGAGTAAATCGAGAAAAACGAAATTGCGATTTTTAAAAAACCGCCATTTTGGATACTTCCGGTTAACGGATTTCCACCCCATAAAATTTCATGGCGCTAGCTCTATTAGTTTTTGAGAAATCTTGTACACAGACTGAAATGAAGTTAAAGGTTCCCTTATGGTCACCTCCGATAGACTCACGTTTCCCTTAGACAGACATCTTTTCTATAACGATTTATTCCCAAAAGTTTCTCTACTTTTTTCCCCCTTTACTGATATCTCTTGGATCGATAAAGAGATTTTGATCCGATTTCCATCATTAGATGATCTTCAAAGAAATTTGTTTTTCACTCAAATTTATTTTTTCTCCACCCCCCTTTTTTCCTCTCATATTATCACCGGCGATTCAGATAGAATTTGAATTCGGTTTTAATTTTTTTTCACCCACTAACCGCCCCTCGTTTCTTTCAACCCTTGCGCTACTATCTCCTACAATTCCGGCGAAGTTTGAATTTCGTAAAAGCAGCCAGGAATTATATATAAATGAAATTTAAAAAATTCTTTGAATTTCTCACCTTAACAGTTTGAACAGCTCCAAACGGTCCGAACAGCTGCCATAAAACATTTTCTTCAGTCTCTGGCGCCAAATTGTATACAAATATACACCATGCGGATCCATTGATAGCATTTCCCGGTAGCATTGTATTTGCCAGCAAGTCACCAGTCAGTGGCGAATAACGAGAAATTACTGAACTAAAAGTGCACAGAAAAAAAAACATTAAAATGATTAGCAGAAATCAATTTAACATTTTAAAAAAACTAATGAGGAAAACTACGAAATTTAGGAGATCAAAATTTTAAGAATAAAAATTGGATTCTAAGAAATAATAAAAATATAGAGTAGAATTTGTTTGCTAACCTAAATCTACCCGTGGGATGATGGATTGGTCCCGGAAATCTTCGAGGATTTTGTGGTGTTAGATAAGCAGCTAAGGGTGCTAGCGCTTTATTGTTGCTTGGATTGTTGGCAAATTTTACTGTTATCGGCTCGGTGGAATTCTTTGGTACGGTTCCATTCAACTCTTTGATAGCTCGTTCCGCTTCTATGCGCTGATCAAATCGAATGAAACCAACACCTTTGGAAAGACCTGAAACGTTAAATTAATTGAAAAATTCACAACAATCTGAAGTGTAGTTGTGTTAATTTCGAACTATTTTTTTAAAAAAATCAAGCAAATAAAATGATTTACATGATGTTTATCTGGATTTTTACGTTTTAATCTGATTAAAAAAAAGAAATTCAGTTAAAATTTTGATGAAAACTCAAAACAAGAAGCAATTTTACATTTTTATAGTAAATACCCTGTGCGAAAGCTCTGAACGGAAAATTTGTAAATATTTCTTACCTAAATAATATGTAAAGCATAATAAAAAACGATGATAGTAAAGGCCAATTTTTAAATTAGGTTAAATTTTCACAAGAGTACAATTCAACTAGAGAAATGTATTTGGTTGTGAAAATTTATGTAAATCCTACAGAATTAATAAAACTAAATATTAAATATCACAACTGCAATGAATTAGATTAGATTATAGACAAAAACAAATAAAACTGCCTTATGATCAACAATTAAAATGAAATTTACGAAAATTTAAAGCGCCAAGTCAAAAGCAACTCAAATCAATCATCGTTCAAGCGAAAATAGTCATTAGTCTTTTAGTAAGTGTTAGCCCATTAAGACTGTTTTCCCTCATCAATAAATCAATTTCAAATGCTGTTACTTGCAATCGCAACAAATCACAAAAGAATTTAAATTAATTAAAGTTTTAATGGAAGGAAAAATAAACGAGGCAAAAGTGATAGAAGCCAATCGAGAAAGTAAAAGAAATACAATTCTAGTACATACCCGTTAAATTAACTCCGCCAGTTGTAACAAAATGTTGGTCTTTAAAAAAAAACAAATGAAAAGAAGAAAATAATATACAACCAGTGAAAAATTAAAAAAAAAAACAAGTTCCTCTCACGGTATTTCATTGTATTGCGATTCAAAATTAAATCAGGAAATTTAGTTTAGTTTTCGTGTTTGATTTCTCATAAATTTCGCTAAAAGGTTTTCATGGATTTGTTTAGTTAGCGTTGAAAGAATATAAATAAAAAGTATAACGCAAATTAAATGTAATATTTTCTTTTCAAATTCCTAGTTTGGTTTTTCCTTCGTCTTAACAGAATAATCTTTGAAATTTTTGTTCAATTTTGTTTTATATAAAAATCCAGAGTTAAAATTTTTTTTTCTTCCCAATAAAAATCAATTCTTAGATAATAAATTTTACTTAGAAGAATCACCAATAATTTTGCAAAAAAAAGTTACCTGTTATGTTATCGCATAAAATTCTCGATGTGATTATCCTCCCAAATGGACTGAAAAGTGATTCTAAATCTGGTTGTGTCATATTTTTTGGAAGACCAGATACATATAAATTAGCTCCCTTTATAGATTCTGAACTAGGACGGGCAACTGAAACCTATTTGTGTATTAAAGAATAATTCAATAAGATACAATTTAATATTCCATTTAACACTATATGGCACACAAAATAAATAAATTGTTCACACAAAATAAATAAAAATGTTTATATAGATACAAAATCTACTGAGCTTCAGTAACAGAGATAAGTCCCTCCCACAGCATTTGAAAAGTATGGTTTCTTTTTTAACTCCGTTTTAATTCGGGATTGTCAGCTCGAAATATCGATAGATTTTGCGGGTTGAATCTCCGCGATACGAAATGAGTCGATTCACGCTCGAATAAGGATGGGAAATACCGAAGATTCATTAATACTGGAAATTGCCGAAACTGGACGAATTTTGATAAGAAATTTGTGGTTCGAAATAATGCACAGACCGCGATTTAACACCGTTGGATTGTTTTTATTGGGGTACCGTTAAAGGTCGATGTTACGCTGACAATTACGCGTAGTAATATGAGACCTCAACCCATCGAAAATATATTGAAAAATTGGGTTGACAGGATGATCTACTACAAAGCCAGTCATTTGAATGAAATTATATTCCATAACTAATCGGAAGATTTACCGTTTTCAATAAAGCAACATACTTGGAAAAATTTTAAACTATGTTTAGTTTATAATAATACTAGCTTGCATACCCGTCGTTGCCGGGTTAAGTTTTTTGTCTAAGTTTTAGAATACGAAGAAAACCGGAAATAACTTAAAAACTTTTTAATGGGTCTATGTTGGGACTGGACCCCCGACGAACATCTATGCCAAATTTCAGGTCAATCGGTTCAGTAGTTTCCCCGCGAAAGAGTAACATACAAGGAAAACTAACTTTCGAGATGACTTTACCCCTCCCCTTACTTCCCCAGCTCTCGGGCTACTTTTTAATGGGTCTATGTTGGGGCTAGACCCCCGACGAACATCTATGCCAAATTTCAGGCCAATCGGTTCAGTAGTTTCCTCACGAAAGAGTAACATAGCGCAAAAACTAATTTTCGAAATCACTTTACCCCCTCCCCTTATTCCCCTCACCCCTCGCGCTACTTTTCCGTATGCCTATGTTGGAACCAGAACTACCACAGACATTCATGCCAAATTTCAAGTCAATCGGTGCAGCCGTTTTTGCGTGAAAGAGGAACAGACAGACAGACAGACACCAACTCATTTTTATATATTAGTATGATGATATTATTAGTATGATTAAAAGGAACCAGTCGATGACCTACCCACCCCTTAACACGTTGGCTGCCAAAGCCTTTTCAGGATTTTGATCGTGCAGTGCCAACGTCTTTTCACGATTTTGGTCACCTGAGGCCAACAATTTTTTTTTGTTTCTTTGTGCCTAAAAATCATTTTTGACTACTCGCGACTTTATTATTGGTCCTAATTTTGCAGTTATAACGGTTTTTTTGTGTCGCACGTTCTCGTGCGACATGGCCTGGGAGAACATAAAACATCCTGTGGGGCCCCGTCGCACGAAAACATGGCAGCCAACGTGTTAAACAGGTGAACAAAAATTTGTGTTTTTACAGTCCTACTCTAAATAGATAGACATTTTTAAATCAATTCCCCGTCCAACCCACATTCACACCACATTCTCCATTCAGCTACCAATTTTCTCTTCCATAAATGCTTCAAAGTTCTTGCAGGAAACCCATATCTGACACTGAAGTTCAACGCGATTTTATGTAAGGTTGAAAATATCGAATGTTTTTTCTTTATCGGAATGTCCATAAAATAAGTCACGTTTTGTTCGCCTTTTCAAACTCTTCTCCTCCATCGAGTCTATGTTTCGCAATTTTCTGTGTGACATATTTTATGGACAGCCCCTAATGTTTTTTTTGGTAGCTTTCTATGCGAAAGTATTTGAAATTTTGATTCCACGTTAAAAAAAACATTACTTTGATAGTTTTATTTTGCAGTCGAAGGCCATTCAATGTGTTAATCGCCTTTTCAGCATCTTCCGGTCGTTGATAGTTGACAAATCCATAGCCCAGACTTTGTCCTACAAATTTTTTAAAATAAAGAAAAAAAAACGTTATGCCAGTTAGAATGTTTTAACATGTATTAATTTATTTTTTCATAGAAATTATTAAAATTTACCTGTGACCTTATCACGGATTAGCTTACAGCTTTCCACCTCACCAATGCTAGAGAATAGCGATCGAATTTCCTCCTGTGTCATCGGCTGCGGCAAGTAATTCACAATCAAATTAGTTCTCGGATCCTCGGTAGATTTACTACTGCCATTCTGCTGGCCGTCAACCATTCCGCTTGTCATAATTCAATAAATTATCGGTAAAAAAAATGTATAAAAGCTTTTTTTTTCTGGTTATGTTCTTTCGGCGTAATAGTAGTTAATATAAAAATGTGCGATAAAAATCTTCTATCTAGATTTCAAATGATAAAATTTTTTCCTAATTCGAAGTATACTTTTTAACTTTATCGGATTTAGTATAAACTTTTACTAAGTAAATTAATTTAGCACTAAACTATAGTCTCATAAAATTTTAAACAACGGAGAGCTGCTATGGAGAAACTCAATCCTTATGTTTTGTTTTTGTAATTTTATTTTAATACTGATATTTTCACGTGCCAATGACGTGTCGCTCTAAAATTAAAAGAGAAATGTTTTATCAAACAAAATTGTTAACTTTGTGAATCTTGAATAAGTTTACCTTCTTTTGTCAGAGAAGTCGTTCGTTACAGCTTTTCGATTATCACGCAGTCCGCTTATCTGAAAAATCAAAATTAAGCTTTATCATTTGTTGTTACTTTTATTTTTTTAATGTTTTAAATTCCCTAAGAATTTACTTATTAATAATTATTCGAATTACCCGAAAGTAATCTTCATTTTCTTTGCATTTCATCCTAGTTGTTTAAAAACACTTGCTATCAACAAAAATTACATGAAATTTTTACACAACATTTTTTTTTTACATTTCCAAGTGACAAGGACTTGTTTAGGCCATCATAAATGTGTCTATTAATACATTTTCGTACATTAAAGACGTTTTATGCTTAGGAATCACTAATAGTACCGTCTATTTCTATCGAAAAACATAAATTACTTTATTGACACATTCCTGATACTATTCTTGGATAGTTAATAATAAATGTTCCGCATTTCTTACGATGTGAAAAACATCTGTTGAATGTTGACAATAAAATTATTAGATTTTGTCTAATTTCTTGTATGTAATACCGCCTAAATATCATGTTTGTTCCCAAAAAAAAAATCAAGTCAAAGTCAATCAACAAATTTGAAGATGACTTTTGGTTTAGGGGGGCTGTCCCAAAAATACGTCACACATCACGAACGAAGGAAAAGCGGTCTGCGGTACTGTGATGGCGGTATTAAATCCTATACAAAAAATCCCGAAAAAGTGTGCCGAGAGGAGTGAAAGGAAATGCATGGACAGTTTCTTGTGGTCAATTTTCGATAAATAAGATCTGAATTGCAACATTTAAGCAAATTTTTGTTTTTCTGGGCCAAATTCTAGAACTTTGAACGGTTAAAAATTCAAGAAAATGTTTTGTGTTTATCTATAGTTTATTCAAGGCCAATTATGAGATAAAAATACTATAAAAAAATCCTGTATTTGGTGAAAAATTTAAATGCCACTAAAGTAAATCTGATTCGTTTATCCGTATAAGAAAATCTAGATCATAGTCAGATGTCGAAATCACATTTCATATCGCCAAGCAGGCAGGCAAAATCATATGTTTTGAAGAGGTGTCTATAAACGTATCGCAGTTCGTTAAATTAATGCATACCGACCGTTTTACTCTCAAACACAAAACTTTTGAATATTTTTAGAAATTCGAAAATAACTCTGTGAAGAAAAACACGAAGCAAATAAAAAAGCCAAAATTCATAATAAGTTTCAGAAGTTGATTCAGAAATTTTTTGAGCAGCAAATCGTTTATCTCTTTACACTCTTTTTTCGCTTCTTTTTTTTTTTGCTTTTTTCTTATAATAATATTACGTATTTCCTCTTCGCATTTGTACGTGTAAAAAATATCATCAAAATTTTGTTATTTTCAGAGTTTCAAACATAAAAAACGGATCAAAAATTGAACCGAAAGTAGATCAAGCGACCGATATAGGGGATCGGATCTAATATTCAACCTTGTGGTATATTATTTACAAAACGTAATGAATAAACATTTATCAAAATATTGAATTTAAATTTAGAATTAGCCTCACCTTTCTAAATCTATGAATTTATTATAAAATCCTGTACATTATACACGTATAAAAATAAATCTATATTTTTGCGAAATTGCAATTTATTTTTGTTTCGTTATTCAACGATTGAAAAGATTAATTCTAACATTTATTAATTAGTTAACTTAATTAACGAAAATAGTTTTCGAACAATTAAAGGATTAAAATTAAACAACAGAGGTTTAACCAACGAAAGTCAACAATAACGAAGCACAAAAATTAAACACTTTTTTTTAATACTAGCTTTGCACAACAAATCGATAACAAAAGTTTATCAATGAAAAATTATTATGAAAATTAACTTGAATTAAAGTCCTTTTTTTTTGGTTTTTTTTTTTGTGTGCGTGAAAAATAGTAACAGAATTTTTCACTTATTTATGTTTATTTTTTTTTCTTCTTTTTTACAGTCACTTGGCCATATAACGGGAATATTTTGACGCAACCGAAAAAAAAATTCCGTGTGAAATCACACGGGCTCGCGGCGGTCGGGGGTCGTGAAATTCCTCCCTATGACGCGTTTTATGTCAGGTTTAATGACAAATCAAACAAATAAACGAAAAAACTGAAACAAGGAAGAAAAAAACCAAACGAAAAAAACGGAACGGAAAACAGGCGAAAATCCGCTTCTCAACTCAACAGAACGAAATCAACAAATAAAGCTCAAGAACGGGAAATGAACTCAGAGAACGGGATCAGCACGGATGCGATGCTATGCGATGGACGACTAGAAAAACTGCGTTGCGATGCCGCTCTCTCGTTAGTGTCAAAAATTGAGGTTGCCAGATTCTATTAGTTTTTATTGTTTTAATGATTTATAAAGAATGTGCAATTTCTCGATTTTTGAAAAATTTCTTGAATGATTTCTTTTTTAATAATGTTGTATAAGTTGAAGCCGCTATAAATTAAATTTAAATTTGATTTGACATTTCTTGAGCTTATTACAGTCGTTTTAAAAATTGTCTTTATGTTTTTTTTTTTCATTATAATTGTCCACAAATATGACACTCTAGGTTTACGTACGGTGCTATTAAATCACATATACAAAAATCAGGAAAAAAGTCTTCCATAAAAGAAAAGGGGATTCAAAGCTTGTCAAATTTCGGGTATTATGTTATGTTAAAAAAAAACAACGCGCACACCACAATTTTAAAAAGGGTACGAACTTACAGTAGACTCGCGATTATATGAACATTCTATTATATGAACGGCTGTACTGTATTAAATGCATAGAATATATTTGAGATTTAATACTCTGTTATATGAACAGCTTAAAATTTCTTGTTCATATAATCGCGAGCGTACTGTATTTGTATGGGGAGTGGATGGTGGTAGGTGAGTTGGGGGTTGGGGATGTAAATGGTCCAATTTTGCCCGTTTAAGAATTTGGCCTAGTCATTTACGAGAAAAGTCTCTAGTTCAATCCCTTCGAGAGTTGAGGCGTTAAAAGCTAGAGTGGACCAAGCCACATAATCGAGTTTTTCAAGCTTTTCCACTTTTGTACTATTTTCTGTGGACTTTATTACTCAATTTTGAAATGTTCTTTTGTGCATCCAAACATTTTTATCTAAAAACTCACTCGCAATAGTGATTCAAACACAAAAGAATTCACGATTTCGACATGTGGGTTGGTCCACTCTAGCTTTTAACGCCTCAGTTGTGGTGGACAGATAGACAGACGGACAGACGCAAGGACATGCGGAAATCAAAATCTTTTGTCATCCCTAACACCGAGATGTAGTTCATTTTTGTGTCTGATAATTGGTTTGATGCGTTACATACGGTATACTAAATCTAATATACTCCTATATGAAAAAAATTTTCTTTTTTAATTCGCGCTAGAATTATTTGCAAACAAACGAATCGAAGAATGGTAGCAAAAACCGCACGGCTTTCAAAAGCATGGCTGTGCCTACAATCTTTGAATTATTTATTATATACTAAGAGAAAAAACATCGACTTATCTAGGTTAAATAACATGAAGTATGATAGGGAAATTCAAGATATCGAGGAATTCGAGTTATTGATGTTCAAATTATAGTTTTTATATAAAAAAAAAAAGTTGGCTCCACTTTCTCGTGAAATCGACTGAGCCGATTGCCTTGAAATTAGAAATAGATGTTTGTCAAAGATCTGGTTTCACCACAGAATTATTTAAAAATATGATAGGGAATCAAAGACGAGTTTTACTATAATTTTCCAACTTGAAAGCAATTGATTTTCATCTTAATTTTATTTTCCAAGGTTTTTCTTTATTCCTCTGATTATGTTGTCATGCAAACGAATTAAAAACCAATTCATTCAAGCTCTGAAAAAATATGATAAATGTGTAGGGTTTCTCTCATATTTTAATTTAAAAACAAAAAACAAATCCACCCATATACATTTACATAAGTTCGAGGCCTAGTAAAGGTAAAGGTGATTGATCTCACCTGAACTAAAAGGGTAAATCTAATTTTATACTTGAGCTCCAGGCTAAACATCCCTTTTAAAAAACAAGCAAAGTCAATCGACAGGAAAATTCTTATGGTAAATGTTGTATTTTGCGTAGGATTTAATCGATGTCTCTTTACTTTCATTATAGTTATTTATGGAAAGTTTCTGATTAGTTGTCAAGAGGATTAAATTTAGGGTAACCTTACAATATGCAACTATATGCTAAGTTCAAAACGGCTCTGTGCTGAATTAGTTTTTCGGGGCTAGGAGCATCTGAGGATTATTAAGATTGAAAGCAATCGATTTTTTAGTCAATATCAATAAAGGATAATTTCGATAAACAATTTTATAAATTGCTAGCTGTCCGACAGTCAATGAATAAAACCCAAACACCTCAAATTGTAAACAGAACGGGATTCAAAATAGAAACGAATTACTGAAAAAAAACCAGAGGACAATAAATAATAGGCTCTATTATTAGGAGGTATTCCCGTTCACACACTCCGCACTCCGCATTCTTCCAACCCATTTAGGATCTAAAATATACCGACGGTTCAGCTATCATTGAATTTCTCTTCAAATGGCATCGAATGGAAATTGTCGGTTTTTGTGTGTGAAAGACAACTGGAAAGTGTCAAAGGACTCTTTCTTTATTTTCCATTGGTGTGTGATTTTTTTATTGGTCTAATTACGAAAGTGTCGACCGATTGTCGTTGTCTGACACTGTCCCACGTGTCCTTTCTCCCCTATTTGAACAGACAGATAAAAAAACATAACAAAAGCTATAATTGCCAATCTGGCAATCATTGGAGACCCGTATGGTGATATTCGTATCAAAATTCGAACAGTTGTACCAAAATTCCACTTTGAAGTCAAACTTTCCAATAAGATTTTTTAAAATTTATTCCAATCGGATTTTGATGTATGGGAGTTTTATGTAGAATCATATCCTAAATAACTTTTGTTCTTGCACTTTTTTGCAGACGGACGGACATGCTAAATTCAACTTTTTCATCATTCTAAACACACTGGTGTAATTCATTTTTGTGTGCGATGACGGGATCTTGGCGTTACAAACGGTAAGGCAAAGTTAATATACCCTTTGGTTTCACCATACGGGTATAAAAAATTGAATGGTGGGTGCCGCCTGAGTTTTGTTCAATTCCAGATCGAATCTAATTTTTGGCTTTCCTGCCCTTTTCACGAGGAGCGATTGTAAAGCAGGCGAATTATGAAAAACTTAAGCAATAATTGTTTGAATTTTTTTAAAAGTCCAAAACAAATCCTTTTATATGCGGAAACCTGTCCACAAAATCGCCACGCTAATTTTATACTTTTCTGAAGAAATCGTTCATTAGTAATCGTGCAAAGTTTTCCGTAAAAAAAGTAGAGTTTCCGGAACTTTTAATTCTCCCCCTAAATAAAACTCTACCAATGAATGACGCTCGTAATTTCACTATTTCTCGCATTCATGAAAAGTTTCTATTTTTTTTTTTTATCAAATTAGACACTGCTGATGGTGTTGTTGGCGTAGTGCCGATTATCGATTTTCTAAGTTCTGCTTATCTTGTGGTTTTATCGCGGTGCACATGTCTCAATTGTTTTTACCTGAAAAAAAAACTGTTTTTTTTCCTATTTTTTTCAGGTTTCTCTTTTGTGTAACTTCAACCCCAAACAGAAGGGCGAATTCACAATTCCAGCTAAGCATTTACATTTTTTAAACCTTCTGAATCATAACTTTTTTCCGAATGATTTAGTTTTAGTACTTTGTAAGGTTAACTACACTTTTACCACTTTTGGTCGTACAAATTTATCAATTTTGTGGTAATATTTTTTATCAATAAATGGCCAACGGCTGTGGATAAAAAGTTGTAGTAAAATTTGTAATAAAAATGACTGTTCCGAGTATCTCAAGGATACTTTTTTCATAATATTTTGGGGTAGAAAATTGATTTTTTTGTCAAAAAAGCATTACAAATGGATCATTAAAATTATTTAATTTAATTTATTTGTAAATTTAGGGATGCATGAATGATTTTTGCATTGGGCATCTAATATTCGAATACTTTTTTCAACGTCGAAATTTTGACTAGGAGGCCCAAGTACTAGATTGTGTTTCTGTTTGAGGCAAAAAATACTCCATACAAAATTTCATACAAAAACTGGAAAAAACGCGGAACGAAAAGAAAAGGTGTAGAGGGAAAAAACCAAAAAAAAAATATAGTCACGTATTTTAGAAACAACCTTTGACAGTATCGCACCAAAAGGGGTAGTCAGCCTAGTCTTCTACTTTTGCACGTATTTGAGGGCAGCAAATTGTCGTTCATTACAGAAAAGCACACAAAAATATTGTGAGGAATATAAAAAAAGTCGTCAAAATTTCATCGGATAAACCTATTTTTATTCTTCGGCGCTACAGCCGGTTTGCGGGCAGTGTCCCGGTGGCTGATGTACTCCAGTTTGCTAATGTTTCTAATTAGGGGCGGTAAATTTTGATTTAAAGAAACCTTTGGGGGAGACAAATTTTACTATCCGCCTTGGGCACCACCAATTTTTTCAAATATTTTCAGGTACATTAAAAAAACTAACTAAAAATTTTGGTAACCCGCGACTAATTTTTGTGAATCCTCTAAATTAAAAAAAAAACTTTAGTTAACCATCTTTTCGAAGTCCTCAATAGCCCTAGCTACGGTGTTAAAAGTTCTTATTTTTTCAACTGCAAAAAAAAAACATTTCTGTTTCATTCGTATCTCCAGAATTGCATCAAAATTTCCGATTGAAATCATTTCACGCGAAAAATCGAATCCATCATCCACAGATGTGCGATTTTGCAATTTTTTGGGTTTTACAACTACTACTCGTATAAATTTGTAGAATCAGACGCAGACGTTATCCTCTCCATTGTCCATATTTTCATCATCGTCATAACGACTGTCATTATCGTCACAATTCGGATCGTATCTACGAGTACGCGTATCTATAGATAAAACCAAAGTAGAACTAACGGTACCGAACAGTTCCGAATTTTCCCCCCCTACGTCTTCCCTCTCCCATCGAAGGGCTAAACTGAAAATTATTGGAGCGAGGGAAATCATATTTCTGTAGGATCTTCTCGTCGTGCTCATCATAGACAGGCGTCCTGCATATCCTGCTTCCTGGATAGCGTAGTCGAGTTTCATTCGTAGTCCCTTTAGCTTTCCCTCCGCCCACACTCATCACCAAAAAAACGTGAGCGGAAGTGCATGGATCCGAGACGAGGATGTCGATGCACACAGAGTCGTCTCCGAATATCAAAGATGCGGGCTATCGTGCGCGATTAATCGATTAATTTCTCATACTCCCCTTTCCTGATTGCAGGTTGACTGAGAGTAATTGAAAAAAAAACGAAGAAAAGAAAAACCACGGAAAACTATGAAAGTGTAAAGTAAAAAAAATGTGCTATAAAAGCTTAACTGCGTACCTACAAGAAAAGGTGGTACAGAAGGTGGAAAAAGGATTTGTAGAACATAATAAGGAATTTCATACGAACCACTCCCAAATTATTACGAATGGAAATCCTTTAGAGCTCCTTAGTACGATAAATCCTTTTGAACCACCACTTAGTCCTTTCGCCTGCTGTAATGCAAATCAAATTGGTCGCAAAAGGTGTTATAGTATAGTAGCTGTCCACCTTTAAGCTAACGATCCAGGAAACATGTGCAAAAATTCCACCTTCTACGTATATCTAGAATATCGTATGGATATGTGGTACGATGGATGCTCTGTCCCGTTTTTCAGTCGTTATTCTTTGCTGTTTTGTAGTGTAGTAAATTTACCGAGCCATTAAAATGATATTTACACGGAAAATTTCACAAAAACAACACAAATCGATTTTGACTAACACAACCGAATAATAATAGTACTAGTAGGACAAAAAAAAATGTACCACCGACCGACGATCCGACCAAGCGAGGAGCTTTACTAGCTTTCGGCTGCCACTTTAGAGCTCCAGACCTAATCTCTGATACACCTAGAAATGAAAAACGTCGTCGTTACGGAACAGGATCCGAATTGCGGGCAGGCAGAAGAAACGAGTTCTTTTTGCAAATTTTTTTTATAGTATTTTTAAGGCGCGGCTGTACTACTTAACTCACTTACGGAAATTTCAAATCTAATGCAAAATGGATCGGAAAATTTATCGTGGAAAACCCAAAACTATACTTTTCTGATACCTTCGGAAAATTCCACCACTAACGGAGAGCACAAAAAATTATCGCAGCAGTTTGGGTCAACTCTTATCAATTTGAACACTTTTGGTCCATTAAAATATTTCAGTGGGCGAACAGTGAGCACTCGGCTGATAATCTTTCCATTGATAACTGCACTTTTGGCGAATTGCAACTTGTGAAAAACTCCTCGTTTTTGGGAGGGTGTTTAACCCTTTTTTCGTCCCTCCTCTCCCTCGCTTGAATCACTCTTTCGCACGGACGAATTCAGCGTTCAACCACCCGGTGGGCGAAATCAACGACCAACCGGCGAGATTTCACTTTTCCCCCCGCGACCGGATTTTATTGCTGGATCGGAAAAAAAAACTGACCCGGCGAAACTAGCCCGAAAAATCGCAAAAACTACGGCGATTTCAAATGAGAAGGACTTTTTGCATCCAAAAAACTACGTGCATCAATTTTAATTCAATTTTCAAACAAACAACTAACCGATTTTCATTAAGAATTGGAAAATGCGTTTCCGCGATGGTTTTAATTTTCGATGGAAAATGAAAATCGACCGACAGATGCAAATGAAAAACACAACTGGCTTCCAGAGAGTGCAAGAACTAAATGGGGGTTTAGTCGCCCGGTTTCACATGCTCCTGAAAGGCTGAATCGGGCGAATTTTATGGAGCTTTTTTTGGGGAACTGCTCAAGTCTATTGGGGGGATGAAAAGTTTTCACAGTATAATGTTGACATAGAGTTAAAAAATACCAATATAAAAAACCGGTCTGCACATGATTTGCTTTTATACGACCGTTGAAATTTAAATTTGAAAAACATTCGCGCCAAAAGACAATTCAGGAAGTGGGGAGGAGGATGGTAAAAGCGGGATTTTGTAGGGGGTTCTCTTGATTGCTTCCAAAGATATATAAAAATGCTTCTAATTTTTCAGTCTTTAAAAAACATTTTTTTTATTTTCGTGACATGTTTCGTGACATTGTTAAAAAAATCTACTTTGGGACTGTCCATAAAATACGTCACACATCTAGATTAGAGTCACTATGTAAAACTGCTATGTAGGCACCGTGAAACCCATGTCCGTTGAAATTTTCAAATTGTCCATTTAAATTTTTAATTTTTTTTGGTCCGTTCAAATTTTTAATTGACACAGATTTGAACGAAAAATGTTTTAATTGATTAATTCAACTACTGTTTTCATGCAGGGCTTAAAAAAATTAAATAGAAGAAATTCTTTAAAAAAAACTCCGAAAACATGGTTGAGTTTTTCAACAAAAGTTTCGAAACAAATTTTGGCTACACCCTAGCATTAGCCACTCTAATTCAGCCTGACGTGGTTTATGAACAGTCCGTTTTACCAACATTTTTGTAAAAAAAGCAAAATAACAATTTTTTGGTGTACAAAAATATCATTAATTTCATGAAGTGTCCACCAGTTTTTTTAAATTTTATGTAGTTTCCAACAGAAATCCCGCCAAAATCCTTCTTCAATTCTTGCTCAAATCAAATAAAAAAATCCGACTTTTTTTGAGCGAATATTGCTTTTTTTGCGGTCACCAGGGAGAAAAAACCCAAAATACGAAAAGTGTCGAGATTTTTGGACATCCAAAGATTGGTTCCCTCCAAAATTTCTAAAAAAAAACCCTTTTGGTCTTTCCTTTCGAATGCATGCTATGGCAAGGGGGAAATTATAATCGTTGACTCTGTTGAAATGGGAAACATCTTCCCGCCAAGTTTAGCAGTAAATCACAAAACTAAAAACATTTTTAATAAAACGCCATTTTAAACACCTCCTGTTTTTTGGATTTAACATAACTGTAGAAAATGTGTACCTTCAATATTTGATTTCCCGCCAACTGGATTAGGTATTTTCGCGCGAAAACATAGCAGAAAATTGAAGAGTTTCATCAAAGGCTTTAACAATTATGTACAATTTCAGATTTTTTTTTAGAGCTCTTGTTGTTCTTTTTTGCCATTAATTATTTACAAAACGAGAAATGTTTGAGAACCATTGCTTTTGCAAAATTTTACCGATAATTGCGCAGGAAAGAAATACTTGGAAGTTCTTTGGTACAAAAGGCGTATTTTAATAAGAAAGCCCATAAACAAAATTTCGAGTTCACTTAATATTTAAAAAAAAAACAATTTTTTTATAATTATTTAATAAAAAATGCTTACATTTTACTAAAACTTCTGTAGTAGTGGTGATAATGCACAGCGATGATTTGGTAGAAAACCAATTAATTAAACCCCCAAAAAAACTCACAAAACAAATTTGTCATTAACAAAAGTCTGCATAAGAACTACGTTTCCTTAAAACCGTAGCCAAAAAATCAGTTGTTCAAAAATTTTAGATACCAAAAAATTTCACGAAAAATCTCACCAAGTTTTAATTTTCCGGAAAAACTCACAATCAGTTTACTATAGAAATCAATTTTATTAAGTAATTTCAGAACTTCGTCACTAAAAACTTAATGAAGGAAACCAAGGCAAAGGAAAACTTAACCTTTTTGAACCGACCTCGATGGCAACCACTTAATGAATGTTTCTTCCTTCCGAATTTCAGTTCAAGCGAAATTGAAATTACCGCCTTTTGGCTTTCATGCGTGTTCAATTCGAATGTCGCGTCACAAAACGGTATTCCAGCAGACAGTCTAGACCAGACAGCGCCCAGACAGACATAAACTGCTCCCCCTTTTTCGGCAGTGTTCTGCTGCACCAACAAAAAGAAATAAATATGTGTTGGTTAAAGCAGACACAATAACGGCCTTGAGTGGAATTCCTATTCGTGGAAGGCTTTTCGGATTTCTCCAATGCTCCAAAAAAGCTCCAAAAAAGCTGCAGCTCTGCCTTACCTATCTTGGGGAAAACCGTTGAACAGTCTTTTTTTTGAAAATTTTGTTGAAAAAATCAACTTTGTTGTCATTTTTTAAATAAAATTATGCTATTTAATTTTTTTAAGCCCCTTGGTCGATGATGATCGATTAAAACTAAAAAAATATTTGATGTGAACAGCACATGACTTTCTTATACAAATTCTACGTTTCTGCACAATTTACCCTATAACCTGGCGAATAAAATATTAGTTTAACATACATAAAAATGTCTCACAAAATCTAAAATATCTCAATAACGGTAAAAGATATCGGTATACGGCGAAAGGCAAAAATGTAGAAAATTTTAATACCTTTAATTCTGCTTTTAAATGTTTTTTCAAAAAGTCGTTAGTTTGCAAGCAATTCGCAAAAATCACTCTTTTTAAATGTTAATGATATAACTGTATGAATTCCATTTTTTATTGAATCGCTTTAAATCAAATTCGCGTAAAAAAATCGCCGAAAAACAGAATTCGGTGTGTTACATAATGCTGTCCTGGACCGATCGGAATTTCGAAAAATTAATTACAAAAAAAATTGCGTCCATTTTAAAGTAAAGTATAGGATTTATGTTAAAAATTTGTCTTTTTTGACTGTAAAAAAAATTGAGAAAATTCCATCCAAGACTAGATAAAGTAACGTGTAATAATTTTGCAAAATTTCAAAAAAAAAAAAAAATGGTTATTGAGTAATCGTCACCGGTTTTGGAAACGTTGATTTGAGAAAATCGGGATTAAAATTTCAAGGTATTTCGTAAATGCTCCAAATCCGGTTGTACACATGACTTTAAAGTCGCATAACTTCGGTGATTTTAAAGAAAACTTAATATTTTGAATTTTCATACGCTAAACTTAGTATATTTCGAAATGTTGTACTTTAAGAATTAACAAAAAATCGATTTCTTCATAGTTTAGAGGTAGGCCCAACTAGGGATGTCAAAAAAGAACCGGTTAAACCGGTTACCCGGTGTTTTTGCTTCGGTTAACCGGTTTTTTCGGTGTTTTTTTTTGCACGGTTATACCCGGTGTTTTTTTTAAAGCCAAAAACCGTTTAAAAAAACCGATCATTCTTTTTTGTATGGAAACATAATTTTAAACCAATTTTCGTTTGTTAGAAACACTTCTTTTTAGCCACTCTAGACCAAATACAATATTATATTGTGCCATTTATGGTCTCTTAATGGATTATATGGCATTTCACGTCTTTTGTTTGTATTATAGTGTATTTGTTTTGTCTAAGACCTAACCTACCAAATTTGAACAAAACGGTTTTTCGGTGTTTTAATAACCGGTTTTTTGGACCCGGTTAAACCGGCCCGGTTTAAACCGAAGTCTTAAAAACCGGTTTAACCGAAAACCGGTTTTTTCAAAATTTTGACATCCCTAGGCCTAACCCCTTAAACCGAACTTTTGTAAATTTTATGCATTTAAGTTTTCTTAACACTCCGACAAATACGTCATATATTGATGGAGAAGGGGAGTATTAAGATAGTGTGACGGCGGTATTAAATCCCATACAAAACATATGGAAATTGCTAGGGAAAGAGCAAGTGGTCCGGATAAGCAGAAAATTTGCATAATGTATTTTCTTAACAGCTTCTAAAGCACCAAATTTTCTAATAGCTTTCGGTATTCCTTGGC
Source organism: Chrysopilus asiliformis (assembly GCA_964034945.1). Lineage (NCBI taxonomy): Eukaryota > Metazoa > Arthropoda > Insecta > Diptera > Rhagionidae > Chrysopilus > Chrysopilus asiliformis. Next base: position 3,732,097 of record OZ035960.1, read on the forward strand.
CAGGTATATCTAATTAATGCACACAAGTTTCGCATATGAAGAACTTCTATGCAATTATACAAATTTTGAGATCCAAATTATTCAAAAAGTTGTAATTTGAAAATCCCAATCAACCCAAATATTTTAAAAGGCTATTCACAAAATACAGTACGCTAAATTTCGGCTTCTCGATAAACATCCTCTTTTTAATACTTACATTATCATTTAATATTTAATCCTGAAATACCTACCTTTTCAACCTTTTCAAGGAATTTTGTCGGAAAATTTTATCGAATTCGCTTCCGATAAGAAAAATGAAAAATTCAATATTTTCTGTATCAATTTTATATCACGAAAATGTATTTGATATTTTCTCTCTACAATATTTGTTTTCGTGTGTGTTTTTTTTCATCATTTTGTTTAATCTTTTTTATAATATTTAACTATATACAATATTGTTCGTATGTTAAATCTTTTTGCAAGTTTTTAGTTGATTCTCATTTTGTCTTTAAACTAAGATTCATTTTCCTTTTGCTTTCCATTTCATCTTAGATTTGAATTATTTAATTTTAATTTGTTGTTTATTTGATCCATGATTCTCATTTAATTTTCTTATTACCTAATTTAGTTGCTGGTTTTCCTTTAATTCATTTTACACGTGGTTTCTCTTTATTTATTTATTTTTGTATTTGTATTCTTTTTTTTTTTTTTGTTAATTGATAATAAAATACTCAAGTGTTTCAATTTATTATTTTAAGTATATCAATTATTACTAGATATTTTAGTTGTTCATTTTCCCATTTTTTGTAATGTTTATTTATTTGTTACGTGTTTACTTTAATTTTCCCTCATAAAAATTCGGTTTTTGTACAAATTATTATTAAAAAATAATTTTTATGTATACATTTTATCTTTCTTTCTGATTTCATATTTATTTATCATTAATATTAAATTGTTTATAATTAATTGTTTAGTCTATATGTGTATATAATATAATATAACTATATTTATTTTTTTTAGTTTTAATAATTTTTTTTTCTTTTTGATTTGCTTTCACTTTTTCCTTTTTTTATTATTTTTTGATGTTTTGTTCTCTTTTATTCGCTACTATTTAAATAAAACTCGTATCGCATCAATTTTTGTTTTAATTTCTTTTTGTATTAATAATAGAATATTTGCTCTTGCTGTTTTACCATATAACTGGTAACTTCAATGGATTTAAAACGATAACTTTACTTCATGATTGCCAACTGGACTCAATTTCACGAAAAAAATCACTGTTTTTCAAATTTAAAAAAAATAAAAGTGTTTTTGTTGTAAAAAGTAAAACAGTGTTTTTGTTGCGATAAATCAATTAAAACATAATTCTGTTATTTATATCTAGGAAAGGCTTTTTGGACTTTCTATAAACTTTAAATTACAAGTCCTTGCAAGAGATATTTGGTTTATAGAAGAGTTGTAAAGTTTAGTATTAATGCGGGTGTTAAAATTTTTATAATTCAAATTAGAAAATTACTTGTAAAAATTTTATTCCTTGTTTTCGGTCTCGATTAGACATAAATTGCTATTTTTTAATGGCCCGAAGTTAAAATGACACTTGCGAACATATTTTATCCGAACATTTTTGCCCAAGATATAAAAAAACTGACAAATGCTGACTCCATGGGACATTCCAATGCTAGGCCATGAAAAAAATCTCAATTTATGTCTAATCGAGACGAGGTTTTAATATGATAAGGAAATCTTTCTACTGTAAGATTACCAAATCTGCTGAGAGCTCCACTATTCCACTATCACTAAATTAAACTCGAGGAAATATCAAATCATTCTGTAAATTAAATCGTTATTTAGGAGCTGTCTGTAAAATACGTTACACTTTTAGACGGGATCTGTGATAGTGTGGCGGCGGTATTTAATTCCAAAAAAAAGGTATTTATTATTTTTAATAATACACTAATATTTGTCGTCTGAAAGTGTTGCTGACGAAAATTTGGAGACCTTTATTGCGATTTCAAACAATCCTTTAAGAATAATTTTCTGTAATCGGTCAAGACTAAAACCTTGATTCTGATAGAACTGCGACACACTTGGGATTACGCGTGCCTTTTCTAACCTCTTTTATCAATATTCGGACAATAATATTATAAATATACAACTTTAAAAAATATCGAAAAAAATCATTTCAATTAAGAATTGAAAGTCTTAATACCAAAAATATGAAAACACCATGCTCGTGACGTAATATGCGGAAATGAACGAACTTGGAAACCGGGAATAGCCTACCCTTAGTACTTTTTTTTATCATGCGAGAAAACCATGGGCCTATACGATGATATCGATCGGCAATTGCCTATTGTTGTTAGTAGAAAACGCTAACAACAACACACAAGTTTTGTTGTTAAAAAAAAAAACGTTACGATCGTACTCCATAATAGGCCCCCACAGGTCGAATCGCGTACGGTAACAAGTGATACTGACTATCACCCGTCATCTTTTGCGACTTGGTAGTGCAAAATTTCTAAAAGTTTTAATTAAAATTTGGTCAAAATGCTAATAGTTGCCATCTTATGAAGAATTGACGGGTGACGGGACAATTACCATCAACTTTCACGCAATTTCACCTCGTTTTTTGGGAGTGCGCAAACTTAAGTAAACTAGCCGTGAGTATCTAGACCAGGCATCATCAGCTAGTGGCTCGGCTGGCTTATCACACATATTGGCTTTAACAGCGTAGCCACTATAATCGACCTTTTATTGTGTGCTGTAATACTTGTGTGTGCGGCTTCGGATCGCAGGAATAAAACGAATCGTGATTTGAGTTGGAATCGGGGCATTATTAGCATGACGCATTTCATTTTAAATCAGTTCGTGTCAAGCCATTGCCGTGGGAGGTTGTGTTTCATTGAACTGTATTTTAATTTGTAGTGGTTATAAATTTTGATTGTAAAGGGAGCGACAGTTACTTTGATGGCCCCTGATCTAGACTAAGAACGAATCAGAAAAAAGTTTAGTCAGTTATGGGTGTTACATAAAATACGTCACGAATTTCGGGGAGAAGAGGTTGGCGGTTATGTGATAGCGATATGAAATCCCATATTAAAAATTGGGAAAAGGCATTATAAGTTGAGTTAATATTGAAACCTTTCTAATTTCCTAAAAATAATATCCAGATAAGGAAGATCTTAAAATTTTAGTGAACCCCAATAATCTCCGTTTAATTGCATTGTCCGACTTTTGACGACAGGCAAACAAATTTGAACACTTTTCCTTCTACAAAAGGTTTTTAGTCGTCCAAGTGGACTAGCAAATAAGAAGCATGTAAAAAAGGATAAACGTTTAAATTTCTTTTGGCTACCCTCAAAAAATGTGAAACGCAGAGCACTTGGTATGTCATAATTCTAAGTAAGAATACGGTTCACTTCCTAAATTAAATGGAAAGAAAAATTTTATAAAACCGAAGAGCAAAAAAAGGAGGAAACCATAAACGATGACCGCCAATAAGCCTGATTCAATTAGAAATTTTAACACGTTGGCTACCATGTGAGTCACCGGTGATCGCAGCGTGTCACCCACAGGGACAATGTGAGTCACCGGTGTACACACACTATTGTCATTACCGTCAGTTTCTCAAGTTCCATGGTTGAGTGCAGTCGCTCGTGCGGTACAAAGGGTTTTTTTGTGGAGCATATTTCATGTGAAAAATTTGTTGTGTGCAAAAGTGAAATAAGAGTTTGAGTCACCGGTGACTCACAAAGTACAGAAATGATTTTTGCGTTTTTTCCCAGTGTATACTAGCGGAGTAAGCGTTTTTTTGGCTGGTAGCCAAACTAAAAAATGGTCGGGTCGATAATGAAAATATAGAATAAATAATAAATAAATAAAACAAAAATTTAATGTTGTTTTTTGATTTATATAATTTTTATGTAATTACTCGAGACTTTGTTTTCGTATAAGAAAATAATTATTAAAATAATATAATAATATCATAAAACCAAATAACAAAACAAAAATAATTAAGAAATAGTTTACAACTAACCAAAAAACAAAATAAAAATATATTTTCTAGGATTATAAATAATAATAATAATAAAATTAAATTAAGAGTAAATAAAAATTGTAAATTTTTTAATGGGGGATTGGTTAAGTTGTCTGTTGCACTCTAATATTATTTTTATGCAAAAAAAAAATGTTTTCTCTTTTCTCGTTTATATAAAGTTTATGTTTAATTTTTTTTTTTATTTAGGTTACATAATAGTTATGTGCTTAAGTTTTCATCATTTTATACAATTTCTTGTTTGTTTTCTTTATCTAAATATAAACATGTAAATAAAATTAATAAAAAATAATTCGTAATTTAATTAGAATAATAATTATAGTTATAATTTCTCATTAAATAGGCTTTCGAAGCGAAATATATTTCACTGTGTTTTTCATCTTTGTAAAATAAAAGAACAAATTAGTTTTTTCCCACCATGAAAAATAATTTCATCATTAACTTTTACGCATGTATATGTATGTATATAATTCAATTTAGTTTACTGTAAATATATAATTTCTGTTGTTTTTTCTTTTTGTTTAATAATTTGTACACCCAAATCTGCCCATTCCACGTACAGTTTATATTTCATAAATAAATTATGCACCATTAAAACATACGAGGTCGGTCTTTGTCTCTCGCTTTCTAAACTCATCGATCAACTTAATTTAATTAATTTTTTTTTAATTTAAATTTCTTTCAATAGTATCTTTGTCTTCATGCTATTTAATTATAGTATTTTTCTTTTTAATTTAATTCTTATTCGTTAGAAATTCTCATTTAAATCTATTTAACATAAAAAAAAATTTCCTAATATTTGGCCATCACAACCCTTACAAAAATACAAAATATACAATTGTTTTATTTCTATTAATGAAATTTTATGATCAAAAGAAAATCATGTGAATAAAAATTCTGAAATTATAACATTTATTAGCAAAATATATTTAAGATAGTACAGCGTTGAAATTACTTTGAAGTTTGTAACACAATTAGTCTATTTTTCTTTTCAATATAACAAATGTTTGAATTTTTTTTTAATAAAAATCGAGGTATTATTAGTCAAGTGCTGAAATCTTTAGAATCATATTTCATTCAATTCATGTATATTATGGCTCTTTTTCAAATGTCCTGTTAACACGAATACGTAAGTTCATTGATAGTTTGAGATTTTTTTTCACAAAATTTTTTTTAATGCCTTTCGTTGTAATCAACAACTGTGATGTGGAATTAGTACAGAAAAATTTAAACTACAAATAAATAAAATTAATAAATATGCAATAAATGTCTATTCTAAAAGTATTGGCCCTGATTCTGATAGAGTTTCGACACGACAAAGGTCATGAGAATTGACTTGACTGGAATTTCAGAATGGCCAGCAAAATATGATAGGAAAAAGATTTTCAACAAAATTCGAAGAACTTGAGATTGTTTCTTACTTTATATATTAATATTTGGACAATATATTACAAATACACAACTTTTAAACAAAGAAAATTCGTATTAATAAGAAGCGATGAACTTGTGGAAGAATAAAACGGAATCGCAAGTTGCGATTCGAAGGAGAGTTGTGTTGTTTCAAGTGACAATTTTACAAGAATCGGGATGTATTTCCTAAGCTCGTTTCCACCAACAAATCAAAAAAATTTAAAACTTTACCAAAACATTTTCTCTGATAACTACTATTTTCGCAATCGAGACAAACCAAAGTGATGTGTACCAAACCAAAGAGGGGACGATTTAAGATTTTTGACAGACTTTTCTAGATCGTAGGAGGTAGGAACTGGAGGTCATTATAAGGGGTTGATTAGGAATAAGAAATTGTCCTCCTAAAAGTGTGACGTATCTTATATTTTATGGACAGTCCCTTAGAAAATTGTTAAATTCTCGAGGGAGTCGATAAAAAGATTTTTTTTGGAGCTGTACGGCTTAGAAAGTGTGCGGCCGAAGTTTTGAGTCGTAGGCGTTATCAAGGCTTCTGCTCTTGACGGGTAGCAAACCTTTCAAATGCCGCATTGCCATCTACAGTTTGCAACGTAAAACTTTTCTAAAAATCTTTCAATTTTGAGTTTTAATAAAAATGTTTTCAAACTTCCAATCTTTTCAAAAAGATTTAAAAGGGATTGTAATTTTTAGCTTGAACACGATTGCCAATGCTCTTAATTTATGAAAATGTCTGAATATGAGCAAATCTTCGCCAAATAATCTATATAAGTACATACAAAATGTTTTTTTAAATCCCTTTGTACGGGAGAGGGAAAGTAGTCCGATTGGATTTTGATGTATGGAACGATTATGTAAAAACATATTCTAAACACATTTTGTCTTTATTGATTTTTTAATATGCTTTAGAAAATCGCACAAACTATTTGGTTAGGAATGGTCCAATTTAATTTTGATGTGTGAAAAATGTTTGTAAAATCTTCTTTACACGGTATTTATGAGAAACCCAATTGTAAAAAATTTCAAATTTCCAGCTCAGTCCTTTCGATAGTTATGGTGTTCACGGACAGACAGACGGGACATACGAGAAATCAAAATCTTTTTTAATACCAAACACCCTGGGCACCAATCATGTATTCCGACGCGTCTCTGTCTTTCGACTTCGACGCAGCTTTTGACTCTTGACTTCGCCATATCTGCAGCTTGAAATTTCGCGAAATCGTCACCATGAATCGAAAGGTGATTCTGACTCTCATTCCAGGAAATTTGAAGCTGCTGATATGGCGAAGTCAAGAGTTAAAAGCTGCGTCGAAGTCGAAAGACAGAGACGCGTCGGAATACATGATTGGTGCCCTGGTGTAGTTCATTTTTTGTGTCTGACGATTAGTTCGATGCGTTACAAAGGGTATACTAAATCTAATATACTTTTATATGATTCTCCAGTCTCATAAAAGCATTAAATCAATTAAGCAGAACTTGAAATATTTTATGGGCTTTATCCAAACGCAATGATTGCGATATTGCAGATATCTCTAGACATGATTAAACAAAAACAAGAAACTAGTAACAAAATTTAAAAAAAAGTAACTTTCAAAAACAACTTTTAATTACGAGCTGATCATTTTTTTACATTTTGTTTTACAGGAATCGTGAATTTCTATTTATCATTGTAAAAGTAAAATAAAAAAAAAAATAAAAAAGATTTCGTAGTGATCCAGAAGCAAATGCAATTAAGTCTTCTTCGGAACTTCTTAAAAAAAAAATATAATCGTTTTGTAAATTTTTTAGTTCATGCGTGCAATGCGAGCATTTAGAATATTGCTTGTCATTTCAGTTTTTTACATTGGTTTTCACGTGTTTCAAAGATTGTGACTTCAGGAGCATTATAAATGCTTCCCAGATTGTAATTGCACATACATTTATATTTCTTTGTGTTTCATGGAGTATTCAACTTGATGTAAGCCTTGTGAAAACTGTGAAAAACGACTACTTATTCGTCAAATTAAAAAGAACAGTAATTCGTTTTATTAACTTAATAGCATTGACTACTGAACCAATCACTTTCAAATAAATTTCAACAATTTTTAGAACCAAATGAATAATTTTTTAGTGTACACAATTGCTGTTGTTGATTACTTTTGCTTCGGGTTAATCATATTTCGTTCATCTAAAATTTCACAGCCTTTTGTTGTATCAATATTTATTGTTTTATTTTATTTATGCTATTTATCAATTTTCGTTTTAGGTATTTGATAATTTCTAACAAAATAAATAATTCTCTGATTGTACAAATGATTTTATTTTGGATTGTTTTGAAATAAAAAGCCATTTAATTGTCTAACACATATCAAAATAATAAATAAAACTATTCACATTTTTCCATACTTTTACTAACATGTTGGAAGAGAAGAAATGAAACAAAATTTAGAACTACATAAAAGGCAAGGCGCTTGAGGGAGAAAACCATATAAAAACCATTTAATTGGCGTTGGTAAAAAATTAATTTCAAAATTGTAGGCTGAATTAAAAATAAAGGCACGCATTTAAATTAATAAGCGAATAATAAAATAATAATAGAGATTAACCACTTTTGTAATCTCAGTAAAAAAATAAATTAAAATGTTACAACAATTTACTTTAATCTTAGCTAAAGAAATAATTTTGTATTTTATTTTTGTCAAAAATTTAAAACGTTTTGATTGTTTTTATCTCAAATGATTGAAATTTTTCTTATTTTCTTGTATATTTCGCATTTGTCCACAAAAAATGTGTGTTTCTATGGTTTTTTTTATATTAAAATAATTTAAAGAACAAAAATAATAATGATAATAATTTATTTTCCGTTCTGATCGCCTTTTATTTTTTTCAAAATTTCATCGATTATAATCACTTATGATTCATAAAAAAAACTCTTTATTTTGCTTTAATTTTTTTTTTGTCACAAATGTTTTTATGATAATTAATTAACATGCTAATCAATTAGTAGTGCTCCTAAACAATAATAATAATAAAAATTACATTACCTAAAATTATTAATTATATATTTATTTAATTTAAATATTTTATGCATCCATTTTTTCATTTACGTGTTTTTTCTTTTTTCTTTTTATAAACCTTTCATCTCAATCATTTCATTAAATTATTTACAAAAGATACTTTTTAAATATTTTTTTCATCTACGTTTTGTTTTAATAATTCTTTGAATTTCCTCTTCATATACATAAATATGAATTGTTTTATTTTTTGATAATTAAACTAAAATTAATGCGATATAATGTTGTTTTTGTGGTTTATTTTGTTTGTTTTGTGATTATGATTTCAATTTTGTTGTTGTTTATGTTTGATGTGTGTGTGTGTGTGTGTATGTTTTTTTTTCAATTGGTGATTTCCTTTGTCATTTTTTTCTTTTTACTAATTTTTTTTTTCAATTTCCATTATTAAAATTGTGTATATTTTTTTTTTGTTGCAAATCTCATTATTTCTATTTAATATAATAATTACAAATAAGGGGGGAATATATTAAACTAGTCATCATTTTCATATTTAACTAAATTTCATCAATTTTTTTTTGTAAATTGGTTTTTTTTTACAAAAATTACATAAGTTTCTATGTATGAAAAATTGTTCCATTGGAAATTGGGTTTTTTTTCATTTTTGCTTGCTTTTGGTTATTGTTGTTGTTGTTATTTTGTTGCTGTTGTTCTTGTCGGTTATTTTAGTTTTGTTTATTTTTATTAATGTTGGTTATTATTTACATTTCCTTAAGTTTTTGAATTCCGGCCTGTACGTAACGGAATAATTCACATATTGAGCTATGAAGTGTTAATGGTCCGTTATCATGATCCAGAGCAATAAAAAAATCTAAAATAAAGACAAAAACTTAATGTTAGCCTGTGTTATCTATCTAAAACATATTTTAGAAATTTGTAAGGTCTGTTTATTGATCCCAGTTGGACTTATGACAATTGGTAATGCCACGTTGAACAAAAATGTTGATTGTTCCGGTTTCACGCGAAAATTTCGTATTTTGCAGAAAAATCGTTTTTAAATTTAAGGCATTTCTCCATCGTAGAATATAATTAATGGGCTTTATTTCTCTTTAGTTGTTATTTAAAAATTCATTCTATGCGAATTTCAATATAACTTAGCACAATAGAGTAAGTTCGGGTATTGTGGTACACCTTCTTTTATTTTCATAATAAATCACTAGTTTTTAAAGCAATTATGCTAAAATTTTGTTTACGATACCTCAAGAGGCTTGCCTATAAAATTCCACAGCAATGGTACCAATCATAAACATAAAAACAAAAATATGATCAAAAAAGTACACTAACTGAAAAAGTCGTCCTTCGAAAAATGTGGTATACTGTTTCTTCCATACAAATATTTAAGGCGGGTAATGTGGAATACTGTTTCATCCATTCAAATATTAAATATTTGTATGGAAAAAATAGTATGCAACATTAGCCGTTTTCACCATGACAAACCAAAAAAAATGATTTCTTGGTCAAATTCGCCGCAATCCAAAAATGTTTCTTTCAAGAACCAAATGTGTTGTCTAAATAATCGTTCACTGATTCACAGTTAAAAAAACAACTTAAAGTTGGCTTTCGAGATTCACTTGAATGTGGAGACAATAAAATTTTGATTTTGCTCAAAAACGTTTTTCAGAAAATTCCGGTATAACCTGATAAAACAAGGACTTTTCAACACCAACAATGGTTACCGAATTTCACAAATAACAGTTTTGTATGTTTGATTTTGCGATGCGACATCTCATATCCGAGAAATGATGGTGTACCACATTACCCGCCTATACCACAATACCCGAACTTACTCTAGTTTCGAAAAATTTCGATAAAATTTTGTACACCGATTTCGATAAAATTTTGTACACCGGGACAATTACTTGCAGAACAAATACTGATATTTTACCTTCCCCATATGTTTCGGTACTCCTACCCCGATAACTTTTTGAAACCTTCGATCGATTTTGTTGGCTAAAATATCACGCATTCAAAAATCTGTCAATTGAAAAAATGCCCCTCCGGTGTCCGTAAATCCCCTCTTTAACTTTTCACAAGATCGATGAAGGGATTCTGATCGGGTTTTCGCCACTGGTAAATAATGCATTAAAACACTTTTGAACATTTTCGGGGCTCTAATTTTTTTTAATGGAATCTGATGTGGAAACATTTAAGAGATTTTGAAATTCTCCGGCCAAGTAGATTTAACCAAAAGGAAATATAATAAGACAAAGAAAGATATTAGGAAAGTGATTTTAGCAACCCTTTCCGTAGTTTTAAAAAAACACTTAAACGCGGCAATGGCAGGGTGACACATTCTATATTGATTTAAACTTAAACCATTCCGACAGTGCAGTAGCCATATCGACAACTGCGCAAATTTAGGGTATTTGGTTGAAAAGGCCAATTGGTAAGTGAATTTTACAATCAAATTGTTTGCCCCAAGTCCAACTCCCGAAGATTTACCCCACATTTTTTGGTGTTTCAATTGAATTACAGTGAAACCTGTATAAGTCGGAACTGCATGGGACTTGGGCTGGAATCATGTATCTCGACGCGTCTCCGTCGATCGACTTCGACGCAGCTTTTAACTCTTGATTTCACCATATCAGCAGCTTCAAATTTCCTGGAGTGATAGTCAAAATCACGTTTCGATTCATAGTGACGATTCCGCGAAATTTCAAGCTGCAGATATGGCGAAGTCAAGAGTTAAAAGCTGCGTCGAAGTCGAAAGACAGAGACGCGTCGGAATACATGATTGGTGCCCAGGAAATTTGTCTCGCTTACCAAAAGTTCGGCCTAGATAGATTTCACTCTAAGAAGATTTCAGATTCTCTGTAAATTTTTTTTTTTGCTTACCTGTGTGGTTCCCCTTTCGAATTAGAGTATCAGCTTGTTCCCATAGATCGTGACAGCTTGCCAAATAACTGAAATACATATTTTGCCGCTGAAGAGCGACATGCACCTAAAATCAAATTTAAATTTTTCAAATTAATTTCTTGCAAGTAAAAAATTGAGGTAATGGAAATGAAAGAAAATTTTTTTTTTGAAATTTAGATTGAATTTTAGAGAATAATCTAGCAAATAAATAAAAAAGTAATGAAAACAAACGCTGATGTTATAATACATCTGCGAGACATACCGCAAATGGAACCATTTGACATGGTGGCGTATTCGAACCAGATCCTTGTGAACAAACAGAGCTCGTTGGCGATATGGAGCAAGGCGTGTTACCATTTTGCAAATCGGTAACTAGTTTATTAAAGAATTCATTGGCTATTTTCTGTGTTTCTCTGCTCTCCTGTCGTCGCATCTTATAAAGTTTTAACGATATCAGTGACTGGCACCGAAGGCTATTAATCAAAAGAAATCAAAATTAAATCACTGTTTATATAAAATTGAATGCCATCTCAATTTACCTTAATATCGCAACTTTGTTGTGATTGTCACCTTGTATTGTTGATGCGGTTTGTTGATTACGAAACTTAGTTGATATATACCTAAAATGAATAAAACATTTTATTTAATTACAATCAAATTCACTAAACATTTGTCCATAAAAAAAGTCTCAATAATTTTTTTTCAGAATCCCTTCGCTAAATATGTAAAATACGTTACATATTTAGCGAAGGGACAGCTCGAGGAATATTTAAAATGAAAATAAATTGAAATGGATTTGTTTCTCACTTGATTAAAGCCAAAGTGTCTTTGTACATTGTAAATGCAGCACCTTCAGTACGTTTATCCATTTGCATGGCAGCACCGGCTAAAAGGAAATATAAAACGGCTTCCAGATAAAGTATTGATTGATCAAATTCATTGGTCTCCTTATCAGCGGCATGTTTTAGCCGTTTCGCTTCATTCAGAAAATGTGCATGGTCCCTGAAAATTTAAAAAAAAAACGGAAAATAATGAATTTTGATATTTTTTTTTAGAAAACTAGAGAAGATTAGATTAGATTCGGTTGAGAACGCAGAAGTTGACACTGCGCTCCACCCCATTTGTGAAATTGAGGAAAAGTTTTAAATGAAAAAATGTTTCTTACCATATATCCTCCTTCATAAAATCATCTTTATTACTTTCGAAATAAGATTTGTAAACTTTTGGTACAGGGGGTTGCTGTGTTGGCGGTGGCAAAGCGATTTTATCAGATAACCGATCGTGATTGGTTGGTGGTAATCGATCTATGGCATCAACCTGGAAAAAAATCAATTATTTTAGTTTTAAAAAAAAAAACGAAAAAAAAACAAATTTGAAAGAAATCAATGATAACCGCCAAAACTCACCTGTGATCCCTTTTTCCTCTTCTTCTCCTTAAACGGACTTGAACTGGAGCTGCGTTTTCGTCGACTCTTTGGATTGTAGTCATCGCTACTAGCAGATTGTTTATTACTATTTGGCATTGGTGATAATTTTTCTACATCATTGACAGCGGCCGCTGCCACAACAACCGTTGGTGGTGCTGAACCAGGCGCCGTTGTAACGGTCGCTGCCGCTACATTATTGAATTCATGCTTAATTAATTGTTCTTGTTTCACAGAGCTATTGTTACATTTACTATTATTATTATAAATATTAAATTTATTATCCGAATGTACAAATGTCGCTGAAGGCTTGTTTGGATTCAAATAGTTATACTCCTCAAATTCGGATTTAATTGATTCGCTTTTAATGCCACTACCTTTAATTGTGGCTGTTGATGACGCCGACGATGACGTCGTTCCAGATCCACCCATCACCTGCGGATCATCAGATTTCGAGGAGAGACCAGCGCCGCCTGGTCCAACACCACTTAAATTAGCATTACTGCTACCACCGCCACCACTACTGTTATGGCAATTCGGTGTGAGCCGGGAATTCGATTGCGGTTCCTTGCTGTAACTGCCGCTGCTACCGTAGCTGGAGTACGTGCCATTATTACCTGGCATTGGTCCGGTCGTTAGAGAGTTCTCTGAATCACGATTCGCTATTAAATTACTGCTATTAGTGCCAGTGGTGGTTCGATTCGACATTGAAGACATCGTCATATCATTAACTAGTCTTGACTTGCTGCTGCTGTTCGGAGGACCTGCCGCTGCCGCTGAAATGGAGGAACCTTTTCCATCCAGACCAGCGGCACTCGAATTGTCCGAACTTCTGTGCGATTTCGTGCTGCTGCGCGAAACTGGACTTCTCAGTCTTTCGTCGTCATCGATGCTTTGAACTGATGTTCGACCACTTCGACTCGGCACTGTTAAGGCGGTCAGTGAAGATGAGGATGCGATCGGATTCGCAGCGGACATCGACATATCTCTAGGGCTGTCTCTGCGATCCCGCATCATGTGATACCATTCCTCTGGCACATGAATCAGCCGGGATAATTCTATTTGGCAAATTAGTGACGTCAAACCGGTTGTCGATCGACTATTACTGGTGTTATTATTGTGTGAAGTTTGCATTTTATTGGGTGTCATCACCCGTTCTGGTGTCCTTATGTTGCTATTAATTATGTTATTGTTAATATTATTGTTGCTATTATTATTAAGATTATGATTATTGCTGATTGATGCTGATGCCGCCGCTGCTGTTAAGGATGACGATGTCGTACGCGGTGATTTTATATTAAGTGGATTTGAGTTGGTTTGTGAAGCATCATTGCTTGATTTGATAAAGGCTCCTCCCGCCGACAGTAATTTCTCATGACTATTACTTGTGTTGTTATTATTGTGATTAATATTATTATTATGAGTGGCAGATCCATCCTTGCTTTGTTGATTAGGGAAACGAAATGTGGTTAGATTTGTTGGACTCTTCTTCGAAGCGACATTCTTGACTTGTGACGATTCCTCCGATTGGTCCACTATAAGTACCTGACCTTTGCCCTTTGCACCGCCTTCGCCTTTTGTCGGGCCAAGCACGAACAGTTTCCGTAGTGTATCACTTTTATTCTTATCACTTTTTCGCTTGTCAGGCTTTCGCTGTAAATAGAGGGAAATTGTTTAATAAAATATGCAATTTCTACTGATAGTTTTTGTGAGATTCAGTCATGGTTTACTTACTTTATCACGTCTTAGGTCATCACTGTCGCTGTCGGAATGGTCATTGGAGGATGATGTTAAGGCAGGTGATGGTATCCTTTGACGAGGTGAAAATAATCGACTAAAATATAAGAAAAATAAAATATTCCAATTAGCATTGCTTTTTGAGTAAATCTATCATTGCGTGTTTGTCTGTCTGTATGTTCGCGGCTTTTGAACACTAAGTTAACCCAAGGCTCTTTTTTAAAAGCTTTTATTTAGCTCACTTTTTCCTCTGTCTGTTTGTAAGGGTCAAATATTGTAACTAAACTTTGACACACATTTCCACACATAAATTTGGTAACTCCAGTGACAATACAATATGTATATACGCACACATCAAAAAACAAAATGGCGGCTGTTAGGCGCCATGTTGTATAAATTAATTATACCAAGTATCAATCGAGTAAGCTCGTAAATGAAAGCGGTCAGAGGCAAAGCTCGAAGTTATTTTCCTAAAAAATCTTCATAAATTGTTTTAGAGGACCGTCAGAGACGTAAAAAAGTGAAATAAAATGAGAGCGGATAAAAAACTAACAAATAATGCGCCGCAGGAGAAAACGTTGAAGAAAAACTTTTATGTTTAATGGAAGCCTCAAAAAAAATCGCAGTTACGTCATTGATAAACACTTGAAAATTCCCACTTACTCATTGGCTGGCGGCTGTGGTGATTCTTCGTAGTCATCACTATCGTCTCCACCTGGATCCGGTCGCTGATCTGTTGATGGTCGCTTATGAATTTGTAGCAATATTCGACTATTCACGGACGTCGTCGTCTCTGGTTTCGATGGCGGTGCTAAATTCAACTTTGGTGGGGTGGATTCATTTTCCGAGGAGGAATCCGTCGTATCCAACATTTCACGACTTTTCGCCGTTGAATTTTGACGTGAGGTTCGCCGTCGAACTTTCTTGGAATCCTTTTTATTGGGCGTAGGCGCTTTAAGTGATGTTGACGATGTATTGCCGCCACACGGTACTTTCTCTTTGTTCTTTCGCGGTGGACGACCTCTAGTCTTTTTCTCTTGGTCAACAGATTTTGATCTAAAAAAAAAGTAATGTGAAAAAATATTGTAGAAAAAATTCAAACTTAAATGAATTTTAGTGGCAAAAAATTGAGGAAAAAGTTGTAAAAAACTTCAATTTAGTTTACCTGCTTCTTCTTGAAGTGTTAGCACTTGAGAATTCATCTTCTTCATCGCTGGAGATACTGTCCGGCTTTTCTGGTACGACCTTTTTCCGTCGAACTTTCTTAACGGACTTCTTAACGGGTGATTTTTTTCGTTTCGCCTTCTTCTTCTCGGCCTCAGAGTTTGTATCGATCTCGGAGACGGGTTTAATTGCTGCTAATTCCTTGGCTACAGCTAAGACACTCTCGATTTGATCAGACTCAACGGTATCCGAATGTTGAACCTTTTCAGGACTTGATGAGGGACTTTTTTCTAAAATTGAGTTGGAGTTTAGTAAAGGGTAAACATTTTTACAAAAACCAAAAATGGAATAGTAATTACATTAAAATTCCCTTACATTATTAGTAACATGAAGAAACTCACCAAATGTTTCACTTTTGATTTGTTGTGGCTGAAGTTCAACACCTTCACTGACGTCCAGCAGTGCATTGGCTTCACGTTTCACATCAGCTGAATTTGGATTATTGCTAATACTACGAAATGTCGTTTGTGGCGGTGATAGATTATCATCGATTGCTGTTATTGGTTCATGCTTAATTATTGGCTCATTTGAATGCGAACCGTCGTGCGGTGAGGGCTGTATCACTTCATTTTGAGCTGGATTTGATTTGAAAAACGAACTCAAGTCCCATTTGTTTGTTTCTAAAATGTTAAGTGAAGAGAAATGCGCATTAGATGGGATTTTTTTTAAATTTATTTTGAAGAGTCGACAATAACAGACACAGAGTGGTGAATAATGGGAAATTTTTCACTTACGATTTGATGTTTCGCCTTTGGTTCCATTAGACTCTTCACTTCCTGACTCACTAGATGCTGATTCTGAGGATTCACTTGTTGCGTCGTTAGTTGGTGACATTCTGTGGAGGGAAATATCGAAAAATCAGTTGAGTTTACTAGATTGAACGAGAGTTTATGGGAGGGTGATTTTAAATAAAAATACAAAAATGACATCAGAATAAAAAATACTTTCATTTTAACAAAAAAAACTTTTGATGCTTCAGTTTTTTTTTTACTAAAACCTAGCAGATATTAAATAAAATCTGAAACAGTAGATTTTTATTGAGAAATACTGGTATTTAAAAAAAATAGTTTTTTGCGATTATCTCGAAAACTAACGGTATTCCGATGCTTTAATGCAGGAAATAAATTAAAGAGAGTAATTTTTGCTTTTTACAATTATCCGATATCTCTTACCGTTTTCGAGATATTTTCATTAAAATTCGATTAAGCTTTTGCCTGTACCCACATAAAATTTGTGTTTAATTTTAAGGGGCTTGTGCACATATTAATCCTAAGAAACAGACGAATGTTTAAAAAATATGACAATAATTGATTATCTCTACTTACTGGTCAACCGATGTTTGTCTTTTGCGTTCGTCCTCGCTATCTGATAGCTCCAAATCATCTAGAACCCTATAAGAAGAATTACTAGAATCAAGAGTTTTATTAATTTCCTCATTTGAAACATACGTTGGCTTAGGCACACTCTTTTCCCGCTCTAAAATTAGAAAAATAAAACAAAAAATTCGAATTAAAGATTTGAACACAATTGATTTAAATTTTTTATTTTTTTATTCAGAAAAAAATTTGATCAATCAACTTACGTTTATTGATAGGCGGCTTGAACAATGGAGGTAATTCGGCATACTAAATTTTTTTATGAAATAGAAATGGATAAATATGAGCTTATATTGCAAATTTAGGAATTTTACAAAATGCAATGTGAAACGTTTTAGTGCTATGGGATGACAAATGCGTTGTCTATGCGTTTATTTAACAATATTTCAACTCCACAAGAAAACTTTATTCACAAGACCAAAATTTGCATCATGCTTTTGCAATAAAATTCTTTTGTGGAGGCAGTATGGTTTAAATTTCTCTGCCAATGTCGAAAAATAACGCAATGTCGCACTTGGTATGCCATAAAATTCACTTATATTTAATAAAAACATAACAACTTAAAAAAAACCATAATAAAACATAGAAATTTAATTTGTTTTTCACCATAAATTTTACCTTATGAGGATTTGGTTGGCCTAATCTGAATATGTTTTCGTTTTCCTTTCTCGGTGTCGCTGCAATCTCCGTCAAAGGTGTATAAGACGTTGGTAACGTCATTTCCTTGAGGATATTCTCAACATCCCCATTGGATGGCAACGATGATGACAGTAACAAACTGCTTGGACTATCGTTTACGATACTATTGTCCATGGGAAATTTGGGCGCTTTCGGTAAAGGCGCTTGAAATCGTCCATTCTGGATTTGTGAACTGGCGTTTTGAGACACTGTCGAACCGCCGATTAATGACGACATTTTGTCGCTGGACCTTCCGTTTGGCATCATTGATTGGGGCATTGATTGCGGTGGCAGCATCTGCTGCGAGGACGACTGGGAGGGGGGCGGAGGCGGTTGCAACGGTGGACCTTTGGCTAATGCAATCCCGCTGCCGTGAATGTCATGCTGCTTCACTGGCTGGCCTGGATAGCCGCCACGTCCATTGTAGGCAGGTTTGTTGTCCGCTGGCTTTACGAACGCACCCCGTGAGATTGGTGCGTGCGACTGGTGGTAGTGGTGCGGGGGCGGCTGTTGTAAAGGGACCGCGTTTCGCGGATTTGGAATTGGTTGCTGCTGTGATTGCAGTGCGGCCGCTTGCTGTGCCGTCAGCGAGGAAGACGTTGAACTGGAAATTGGCGGCGGCTGCACAACAGGTCGCTGATTGGCTGGATTCGTTGAGATGCCAATACAGCGCTTCTGCTCTATTAAGCGTTTCACTAGCGAATAGTCGCCCAGTTTTGATTGAATCCTTGAATCACCTTCAGACGGACTTAACTGGAAATATTGAAGAAAACAAAATGTATTAGTTGAGAGGTTTTTTGTTACTTTTTGTGAAAAATTACGTTGAAAAACCCCGAGCATTACTGCATATATTGCCTGCTCGAGATAATTCGAGCGATTATGAAAAAGTTCCACTATTTGTCGTAAATTTCTCAAATTGTATTTTTATTTATTTATTTTAATTAATGTTAGTTTACAAAAAACTATCAAGATTTTGTTCTCAAATTGTATTTTTAATAATATTTTTAATATTGGGCTGCCCATAAAAAAAGGTGACTCATGAGTGATATGATAGAAATGAGATAGAGGAAGTAAAAGCGACGGAGGGGCAAGTAACGGAAGTGTGAGGGTGAGGAAGATAACAATAAAGAGAAGAGGGAGAAGAGAGTGATAGAGAAGAACCGATTGAAGGAGGAAGAGAAAGGGAGATAGGAAGGAGAAGGAGAGAAGAGCCTTTGAAAAGGCAAAAAATTATTGTACCATAATTTATGGTCACCCCTGTCTTCTCTATTGTAATTAATTTCCAAAAAAGTGGAAACCGTTTTTAACGAAACACTGGCTATAACAATATCGTTATAACCGGTTTCCACCACAATTTCTTTTTAATAATAATTTAATTACAAAAAACTAAGGGGCTGTCGATAAAATATGTCACTTTTTTCAGTTTTCCATGACTAGGAGAGGGGAAGACGGGGGCTCGAAAGGTTAAAATTAAAGTAATGTGTTTTATGAACAGCTCTTATAATCGTTTTCTATATTTGTAAACAAAAAAAACTTCAACTTACTCGTACGGGCGCTGAAAAAAGTGGTAATTCTGGATCGGGATTATGTACCTGTTGCCTTGCAAGTTTATCTCTTTCTCTTCTTTCATTACGTTCGTAATCTTCCATGCTGTAAATGGAAAAATGAAAAAAATAAAGAAAAATTTCTTTTAAAACATAATTGAAAAAGTAGTTTTATTATAATTTCTATTAAATTATTCAACATAAAGTTTGCAATTCACCTTTTTTTGCACAAAAAAAGGAACAACAAAAAGCATAGAACATTAAATTTCATAATTATATGAAATTTTTTTTAAAACAAAATACTAAAAACGATCACAAATGTTTTAATGTTTTGTTAATTACATTTGTTTAGTTTTTTTTACTTTAATTGGCTATTCTTTTGAGTTCAGCAGTTTTGGTTGATTGAAACTAACATAAAGATGTAATAAAATGGCAATAAGTTGCATGATATGCTGTTAGTTTTTTTTAAAATGTTGGATTAGTTTTTTTTTTTAAATTTGTTTTTCAAATTCAATACAACATGAGTTTTATGTGTAGATTAGTTTGTATGGTGGATGTGATAAGGCGTTATGTTTTTTATGCTAGGAATGGCAACAAAAAACATAAGAAAATTCATGCAATCAGCAATGAGATTCGATTTCATTTATTTCTCCTATCATAGCATAGTTTTGTAGAATTAAACATCAAACGACAAATGCAGATATTATTTGAGATGTGCTGTAATATGCGAGGACCGAAGGCAGGTTCACTTGAATTTCTCATTCATTTATTATGGGGGCACGCTTGGGATACACAACAGAATTGATAAGGCGCTAAATTTACTCTATTTTTAACCCGACATGTCCAAGTGCTTGCCGTTAATTGACTTGTCGAGCTAAATACTCATAGAAAAAAACAACCCAGGAACACATACAAACAGCTAAAATGGCAGTAATACAGAATTCTAAATTCTCTCCGACTGATGAAATCCATGTCAACGGTTTGAGTGAGCCGAGATTTTCTTGTTTATGTGAATCTTTTCACACTGTTCCGCTTAGCAAATGATAAAAATTCAAGTGGTTTTTCGAACTATCAAGATCCCAAGTGTTGAACTTTTTTGTTTTTTATTTAGACGCAGTCAAGAGGAATGGAGTTGAAAATTTATCAATAAATAAACAGATGTTTCAGTTATTTTTTTTTGTAAATGTCTCCCGAATTTAATTAAACCCTTTCGGAATTTAAGTAATCCCTTCATTGATCGCCATTCATTTTCAAAGTTTTGTAATGATGTTGAAGCCAATTTCCACTTTGAATCCTCAACATGAGATGAAATGTACAAAAAAAAATCAAAATGTATTGCAGATCGGGTAGAAAACGCACCTAATCTTCACAATTGGTGAATTTTCGTGATGCAGTTCCACATTCTCGCCGAATGTAGGCCAATCACTTTTTTGTAAATTGAATTACATTTATCAAGCTTTAACACGTTGGCTACCATGTGAGTCACCGGTGTACACACACTATTGTCATTACCGTCAGTTTCTCAAGTTCCATGGTTGAGTGCAGTCGCTCGTGCGGTACAAAGGGGTTTTTTTGTCCGTTATATTTTATTCGATTCGTTCGTTTTTGTCTGTATTGATCTTGTGTTCACTGGTGACTCACAAAGTACAGAAATGTTTGCGTTTTTTCCCAGTGTATACTAGCGGAGTAAGCGTTTTTTTTGGCTGGTAGCCAACGTGTTAAATTGTAAATATTTTATTTTTTGCATATTTTATTTCGTAAACTGGTATTTTAAGCCGAATAACAAAAATGCGCGTGACTATGATTTGTCCGCATTCGGCGACAGTGTTGAGCTGGCATAAAACTTACAAGCAGTGATCATATAAAAAGGAGGATATTAAAAACATTTACTGATAAACAAAAATCAGTGACGGAATTGGACACTCTGTTGCATTTGAAAGCTTCTGGTGTAATTTTACGTAACTAAAAATTTTGGTTCTCAGTGAAAACTATTTTTGGGCGTCTAAAATTTAAGACTTGTTCATAAAATACCTCACTTTTTGGGGGCAGGGCGAAAGGTTTGAAGTGATCTGACGGCAGTACTTAACTCCACACAAAAACCACGAAAAATTGCTACAGGGTAGGGAAGCGGGAGAAGTTCGAAAAGCCTTGAATTAGGCCTTGTCGATTACTAAAAATTTAAAACATAACAAAAGCTATAATTGCCAATCTGGCAATTATTGAAAACCCGTATGGTGATTTAAGTGAATGGCGAACAGTTTTATCAAAATTCCACTATGAAGTCAAACTTTCCAATAAGATTTTTTAAAATTTGTTCCAATCGGATTTTGATGTATGGGAGTTTTATGTAGAATCATATCCTAAATAACTTTTGTTTTTGCACTTTTTTGATAAGATGCACCGTTTTTGAGATATTCACAAAAAACGTTTTCTTTCGTATAGGGGGTAACCCCCCCTAATGGACCATTTTTGCCTATTAATGAACTTGGCCTCGCATTTTACGAAAAACGGATCTGCTCCAAATTTCAAGTCTCTAGTTCAATCCGTGCGCCCGCAATCCGCGCCACAGACGGACGGACGGACAGACAGACGGACGGACATGCAGAAATTAATTATTTTTATCATTCTAAACACACTGGTGTAATTAATTTTTGTGTGTGATGACGGGATCTTGGCGTTACAAACGGTAAGGCAAATCCAATATACCCTTTGGTTTCACCATACGGGTATAAAAAGCTGTTTGGTGGAAGTCGATTTATTGGGGCTTCTAAAACCCAGACACTCTATCGCATTGCGGGGTCTTTCTAACCTGCTTTAAAGCTCACTAAAGCTGCTTTACCGAAATTAGTAGTGATAGCTACTAAATCACGTCTTCTGCTATCAATGAGTAGCAGTCAAACCTTACAATTGTTGTTCAATTCCAAATTAGGGTTCGCAATCTATATATTATTGTGAGTAGAAGAGCATTGGTAGAAAACTTCGAATTTTAGGAAGCCCAAAGCCCACAAAAATTAGGAGAAACATTGCAATTTGGAAATCTTCAAAGATTTGGCTCAATTTCCTTTGGAATAATGCATGTTGATGAGTTACAATACTTTATAGAAGTGACAATTCCCGCCAGGCTTCGCAATTAGTGTAAAACTGTCGATGCAAAACAATTTTTTTAAAAGTTGAATGTAAAGCAGTGGAGATGAAACTCGAAACTTCGGCTTTTGGAGGCTTGATTCCTGCGAAATAGATTTGTCTAGTGCGAATGCTTCACACCACGATTTTAAAAACACACGGCAGTAATAAAATGGATTTTTAAACCGAAAAGCATTCCCTAAACAACGAATTAAACAAACTAGGCGCCTTCTTCTGTCTCAGTGTCAATACAGTAGAACGCGCTTAAATGCAACACGCGTAAATGCAAAACTCGTGTAATTGCACGCAAAATTTGTGCATGGAGGATTTTTAAGCATTTTTCATATAAATATACACGGATAAATGAAACACGCTTAATTGCAATACTTGCTTAAATGCAACCATTTTCACATCCGCAAAAGTATAAATTATATGAAATTTTACACGCTTAAATTCACATGTGCAAAAATGAAATGTAATTACACAAAAAAAAGTGAGTATTGTTATTTTTATTTGATAAAATGAATTCTTAATTAGGTTCTTTGTTTTTGTGTAGCCTTGTTGAATTTAAATGTTTATTACAGGAATATTAAAGTTGCATGTTTATCTTTTACTCGCATAATTGCACATTAATGTGCATTTATTCGTGCTTCCGTGCTACGTATAAATGCAAAACACGGATAAATGCACATAAAATTCTGCGAAATTCGATTTGCATTTAAGCGTTTTCTACTGTAACAACATTTGTCGTTGAGTAAAATTCCTTCAGAAACACCGTAAAAAAGGTTGTTTTTTGTTCGTAGTCAAAAATATTTTTAAAGCAACTTTAGAACGAAAATATAATCGATATAATAAAAATAGAGAGCAGCAATAATGATCCAAGCACAAGGAAGACAGAACAAATAAAATATTTACTTATAGTGATATTGAAATAATAATTAATAGTCACAATTTATATCACAAGACCAGATACTTACTTGTTGGACTATTTTTTCTGATTCTTTTGGTTTTTAAAAAATATCAATAAAAAACGTGATAGTTAAATTAAAAAGTAATCAATATAGTTTAGCTTTAAGCTTGTTTAGCATCCCTTATAATTCGTTTGAATTAAAATGTTGTTTTATCCCAATCGTAATCGAATGGGAGAATTATTTTTCTGTCAAAGTGTGCGTATAATCATTATTTGAATTGATTTGATTTTTTTTACTGCTTCTTGATTGACTTCGATCTGTCAGCGAAAAATCTCTTCACTAGAATTCCTGAACTTTTATTTTGATTTTATAGTTTTAGTGATTTGCTAGTAAAAAAAATTCTTTTCTCTCTCTCTTTTTCTATGGTTGCTTCTTAATTTTTTTCTTCTTGGTGAATTCTTTTTGATTTAATTCGCTTATTATCATAAATTTTATGTTCATAAGATTTTGTTAATTTGAATTAGATTCCATATTTGCTATAGTTATTCCTGCAACAACAATGAAAAGAAAAAAACAAATCAAATGTATTACGAGTGATTAATACAAAATAATTTGCTTTATAACAAATTAGGATATGCTAATTTTTTTAAATATTATTTTAGTGAGCTGTAGTAAATCTCTTTGCTATTCTGCTTTACGTGACTATCCGTAAAACATCTCAGACAGTGAAATTGGAGGGAGTTCGGCGGCAGTGTGACAGGGGTATTAAATTTCATACATAAAATCGCTGAAAAGAGAAATGAGGGGGGAGGGGGGCACAAATTGACATGAACTTCTAAATCTCTTGACTTATTATTTAGGTACAAAATCTCACACTTCCGTTTCCGAGATTTTCACCGTTTCAGAGGTTTTTTTTATAGAATCGTATAGGGTTATTTAACTCACGGAGCATTTTCTCCCGAAAAAATCGCAGGAAACAAATTCCTAAAACCAAAACCTTATTAAGAGAATAGTCTAACCTTTACAAACAGCAATTTGTATCCCGGGCAGAGATGCAAATCTGAGATTTTTATAACAATTTTTGGCATTTTTGCTATTTCCGAGATTTTTTTATATATTTTTTTGGAGATTTCTTATAAAGCGTGTTTTTTTAGACGTGTGGTTTTCAAGAAGAAATAAAACGCATATAATTTAATGTTATGGGCAAGAGTTTAGCTTTATTATAAAGATAAGGGTTTGCCATTATGTTTTAAAAATGATTTCGGGCAAGTGGCCGCCGCGGCTGGCTCGAATAAATTCCAGCCGAGAGGCCCAATTTTCGACCACTTTTTGCAGCAATTGGGGCCGTATGTCAGCAATAACGCGCCGAATATTCTCTTCCAAGGCGTCAATCGTCTCGGGCTTATCTGCGTAGACAAGCGACTTCACATAACCCCACAAAAAATAGTCCAGCGGTGTTAAATCGCACGATCTTGGAGGCCACGCCACAGGCCCACGACCCGAGATAATTTCGTTGGCTGTATGGCATGTAGCGCCGTCTTGTTGGAACCAAAGGTCGTCCACATCAACATCCTCCAATTCAGGCACGAAAAAGTCATTAATCATGGCTCTATAGCGCTCCCCATTGACTGTAACATTATGGCCGGCTTCATTTTTGAAGAAATATGGACCAATGATTCCCTTTGCCCATAGAGCACACCAAACAGTGACTTTTTGAGGATGTAACAGCGTCTGAAGAATGGCTTGTGGATTACCATCCCTCCAAATGCGACAATTTTGCTTATTGACGTACCCATTCAACCAAAAGTGAGCTTCATCGCTGAACAAAATTTTCTTGTGAAAATCGGGATCGGTGGCCATCTCGTTTTGGGCCCATTCACCGAACGTGCGACGCGCTTGATGGTCGTTTGACGAAATGGCAAACCAAACTGAGCATAAATCAAGTGACAACTGTCAAAAAGACCAACTCCGAAAAAAGTAGTGCCAGATTGAAAACCACACGTCTAAAAAAAAACACCCTTTACCATTTTATTTTCTGTTTCCTGCGGTAAAATTACAATTCATAAATCCGTTTTCACAACGAATTCCCTTATCTTTTAATTGTTTTAATTCTATTGATATCAATTAAAGCACGAAATTTAATAATTTTATTAAGGTCTCTTGGCTACTGCACTGGTTAACATCAGACAAGCACAGTAGACAAATGTAATAAGACATTTAATGAGCCCATGTCCTTTTGAATGGATTAATCAGGATAGCTTCAAGGATCGTCAGATAATCACAGATTTCGATTATTTGTTAACAAAGGATTTTCTACGTTTCTCCACGAATAAAAGAGCCAAGTCGAAAATCGATTTAGTATAGCATAGCAAAAAAAAAATATAGAATAAAATCGTGATAGTCGCTATGCCAGTCCTAAAATTTATCACACAAAGACAGAAAATCCACTGGCGAAATTTGATAATAACTTCAAGTGTCGGATTGGAGTATTTTAATGGGGAGTTGGGCTTGGGCACCTTGAGCTTTTCTACTTGACTTTCTTCTTCTTTTTATTGTCGTCTCGGTGTCAATGACGACGACAACAACAACAACATCAGTGACGGTAGTAAACAAAGCCAATTAATCGCTCTATTAAAATTATTAAGAAGACTCACATTGTTGGTTGTTGTTGTTTTTTGGCACAGTTACTAAATAACTCTAAGCTTGGATATTTTTTTTTCCGAACCTTCGTGAACATAATTTGCACACGAATCGGTCGAATTTCGTACCGACAATTAGTAAAATCAATAAAAACCGCTCGAGACTGTTTCAGAAACAAACATCTGTTTTCTGAAATGGTGTGAAATTCAAATTCGTTTATGTCTTTTTCAAGGTCATTCGAATGGGTCCAAACCGAAGAAAAATGTTGTTACCCGGTGGGAAAAATGGGGGTTGAAGGGAACAGTGACTTATCACCAGAATCTAAGATATAATCTCCATTGATGTCAAGTGAGACTGTAAAGTCAATATTTACAATGCTTTGGTTATGAATAACAATCGCAAAACGTAGAGTATATACTTTAGAAAAGGTGAGTTTTGTTGTTTAGTGGAGGGAATCGCTGTTTAAATTGATTTTAAAATTTCAATGAGCGGAACATCAGTCTTTTGGAGTTCTTATTTAACCCCTCTAGTACACATTGAAGTACATATTTTTTAAATTAAAATCTAGAAGTGAAGAAACATTTTTTGGGGGATTTTATTTTCAAATCGCTTGTAAAATATTTAAAAAAAAAGATTCTTTACCCGATAATTGCGAAAGGCATTGCGGGAAGGGGGAATGGCTGGTCTAAAAAGGCGAAAATTAGCGTCACGTATTTTATGAACAGTCCTGTAGGAAAACAATTTCAGTTCTGTTTAATAACATGTGTGTAACCAAGAAGCTACCCCTATGTCAATTTTACTCCCACAAACAATCGGATCTTCCACGTGTTTGAGTTAGTACCAGGAAGACCGAGCCATGCTCGGCGACCTCAAAATCCTACTTTTGCTGATTTTTGGGGAAAAACTAAATTCACATTATCTTTACAGGGCTTTTCCAGAATTTTTAAATTCCCGACCTAGAAAGCTAGAACTAAAACTAACGCGCGATATACAAAATTTTATAGAAATCGGTTGAGTGGTTATTGAGTAATCGCTGTCACCGATTTTTGAAACGTTGTTTTGAGACACCGGGTGAGGGTTATCGAGGGGAGGGAAAAGTCAGGTTTGTAGTGGAAAAATCGAAAGCCCTTAGCCCCCTTAGTGATACTGTAAAGTTTCATTAAGATCGGATCACCCAATTCGAAGATACCAGGCGAGGGGTATCGAGGGGAGGGAAAAGTCAGGTTTGTAGTGAAAAAATCGAAAGCCCCTAGCCACCTTAGTGATACTGTAAAGTTTCATTAAGATCGAACCACCCAATTCGAAGACACCAGGCGAGGGGTATCGAGGGGAGGGAAAAGTCAGGTTTGTAGTGAAAAAATCGAAAGCCCCTAGCCACCTTAGTGATACTGTAAAGTTTCATTAAAAGCGGATCACCCAATTCGAAGATACCAGGCGAGGGGTATCGAGGGAAATTTTTTCAGAGACCTATCTAGATCGATTCCTTGTCCCCGAAAATCCCTAACCCCCAAGTTTCGTGAAAATCGTTAGGCGGGTTTTCGAGATCGTTTGTGCGTCAAATTTAGGATTTTTTTTTATTTTTCTATAAATAATATAGTATGCTCTCTGGATAATCTCTCGAAAAATCCGTGACTAGGAGAGCACCACGTATTTTATGGGGAAACTCTAACGTTAAAATGTGTGTTCCTTGTAATCAAAATCGTATTTAATTTTCCTCTCAATCTCTCAATAAATATCCTCGAATTAACTCGAGCACACCAGTCCTGGTGCTGGTAGGGCCTCTGAATTTAAAAATGAAAAATTAACATCGTTCTTTATAAAACGTTGAATTCATCAAACAATAATCCTTGAAAATCGATACAAATTGATTTAAAGGCCACACAAATTTACATAATTAAAAAAAATAACCCGATGTTTATGACTTCTCATTTTGTGTCCTTTGTGCATTTCGAAATTGATTACTGGATATTAAAAAGTCGACACGATGCGGTAAAAAAGTAAAAACATGACGAATTAATAAATAAAACCACTTGCATGAACTGTTTTCACATTTTTGTGTGCAGCGACTGATGTTGTGTTTTGATCTATCAGATACAGATCGGTAGATAAACATTTTGTGGAGGTCATTTTATGGTTTTCTTATATGCAAATTTAATTACATGACAATTGAATAACTGTGGTACGAAGGAAGGAAAAAAATCTCCTAACGTATTGAGAAACGTTGCCACTGTAAGTTCTAGAAGAGATTGAAAATCTACCAATTTGTTTTGTCAATTGAAAAATGATTATTTTTCAAGTCCTTACGAGATATGTCAACCGCTAACGTCACAGTTGACATAAATAATGCTTGGGTGATCTCACACGCTAGTAAGGTCCGTTTGCTGATACAAGTCATAACTATTTAAGTTGTGCTTAGCCTTCTTAAACCATAGAAATTCTGGCACTTAATAAATTTAAGTTCGATATAAGTTGCTAAGTTTCGTTGGTGCAAACCGCTCTAAAAGAGCTAAGGGGCTGCACATAAAATACGTCACACTAAGTTTTGGCTCTACCCATCAGGAATTACGGTTGATTAGCTGAGAATTAGGCCCACTGGGGATACCTTGCCAAAAAAATGTATTGATAAAGTACTAAAAAAAGCTTTCTTTATGATGAAAAAGGGCGCAAAATTTTGCACAAGGCAAAAAGAAGTTGTACAAGGCGACAAAATTGTGTGGGCTAGCACTGGACAGCCCCGAACTCGCAAATTTATCGACTGATTGGTTTTTTTAGACAGTTAACAATAGAGAGAAGCATTTATTGGAAAATTCTATACATTTGTTGTTCAGAAATCGATCAAGAACATCTTCAATTGATTTTCCACAATACTCAAAGGGTTTTATCGGTCAAAATAGCGTGATCAAAATTTTAATAAATACAATACTTTAGGTACTACAATTGCACATAACAAAGTAAAAACCGTCAGTATAAACTGTTTCATCTATCAGATAAAAACTTGTGCATAAAAAATGTATTGTCAATTATTTTGTTATTATCATTAATTTATAATCAAGTTATATATTGTTGTTGATATGCATTGCCGACATGCGAATTGCTAACGACAATTAGCGACATTTGCTCCAATTCCAAAAAAAAAAAAAAAATATCACGGGAAAATGAAACGCGATGCACGACAAAACATGACGGTAGTGCAAGGGAAGGAGATTAAAATGCATTCCCATCTTTATTGAAGGCCAATTAAAAATCGAACTTGCAACGTGACTCTGTCAATCTAAATTATGTTCACTGGGTGATGGTGGAAAAGCGATTTTTCTTGGTGAAAAATGAACTAAAAATCAAGGAATGACCCCAAGAAAAAGAGATACGAGAAAAAATCCAGTATAAAAATAAAGACGACGAAGGTATCAAGGCGGAAAATCAAATCAGTGTCGTCTAATTAAATTTATGAAATTTTATTATCATATACCGTAGAAGAAAAACAAACGGCAACAAGCAA
This sequence comes from Chrysopilus asiliformis, assembly GCA_964034945.1. NCBI lineage: Eukaryota > Metazoa > Arthropoda > Insecta > Diptera > Rhagionidae > Chrysopilus > Chrysopilus asiliformis. The sequence continues at coordinate 3,761,614 of OZ035960.1, forward strand.
ACTCACATATAAGCAAACTCAAAAATTCGTATAACAGTGGAAATTCCTTTGAAGATTTCGCCCTTGATATTGGTTGGAAAAGCCAGCCCTACGAGATTTGTTTTTCTTTAAATGGTCGAAAAAGTGTCGCAGCAACAAACAATAAATTCATTTCGACGACTTGTTCTCCGCACCGTTTCCCATTAAAGAAAAAGAGCACACAATAATAAAAACAATAATAATGGAAAAGATTAAAAACTTACAAAAAAACCATTCGGAACAAAGGAAAAAAAATGTTTGAAATAATGGGGGCGCCGGATAAGGGAATGTACGAATAAACGAACAAACGTTGTTCGTTGGCTGCTGCTGCTGTTGCTTTTTGCTGCCTTATGCTGGTATTTTGTTAAATTGTATGCGCCCCACGATGATGACGACGACGACGACTGACTTGTACTGTGAAAATATCAACAGCCTAGCCTACCCACCCACCCACCAAACTACCCGCTTTAGAACCTTCCCCTCAAACCGTTCGGCCCCTCGGGTTTGTTCCAACAGACTTTAGCAGGCCCATCTCACGTGCCAATGCCGTTTCGGGCTGGGCAAAGCGGTGACGCGAGGCAAGGCGAGTCTCTAGTCTTTTATATGAGAGTCGAGACTTTTTAAGCTTTTGGCTCCTCTTCTTCAATAATAATACGAAACAGTCGTCGTTATTCTCCGTGCCCGATCTCTCACTCCCTCGGGATCGTATTTGTAATCTCTTCACATCCATTACACTCCCCACAATCTGAGGCACTGTATCCAAACAAAAAAAAAGCTTGCGAGAGTGAGGCGGGAAGGCGAGAGTTACGGTTGTTCGTGCAATTCGAATATAGGCTCTTCTCTTTAACAGGGGCCGGCTGGCGTTCATGGCCACAATCGCATAAAAACATATGTAAAGTGGGGTCAGGCGGCATTTGTCGACCATTCATATGGTGGCTGGGACGATGAGAAACAACTGAGGACGTAGCCAGGGACGAAATGGGATATTGGTAGTTTTCAACATCTTTAAGGACAAGAATCACAATCTCCATTGAACGTATTTTTTTGCATAGATAATTTTCTTATTTTTTGGTCACTCGTATTCAGCTGTCTCACTCATATTTTAACTTTCTTACACGCAGTATAAGGACGTCAAATTTTTGACGTCCTAATTTTGCCTCAAAAACATTTCCTGAGTCGATTGGACCATTATAACAAAAAAATGTCTTTGTGTCTCTCGGTCTGTGTACAAGATCTCTCAAAAACTACTAGACCTAGAGCCATGAAATTTTACAGGGATGTTTGGTTCTGGAATGGGAGGATCCTATGAATTTTTGTTGGAAATTCACTTTTGGTGCGAAAAGCCTAAGACTTTGAAGTCTTCTTCTATATAAAGTTTTTTTAGTTCCAATATTTTCATTACTAGTTTCAAATTCGATCATTCAAAAATGACACACTAGAAAATCAACTAAAATTTGATTGAGATTTTCCAAAATCATTTTGCAGCAATTTTCTGATCCCAATCTCCAGTCCGCCCCTGAACATTCCCTGAGGGTAGGTTTGGTCGGAGCGCTCCGTGCGGGGTGCTAACGGTTCGAAGAAGCTCCAATCCGTCCTGCTTGATCGACCAACAAACCAACCACCACCACGAGGGCACAAACAACGAACGACAGGGCATATGGTGGCATGTCGTACTTAGAGGAGAGGCAAAGCACTTGGCTTGCTTTGGCTTTCTGAGAAATCGATTTCGCATCGAGACGTTTTGTCTTTTTATTGTTATTATCATTTGGTGTTCTTATATCATACTCATAATACTCGGTCGTATAATAGCTAAATATTTTCTATCGTGTTCCTATCAGAATATGACATCGTTATAGTGTAGGACGACATCAAGTGGATGGCTGAATAGTTTTTACTACCGGAACCTGAGGAGGGTTTAGCGTAAAGTTACTTAAATCTAACATCATCTTCATGTACTATACATAAATAAATGAGAACACTTTCTTTGATTTCATATTGTTCGAAGTGTTGTTATATGCATCACTACAATATTTAAAATAACCAACTATATTGTCCAATGATTGGCATTCTAATAATCCTCTTCTCTATGGGACTACCTTCCAAACTGGGACAGAACCTACTCTGTTGAATAAGGTTTCGTAACAATTTCTCATCCATGGAGCGCGCGCGCACCCAATTTTACAAGGATTGGAAACCATTGATGATTTTTTTACGATGCAACCTATCAACAAGCAGAGGTCGCAAAACCAGTCTAACCAATCGTGTTCTTGGCACTAAGCAGTAACTGCCAATACTCATTTCGTTAACCTTTAGATTACCGCCATTTTTTCTTCAATATCATCGGTTTTTGTTTTGAATATTTGTTATTTTTTTTTTGAATTTACATATTGGATGGAGTCGCCGATATTGTATGTGGGCCCAAACGGAACAATGCCGGCAATCTAAGGGTTAAAGCTAGTAAGAGGACTTAATTTGAGAGTGTGCCGCTCAATTTTCAGTCTGTTATAGGTTTTTACACCATTTTCAGTATTTCGCTCTATCTTACGCCCCCCATGAATGAAATTCTGCAGGCAGCCTATCTCTGTCACTAAAGTTCTTGAGAGTTTTGGCTCTCGAGAGATTTTTTTCATTTAATGCTCTATTGAAAAGAATCATTTTTTTAATGAATCAACTATAAACTCTATTTCTATTGATTTCCTTCCCAAAAAATTGGTGCTTTTATAATCATTTCCTCGATACAAGCCACAATCACGAGATCTCACCCTACCACAACTGCTAGAGAGGGTTGTCTGAGGGGCGATTAACACAATACCTCCATTGTTGTATGCATGACATAGTTGAGGAGACATTGGTCCCAAAAAACTGTCATTCGACAACCGTGAAGCAATTCGTTTGAGCTTATTGGCAAATTAATTTACTTCGTTTAATGGAAATTCGACGGAAAGAAGATGACATAGTGACAGAGTGGAATAACCAGAGGCGACAGTATAGAAGTAGGGATAGTGCTGACTGGATAACGCTTTACGATTACCAATAATTTAGGGAAAATATTTCGCCTTTTTTTTGGTCAATTTGCGATATTTCTCACTCCTCTGTCTCCTACCCCTGCCCACTAGGACAGCCATTGATTAAAAAACCGTCCAAAGTATGTGCCTAAAACGACAAATAAACTGAAAAGTATACTTCCGAACGTATATTTTATTAGTGTAATGGTTTTTATACTGTTTCGATGCCCCGCAGCTACTTTAAGCTCAAACAATTTCCTCACTCGATCCCTGCGCCCCCTTTAAGCTCAACACTCGCACTTCATCAAAGAGGGAAAAACTTTTCACAAATCGACTCAGCACAGATAAACGACGACTATGGGCCCCTTGAAAAATCGGTTCCACACTGAAAATGGCAAAAAGTGTTTGGCGCCTTGATAGACCTTCGATGGAAGCCGATTTTTTATTTGCTTGTTTGACGAGAAGAGACCTTGAGCTGTGGGGTTGGGCTGGAGGTAGTAAAGCAACGGGAACGTATGTATATGCGGATCGGGATCCAAGTTAAAAGAGAGACGAACATCACGGTAATCATTTTTCATCAGTTTCCCTTCTTGTGACCGCGTATCGCCAAAGCAAACAGAGATTTACGTTGAGGATGAGATGTAATAAAATAACACGACATGGGAAAGCGAAAATCTAATCGAAAAAAAAGTTTTATATCAATTTGATCAACTGTTGAAATTCTTAGAAAGATTTTTTGGTCAAAAGCGTGTTAGGAATTGAACAAGAGTCGAAGGTACCGGTTAGGAAAAGGCATTTTCCTACTGACATTTTTTAAAAAAACATTAAAGGTAGGGTAATTCTTACTGTCTCTCAATGTGGATTATTCAAAAAATACAAAGAAAACGTAGGAAAAATAAAGAGCATAACGCAAGTTTTCAAATGGAAAGAAAAATCGGCGGTAAGTGTCACAAATATGACATATTTTTGTCTAGCAAACAAAAAAACTATCATGGCGCCAGTTGTTGATTGGTCGCAATGCTTTATAATTCCATTCACGGTGTAGGTGCGTTAGCAAAGAAGAAGAATTACTATGAAACCTTCGAAAAACAGGGGACATACACAGACGAAAAGAAGCTGGGGGTAGTTGTCTCAAAATATTTAGTTAGCTTTATGCTTATGAGTAGCAGAAAAAACCTTACAATTGTTGTAGAACCCAACAACCGATGGGTTTAAGACCCATATAAAATTGTAGTTGCAGCAGATACGCAAAATAGTTATTTCGAAACTTCGATTTGAGGAGCCCATGTTGCGATTGTTGTTATGTGAGAGCCTGTCCAAAAAACTCGTCACACTTTTGGGGGAGACACGGATTTGCGATATTGTGACGGCGCCATAAAGTCCATACAAAAGATAGGCAAAAAATGTAACGAACCGGAGAATGGGGGCCCAAAAAATACTTTCACGTATTTTATGGATACCTCCAAATTTATTTCAATGAAATTTTTGTCAAACCATTTCCTTCAAATTATTATAAAAAAGTAAAAAAAAAAAAATATGCGAACAAGTTTAACCGAAATTTATTTTCATCACTTTTCTTTTTCATGATGTCGGGGCAGGGAAAATGGGGCCAGGCGAGATTACAGAATTTAGAAGGCGACAACGAGATGAGGAATCGTAGACATATAGCCTCTCAAGTATTTAGCCAAAGTACCCAAAGGCAAGAACACTTTCTGATGACAGAAAGCTTCTTGGTGTGTCGACGATTTGCTAACAACAATCTTGTTTTCTCAACTATTTTCTCGAATTTTTTTTTCTTCACTCTGTGGTTTGGCGTTTTATGCACTAAATTGAACTCAACTAAACTGAAAACGTAGCGAATGAGAGGAAAACAGATTATAATAACATTGCGGTTTTAAGATATTTCGCTTTTGCTTTTCTTGGCATCGCTAATACTATGTAGATCTGTGTACCCTGTGTGATGCAAATGAATGTTTTGTATACATTTTAAAGAGCTCAAAAAATCAAATAAAAGACATACTTAAGAGTATTGAGAAATTTTTGGTCCACACACACACACTGAATTTTGGAAATGTACCTAATTCCGACAGTGTACGTAATTCCGACAGGAAGAATAATTAATTGTTTTGAGGGATCGTCTATAAAATATGGCACACATTTATGCGAGAGGGAAGGTGGGCGGGATATATGATAGTCTAACCGCCGTAGTAAAGTTCATACAAAAAAACAGCAAAAAAGAAAAACATTTCTGAGATCGACTTCTATCAAAACGCCTGAACCCTGTTTTTTTTTGCATTTGAAATTTTGTACAATAAATTTCAAGATTATACTAAACTATGTAAGAAAGGTATAATCTCAACTACAGGTGGATAAAGTTATATTTTTAACTAGCTTGCATACCCGTCGTTGCCGGGTTAAGTTTTTTCGATTTTTTTTTATGGTCTATGTTGGAGCTAAACTTCAGGCCAATCGGCTCGGTAGTTTCCCCGCGAAAGGGTAACATAGAGGAAGAGCTAAGTTTCGAGATCAATTTACCCCCTCCCCTTACTGCCCCCACCTCTCGGGCTACTTTTTAATGGGTCTATGTTGGGGCTGGCCCCCGACGAACATCTATGGCAAATTTCAGGCCAATGGGTTCAGTAGTTTCCCGCGAAAGAGTAACATATCACCTTACTCCCCCCATCCCTCACGCTACTTTTCCGTATGCCTTTGTTGGATCCAGAACGACCACAGACACTCATGCCAAATTTCAAGTCAATCGGTTCAGCCGTTTTTGCGTGAAAGAGTAACAGACAGACAGACAGACACCAACTCATTTTTATATATTAGTATGATTACATCACATCGGGTATTGGTTTTTTTTAATTTTTTAATCATTTATTTTTTTCTCATTTGTTCATTTGGTTTTTTTTTATTTACACTGTTCGTAGATCTGTTTTTTCGCCTAGAAATATTTTTTTTCTTTATTCAATGGCTGCTCTGTTAATTTCTTAAATTTTTCTTCAGTTTTTTTTCAGAGCATTTGACACACTGAACTATGGTCGTTCAGTTGTGAGATATTCAGTTTGGATGATACCATGATTTGTGGACCAAAAAAACCAACAGCCGAAATGCGAAAATCTCAGATGAGACTGAACTTCATTGGATTTTTGTTTGTTGTAAATGTGGGAAAAATGTTGATTTTAGATGCAACCAAGCGCTCGGTAACAGCGAATTTAAAAGCACAAGGGAAAATGAATCAGCTTTGAGTTTTCTTTTTTGCCTTTTCGTTAATTTTCTGACCATCTCGAGTGAAGTTAGATTCGGTTTGGTTCGATATACAAACAGAAACCACTTTACCTTTTTATTGGATGAGATTTTTTTTTTCGTGAAAAACTCATCAAATCAAACAAAATTAGAGGAAATTTCTTGGATGGATGCGAGCGTAAATAGGAAAATTTTTCAAAGTTTTGATTCGAATTTGAGTTGGAGTTTTGATACGAATTTGGTGTGGGACAAATTGAAAATATTATTTGATAATTTATACTACGACCTGTATATATTTTAATGATGATATTTCATCCCCTTGCTAAGCAACCCTCGCCCCAACAAGTATGACAGTCTTATTGAATCGGTCATGTGGCGAACGAATTTCCACTTGATGCCAAACAACTGCGAACGGGCCAAAGTCATAGCTCCCCATATTTTGTCATGTCGGCCTGTTTTAATGTCGCAGCTGGGAATGCCATTAGTCCCAAAAATGATAAAAATTATTGGAGTGTGTAAAAAGAGCTAAATTTCGTATAAAACGGTCATGTTTCATAATAATATTAATAAGAATGAAGATGTGAAGAGGGTCAAAAACTTTGCGATACTCACAGACTTTTAATTAAGTCAAAAATATTACAATATTTTCTCTCTATGTCCTCTTTGTTTGTGTCGCTCTCTTAGCTATTTTCGTTGTTTTTTTTCCTCGGGAAATTATTGTCTGACATAAAATTGAATTACTTGTTGCTATTAGGTTAACCCTATTGGCCTTTCAAAAAAAAAGGAACAAAAAAACTTAAAAAAAAAGGTAAATCTACAGGGGAATAATTTTAATTTCAACGTAGGCAGGCAGGTATAGATAAAAAAACATATTTTTTTTTTCTATGAATGGTGATTTTATTTTTAGCTACCTTGAAAATAAATTTGATTGTGTCGTGGCAAAGTATCTATTATTAATCCGCCATTTAGATTTTAGACAGAAAATGATTATACAAAAATTTCGCCTATTTTCATGTTCTGGCAAAAAAAAAAATTTCTCGTGGATGTTCAGCAGGTTTCAGGACATTTCTCATGTCTTAGGCTATATTGTTCTGTAAACATCTGTCTGCAAGTGTCATTTTATTGGCAGGGCATGAAAATAGGTGAAATTTTTGCCTAATCGTGACCTAAAATAACCTTCTCTGGGATCCCAAATTTTTTTATTTGTCCAAAATTTCAACCCACACGAATTTTTGATACATTAGAATCCCGATAATTCGTATATCCCGCTAATTCGTATGAATTTGCCGGTCCCTTGAAATACGAATTATCGGGATTCTACTGTATTTTGAAATACTCTCCCCTTTTTCCATCTCTAGCCACATCAAGGCGCATTTTGCATTTTTTTTGTATTCCATACCGCGTTTACACAACCATTTTTTTTATAGATCCAGCCAGAGCTTAGGGGAAGACTGCCGAAGCACAGCTCGGGATGGTCATCCCCCCCCCCCCCCTCCCAACTCCTTCCACCGTTCCTGACGTATTTTATGGATATCGTATATATGACTTTTGTTGCCGAATTTTAAAAGACTAGGGGAGACTGGTCCTAGTTGTCACAAAAATCATAAAAATCCTTATTTCTGGAGACAATGAAGTTAAATTGCCAAGTCAAACGGATAAATCATATATATAATTGTACAAATTATTTAAAAATTCAAGTAATAACGTCATGAAAATTTTGTAATAAAAATTTAAGTCTACTGTGACAAGTTACCCCAAGGCTGGGGTTGGTTGTCACAACGTGCGGTCCTCGTTGTCACAGGTCATTGCCGTCGTAATTAGGGCAACAAAAAAAAACTCTTTGCCCAGCAGATCTATCATGAGCTCACAGTCTATATTTCTGTGGTCACAAGGAAAAACCGCTTAAGTCGAGTTATGTGGTTTTAAAGGTTGGTGCATATTTGAATTCTCCTTTTCCAGTTCTATATTCTGTCAAAATTTGGTTTTCATGCTGTACCCCTATGAGCAATGGCAGAGCAAAAACCATATAACTTAAGTCAGTTTTGCTTGCAAAAACAAAAATAATCAAAACTTTAAACCCAAATTACTCAAAACACGCTTTTTCGACTTATGCGGTTTTTCCTTGTGACCACAGATTTGATGCACTGAAGTCACCCTACATTGGGTTTGCTACTTGACTAAGTTTCATAACAAACCACGCACAGTAGTTCTTCGTTGTCTTCATCTTCATCGCTGTTAACTACTCATTTCTGTATCTCACGTCCTTTATTTTCCTGCTTCTTATGTTTCTTGGGTTTTAGATTCTTCAATCTGCAGATTTTCCTGCTCTGCAGTAATAAATAGCCGTGCTCTGCAGTGACAAATAGCCCCTGAGACAACTAGTACCGACCGACAAATAATTTTTGACAGCCATTTAAACCTATAACACTTAACGTAAAACCTAAATACTCAAAATTACGTTTAAAGTCGATCACTGTCCTAAGAGATACCAATCAAAATACACTTCTATCTTAATAATGTATGACAAATAAACAAAATCAAAAAATCCATTAGAATTTACTCGCTAACGATATTTTTTGATTTCGAGTTAAAAAACGTAACACATGAGGTCGATCGCCAGTACACTTTCTGAGGTTGGTAGTGGTGTAGTGCGCTTCGAAATTGCCGAAGAACCGATTTCAAAAATATTTCTGAATTAAGAGATATAGCCATTGTGACAACTAGTACTTGTGACAACGAGGACCAGTCTCCCCTATTTATAAAATACGTCACAATAAATCTGGGATATTTGGACCCTTCCCTCCTACTACTTTTCGAGATTTTTTGTATCATTCTGGTATACTATAACGTGTGTAGTGACCATAATGCCCTTTTTTTGTCAAAAGGTAAAGACTTATCTATAAACTTTAGTGCAATCATGACTTGTGCGTTTGTTTGTTCGCTTATAACTTGAGAACCACTGAATCGATTTGAACCAAATTTTAGGGATAGCAAATTTCCTGCCTTCTTGCGTCTCTCCCTGTTATCTTACGTACTGTTAACACCAGAACCAGAATCTGTTATTTATTTTTAAAAAAATGTATTGAGATTGTTGGGGTGCATTCTCTAGTTTAATTTTAGTACCAGGAAAACCGAGCCATGCTCGGCCACCTCAAACTCGCCCTTTTGCTGAAATTTTGGAGAGGTGAGACCTATCGATCTAGATAGGTCTAGAGGGAGAAGTCCGGTTTGTAATGGAAAAATCGAAAGCCCTTAGCCCCCTTAGTAATGCTGTAAAGTTTCATTAAGATCGGACCACCCAATTCGAAGATACCAGGCGAGGGGTATCGAGGGGAAATTCCTCAGAGGTAAGACCTATCTAGATCGATTCCTTGTCCCCGAAAATCCCTAACCCTCAAGTTTCGTGAAAATCGTAAGGCGGGTTTTCGAGATCGTGTGTGCAGACAGACAGACATTCCTCGTATTATATTATAGGATAACAGTTCAGCTACAAAAAAAAGTTATATAAAAATTTATATGAAAAATTTATCTCTTTTCGCACATACACAAATTTTGTGACTAAATGTGGAACTCTCCTCAGCGTGTTTAAATGGAAAGTGTATTAAATATTATATCAAACATAATTTAGACGTAAACAAATTGCTGTAATCATAATTCTACCTCTGTGTGCCCGAAAAAGTGTAATTTTGATAATCTTCAGCATTTATTATTATACCCACCACTGACCTTGATTTTAATCATAAAATATTACAATGAATTGTTGACATAAAAATTAGCACCGTTAATGATTCATAGCTAATTAAAATTCATCTCAGATATCGTTCTACTCACATTCGAAGTCAATATCCTTAAAAAAAATATTTTTCTTGAATTGAATATTCAGAAAGTTTTAAATTTAAATTCCGAGTCAAATAATGTATTGATTTTTTATGGGTTGAAAAAAAAAATTTAAAGTATCTTCAAGTGATAACCTTAAAAAAGTTGCTCGCATTAATTTGACAAATCCAAAAACGATTAATTATGAAATAAAAGTGAGTAATTTATCTTGAATTTATTATAAAAGCTTAGGAGGAGGTACCGAAATATATATACGGTAGCGAAAATATAGTTTGTCAGTTGATATTCTTTAGAAATGTGTAGAAACGGAACAGAATTCTCCGTAATTAATTCCTCATTTGTCATGACGACCGTAAAAAACACGCATAAAGAGGCAAGAATTTCACGTCAATTGAAGAGCATTTCCATAAAATAAAATTTACCAGAAAATTCTACTCGAAAATGTACTGACAAAAAATTAACAACCGCACATATTATAGCAATAAACGTAACATGAAATGTTGTTTGAATTTTAAATTTTCACATACTTTAAAACTGAAAAAAAACACACAAAACAAAAAAAATTTCGCCTCACAGTCGGTTTGCATCACACATAAAAGTTTAGAACTTTTAGAACGATATTAAATGTTTACATGCAATTTTTATTAAATTATTCAAAAAAGAAAGGTACCCCCTCGAGTACCAACGAATATTTTAGTAATATTTTTAATGCAGGAAGAGAATTAAGTTACAGGAATTTCAAGAAGTTTACCAGTTACTCACAGATAGCGATCTTTTAGTGTTTGTTTCTGCAAGGAATGCAAAATTTCAGAACCTTGTAGCATTTTTTTACACTTTTCGAAATTTCATTCAAAAGTTTTTACTTTGATTTCACTCCGAACTGTTTTATCAAACAAATGTTTATCAACTGATGATCGAATTTTGTTATTGATCTAGTGAAATTACGAAAAAGGATCATGATATCAATATATACACGCACACACACGTATCGATGGGTTTACCTGAGATTTTATGGCACATTTTTAGTTGCGGCAGTGTAAAAGGATTATGAGAATATAAAAACCATACACTGGTGGTGAATGACTCATTCCAATACTGTCAAAGGCTGGCTGCAATTAAGGATGCGATTGGTTCTAATATGCATGCTGCTTATGTCCCTATCTCTGCTTTGCTTATGGGAAATAGAGATTCAAATACCGTTTCATTGGTATGTGTTGAATAATTCAATTAATCACAAAAATTTTATCACAAAAACAGGCAAATTAAGTGATATTAAGGTACGAAGTAGCATTTTGGCATTTGCTTTAAGAAATGGTATTAAAAAAATTTTACAGAATTTCTTAAAAGTTTCATTAAAAATCTCTGGCATGTTTTAACAAAATGTCCTCTGCGAAAAAATCTGGATTGCAAAACGTTTTTCAAAAATTGGATCAAAAATCACGGACCTGACTGGGACAGCGGTATATAATCAGGACCCCACGAAAAATCGATTATTTTTTTGCTTAACACTCTAACTGCCACGCCAGTCAAAAAGACCTGACACCTAAAGGTAGAAATACACGACGAGAGACTTTGGTCTCTTACACCGCGTCTTGATTTGGGATTTTTCATCGCAGAGATTTTTGATTGACCAATCAGAGCTCGAGTTGACGGCGATAAAAAATCCCAGAGATAAATTTCAAGAAATCTTGCAATAGCAAAATTTCTTGGAATTTCACAATTCAAGATGGCGGAATCTAAATTCTCCCGACAAGTAATTGCGAAAATAACTAATTTTTACAAAATACGATACAAAGAGCTTTGGAAGAGAATATATAACATTAAGAGGTTTTTCTTTTCGTCTGTTCTTCTGTTTCAGCCTTTTCAATTTCACGTATTGCATTAATTGCGAGAGCGGCGACTATGAGTTTTCTTTTCATCGCCATTTGAGTAGGTACTAAAATTTCAAGAGATTTTCGGCCCAGCTGTCAAAAAAATCTCATTGCGGTGAGATATTTCTTGGGATGAAAAATTGTTAATCAAGACGCGGTGTTAGACCAAAAATTTCGCCTCCGCATACAAAGAGACCTGTGTATACGGAGACCGGAGATTTGTCTCCAAGTATCAAGTCTTTAGGGCAGTGGTTCTTAACCGGTGTTCGATCGAACCCCAGGGGTTCGGTGAGTCAGTCTCCAGGGTTCGGCGGAGGTCAAAACACACACCCGACTCTCACCAGCGATTGTAGTAAATCTACTACTATTTTCGCATTCAAAGAGTGTGGTTATTAGGACTCATTTTGAGGCTGCACGTCTTTCGCTCCGGCCAAGTGATGGTGAGGGACAAATTCTCTTCATAGAGGCTAGCCTCCGATTCGTACAAATACGTTTAGTGTTGAGACAACAGATGTCAATAATGAATACCTCGATGAAATCATTGAAATTCAGCAAAACCAGATTCAACAGCAACTCTTCAGAACAACAACGCTCTCAACGTTTTGGTGTCAACAAATGGTAACGTACCCTGTTATTGCTAAGAAAGCTCTGGAGATTTTCATACCGTTTGTTACAACATATCTTTGCGAGCAATCCTTTTCGAGGATGCTGGACATAAAAACGAAGAAAAGGAACAGACTTTGTTGCGAAAATGACATGAGAGTGGCACTTGCCAAGGTAAAGCCGCGCATTTCTGAACTGGTCTCTGAAAGGCAACAGCAGACGACACACTGATTTGCAGTAAATATTCATTATTATGTTTTTGATTTTATGTGAAAATCATGTTATAATGGTTTTGTTTCTTGTTCCGAATGGTTCTGTTCATTTGGTACACCCGTGTATAAATATATACCTATGTTTTGAATTTGAAAAAATCATATATTATTTTTCCAATTAAGAAGGGTTCGGTGAACGCCCGTATGAAACTGGTGGGGTTCGGTACCTACAAAAAGGTTAAGAACCACTGCTCTAGGGTCTGTGGGAGACTTAAGTTTCTTGCCGTGTAGCTACTAATGAGAGAGTCTCTTTAATGCGTCTCCGGTCTTCAAAACGTTTTGATATCTATCTCTTGGTCTCCGGAGACGACTTTTGACATTTCAGGAAATTGTTTTGTGGGAACGAGAATTTGTTTCGTTGTTTTGAGATTAAAGGTCAGTTTTTATAAAGAAAAAAAGTGTTTTTACTTATTTTATATTTTAGTGATATTAGTTGCGTTTTTTTAATGTTCTAGAACACGGAACATTAAAAAAACGATCCAGAGTAAGTGGGAAATTTCATCGAGTTCGAATGGCAACTAACTTCACGTTGGTTGGTTACATCAGTAGGCCGTTACTGCTATATTTTCTTGATATAATCACGATTCGCTATCTCCCATGATTAAAACTATTTCGCTGTCGAACAGAACCATTAAACCACCAACACAAATTCCTCAATTGAGAATAAAATGTCAGATTTATTATGTTGAAGTTAGCAGCATTTCATTACCGTACATTACCGTATAAAATTTCTCCTTGTTCCAAACGCTGTTCGAGATGAAAAGGTGGTGCAGGATTTTGTATGGAAAGCTTGTTCTGATCTGTTTCAGAACATTAAAAAAACGCAACTATTGTTGTTATGCTTGGAGACGAGATACCTGCGTCGTGTATGCACTCCAGAGACTTTGCTTTTAGAGACTTTTTAGTAAACGTCTCCGGAGATCTATTTTTTGATCTCCAGACTTAAATGTCTGTGATCGTGTATACACTTTGGAGATTTTTGCCTTTTGTACCCTGGAGACCAGAGACCAAAGTCTCTCGTCGTGTATTTCTACCTTAATTGTACACAACGGCCACAATGAAAATTATTAAAGTTTTCGCTGCAACCGCAACGATTTTTTGTAGTTGCACACATTTTATGGTAATAAAATAACATGTAATTTTGTTTCAATTTTTAGTGCCTTTTTGACTGACAACTAAATATTCAAAAAATGCTTAAAACTGTCGTGGCAGTTAGAGTGTTAAGTAAAAAGAATTTCAAATTTTCGGTCTTTTAAAAAATGTGTCTCAAATATACGGTCGTCATAGGAAAATGTATGAAAAGTTTTAACTTTTAGGGACTCACAAACAATTTTTGTGCTAGCTGAAGTTTTAAAGTTATGGCACTGGGTCTGAAGAACGTCTTTAATATTCCGACTATAGTCAAGCCCATAAGTCTCAACAGACGCGCAAACTCTAACTCGAAAACCACTCCACCGATTGAACTGAAAATTCGGCTCTGTCTTTTGAGGAAATGGGTTTAGAGAAAAGGGCAATTTTTTTCAATATATCACTCTTTCATATTGAAATACCAAAATATGCTAAATTGGTTCACATTAAACTAGTGGAAAATTCAAAAAAAAAGAGAGATTAAATGATACAATTTTTCAAATCTCGTGCATTTTCCGCAAAAGGAAAATCTTTATGAAATAATAATAGCAAAAGTCTTTATCACACAGAAATTTCTGTACAAAATCGTCGAGTATTTCGGTACATTTTATATCTCTAAAACGAATCAAAAGAAACACATAAAACTCATGTTTTATTGACTCGAGGATCACACAAAGAAAAAAAATCAAAAATGTAACAGAAAACAAAATAAAGCACATTGAAATCAACTCAACGCACGTCAAAAATATCGCTTTAAGATAATGGAATAAAATAAAATTAATTTCTGATAAGAAGACAGCTGAAACTTGCTTAGCATGAAAATTCGACTTGCAATTCTTATTTAGTTCCATTTGTACGCAAATATTTTTAGAAATTGTGTGGCGTAAACTGTGGGAAAGTATGACACTCTATTGTGGCTTGAAAATGTGATAACAAGACTGTTTCATAATATCGTGAAATTATAAGGCAACAAAAACGATAATTACATTTCTTTGCTTGGCCGATTTAAATAAAAATGGGTTGCATTCTAGATTTTTGTTTTTAAATATTTAAGGTATGGGAAATTGTGTAAAATACATAAAAATTGTGGTTATGGCACCCCATTTGTCACCACAAATTCTGATTATTTATTAAAAACTAGGCAGAAGAAAGATAACTATTGAATATAGATCGCTATTCAATGTATTAAATATATCTGTACTTCTTCTTCGATGCAAAAATCGGTAATGGGTTTTAGCTTGCCTTAAAATCTCTTGTTAGAGATCCCGGTCACGTGCCACTGTCCTCCAGCTTTGAATCCCATTTACATATGGACACAAAATATGTCATGCATTCTAGAGAGGGGGGAAATCACCAAGAATTTGGCGGTGGTACGAAAACCCGTACAAAAGAGAGGAAACCATGTTGAAGGTGGAGGCGGAGAGGGCCCTAAACAACCGAAAAAGCTTGAGTTTTTTTTTAGAAGAAACCGTAGCCCATCTCCTTCTAATTTCCAGTATTTTTCAAATCACTACAATAAAGATTAAGCGTGAGACTGTTATAATTGGATCTTGATGTATGGAAGAGTTATGTCGATTAAAACAGAAACATAGTCGTTGGCATGGAAATTGGAACGGATTTCTTGTAGGATAGTTCCAAATGGGTTACGATGATTTTTAGGATTTAAAAAAAACTCTTCAGATTTCCACGGATTTTTTTCAATTACGGGATAAAACTTTTCTAACGGCAAACTCGAAAATCCATCTGTTTCCATTAAAATATTGAAATATTGAATAACCAATAGTAGTAAGAGAAATAATTTCATAATTTTGTGAAATAAGACATTAATGACCTTTTATTATCTCTTATTACATTAGCATCCGTCGAATTGAAAATAACATGCACGGCTTGTGGTTTTCGCCTATCGTTTAAGTCTGTGCAAATTGAAGAATGTAAACGGGCAAAAATTATTCCAATTTTCCACTTCCTTTTCGTTGTTTAATTTCTTCGACGGTTTTCTTTTTATTTCATTTATTATTATTATTTTTTTTTTTTGCCAACAACTTCTTGACTGTACGAAATTGTGTTCCTTTTCGCTGTATTTAAAAATTGTATACAAATCGGATACATTTTGCTGAATATTTTCTTATCTCTGGGAACTCTGAACTTATCAAAAGTTTTGTAATTAATTGAAGCTTTGCGTTTTTCGTGACATGTTTTCTCAGCTGTTAATTCGATTATCTTTGAACATTAAGCGGAAATACTTTTTAGTTGATAAGTATGCAATTTTCGTTTATTCCAAAAGTTTTTTTTTCTTAACATTCGAATGCTTCCAATTTTTAATGGAATTGTTTTGGAAAGGGTGATCAAATTTATTTTCTGTACACTCAGAAAAATGGAGGCTAACTCGGCGACCTACATACGGCGTAATTGGCTCGGGCAGGCGCGCGTTCGCCTGCATGTGGGCAAGTAAAACTGAGTTGACCTGTGGTCGGAGAAATTCTGAAATTAAGCCACCAGCAGGTGAAGTAGGGCATTGGGAGCTTCACGAGTTGACCTTAGATAGGTTAACTCTGACCGCTAGCTGGCTTACAGAAACCTCTGTAAGGTCAGAGTTAACCTGACAAAAAGTTTACCTGGACATTTTTCTGAGTGTAGCCCATGGACATTAAAAAATGAAATAATTTAAAAAAATATGGTAGAATTCATGCGAGTTTTTTCGAGTGTTGCAAACTATGCCCTAGCGCTGCCTCAATTGCATAACTGGAGAGTGTGAAATCCAAAGAGTGTCAAAGAACGATGCACGATTTTGCCCCTAACTTTTGAACCCGTGTAGTTTCACTTTGGTTGAGTATTTTTTGGAAAGGGCACAGTCTCTGGTTTCATCTATATATGGCTTCAAGAGCCACCGAATTGCAGGGGGATGCTGAGGGGTTAACGAACTCTTTCGTGATTTCTGCAATGATTTCTATGAAAAATCACAAAAAAGTTCGTTAGTCCCTCACCATCCCCCTGCAATTCGGTGGCTCTTGAAGCCATATATGGATGAAACTAGAAACTGTGCCCTTTCCAAAAAATACTCAACCAAAGTGAAAACTACACGGGTTCAAACGTTAACCCAGGGGCACGAAAAACGCTATTTCCTGCATGGTTCTTTGTGTGGCTTAATAGAACTCCGCTCTCGAAAAAAAACCTTACAAATGTTGACTTTTTGAGACACTTTTTTCCCTGATTTTTGTCCTTCTTCATATTGCTCTCACATACCCTTGGCTCGTTAGCACAATGACTTCACTCCGAGCGCAACACGTCCACCAAAAATGCTCCTCGATCGTCGACAGTTTTTTGGAGTAGGATTTCACAATTTTCGGGGACCCACCAAAGATTTTCGCGAGGGACTGAAAATTATACAAGAAACTTTAACCCGGCAACGACGGGTAAGCAATTTATATAAGTAGGTGTTGGGAACAATAAATATAATAGTTCAATAGAAAGTGTTTAATTTTCGGATGCCTCCTACATATGTTAAGCAATTTCTTTTTCTCCTGCGCATAAGAAATATTGGATGCAATTCCTTTTTAAAAATAAAAATATTTTCTTCCATTATAAATACAGCAAAATCATGAAGAAATAAAAAGATTTTATAGAAAATTCTTCACAACTTTCCAAGGTAAAAACAACACAATTTTCCAATTCACAAATTAAATTTTCTTGTATTATTCGTGTTTACAATTTCCCATACGAAGCTTTTGCGACACACAAAACTACAAAATAGTTTTCTTCTCTTGCCGTTTGTTTTCTTAGATGTCAATCAAAGGCCTGGGAAGTCTAGAATTCTTACTGTAGATAAGAAATAGCTACATATTCCTAATCAATTTCAGCGCAAATAAAATACGAATGTGAACTAAAAAAATCGCTTCGCATTAATTGGTATTGGATTGGCCGTGGCCACCTTGGGGCAAATGTTGTGAACAACAAAGTATATTTGCGCGTAAATATACTCTACTCCAATTTGTATTCTTACACCGCGTTTGAATCGATAAACAAACATAAATGAACTATAAAAACCTGTATGATGTTTTAGAATATATTTAATGTTAAATTAATAAAAAACAGACGATATAAGATTGCAATTAAAACTCAGGTAAACCCACTGTTACTTGTTGATGTCAATTGGAATTGTCATAAGTCCCCCTCCTCCCCCCCAAATCAACGGCGGCGAGCGACACATTTGAATATTTCACTGTCGTTCGCGTTCATTTGGTTTCTAGCCAGCAATAAAACTGCAATAAAGCACGAAATATGGGGCTTTTGTAAATAAATCGTTAACTAAATTACATAATTCATAAGTGATTTTCGAAATTATTGATGTTTGAGAGAGGAATGTCTTTGTCCCTTTTATTGGTTTACAATTTAGTCCCGCGTGATAAATTGTAAATGTTTGGCACACGGCTGCTAAGTAGGAAAAACTCAGGAAAATTCAATCGTTCTGGTTTTGCGATCCGAACCGCAAAAATATAGGAAGCGCATAAGTGGCATCGGCGGAAAGCGGGGAAAACTAGAAGAAAATTGCCCTGGTGCAGGCTATAGAGAGAGGAGGAGGAGGAGGAGGGTGGATTCTTCCTAGCAGTATAGAGTCGAAAGAGGAAGAATTTGTCCAAATTCCTGGACGTGTGCCAATAGCGTCGCATATACCGAGTATACGACGATTCACTTGTATTCACAATAAAAAGACAACATTGCCTGAATTCATTAAGGGTAAATAAAATTCGAGAAAGAGAGATGAAAATTTCACTGAAGAATTTTCTGATTAACTTTCTCGTTTCAAATGAAATGAGATGAAAACTCTTCTATGTGATTTTAAAACTGGAAAAATTGTTAAATTATTCAGATTCGCCTTGACTTGAACATTTTCCTCGATTCTTTTTCATACAATTTTTTTTTCTCTCTCTCTCATTTAATTCGTTTTTTTTCACCCGTGTAGATAGCGTTTCTGGTAAGCATATTCATATTTATTTGTGCGAAATTATTCAATATCGAATGAGACTAAATTACCATATCGATAAACTTTGGAAATTTTTAAAATTTTTGTTGATCTTTTCCTGAAAATTAAAAATTTCCAAAAAGAAAATAATATAAAACGAAAACTTTTTCCATTGTATGATAGGAAAATTCGGAGGAAATTTACTTTAAGTAGGTACCTACTGTTCAAAAAATTCATCACACTTTTGGGAGGAGGAAGGAACGGCGGTAGTACGATGGCATTTAATATGCAATACTTCGCCGAAAGGCCAAATGAGGTGGTTTGGGGGTTTCAAAAATGAGAACATTAGCGTAAGCTTTTAATCGATTTTAGAATTTCAAATACTGGATCAAAAAATTATGGAAGGTTGTCTTTCATTATTAAGGAAAAGCGATCAAATGCGGAGATGAGCACCTGAACTGTTGAGGATTTCGCAGAAAAAAATATATTTTAGCCTCAGTGAAAATGATTCACCGATTTGGAACAGTATGAACGTTTTTTTTTTTCTTTCTATAAACGAAAGCGTTGTATGCAAAAGTCTTAATGAAAAAATACGCCGCAGGCGGAAATTTTAACGTATCGGGTCTTTCAACAAGGACATAACAATTTTGTATTTAAATAAAACAGAATAATTGAGATATCGGGCTGAAATTTATTCCAGGTGTAGTGGACATGTTACATTTAAGTATGAAATTCGATGTCGTTCATATGGCCACCGCGAGCACGTTTGCTGATTGATTCTTTGGAGCCAATTTTCCACCACTCTTCCACATATAACGGCCGGAACGGTGGCAATTTCGCGTTCGATATTGTTCCTGAGCTCCCCTAACGTTGTTGGCTTGTTGGCATAAACCAACAACTTAACATAACCCCATAAAAAGAAATCCAATGGCGTTAAATCGCATGAGCGAGGTGGCCATTCGACCGGACCATTTCTCGAGATTACACGATTACCGAACTTCTCCTTCAATAGATCAATTGTTTGACCAGCTGTGTGGCATGTAAACCTAAAAAAAAAAACTTAAAAATAAAAAATGTGAACCTTGACTGACGTTTTAGCATTGCCAGATCATAAAAAAAGTTTTAGGGTGCGTTTTTATTAAAATACAAAATTGTTATGTCCTTGTTGAAAGACCCTTTATTAGGGGTCAAATAAAACTTATATCGTCCTGCAATCTACCCCAAAACCCCTGGGGGTCGGTAGTGAGGTGACACCAGATTTAGAGTCTATAATTTACGGTTTTTTAATGTTCTGGGGCTGTGCAGAATAACGCTTTGCATACAATCCGCTGCACCGGTTTGTTGTTTTGGACAGCTACAGACCATAAAAAACACGCCTAATACACGGAGAGAAAATAGGGTCAAAATTTTTGGGAGAATTTCCCGATTTTTGGTATTAATTTCCCTTTTTTGGAAGTCATCACAAAAAATATTACTGTCTCGTATGATGAGGAAGGGTTCTGAAACGATGACTAGACTGAGGTCCATATTGCACCTTCTAAAAAGCCGTGCACAGAAAAAAGTGATTAGTAAATCCACCTACAATTGTCGTTGATTTTCAGCCAACTACAAAAATAGATGAACTGCCGACAAAAGTAGACAATAACTTGGTCTGGTTAGATAAATTATCTACATTTTAGTAGTTAATTGTCTACATTTGTCGGTAGTTGGCTGAAAATCAACGACAATTGTAGGTGAATTTTACTATTCACTTTTTTCTGTGTGGGGGAGTTAGTTCTTGATGACGCTGTTGCGCTTGAAGAACGCTAAAATGTTCTCCAATTTCGCGTCGGACAGCTCACCCCGATCCTGAAAAAAGCTCCCGCCCAAGGGTTTAAGTCTGCAAAGTAAGCATATGCAAAGTAAGTTCTCCACAAGCTTCAACGTCAATTCCTTCGCCGATGATGCAATAACATCTAAGTAAAACCAGAGAACAAATAATCTAGAGAATAAACTCTTAGGGCCTTACCAATGACCCGTGACTAACTTAGTAACAGCTTTTGGTGTGTGCGAAACGGGCTATTTGCTTGCTAATTTCGGTTCAAATCCTAGTTTTTATTGAAAAGTTTTAAATTCGCTGTGATAAATGTGTGAAAACTTACTAGAATTAGCAAGCAAATAGCCCGTTTCGCACACACCAAAAGCTGTTACTAAGTTAGTCACGGGTCATTGGTAAGGCCCTTAGAACAAATTTTTAGAGAAAATTTTTCCACTGTGAGATGAAGCAAGAGGATCCGATGTAACACGGAAAAAATTATCCATTCGATTCCTCCATCTCATTGAATAGATACGACGAAAATGATTCTCTCTGCTTCGTGCTCCCTAGTCTAAAAGTAATTAACTTTTAGGCCGTAGCTAGTGAATGATAGGGACATTTTTCCCCCCTTCGAAGGGGAAATTTGTCAAAAATTTGTTCGGCAGAGTTTTTTCTATATATTCCTTATTCTATGGTAAAACTATTTGTGCTGCCAAAAGAGAAGAAAATTGACTAACAACCTTCAAATTTTTTGAAAGGCCACAGTTTAATTTTGGCTGTTGGGCCATTGAATATGGAAATGAAGATTCATTAAAAAATAATTTCCTAAATGGACTCATTGAAATGGTATGGTTAAAAAATGAAAGCCAGTCTAGGCGTTTAAAATCTAAAAAATTTAAAAAAAACAACTCAAAAATGATGATTTGCTTCTTTCATTACAAAAAGAACTTTGAAATCAAAAAATTTCGAAATAAAACTGGCATAGTAAAACTAATAACACATGGATCAATAAGTCCCGAGACTAACAATGAAAACAACATTTTTTTTGCCAAATTTTTTTTTATTCATCAATATAATCACCTTTTAGGGTGATACAATCGTTCCAACGCTTTTCCAATTTTTCAATACCATGTTTATAAAAAAAATTATCTTTCGCTTCAAAATAAGCTTCAGTTTCAGCGATGACCTCCTCATTTGAGCCAAATCTTTTTCCCTGGAGCATTTTTTTAAGATCAGCAAAGAGCCAGTAGTCACTGGGGGCTAAATCTGGCGAGTATGGGGGGTGGGGAAGCAGATGAAAGCCCAATTCGTTCAATTTTGCCATTGTTTTCATCGACTTGTGGCAGGGTGCATTGTCTTGGTGAAAAAGGATTTTTTTTCTCTGCATGTGCGGTCGTTTTTTTGCGATTTCCTCCTTCAAACGCACCAGCAAGTCAATATAATAATCACTGTTGATCGATTTACCTTTTTCGAGGTAGTCAATGAAAATCACGCCATGCGTATCCCAAAAAACTGACGCCATGACTTTGCCAGCTGACTGCTGCGTTTTCGGACGCTTCGGACGGCTTTCGCCAGCTGTGCGACACTCCGCTTCGACTCTGGAGTGTAGTGATGTATCCATGTTTCGTCCATGGACACGTAACGACGCAAGAAATCTTTTTTATTGCGAGTAAATAGCGATAAACAGCTTTCTGAATCATCGACTCGTTGCTGTTTTTGTTCCATCGAAAGCAATCGCGGCACCCACTTGGAAAAAACCTTTTTCATGCTCAATTTTTCATGAAGGATAGTAAATGCACCTCCATATGATATCTGTGTTATCTCAGCAATCTCACGGAGCTTCACTTTACGATCTTTCATTATAATTTTTGTCACTTCACTCACATTTTCCGGTGTAACGGCTTCCACAGGTCTACCCGAGCGTTCCGCGTCATTTGTGTCGGTACGACCACGTTTAAACTCGGCAAACCACCGACAAATCGTTGCTTTTGATGGACAAGAGTCCGGGTAACATTTTTCAATCCATTGTTTCGCTTGCACGGTGTTTTTACCCATTAAAAAACAATGTTTTATCAGAGCACGAAACTCGGTTTTTTCCATTTTTTAAACAAACTACAAAACGACTTTACTCCAACCTCGATAACTCAGCTGTTTCTGGTCCGATCGACTTAAAATTTTGACACGTTTCAAGCAAAGGTTAGTACTCTAGAAAGACGTGGTTACTGGTTTACTACGAGCGTCATCTCTGGGTTAGTCTCGGGACTTATTGATCCATGTGTTACCTTTTGTGGGAATTCCCGTTAATTAGTTAATTAAAGGTCATATAAAATTTTACCAGCTAAACTTATTTATTGCTGGCACCTGGATTTAAACATCAATAAATCCCTTTTGTTTTCGTTTTATAGTAATGACGATGTTGTATTTTTTGTAAATTCTATTTACAACCAATTTTACGTTTGATCTTTTAATTTTTGATATTTTCTACCTGACATTCCTCGACATTTTTTTTTAAATTTGTGCTTCTATTTATTGTTGCTTGTGGTTACATCGATTTTTGGCGTTGTACCGACTTTATTTTTATTTCCATAAAGCTAGATAAAGAAAAAAGGTCATTGAGACCGATATTATTGCGATTAATTTTTGTAATAGATGCTAAATTTGCAAAAAATGTCCAATTAGACAAAAAAAGATTTAAAATCTCATATGTCAAAATATGAAAAATTTGAAAAATAGAATTTTGACGAATCAATCGTCGGATACAAAAATGAACCACACCAGGGTGTTTGGTATGACAAAAAACTTTTATTTCCGCATGTCCGTCTGACTATTTGTCCCTAAACACCATAACTGCTAGGGACTTGAAGTTTTGCATAGCGTTGCTCGTAAATGGCAAGGATAAGTTCTTTAACCGGTAATTTTCTCTAAAATGGTGAGTAGCATTGAAAAATTTATGTGTTTAGCATATGATTTTACATCTATACATGAAAATCCAATTGAACCACTTCTTTTCCCCCTCCCCCACATGAATGACATATGTTTTTGCGATTTTCTCAAAAACGGTTCATCGAATCGAAAAATTTATAATGACGAAAAGTGTTTGGAATATGATTTTACATAACCGTTCCATGTATCAAAATTCAATCGCACCACTCTTTTCCTCCTCTCACATACAAATGGATTTATCTTATAAATATTTTGTCTAAAAATTTTGTCCATGTAGAGCAGTGCAGTCCAACCAGGCGATCGCGATCTACCCGTCGATCTCGACGCGAATTTGGGTCGATCTTCTACTACAGACTGAAAATGTTAAAAAAAAAACTTTTTTGTAAACACAAATATTAAAAACAAAGGGAAAGTGAAAATTAAGTAATCACACTATCTACTTCTCCGTTTTTTTGTTTTTTTGCTGTTAAAGCAAGTGGTCTATTTTACTTAGTGCCGTTTGCACCAACACAACTTAGCAACTTATGTAGAACTTAAAAAATTTAAGTCGAATAACTTAAACCGTAGTAAGTAGGCTAACCACAACTTAATTTTTTAAGAATAATTCGCGCAAACGGGCCTTAGATACCTTATTTTAAATTGAAATGAAATAAACTAAAGTTATACCAATTAAAGATATATTTTTTTGTATATGGGTAGATCTCGATGTAGTTGGATTAAAAAAAGTTGAACTTTAGTACAAAAAGGTTGGGCAGGCCTGATGTAGAGTATCTGACGATTGCCACCTGGGAATTTGTAGCTTTTCTTATGATTTAGCTAAAAATTTGGACTGTCTTCATAATAGAGTTTGAGGATTGGCTCCTTCATAATAGAGTATTTGACGATTGGCTCCTGGCAATTGAAATTTTCTTGTTTTGGAGATTGTGTTTTTTTTTAAATCAAAAGTCGCATTTCGGAAAAAAGCCCACATGGTTGCGATTTAGCTCAAATATCTGACTAAATATGCATCATCTAAATTAGCTTTTTACCGATATAAAACAATTTCCTTGGACGACTCTCTTATATTTGTGTGACAAATTCCATGGGCGCTTTTTTCGCATCGACGTTCGTCTTTGATTTTTCAATCAAATTTTCTAGTTTCAGTGATAAACATTTTGGTGGAAAAATGAGTAAAAATTAAATACAAAGTTTAGAAGACGGAGTATGCCAAATCTCCGAAAAATTGGGGTAGAAAATATCTGTTCAGCTTTTTAAAGTCCGATTGTCGCGTCGTCTTTACTGCGAAATTTCCTATCGAAGTCCATTTTATCAAGCGTCCAAGCGATAAGAAAATTGAACATCACCTCCCCAGTGCCACCCTCTTCCTCGTTCTCTGGATTTAGCAGAATCGACGGGGGTGGCTGTAAGCAAAATTTAATGTCTGGCGTGGTGTTGTTCGCTGACTTTCCCCGCAGAAATCCAAGTCCGGTATTACACTTGGCTTAAGTAAGCCGGCAACTTTTGAGCTTAATAAGCCAAAGTGCTTACATTTGTGGCTTAAATAAGCCAATCCTGTTTGCATATGCTACACAAGTTTACATGGGTGTGTGTGGACTCAAACCATTGAAATTGCTGTTGCTCATATACTTCCCAAGATTTTACCTGCTGACGGTTAGAACGAAAATGATTTCTGCCTACTACTTTTCCCAAACCGGTTCATACGATTTGCATGTATGCAGATTGTCGATAAGCCATGATTTCGAGTGGCAACTTTTCCCTCCGCAGTCGTTTCTCCCGAAAATCGGCTTAAGTAAGCCCGAAAGTTGCCGTGTGTAATACTGCGCCAAATCGCTAAAACTGTGTTCTAGTAGCAATTCTATTATGGCCCAAAATTCAATTTGGACATTTGATAAGTTGTCATAGTTGACAGTTGGTAGTCTCACAATCTGAGACAATTCAGCTCCAACTGTTTTTTTTTGGTTGTTGTTGTGCTATTGGATCTTTTCTTATGGGGCCGATATCTGTTTATGTTGCTTATTGTCGTTTATGTTTAGATTTCTGTTGCCATTTTTATTATTCTCATTGTTGTCCATGAAATCAGTTATGGTTCAATTAACATGTAATTAATATCATTACACTATAGGGGAGGGGAAGATAAACATCAGTTCATGCTTTTTATGATGAGATATGGATAAATGAGCAATTGAGAAACTGTGGGACTTGACTTTTTACACTCTTAACTCCACTAAAGCAAAAAAAAAAATCGTATTGCGATGAGTGAGTTAATAATGCTACCAAATGGCGTCATATCGATTTTGGGAATTTGAACCATCTAAACTTTACTCGTATATGTTAGATATGTAATCAAAATGTTTTGATAGCAGAAATGATCCGTCAGTAGCTGCCGATTGAAATGATTTTTATTTATAAAAGATTGAAATTTTTTTTACGTTTTTTTTTCTTCAAGTGTTTGGTCGGGGATTTTTCTTGAATCTTTTTTTTTATGTAATAAGTTGTAAATATTTACGTTTTTATGACCTTGTCACAGTATAATACATAAGTTGTTTTTTCTATACTCTCAGCGGTCATCGTAATTAATTTTATTGGAGAGTAACGTGATTTTCTTTTACTCGATGATGAATTTTAGTTTTATCTTTCTTAGAGCCGTTTGCACCAACAAAACTTAGCAACTTATGTACAACCTAAATTATTTAAGTCCCAGAATTTCTACGGTTTAAGTAGGCTAACAGCAACTTAATTTCTTAAGAATAGTACGCGCAAACGGGCCTTAGAGTGAACTTTAAAATTTTTGACTACATACATTTCTTTTAAAATTACTTTTTTTTAAAAAATTCCGAGAAAAAATTTACATACAAACAAACACTTATTGCTGGTATTATATTACTAGGGGCTGTGCCCCGAACCGCTGCGCAGTGCCCCGAACCACCCACACCCCTCGCGCATCTTTTCCGTATGCCTATGTTGGAACCAGAACTACCACAGACACTCATACCAAATTTCAAGTCAATCGGTTCAGCCGTTTTTGCGTGAAAGACGAACAGACAGACAGACACCAAATCATTTTTATATACCAGGTGTGTCGGTAAGTCTTTTCCGGTTTTTCTAACAGATGTTGCTAGCCATAAGTACACTCTAGAAAATTTTATTGTAATTTTACCCCTATTATCGTAGGAAACCATTTTCCTACGATAATAGGGGTAAGATTACACCGAGTCGTAATGGCTTAAAAGCTATGCATTTTTACTCATTTTGTGGCGTACAAAAGCCTCTTTTACGGGGGAACTTTAAGCTAAATAAGAAGTAAAAGTACAATACGGGTGTAATTTTACGACATGGATGTTTAAAATTACCGCATTTTTGTTGTAATTTTCCTCCTATTTGGTAGCAAAACCGCGTCACAAAAAGGTGTAATTTTACGACATTTTTTGTTTAAAATTACACCGAAAATGGTATTAGAATTTCTCGGCTTATACGGTCTGAAAAAAAAATAATATATTATTTTTCCGGATGTTTTCACATCCAAATTTCCCGGGCATGTCTGCCATGTGGCAGGCGCCACACAGGATTTTGGTACAGTAAAACTCGATTCGAGTATTTATACTCCGATGCCACAAACCTTATGCGAATTATAAGGTTAAGGTTAAATTGTCCGTACAATAATGCAAAAATACCCTGCGAGCGTGTTTTTACACCAAAATGAGAGTAAAAATACGAATATTGGTCGAAATTTTACGCAAGGTTTAAAATTACCCTATTTCTAGTGTAAGATTAATGTTTTTTGGGTGATTTTACAACTTAAATGGTGTGCGAGCTAAATTCTGATTTTTTTTCGAAATTTTACGACGTTTTTGCAAATTTACCCCGTTTTTACCCCATTTTTCGGTTTAAATTCAAATTCATTTTCTACAGTGTATGCAGTGTTATGACTTGTGACATATGTCATTTTATTCTACTGACATTAACCTTCAAAACTACACAAGTTACGTTCCGTCAAAATAACAACGTCATAGCGTTAAAGCTGTTTGAAAATGTCAAGTTTTGTGCCTGAAAACGTCCGCAATACGCTGAAAGACATGGTAAGGTGATTTTGCAGCATGACAACGCGCCGTCTCAAACAGCAAAATCAGTCAAAGAAGTGTTCAAATCACTTGGATGCGAAGTATTACCGCACCCGCTGTACTCTCCAGACCTGGCTCCATCTGACTACTATCTTTTTGCATCGATGGGGCACGCGCTTGCAGAGCAGCACTTCGCCGATTTCGAAGAAGTGAAAAAATGGCTCGATGAGTGGTTTAGCTCGAAGGAGAAACAGTTCTTTTGGGATGGCATCCATAAATTGCCTGGGAGATGGGCAAAATGTGTAAAATCAAATGGACAATACTTTGAATAAATAAATTTTACCTATCCATTGTAAATAACACGTTTTCGTTAGCGAAAAAACCGGAAAAGACTTACCGACACACCTGGTATTAGTATGATGATAAGATTGGGATTAGATTGAAACATTATGCCGGCTGCACACTCTCGCCGAAAGCAGTCACGGTCAGGTACTTTCTTATCTTTTTTACATTTAAACCGATTTTGACGCCGTTTTTCGCATTGCAGAATCCTATGGAACGTTATTTTGGGAAAAAACAAACCGTTTTCGAGAAAATCCCAAAAAACCTTTTTATATGGGATAGGGAGCAGAGGGTGGTTCGCTTTTTCCCATTTTTTTGATAAAAACCTATTCCATGCCAAATTATCCACGGGTTGAATAAAATTAATTGTCCCATTATTTTATCTTTCTCCAAAATCTTTTCTTGAAGTTTTCTAACAATCTGAGCAATCACAAAAATCGCAATTAGTGCAACAAATTAACACATCAAAATTGTATATCAATCGACAAGGCAGAAAGATTGAAACACTTGACTTTACAAAGTATTTGAATATATCTGGTAATATCGTGTATCATACTTTCGATAAATCAAAATTAAATCTATGAAAGCAATATCCCAGAATTAAATTAAAACCATCTGTTTACACCACCATGGACTACAAGATTTTTTTTTCATAATCTTAAAACTGTATCTGATAAGTAATAAAATAATAAAAAAAACCCCAATCGCAATACTTAAATAATACCAAAAATATTTTTCAGAAGGGGGCGTTAACAGTGACGTCAGGTCATTAGCATGAAATGAAGTCAAACCGTTTAAAAGGAAATCACAAACAGTAAAAGTTTTTACGTGAACACGAGATCTGTGTGTACATCGCATCGCCAATGATTAAAATAAATAAGAAGTGAGTCATATATGCAAGTATATTCGTATTTGTTCTGTTAAATAAAGCAAGATTTAAACATCAAGAACCAAAACCATAAGATGAGCACAGTCGCACAGGGAAATGGCCTCTTTTATTCTTTGTCTATGACCGGTTCCCGCCTCAAAAAAGCACAGTTTCAAGATTGAATATGATGATGAATTTTCATATACATAATACTGATTGCTGGGTAAGTGAATCTATTAAAAGGCACGTGTATAAAATTGTCATTGGTTCGACATAAACAAAACACATGATCTCATTAGGTACCTACCGAAAAAAAAAAAGGAATTATCCCAAAAATTTGAAATGTTTCTACCTGATCGGAACAAACTATAATCTAACGATGGTTGTTTTTAATGAGTTGAAAAATAGAAAACGAAATTCGTCATTTACTGTTAGATTGGAATATTAAATCACAGCAAAATAATATAAGTGAAGATTTAAAAAAAAATCAAATATTGGACTTTGATCGGGAAGCTTTTCTGATGTTCTAAGGGGTGTGTTGTTCTTACAAAAATGTTTACACCGCACAGGAGAAAATGTCAAACAAAAATGAATCATACGAAAGGGTTAAGAGGCTATTCATAAAATGTGTCAGTTTAATATTCGCATTTTTAGACCCTCTACCCCAAATTTCCTCTTCCCTGCTAAACCATTACCAACTGTTTCGTAAAAATGTTTGTCTCATAGTAAAATTGGGCTTAGAAAACTTTTAATATGGGTTTCAAGAAACCATAGGACGTTTTTAAAGCCATTTTCGACAAAACCAAAGCCATTTTCGAAAAACTCTAAAGCGTTTTCAAGAAACCCTAAGCCGTTTTCAAGAAACCCTAACACATTTTCGAGAGCGTCTATTTCATACGCAGGGCAAATTGACGGGCATTTCATATTCCAGCATGACACAGAATAATTTGATTTTACAGCCCAATATAATTATTATCAAGGCCCTGTTATACCAATCACTGAAAAATTTAAAAAAAAAGTCTAAACCTTACTTACTAAGACAATCCTCAATATTTAAAAGGAAAATCTCATTAAAAAAAAAAAAAAACTAGCAACATATGAAATGCAGGGCAAATAAATAAAAGCTATTTTACGACATTTCAAAAACTATTAATTTTAAAGCAGGGCAACGAGTTTCTTATTTTCTCATCAAAACCCACTGTTTTTGATTGACCTGCAAGCAGCATGGCAAAACTTGCCCTGCGTATGAAATAGACGTCTTTCGAGATACCAAGATATTAAATTTCGCCACGTATTCAGGGGAGAAGGATGCAGCCTATTAAATGTAGCCTGCTCTTATTACGTTTTTCCATAAGTTAGCCCTTATAAAAAAAGGAAATACTTTTCTACAAAATCCTTACTTTTTAAATTTGGATCCTGTAACAAATGGGAATTTGATCTTACGAAAAACTTACAAAAACAACACTTTTTTAACCAGAAATGCACACCAAAGGTTGTCGGAGTATGGCTCAAAAAACTAGATTTGCATTTCTGTTTTTAACAATGGCGGTTTTCGCAATAGAATTCTTACAAACATTTCAGGCGGCGTATTTGTAATAGGGTCAAAGTGGGTAAATGTAAACAGGGGTAAGTGTAAACACTATTGGTTGTCCCCAAACTGCTATTCCTTTTTAGCTTATCTAGACAATATATTGGAAATTGATCTTTTGTCTCACTGCGGACACGTGGCACAAAAGATCTAAGAGAGGGTTCGTTCTGTAGGAGGTGTCAAAAAAAGTGCTTCTTTTTAGTGTGATTTCATGTTTCCTAAGAGGGAAAAGAATTATATTTTGAAGGGATTTTTAAAAGAAGGATGTATGTTTTAGCTTAATATACGAACAATATAGTTGCTTGAGATAGGTTATATATGTTAATTGTTGGCTATAAACAAACTGTGAAAAATTATTGTCTGTTTACATTTACCCCCTCATTTGTAACCTCATGTCCAAATGTAAACACTATAATGGTGTTAATGTAAACAATTTCTGGCAAATGTAATCACCCTTTTTATACCCATATGGTGAAACCAAAGGGTATATTAACTTTGCCTTACTGTTTGTAACGCCAAGATCCTGTCATCACACACAAAAATGAATTATAAAAGTATGTTTAGAATGACAAAAAAAAATTAACTTCTGCATGTCCGTCCGTCCGTGTGTCTGTGGCGCGAGTTGTGGGCGCACGGATTGAGCTAGAGACTTGAAATTTTGCGCAGATACGTAACACATGGATCAATAAGTCCCGAGACTAACCCAGAGATGACGCTCGTAGTAAACCAGTAACCACGTCTTTCTAGAGTACTAACCTTTGCTTGAAACGTGTCAAAATTTTAAGTCGATCGGACCAGAAACAGCTGAGTTATCGAGGTTGGAGTAAAGTCGTTTTGTAGTTTGTTTAAAAAATGGAAAAAACCGAGTTTCGTGTTCTGATAAAACATTGTTTTTTAATGGATAAAAACACCGTGCAAGCGAAACAATGGATTGAAAAATGTTACCCGGACTCTTGTCCATCAAAAGCAACGATTTGTCGGTGGTTTGCCGAGTTTAAACGTGGTCGTACCGACACAAATGACGCGGAACGCTCGGGTAGACCTGTGGAAGCCGTTACACCGGAAAATGTGAGTGAAGTGACAAAAATTATAATGAAAGATCGTAAAGTGAAGCTCCGTGAGATTGCTGAGATAACACAGATATCATATGGAAGTGCATTTACTATCCTTCATGAAAAATTGAGCATGAAAAAGGTTTTTTCCAAGTGGGTGCCGCGATTGCTTTCGATGAAACAAAAACAGCAACGAGTCGATGATTCAGAAAGCTGTTTATCGCTATTTACTCGCAATAAAAAAGATTTCTTGCGTCGTTACGTGACCATGGACGAAACATGGATACATCACTACACTCCAGAGTCGAAGCGGCAGTCATCTGAGTGGCGCACAGCTGGCGAAAGCCGTCCGAAGCGTCCGAAAACGCAGCAGTCAGCTGGCAAAGTCATGGCGTCAGTTTTTTGGGATACGCATGGCGTGACGATTGTATCACCCTAAAAGGTGATTATATTGATGAATAAAAAAAAATTTTGCAAAAAAAATGTTGTTTTCATTGTTAGTCTCGGGACTTATTGATCCATGTGTTATATAAAAAATGGATAAAAAAAGGTGTTTACCTTTACCCCATTTTTCAAAAATTTGAAAAAAATATAGGGGTAAAAGTAAACATCCAATTTTGTAAAAAATTAAGGACCTTTCATTTTGAAATCACATGGAATGGGCAATAAATAGACAACAAATTTTAACATAATATATCAAAACTCCGCTGTTAGTGATTTAATTTAAAAAAAAACCATTACAAAGTTGAAAAAATATCAAAAAAGTGAAAATCGTTTACAATTACCCCCCTTGACCCTATTCATTTCAGGAAATTCCACTAAAAATAAAATTAGAAACAAAATATCGAAAAAATGAAAAACAGTAATTGACTTTTAAAGGAGATTTGCAAATTGTTTTATAATTTATTTCTGGGCGTTTTCCGGTGATTTCCAAAGAAAGGTTTCAGAACACCTGATGCGTGAATGAATTACCCAGAACGCGTTAAATGAGTTTGGAATTTTATGACAATCAATGCGAATCGACTTAATGATGTCGTATTGTAGATAATTAAGAAAATTTTGAAATCAGTGATTTAACATTGCTTGGAAAATTTGGGTACGACGTGGTTGTCCTTAAAAAAAGTTACACATTTAACCCTTAGAGGCACAGAAAAATAGCAAATATTTTCACCCTTCCGAAAAAAATTTTTTTTTTGATTTTTTTTAGTGGTACCATTTTAAAGTAGCATACGGTAATGAAAGACGGTTTAATTGGTGGTACAATTTTGATACCACCGTACATTATTTGTTACAAAAAAGGTGGTACATCGAGTGTACCACCAAGCCTTTAAGGGTTAAGGAGGACGGGGGACTGTGTGACGGCAGTATTGATTCACATTCAAGAAATTGCAAGAATGTGTGACAAGCGGAGAGGAGTTTGAAAATTAGGATGATTTATTTTATGGACATTATCGTAAATTTACTGATTTTCATGTTTCACATGTAAATTCATCATTTTGTTATTATTTTGAAGATTTTTCAATGGCACCAAAGACGACTTTTTGTCTTCAAAGCAAAATCAATTTACTTTCTGTAAATTTCGTGAGGAATTTGAAATGTGAATGAATTCTCCACTAACCTGACATATTTTAAAAAAAATCTGATGTGAGCAGCACATGCCTTTCTTATATAAAATTTACGTTCCTGCGCAAATTACACTATAACCCGTCAAATAAAATACGAACATAAAAACATGATTTTTTTTTACAAAATCCGAAATATCTCGATAACTTGTACATTGACAGGCCGACAGACAGAAATACATTTTTTTAATAAGTTTTAGGAAAAATTAAGGGGTTGAAATTTTTCTTGAATACAATATTTTATTATACTTCGTATAAGAAAGGAAATACTACATCTATATAACAAATATCTATCACGATTTTAGAAAACATGTGACAAATAACGCTCTGACAACAAAATAGAAAAACGGAAAATTTTAAGATTTATTGAACGACCTACATATAATAGTTCCATGACCTTTAAAAAAAGCTCCCCCTGTGATGAAAATGTGTGGGATTCCGCCTGCAATGCAAATAGTAAAATATTTCAAACAGTTTTTTTTTGTTGTTGTCATCGTATTTTTTTTCCATCAGGAAAGTCGAACACAGGCAGCATAGATGCAATAAAGTTTTCAAACAATTTCCTAGAATTTCACATTTCACGTAGATTCTGCGTCGCGTCGGGTGTTAGACCATAAAGTGATGCCTTGAAACAGGTGTGATACATCCCACATGCAGCAAACGAAATTCATCGAGGACAGAGGAAATTAAGATGAAAAGACAAGGAAATGCGGTTGTAGGGAACAATTGTGAAACAGAATATCTCAAAGTGAGCACATATGGAGGTGTGTGGATTTTCGGAAAACCGAAACCGTGATCAGAGACTTCCTTCCTCATTCTATGCGAGACATTGAAGAAAGGATTTCTTAGACGTTGAATCAACAATGGAGCGATTTGAAGAACTGTAAGGAATTAATTTATCCTTTGTCTTTTGTAAATCGGATACATATTTATACCGAATTGGGTCGACAAGGCTAACGGAGAAACCTTCATTTATTGATCCACTCTTGGAAATTCATTTTCATAAAATTCTAGATTTTTTTTTTGGTCCTCGTGGTGAAAAGCACGTTCGACAATTTACTGTGAAAAAAGTTGACGAATTTTTTGTATACAATACAATTCTTGGAAATCTTATTTCTACAATTCACGTGCGGTTCTTGAGAAACCATAACGGTTCTTTGGAAAAGAATTTTCGTAAAAAAATGAAATTCATAGGGATGCATGACCCAAGAGGTGCTGCTTTTAGCAAGGAGCGAAAACTCAAATAGAAACCATTTTGTATCCAACCTCAATTCGGACCCAAATAGAAACAAACCGCGCAGTCAAGCGTCCACTGATAAAATATATATACGATGGCTCCATAAATTATAGTGTTTCGGACTATGAGTTCTCGTGGTTGTCTTCAATTCTAACTGCAGTCGTTAGAAGACGATATGCCATTACCACCGACCACTAGAATTTTTTTTTGGTGCATGCCACGTATCTGCCACTATAAGGATATCTAATGTCAGGTGCGCCCTGCGGACGCAAGCCCTTAAAAATGGTGTGATAGTAACAATTGGAGATTCTTAAAGGTAATTAGAATGCCCATCGAGGTCTACTTCTACTTAAATCTACTTTAATTCCCACTGCCAGATTGGTTTTCACGTGTTTTAAAAAATCAAATTGCCACTTCAGCACCATTCTACATTCTAGCCATCTTAGTCCGCGACTTCACTTATAGTTTTGGTGGCAGATACGTTCCAAATACCCAAAAATGCTTGTAGTGACAACGACAGAGACCGGAGCCGAAAGACTTCAACGGTATAACCTAATTTTTCGTTACTTTCAACCTAACAAGGACACCTAAAACATGATTAGAGACATGGTCTACATTTACAAAATTTACTGTTTTGAAAATTGAAAAAAAAAACAAACTCTGCAATGTAATATACGCTCAATGCAGCGCAGATATAATAGAAAATTGAGGTTACGTTCATATTTTATAGATTTAACTACAAAACATGGTATGGAATGGATAAATATTTAATACTTATATTAAGTCGAAATTTGTGTACGAGAAAAATTGTGATACTTTTATATAGTTTTTAAAAAAAACTTACCGTGGCTTCTGTACTTTCTTCATGTCCGTATCATTGGCCTTGGCATAAGGATTTTTACCACTTTTCATCTCGGCTCATTGTCGCTGTTTCCATCCGTTTCAACGATTGAATTTCGTCCCTCACGTACTCTAATCCTGTTTCTTGTGACGTTCGTCCTGTTTCCTGTCATCAGCTGTTCTGTTCTTCCCAAGACGTTCACTTCTACAGCGTGTTTGTAACGTTTTCTCAGGTTGTTGTCGTTTTCTTGTTCATATTTAATTCCAAGGCACACAGCAACATTTAATTAAATTTATTTTCTCGATTGTGTTTTTTCTTGTGTTATTATTTTACTCTTTTGAGGTTGTAATTTTATCTATATTGACTTTCTTTGATTAGAATTTGACTTTTTGGTGAAGATTATTTTAGATTTAAGTTTAATTCCATATTTGTATGAAATTTTCTTTGAACACTTTTTTTTTTGTTTTGTTATTTTAATTTGATTTTCTTTTTGCAAAATGACGGACGATATAGAAATCACGAGCGGCAAACGTGAAAATTGAGCGCGCAAGTAATTTCCTTCACTTTTCCTTAATGTGACGGAATTTCCTTAAGGATTCTCTGTTTTTGTTCTTTTTTATTAATGGGCCACAATGCAAATTTTGTTCATTTTTTTTATAGTTTCACCATGCATGCATTTTGATCACCCACTTGTATCGTACTTTTAAAATTCAATTCAATTCTTTGTTGTCATAAATATAATTAACTATAATAAATTACAACATTTTGATTGAACTCAGTCTCTTAGCTGTGAGTTAATTTCGTTTTTCAACAAATATTTTTTTCTTCTGTTTAACGAAAACCAAAAAAAAAAAACATATATTTTATGCAATTTTATTACTAAACGTTGCTCTTTTTCTCTCTTTTCATTATTCGCGTTTCATTTTTCCTTGAGACTTGTTAGGTATATATACGAGTATCTTAACTTATTTTCTTGTTATTTTCTACAATTTTATTTGGATTCTTTTATTACGATGTTTGTACGAGTGTTAAGTGGAGAACAGAAACAAAAAAAAAATAAAACACCACAAGAAAAATTTATATTCGATGCAAATAGAGAAAAAGAGACGTTTTATTGTAGGAGAAAAAGAGAAATGCGGAGAATTGGGGAGACCTAGACCTGAGACACACCATCGTGAGCGTCAAATAAGCTAACAAACAACAACAAAAATAAAAACAAAAACAGCAGCAACAACAACAACAGCACAATCTCACTGGGCAAGAAGGAAAAACAAAAGTTTATCTTTTAAGCGACAAAAAGATTTCTTCGATTATTGGCTGCGGGCTGTTGGCCGATCTGCTGCTGCTTCCTCTGCTGTCGGTTTACAATGGAAAACTACGATTTTTCATGTCTCGGAAAAGCGTATTCCGGAAGTACTCACTTGGAAACGACGTATCCATTTTTTGGTAGGGAAGAAATTCAGTTTCCCTTTTTTTATTTTACCTAGGATCGTCGATCACTTTACGATTCACGCATCCCAAGGACGTGTTTTTCAAAATTTCCATTCCAGATTAGAAATTCGAGGATTTTCTTACGAATTTAACATCTTTTTCCTCGTAGATTGTAAAATTTTGAATTACATTTCATTGGAGGCCACTGTCACTGCCTACTGCTGGACTGACACCAGCGAATGTTGTACTGCTTTTAATATAAAATGTTGGCTGCCACTGCTTGCAATTCATGTTAACATTTGATGATGTCAAGCGTGCTGAATTTTTATTTCAATTTTCTTGACTTTGACTCTGCTTTCTGGTTGAATTTCGCGATTAAAAAAAGGCCATGAAAATATGTCAAACGACAATCATTATCACGACAATTTCTACAGCTACTATGCTAATGCTGTGTCTTTTCTATTGCTGCTATTAATTTCTTTTCGTAGCTATTTGGACTTTTGATGAATGACGACGTTAACAGCGATGACCTGCTAACTCTCCGGCTCTGTCTCTGCTCATATTTGCTACCACTGGATTGTCGTCGTTGTCCATTTGCGTCGTCACTCTTTCGGATGATTTGGATTTGCTTTCAACTGGCAATGGGCTGTGAAATGAGAAGCAGTGAAAATTTTAGTTGAGTTGGAATGAATGTTTTAAGGTGTTAGCAAACTTGAGCGCCATTCTGCAATTCGGAAAATTCTGCACGGCTTGGATTTGGATTTAGAGCGGCCTGTGCTTATGCCGAAAAATGAGAAACGAAAAACAAAGAAAATCCACTCATGATGGAGTCGAGGGGCCGTTTTTCCCCTATATCTCGCTTGTTGCTTGTTGTTGTTGCGATTTCGGATTCTTCTTTGCAAATCATCAAACGGTATCGCAACGACGATGATGTGAAGCTACTTGAAGATGGCAAAACGGAACGGACATCATAAAGTATCTTTTGCTATAATTTCCATTTCTATTGGCTGGTGACAGTCCTATTGTTGAAGTCATTTCCCAAAATTCATGATATTTAAATTGTTTCGATTAGCTCTGAAATGGCAAGCAAATTTTTTAAATTGCGGTTATTTAATACGTTAACTAATGGTTTCTCGATTCCGATTTTATTTTGCTGAATGCGAGTGTCGGACTTTCTAATGTTGTTCTCAAAATTTCGATATCTCCAGCATGAAATTCCCGAATGTTTTTGAGTTTTACAAACGATGAAGAGTTAATATTAACATTTCCTCACAGGAGACAAGCGTTTTTTTGTACTCTGTATTATATACATATCATAAAGGTGTATTAGATTTAGTATACCGTTTGTAACGCATCAAACCAATCATCGGACACAAAAATGAACTACACCAAGGTGTCAGGGATGACATAATAATTACCCCAGGGTGACTGTCTGTCCGTCTGCCCGTGAGCACCATAACTTCCGAAAGGATTGAGCTCGTAAATGGCTAGGCTAAGTTCTTGAATGGGCAAAATTGAACCATTCCTTCCCCCTCCTTCATACAAACGAAACAGAACTTTGCAATTTTCTCGAAAACGGTGAATCATATTAAAAAATTTATAAAAGTAAAATGTGTTTAGAATATGATTTTACATAACTGATCCATACACCAAAATCCAATCCAACCACTGCTTCTCCCTCTCCCATACAAATGGAATACTTTTTTCCTATTTTCTCGAAAACGGTGCATCGTTCGGAAAATTTATGAAGATGAAATGTGTTTAGAACATGATTTTACATTACCGTTCCATACATCAAAATCCAATCGGACTACTCCTTTACCCTTCTCTTATACAAATGAATTTTTAAAAAGAAAACATTTTGTCTGTCATCATATAGAGTATTTCACGATTGGGCCCTGGCAATTGT
This sequence comes from Chrysopilus asiliformis, assembly GCA_964034945.1. Taxonomy (NCBI): domain Eukaryota; kingdom Metazoa; phylum Arthropoda; class Insecta; order Diptera; family Rhagionidae; genus Chrysopilus; species Chrysopilus asiliformis. The sequence goes on from OZ035960.1 coordinate 3,800,240, forward strand.
AGCTTTTCTTATGTTTTTACTCGATAAAATAGTAGGTTTTTTGATTATATGTTCACTAGAGGCCCCCTAATGGCGGTAACTCACCCTCGATTGTAATTACGATGACGAGTTTAGGTTCACTTCTATTTTCAATCGGCCCATTGGTAATCGTAACTGCTGTCAGCGCCTAGTTGACCGAGTTCTGTGCTTTGAATATGATGTTTGTTGAGGTTTTATTAAATAGCTTCAGTAAAATGTTTGTTGGAAGGAATAACACAAAAAAATGTCATCGAAAATGAAATTCTGTACTGAGGATGTGAAGTACAAGCAATCGGGAGTCGAATTGCTGTAAGTGTGATAGGAAAATGTCAACGATCGTTTGTCAATTTCAATCGTTAGTGTGATACCACAATTACAGTCAGCTTAGCTAAATTCCGCATCGGCCAACAACTCTACTTTATTATGAATACAGTCAAACCTGCCTAAGACGAGCGTTTTTCAAAGGACTGTAATTTTGTTTTTCATAATAGATTAATCTAGATTAATCGGACAAAGTATCTGGTCACGGCTTGTACTATCAATGATGAGGACAACAGTTTTTTTTCTAAAACAGAAATTACTTCAGAACCAGTAACCGTAGAAACCTCAAAGTTCATCGGATTCGGTTTTTTCACGAATTTTGAACGCCAGAGCATAAAAAATAATAATTGTGTCCTGTGGTGATCATTTGCGCTTCACTCAATTCGAAATACAAGCGCGAATTTAATTTTACGGAGTATACTGGTTTATGCTTCAACTAATGCCAGTTTTTTTTTTTTAAAAACCAATATCAGACTCGTACAGATTTTAGGGTAAGAACAGGTAGATTGCTGTGGAATAAGCGCTCTTAAAACTTTAATATGCCAGCGCATATATTAAGCACTTGTTGTGCTAGGGTAGAACACATAAGAAGCTGGTTGCACTTGCTTGTTGCATGAATAATCGTTAGAGACCGAATGAAGACGATCTACAAGATCCCACTGAAGAATGTGAAACAAGCGCTGGAAATTAATGCACCAAACATAATTGTTCAGCTGCAAGCACTTGTCGAAGAAGCGTTCAACGTATTCTCAACCTTACGAAACCGTTAATCGCTTGTGAACTGAATTACTGAATTAGTCGAATGTCCTTGACAACTCAAAGTTTTTTTCTGTCCATTCAGGTTCGGGTTATTGATGCCGGACTGTATTAATAAAAGCGTTCTGTGTCTGTTTGTTCGCTTGTAACTCGAGTACCAATGAACCGATTGGATTTAAACTTTTAAGACAGCTTCTTAGTGTCAAGGAGCAGGGTTTAAGCCATGCGATAATCCAAAGTTGCGCGTCCTTCATACTCCCGCTTTTCTTGTCAGCTTTGCTGCTACAAATGAAACGATAGCACTCTGTCCTGATGGTCATAACAGAATCAATCTTAACTCTGCCCACTTTACATTTTCGCCAGATTTTCTTATCCCATAAATAACTTCTTATTTTCCGAATTCTTGATTGCTATTTTCATGCATCGACAGTAATTGTTTGTAAATTAAAAATTTTCTTAATTCGCAAGTTTTCTTCCTACCTCCGTTTTTTTTTTCATTGTTTATTATTTTGCTATTCGTGAATAGTTGTGTAGTGAAGAATTTCCCCAATTTGTTTCAATTTCCGCACAAAGAAAATCGCACGTTTACTAAACGGAATTATCGATATTTTGCTGTGGATTTTTTTTGCGAGGTGTGCGACGACGGAAGATTGTAGAAAATATAAATATAATAAAAAGTCGTACGAGAGGAGTGATTGTCGTACGGCGCCGCACTTAATCGCGTCATATTCGCAATGATTTGATTTGTTGATCCTTTATTTGTATTTTCATTTTCCATCCATTTGTTGGTTGTTTTTATGGTTTTTTGGAGGATTACTGGTTGGCTCTTCTCGGTCGTTTTTGTTTTTGTAATTCGGGTGATGCTGTTGCTGTGGTTTCATGGATTTTCTCCGGTTCAATCTCGAACTTCTGATGTTAGGATTTCCCGAAATCAAGTAGCGGGGACGTAAGCGCGGGGGGATAAAAGTAAAATGGCAAAATCTAATTGACGCGCCACTGCAAGTGTGGAAAATCACGAAGGAAAGAACTCAAGGAGGGTAGTGCGGGAAGGAGAGCAAATGGAAACATCTCCAGCAGAAGAAACAGCAACAAATATCTTCCAATAGAAATGAAGGGAAAAAATTCTGTTTCAAGTCTCTGAACTGTGAGCCAAAACCAAAAAACGACGACGATGAGGCACAAGCAAAAAAAAAAATCTCAAAGAGGAAAAACACTACACTACATCTGCCTGCTGTTATACAAACTTTTATTCGTCGCGCACACACACCTCCATTCATAGAAATCATTTTCTGTTCGAATTTCCACTTTGCACTTTTTCACTTTACTCGATTCTCGTCGCTCGGCCTCTTTCCAGCGCACGCGATTCGATAGTTGGTCGCGTTTACTCTGAATTTACACTTTTCGACTTCTGCTTCTTCGCATCGCATTTCGCATTAATTTTATTGGGACTTTTTCCGATTTCAATTTGAATTTTCCAATCTGACCGCCGCACCATTCAACAACCACACGAAAGCAATGAAACGTCAGAGGGAAAACAGTCACGTACAAACGACCGACAACGTCCGACAAAAAGCAACAGCGGCCGACACAATTTCCCCGTCTGCGCTTCCGCTAGACCCAAAAACAAAACGACGGACGGCTGGAAAAGCGAATTGGATGGAATACGACAAACGACGACGGAATCGCCGTGCGATGCTGTACGGCGACGCAGATGTGTGTATGTGTGCGGCGCAAATCTATCGACCCTACTCTTTCATTCATGTCGTATGTAGAAAACACAACAGAAAATACAGTCGAAATTGACAATAAAAATATGGGAAAAATTGAATTATCCAAAATTCCGAACTAAATTTCGCAGAACTGCCGTGAAAATGCACGAAATTTTCAATTGTGTTTTCCATCGAGAATTGCAATGAAAAGGGTTTTGAAGCGAGCAGAGCAGTGAAAAATCTTTCTTCGATTCCTCTTTTTCTCTTTTCTTTTCTTGATGAACGACTTTTTTTTAGGTTCTCTCTTTTTACCTTAGCACTCGTATTTTCGATTAAAATATCTAAACTGGCTCGATTTTCACATTTTCGCCATTAAATCCGGATTCTCGGGGCACTCACTAACTATTTTCACGATTATTGTTAATTATTTATCGGAGTTTTTCACTAGAAAACGAAGTCAATAGTTCACTCGAGAAGAGACGGAGACAACAGAAATGGCTGCCATCACGGATACGGAAGAGGGGCACGGTGCGAGAGGGACTTGATTTTTTTTAGAATTGCGGGTTGTGCGGGGAAAAGAGTTTAACTGTCAGATTTTGGCGCTGGCAGCGCCGTGGAAAAAAAGAACTGATTTTCATAACCTAAAGTTTGAAAATTTAAATAAATTTGAATGAAAAATTCATTTACTGTCATTTCTTTCATGGTAGCAATGTTCGGATTAACTATTTTTGTGAAATGGATAAGATAATTGTAAAACTAGCATATATTAAATCAATTTGAGCGGATTCAATGTCGGTAAAATCACGAAGAACGTGGCGCCGTGAGCAAACTGGGTACTATTAGGCGCCATCAAAAATTCAAATCGCTAAATCACGGGATTGTGCAAAAAATAGATTTTTGCTGAAAAAAACAATTTTATTTAATGATACTTGTTCAAAAAATTATAAGAAATACTGTGAAGATTGTTATATTATAGATGGTTGTAACATATCTCGGCGGTTCAAATACACATTGAAATTATGATAAAATAACTTAGATAAAAATTCCGCTTTCTCATGAATTCAATACATTTATTATTTAAAATAATACAACTGATAGGTTTTGGAATCGGTCTTTACCAAAAATATCGAAAACTCGGCTTTGAGAAGACGTCATTTCCTCACAAATTATAATTTTTACATTTTTTCATAGTTCACAATATTAATCCCCGCATCGATTTACAAAAAAAAACACTATTAACATTTTTGAATTCTGATATTTTGTGAGAGGCGGGGGGTTGTTTATTTATGGCAGGATCCTGACTATAATCCTTTTGAATTAGGACAAGAACACAAAAACGCGTAAATTGATTCAGTTTAATCCATACTATTTGTAGTTTAGTTAAAATGGGTGCTTTTTTTCTTGAATATCGCACAATTTTGAATCGAATAGATTTTTTTTTAACAAAGTACACATTCGACTCAAACTAGAGCATACTCTAATAGCCCTATTTTGGCGACTTTTACTTGTTTTCGGGCAGTGTTGGGCAAAATGTAATTGTCAGTGCAATTAACAATTAACGATTAATCAATTGTAATTGTAGATTTCTGCAATTGACAATTAATCAATTGTAATTGTAAATTTCTGCAATTAACAATTAATTAATTGTTAATTGTTTGATCAATCATTACTAGTACAATTAACAATTAAATCTTATGAACTTTAAAAAATTAAAATCTCGAATTTTTAACACCTTTTAATTAACGGCTCTGGAAAAGCAAAATTTAAAAGGATTAATAATTTATAAGGATCGTGCACCATATTTCGTGGTAATTCAATTTAGTCAACTCATTTTTTTATATGGAAAAATGATCGAAATCGATCGAAATGAGGGAAAATTTAATTTGTCTCAAAACGACGGGATCGGGAAGGGGTTGGGAGTGGGTGGGAAGGGATGGTTAGGGGGGGAGGGGAAGGCGGAGGGGGGTGGGTGGTAGGGGGAGGGAGATGGAGGTGGGGGTGTGGGGGGGAAGGAGACCTACCCCTACCCATTCCCCCTCCGCCTCTCCCTTCCCCCATCCCCCTCCCCCACCCCCCTCCCCCACCCCCCTCCCCCACCCCCCTCCCCCACCCAACCCCTTCCCGTTCCTGTCGTTTTGAGGCAAATTAACTTTTCAGCAATCAGCGTTTAAAACAAATAATCACAAAAAGTTTTATTCTTAATTGAAAATTGTTAGTTTTTTTCAATTTTTTTTGAAATTTGACATTCAATGTACATTTTTTTTACAGGCCCTTGTTTTTGAATTTTTAATCGTAAATTTAATTGCAAAAAAGTTAATTGATTGAAAATTTAATTGCAAAATCTGCAATTAAATTTAATTGCAATTAAATTAATTGCAATTAAATTTTCAATCAATTGATTAGTCAATTGAAAATTTAATTGATTGATGCCCAACACTGTTTTCGGGGTATAATTCCTCCATACCGTGTGCCTATCTGAATTGAGCTTTGAAAAACTTTCCATTTCAATTATCACTGAAAATATCACTTAAAAATGATCATCTTTGTGCCAAAATAGCTTACAGATTGTGGCTTCTGACCGATTATAACGCATAAATCTGTGAATCGATTTACAAATCTGTAAAATCTCCCTTTAACACTTTATGCATAAAGTAACAAAAAGAGGCAACTTTATCAAGGCACAGGTGGTCAATGAAACCCAAGGAACAACACTCTTTGTTACTAGATAAGTCAGCAAAGTTTAGAACCTAACATTTACATACTTTTTTTTATGACTAGTGAAGATTGAGAAAAATACGATTTAAAAAACACCAATTTTAACTCAGTGTGACTGCTAAACCCAAACCTGATTCAGGTTATGACTTACCTACAACATCCACACTATAATTCTGAAGCTCAGATATAGGATCTAGCAAGCAACTGAATGCCAAGAGATATATACCCAAAAAATTAAAAACAGGCAAAATAATCAAGTTGGAATTTTGATAAACATTAATATTGTTTATCAAAATTCTAACTTGGCAACCAATATACCGCTTGAGCCGAAATTTTGACATATGCCCTTTGAAAAAAAACCCAGGTTGAAGATTTCCAAAAACGGCGAACTAAAAATGAGCATAAAAATACTACAAACGTTTTGTAAATCTGAATTTATCAAGTTTTTCGGTATTTGTTTTGACCGCAATTATAAAAAAAAAGTGTGAAATTATAATAAAAACGAATGGCACTTTTATTCCAAGCCGAGGGCCCAATTTATTCCTTGTACAATGAATAAAATTAACGGTTGCCATGCTACCAGCCAACGAATCCAATCCAACAGCCTCCCGAATAAAACGTGTGGTCTTTCCCATCTAAAAAGGTTAAACATAAATTAGCTTGATTTATCACTCAACCCGTCAAAATATAATCAAATGAATTTTCTTACGGATTACAAAACATCTTTTTCAAATCGACTTTTTCTTTACAGTATGGGCAAGTTTGCTTTTTGCCGACGATGCACCAGCCTATAATTAATATTGGTTTTTAATGTGAATTGTAATAATACAGATTAGAAATGTAATAAGATAGCTGTCCGTAAAATACGTCAAAGATTTCGGAGGCTGGGGGTCTCAGTATTAAATTGCATTGAAAAAAAATCGCGAAAAAGTGTGACAAGCTTTTCTCCTTGTTACACTTGTTAGGCGGAAATTTGTATGACGTATTTTATAAACAGGAAATATTATCACTCACCTCGAATACAAAACTCGTGAAATACATGATTGCATGATAATTTATACGTATTTTCTATGATTCCCTCTTCCTCTTCACTGACTAGAAGTAGATTTCCACATACGGCACATACATTATTCTCTAAATGTTTCGTTGGTATTCCTTGTGGTGTATAGTATCCGATATGTGCTGCCATTTTATCAGTACATATTTCTGATATGTCTCGTCCAAGTACCCCAAAATAAAGGCCATAAAAAACAAATATGAGACCAACGTCCATCCAGACATTTGGCGGCTGATTAAATAAAAAATTTAGACCACAAAATGCAGCCATCATAATTATGTATCCTATGATTCCTAATCCATAGCTAAGCTTATAGATAAAATAAAACCATTTGTAGACTAGCCTAAAAATGAAAATTAATTAGTTTAATTGCAAATTGGTTAAATTCACTAAAAAAATTTAGACGAAACTAATGGCGAATTGCAGATTTAGAGCATGATTACGCAAAGTAACTTTTTGTGTAAAAAATTGAGTCGTCAAAATATTTATTGTCTTCTTAAATTTTTCGATATGATGCACAGTTTCCGAGAAAACAGGCAAAAATATTCCATTTGTATGGGATAGGGAGGAAGCAGTGGTCCGATTGGATTTTGACATTTTACCTCTATAAATTTTTCAATATAATTCACGGTTTTCGAGAAAAGTGTTTCGTTTGTGTGGGGGAAATGGGGAAGGAATGATCTAAGTTTGCCCGTTCAAGAACTTAGCCTAGCCATTTACGAGAAACATAACTATAGAAAATTTTAAGTTCAGTCCTTTCGAAAGTTATGGTGTTCACGGACACAGACGAACGGACATGCGGAAATCAAAATCGCTTGTCATCCCTAACACCCTGGGCACCAATCATGTATTCCGACGCGTCTCTGTCTTTCGACTTCGACGCAGCTTTTAACTCTTGACTTCGCCATATCAGCAGCTTCAAATTTCCTGGAGTGACAGTCAGAATCACGTTTGGATTCATATTGACGATTCCGAGAAATTTCAAACTGCAGATATGGCGAAGTCAAGAGTTAAAAGCTCCGTCGAAGTCGAAAGACAGAGACGCGTCGGAATAGATGATTGTTGCCCAGGTGTAGTTCATTTTCGTGTCCGATGATTGCATATTTTTGCATTCGGGCATGAAGATTATATATCTGCAATAAGCCACTTACGAGACACATTTTTTTTGACAAGTCGAAAAATTCATGAGTTTTGGGAAAAGTTGAAAAATTTATTTACCGAAGTAGAGTATTTTTTGTTTTTCTTTTTGCCGTAATAGTTATTTTTTCTGAGATGTTCCATAATAGTGGCGTTCAAACGCATTAAAAAAATACTTGTAAGTATTTCCAAGTACCGCTAAGTAACAAAGTCTACTTTTTTTTACATCATAAAAGGTGTGTTTTGTTGAAACTGAAAAATCACTAACGATTTTTGAAAGATTATAAATATTTCTTTACCTTGGTGTGGTTCCTTGAATTGGTTTCACCATTGCTTTTCGCATGATGATTCCAGTAAAAAATGAAAAAATGATCCAAAAAAATATAAACCTTAGCCACTGATTTTTGGCGCAAATGACCACTGGAATTAACCACATCGCTACTAACGTCACAAGCTAGAAAAATCAATCGAGATCCAAATTAGTAATCCAAGTGTTTGCTTAATTTAATTACCGAATATGATTTGTAGTGTCGCTTCTTCCATTCGACTAGAACTACCTGAGCTACAACCAGGGTGATTAGCAGAATGATTACCATCTCCGAATGCATCGCTTCGTGACCTAAAAGCAGATTGAATTGTTATTAATTGATTAAATTTTAGAAGTGAATTAGAAAACCCGAGAGTTTGGGGCAACAGTTTTTTTTCCCTGGAACTTAATCGACAAACAAACTGTTCTATTGTGTTTATACAATTTGATTTGTTCTCTCTAGGTTTCGGGAGGTATAGTAAATGTTTATGTAAATATCTGTTTTTATCACATAATTCAGTACCTATGAGTCAAGTTTTGTGAAATAAAAACAACTATTGTCTGATTGCCACGAAGACCATCAGTCCAAGGTAAAGTTATCAAAATTGTATCAAAGTTCTGGGCATTTTCCCCAGGACCAAGGATAATCCAAATTCTTTACATCCTGTACGGACTTACCTTTGTGTTTTTCGTGCATTTTTTGGTGTTCAGCTCTGCAACATTATGAATAATAAGTCGAAATTGATTAGTTTTTTCTATTAAATGAATTTACCTCAGCCTCTCCTCGGGAGTCATCTCCTCCAAAGATTTATTCCCCGATATAGGTTCGTGCAAATCTTTAGGTATATCCATTGCCGGTTTTTTGTATTACTTCCTCAATGTGCTAATTATCTATTTTGCATGCCTTCCCCGAGTTTTCTTGTAGAACTCTACGTGTTTATCTTGAAAGCGTTGCTGCGAGGACTGGATTTATCCAAAATACACGAAAACTCCTGACACGTTCGAAAATCACAAAACTTGGACTTCACTCCTAAACAAAAAGTCAGTGAATTTGACATTTTGAAGGGGAAGGAGACGGAAAACATTCGGTTGGCAGCAAAATGAGTCTTATTTTCAAAATGAATGGAAAACTGTTCCTAATGAATTCCACATAAAGTAAAAAATTCCAAGAAACGCCAAATGCATAATGGCGGTTTTCCTGTGTCCATTGATTCAACTTTTTCTCAAAGTTCTTCTGGGAAATTCAACTAGCACAGGTTGTTCAACTATGATTGAAAGTTCAGTTGTAATAAACGAAGAAATGTTTAACTAAAAGAAAGTAAAAATTTTGCTGAAATACAGCAAAAGTCACGCTTGGCACGAAGTTAGGAAATATCCTGAATTAATAGTCAATCAAAATATAAAATCACATTTTACACGGTATTTGTTTTTATGATTTTTTTAAGACACAATAGAGTTCGATTAAATGTTATTGTATAAAAAATACGTAAATCGAATTTTAACCCTTTTCGTTTGACTTTATTCATAAAAACCAATATTTTCTAAATGGGATTGCCCACAAAAAACGTTACATAAATTTTTATTTTGTAACCCCCCTTCCTATGATTTTGCACGATTTTTGGATGGAGTTTGATAATACACTACCGCAGCGACGGCCACCCCTTTCAATCAAATGTATGACGAATTTTATGGACATGCCCATAGATTTTTAAAACGTAGGTCCTTTCTGTGAATTAATTCTCTTTATTGGCGCGATTCAATTATAAACAAGAAGCCGTTAGAAAACAAATATAAATTATATTGTCTTAAATTGATATAAATTAAAATTCTATGAAATGTATAAATTTTATGAAGAAGCAGCTCGCAAAAAATGCCCATAGTACGATTTTGTAAAGTCAACCATTTGATCCTGCATAGCAGGAGGCACGAAGACCGGATTCCCTTGGCCTCCTTCAATCGTTCCCGCTTTAGTAAATCGCATAAAACTGGCAACTGTCGTTTCGGGAGGTAAGACAGCTCCATCTTCGATTATGCAGCAGTCCTTCAAAACACATCTTCTACCCTAAAATTAACAATTAATAATGACGTTTTATGAATATTTCCCCTTTGATGACGTACAATCACAGCATTTTTTCCAATGTAGACATAAGATCCAATGAGGGCTGCAGAAACAACGGCATTCTCCCCTATAAAAACGTGTTCGCCAATGTGCAGAGGAAAGAAAGCCACCCTACGGTTTTCAAGAATAGAATTCTGTTAATTTCTGAAGAAGTAATTAAATATTTTGCCTTACCCCTTGCTGAACTGCTTAAATGGAGGCCGGATGACCGCACCCTTGCTAATAATACAATATCGCCCTGTTCTCACGTTTGCCAAATCGCCTCGGATTATGGCTCCACTTTGGACAATTACTTTCCCATTCAGAACAATGTTTTGCGATCCGCAAAGTACCGTTTGCCTGCTTACTTTGTTTCCAGATGCCTATAATAATGGCAAACCGTAAAATTTGGTCAGAAATTCTTTAACAAAAAAGTAAAAACTTACAGTTTCCACGTACTCGTCCTTGCTGTAGAAAGTGTCCGGAATCTCCATGGCAATCATAAAAAAATTATAGATATCGTGCTGAAGCTCCCGTAATCTAGCGATTTATTTATTTTTTTTAGAATGACGTTTCTTGTCAATAATTTTCTTGCCAATCTTGTTCTTCTTTTTGGGTCGGTTTCTTACCCGAGAAACTCGAGAAATGTGTTTTTTTTTATTTAAATTTGAAAAATCAAAAAAATTATTTGGTTTTTACGCGATAAATGATATTTATATTTTTTTATGAATTGCAAAAAATATAAATAAAAATGTATTATAAAATGGTAAACCCTTTTAAGAAATTTGATAAAAAATCAAGAATTTTGACTCAACTGAAAAAGATCGATTGAAAATTTTAAATTTTTGTTTATTAGTGCGCCTAAATTACAAAACAGGCAATTATATTAAACTACAAATACATCTCACTTTGCCAAAAAAATATTTCCTCGTACGAAAAAGAGATGAGAAGTTTAATGTAAAATAAAGTAAACTGACAAAATCGACATTTTTGAATATTTTAGAGCGGCTAATTTTATCGAAAATGTTGTTAAAAGCGAGATTTTGTGAAATTTACCATTTATGGGGTTTTAACCCCATCAAACGGGGTATCCCACGATTACCTATTGGCAAAATTGAAACTTTCTTGTGTTTTTCTTTGCCAGTTTCTTTAACGTAGTTTTCTTTTGCGCTTCACGAACGTAGACGGCGCGAATATTTACACAAATTCAATTTGAATGTGTCGTTTGCGGTCAAGTGTGGTCCAAAATATGTAAAAATAAAACGTTAAAAACTTTTGTCGATGCAGTTTTCAACGGTTCATCACCAGTAATATATTTTGTTTATCTCGAATTTTATTAATTGTGGTACTCTTCAGTTAATAATTTTTTGTAAAATTATAGTATCTTTATGCAGGTGATAATTTTGTGAGTGATAAAATTTTACGATTTTAATGAATGTTGCAATCTTTCCATAATGTCCGACTCTCACTCTTCTTTTGTGTAAATCAGTGAATTATTGTGCCTGGAGTTAAAATTATACTCTACAATGTGAAAAAAATAATGTGAAATGGATGTTAAATTGTATTCATTTGCGTTGTAATCTCTCATAAAGTGGGTTCACCTTAAGTAAGTGGTCTTACATTAATTTTTCATTTTTAGTTTTGGTTTTCCTCTGGGTTTTGCATCAACAATTAAAGCAGACGTGAAACATTTTAACATTTTCTTGGCAAACGGTTGTGTAGTGTTTCGTATCTTAAAACACACATTTATACACATCTGTTTATAATGTGAATTTTGATATCTTCTTATGCACGACTTACACCAATGTATGAATGGAGATTTGAATAAGATTTGCATAAATCAAGCTCTTCTTCGTTTTTTCTTAACAAATATCGACACAAGTACTTGGATATTTGTATTTAAAGTATCTGTTCAAAACGACAAGTACTTCATATGTACGAAAGGCGGGCTTTTTTTGGAAAGCAAAAACCGAAAAACACAACCGAAAACCATTTTCTCTGGGTGCTATTGTTAATAGAGTTGTTGTTTTTGTTGTTATTGCTGGTGTTATATTAACGCTTCTGGTTAATCATATGGTTTTGCTGTGTGGTGTATCAGTGAATTTGTAACTACATATTTCAGTTGGTTGCACTTTTTTTTTGCTGCCTACCCGTTGTGTTTCCTAAATTGAAACTCCAATGTTTCACTTCAAGTGGTGGTGAATGTTTATTCGTCGTTTTTGAATAAAGATATTACGAAATGTCCACAAGCTCGCTTTGAGTCTGTTCAAGATGCAGATTTCGGTTTATTTTCTTGAGAATCGGTTTTTTTGATCGTATTATGAATGGTTTAAAATTAAACTTTTGGATTTCGTACAAAAAATTTACATTAATATTTATGAAATATCGGGGAAAAAAAACAAAAGCGAGTCTTTGTTTTACCCGTACTTGTATTTCTAATTGTAATTAGACTGATTTTAATGTTTATATTTAAAAAAAAAAACAATTAAATTCACAGAATATGTTTTATCTTTTCCTTAGAGAACTCCTCACAGATTTTTTGTACTTATTAGCCAAATATTAGAGGTTGTCCACCACACTAGTCCGACATTTAAGGGATGGGGAGGGTGATTCTGCGGTAGTGTGACGAAAATTTAAGCCAAAAACAAGCATTTAAGTTAAACAAGAATTTAAGCCAAAAACAAGCTTGACCTTGCCCGCTTTCTAAAACGAAAACTAGTCAACCAATTGTGCTAAAATGCTGCAATTTCGATACATAACTGGTCGACGAAGAAGAAAAAATTTCGTCACATTGGTCGGGCCGGACTGTTTCACCTAATTAATACTGATCAACGGATGTTTAATTAAAATATTAAATGGAGATTACTAAACTGTGAACGCTTCTATCATTTACAGTGACAAATTATTCAAATGCAAAATGAGAAATTGCACGAAAATCAATTAAACTTTTCCAACATCACTTATAATTTACTATGTCGTAATTGCAGCGAGCAAATCCACGTCAGTTAGCAAATCGCGATAGTAAAAATTCAAAAGTGAGAGCGTAAACGTCGAACTTTTAACCAGGCAATTACAAAAAAATAAATACAAAAAACAGACAAAGGTTTCACTTTCGTACACTGACTTCGGTCCCGCGTCATTTGTAGGCTGTTTGCTGCGGGTGCTGATACACTCGATAGATTTTATCAGACAAAAAAAAAACAATTTCAAGATATTCACATCGCAATTGAGGGTCAGCTAAGGAAGCAGTGTTTAAAGAAAGTTTTCACAAATTCTCAAACTTACCTTCCATAATGTAATTGCAAATTGTTTAGTAAAATACACAATGCCACAGAGGTGTTGTTTTCCACTTGCATTATGCTTATGTTGTATGATTTTCCTTCTACCCCCATTAAAACGCAAATTATTTTTCGTACCAAAAGTTTTATAAAAAAGAACAATTTCTATCGTATAAAGATTGGTTCGAATGCGCCAGGTTCTTTGAGGTCATACCAAACCTGCATTAAAGCCAACTTTATGGAGTGGTATTGAATTCCGCAATCCAAAGTTAGGCGCTTGTACGTACATACATTAATAACGAATAACACTTGGTCGGACGACTATAATTATGGTTTTACTTAATAATCTCCGCATATGAAATAATCCATTCAATGTGCAGTTCAGAGCATAAAAACCAAAATTGCATTTTATATACATACCCGACCGTCTGAATTGCCATATAAACTGGATTCTCAATGAAGAGTGACAGTGGTCTCCGCTGGTTCCAGCGATCTGGGGCAAGTTTACCAACTTTCTTCATTGCATGTCAACGGCCGCCAATTGTAAGTAAAGTTGTTATAGGAGAGTTGGGGTTATTTGGAATCTTAGCGAGGTTTTTTATATACATATACCATAAAATGTGCACTCGTCTTTGCCGGATTTTTTAGTTAGTATTTTTTTTACATTTTAGGATTATTAGAAAAATTCCGGAAATCACTTTGCTAACAACTTTTGAGAAAATAGCGTCATTCTTACCGTACTGTCGGGTTGAAATGTCAAAATTTTTATATTAGAGCCATGATCAGCGTCCTCTACGTTTCTTTAACGATTCTCGGACAAAGAAAAACAAACAAAAAAAAAAGGATATTCGCTTTTAGTTTTACGTCTCCGAAAACTTTTTGAAAATAAATCGTAAGAATTTAGATAACAGTTTTCTGTTTGCATAAAAACGAGTTACTGTCGTTTCTTGAGAACGGCGTTGAAGTCTTTCGTTCAGAAAGTATCTTAGTGTAGAACTGGGTACACTAATTTGCTGTTCTTACGGAAAACAAAAGATGTTTGTTCTGAAATTATTTTATTTTACAAAGAAAAAAAAAAAACGAAAAATGGATATTCGCATCATCTTTACATGCCCTCAATGAATTTTTCAGAAAATCGGACTTAGCGCAACGAGTTTTACGTATCCGAAAACTTTTTTGAAAATAAATCGTAAGAATTTAGATAATTTTTGAGTTGTTTTTATTTAATTTTTGAGATTTTTTGCTTGTCAATTGCTGTGAACATTGATTTTATGTGGTTTCGTTTGTTATGGCTTATATCTAGTTCATTTGGAGTCCTTGAAAGGTGAAAATTGCGGTTTTTTTAGATTTTTGTGTAAACCTACAGTAAGATAGTTTTCGATTAAAAGAAAAATAATTTTTTTTTGTATTTATAAATATTTTATTATCCCCTAAAACAGCATTGCTTCCAAATAGCTAAAGATTGTCGCAACTTGTTTTTGCAATTTTTTTTATATCTCTAGCCGTTTTCGAGAAAGTTGAAGTAAATGGTAGTAAAAAAAATGCCGTCATCCCCTCCTTAAGCGACCTGTTTGACCTGAAATTTTGGCTCATGTTTTTTAAGACAATTAAACAGATAGAAGAGTAAAAGTTGGTCACGAAGAAAAACTAATTCTGCCTTAAAAAAAGGTTTTCAATATTATTTTACGTCCCTATAAAAAAAATTTACTGTGAAAAGGGCCGGATTTGTATTTTTGGTTCTACTAACAGACGAAAAATAATTCGAAAGTCACAAGACCGATTGAGCTTGAAAATTTTTCCAGCAAGTTTCGGAAATTTTCACCCTACACTCATACATTACAAAATGCCTTTTTATTGAAATAGTCACTCACTAGTGTTCCAATTAGTACAACCTAGGTATTTATTTGAGCTATCATTAAATAAATCTTACAAAATATAAATTAATAAAATAGTGGAATTTATCTTTCTATCTAAAATAAAATAAATAGGTATTTCCCAGATTATCGGTTTCTATGGATATAAGTGTGGAAATTTTCCAATCCTATTGGATTAAATGCTATATCCATACCAAATTTTATTAAAGTAATTTTAAAATAGAAAAGTGTTCATTTTATATTCGTCTTTTGATATTGCATCTCGTATTTATATAGGATACATACAGATATTTTTAGAGGTACTTAAATGAGCCAACGTTTCAATCGTCGAACAATTTTTTATTACTTTTAAGTGTTATTCAGATTTAACGTAATTAATTGAGTCAATTTTACCCGACCAACTATTGCCGATCAACGAAAATCAAAAAATTTATAGAGCGGTGTAAATTCGTTGTTTATGAAATCGACATTTTTAATTTAGCTAGAAGTAGAAATGCCAAAACTATGCAGAATCAATAGCACCATGCAACATATCCAGAGAGTTGCATAGAAACCGTGAAACATTGTAGATACTCTAATAGAAATTGCACATAGTAAAACATTGTTATGGCTTTTGCTATTTATGTTAGCTATAATACCATTAGATAAAATGCAAATCTTTGAAAAATATTGCGAAATTTTTTTACAATGCAATGCAATTATCCGTATATAACGGGAAATTAATGTGTGTGCCAATTTTATTTTATTGAAAAGACATATTAAGTTACTATAGTTTATTTTCTGTGAGCTATTTTAAAGTCATATTTGGCTGTCTGTAAAAGACGTTACGCATTCAGGGAGTCAAGAAAGATAATCATGTTGACTAAATTAAAACATTTGTTTGGTGGAAATTTGCTCCAGGTTCTCTTTAGACATTTCAATCATCCATAAAACATATCACATAACACTAATTTTCTATAATTTTCAAACCCCCCTTCTCTTCACGTTTCAAGAAAATCGTCGTCACACTTTTGCAAACCCTTTTACTCTGAATGTGTGACGTATTTTATGGACCAGAATCTAAAAGAGTTTTTTGTTTGAATAAAAACGAGTTACTGTCTTTCCTTGAAAACGGCGTTGAAGTCTTTCGTTCAGAAAGCATCTTAGTGTAGATCTGGGTACACTAATATGCTGTTCTTACGGAAAACAAAAGATGTTTGTTCCGAAATTATTTTATTTCATGAAAATCGGTTGATTTATTTTCTCGGAAACCTGTCAACAAGGTTTCAAAAAATGATGAATTAGAAAATACGATTTTTAGGTTTTTTTTTCAAGTTGATTGGAAAGCGATTGGAAGTGCAGAAAAATGACTTTCAAGTTGATTGGAAAGTGCATGTAAATTTTTAAATTTATCTTAAACCAAATTCTTTCAAATTGGCAAATTTTTCAACCAACGTGACGCCTAATTATACTGGAGTTTTATTCAATTTTACAAAATGGAATTGTGAAAATACCATTAGCGTATATAAAAGCAATTCGATAATAAATGGCAGGATGGATTTTCGTAAATTTTTCTTTCCCGTTAATTTTTACCTGGTCGATCAATCTTTGCCGAGTGAGAATCAAAGCCATATAAAAGAGGTCAATAAACCCGTTCAACAACTGATTCCACTTATTCTATCATTAGCGTGTTGATCAATTTGGCTCGAGAATTTCAATTATCAAATATTTCCCCACATATTATTGGCCGAAGTCGGATTGTCCAATCAATAAACATATAAAAGTTCATTATTTGATTAAACTAATGGTAAATTAAGTGTTGTTAAAGTACCGATAGATTATTTTGGCTGAAATTAATATAAAAAATTCCACAAAACACTATCATATCTATTTCCTGGCTAATGTGTTTTAATATACAATCTATTCATGCAGTATGAAGTAAATTTTTAGATAAATTCATTTCCGTTTCGTTGATTGTGATGCCTTGTTGTTGACCATTAAGTGATATTAACTATTTCTGCTAATTCATTATTCTGTATTCTAAACAAGTATCTGTCGTAATTAATTTTAACACCTGACATTGAAGCTCTGCTCAATCAACTTATTATTGCAAGTATTGTAGATTTGCTAGTGAGAATTACGCGGTTAAAATCAAGTGAATATGCCGCTGGCAAGGCTACATAGAGATATTATTATATTGCTATTTGCCACATACTTATATATGTGAGGAAAACACCTTGAATTGCATGCTCAGGTGAACTGGTTTGCAACATCTATGGTTTCCTTCTTATTTTCTCACTTAACCACTTATAAATGATCGCATTTTGTAACCGATATATCTGCATACTTTCAGGTTCGAGGGATATTCATGTCATAAAAGGTCACGGGCAGACATACTTAAATCGCATGTAGGTAATTAATGGATGTGTTTTTGTTTAAATAATTCAGTTTTTTTAAAGCTAAGATAATACAATTTTCTAAGAAGTTTTTCCTAATTGTAAATGTATGATGCGTTTTCCTTAGCCAAATGTTTAGCATACGGAGTGACATAAATCTTTCATACATGAAAATTCAATGGAATTACTTCTTAACTCATACGAGTAGAAAGGTGTTTTGCTGTCTTTTTTCACAACCAGCCTGAATTAGTCAACATTTTATAATGACGTGATAAAAGTCGTTAGCGGTTGTTCATAAAATACGTCAACCTACTGTTTGTTTTTCCAAACCACCCACTCCCCGCCCTCTTTCTCCCATCCCCTTCGGATAGTTTTTCTTGATTTTTTGCATGGGATTTAAAATCGCCGTCATACGATCACAAATCCCTCCCTCAAGTTTTGACATATTTTAGGAGCAAGTCCATATAAATAGTATATAGGGTCACCATATTGTGTACAGATTACTGGTGAGAGTAGGAAGGGGGTTGGAGAGGCGACCAAGTACGAAGAATTTTTTTTTGCTTCAAATCGTTAAAATTTCAATGGCCCGATGGGACGGGGAAGAGGGTTCGTTGTAGTTTTTGTTTATATAAAAAATTTTATGGATACGTTTTGAAAATACCACAAAAAATGATGCCGCAGTCAAAACTTTTAAAAACAAACATTCCACAATTGAATACTAATTAATAAAATGCGTCGCAGGCAATTTTTTTTAATTAGAATGTGTTAGAGGCAGCAATTTCTAAAAAAAACTTCGCCGCAGGCGAAAATTTTCAACTTTCAAAGTTATTTTTTTAGTGATTAAGAAATTACAATAATAGATTGTATAATTCCGGGACAAAAATTTAGTTTCCAATATTATATGCCAAAATCCGGGATAGGGTGATAAATAATAACGTTGTACATAACGTATCCTGATAAAGGTCATAATGCTTCTTTAAATTTTAAAATTACCACCGATTGTAATGTAAATACCAATTGACTTGTTCAAAATGAATTGGTCGCATGTTGCCGGTCGGAAAACATCAAATTTGACCTCATCGTTCTTACGGACGGAACCAAAGTCATTTCCTTAGTCGTATAAAAAACCTATGATTAATCTTGTAAAAAAAAATATACTGATTGATTACAAGTTAGCATTTGCGAGTCGTCGTTGACAATTTCAAGGTTTTCCTTATAGAAATCATTCACCTGTTAAAACTTATCGCCCCTACTATTGTTTTGTTATTTGATATAGACATAATTAATTTAATAGTTAGATAGACAAGAAATATGCATTTTATGTTACTGAAAAGAGATAGCCAACTTAGACACGTATTTCTGGTAGACAATAGTTATAATTTATTGAATTTAACGTTTTAATTTGTGAATCAATAATTTTTACAATTATTTTTTCAAAATATAATTTAGCATTGCTAAACGCCTTTTTGGAAATGTTTTCATAAAGTTTTTCACGTTTTGTAAAGACAAACGTGGAAATGGGAAGGTAATATGGCAGGGTCGATGAATGTTGTTGACTTTGCTTGTAATGCAATAATTGTACAGAATGTGGTTTTTATTTTTCAAGAGTCGCGATTGTATTATTGAGAGAAGAGAAATTCAATTATGATAAGTGTTTCAATTTTGATGATAAATTTAAGAAAAGCGAATAGTACTTGATTTATGAAACACAATATCCTTTTGATGTGTGTAACATATCTAGCCATTAAAAATTGTAGGACCAAATTGCTGTTATCAATCCTTGAGAACAAAATATTTCCATTTACCTGAAGAAATCACATGGGAATATCCTTGACTATTCAAAAACTATTTCAGTTTATTGAACTATAGCATAATATTTTCTAATGAGCGTGCGTGTGTTAGATAAAATTGCATACACTTATAAATTTATTTCTATCAAGAAACAGATCGATCGAATAAGTTGTCAGTGGCGCTGGTTCACAGGTTCATTAACAATTTCGCATTTGAACGGACAGTGATCATGGATCATGGATCATGATCAATATGCGTATGCGTATGCGTATATACGTTCACGAATGTTTTATGCGTTCATTTCAGCTGAATTTCTGGTCATTCACCTGTGCATGTCACATGTGGCATGAACCTTGCAGCAAAATTTCAAGGTATTCTCGACTGAAACAACGAGCCAGAAAAATATAAAATGCCGATATGTACTGCAACTTGAAATCTGTCAATAGGTAAAGCGACTTCGGAAAAGATAAATGGCCTCAAGGAAACGACAAGTTTCCCTTCACAATTTTTTCCGGATTCGTGCTGTTTTTTTTCTCGTATATTTTGTGCGTTTTCACACAACCCCCATGCGGTGCAACGAAATAAGTTTTTGCCTTTGGTCTGGTAGATTTCTGAGACATTTCAAGTGCGTAACATTTTGTTCTGCGGGCAATGTGAAAGTTCGATTAGTGGCTGTTGATGGCTCAATTTTCATGAGATTTTATTAGGATTGAGAAATCAAAATGGGAGTCTCAGAAGTAATTTTTCCCCAATGAACCCTGGAGTCGTCTGTTATATAAATTTTCATGTAAATTACAGCTTTGCTTTATATATTATTTAATTTTGGATTTTTTCAGAATTTTTGGTATATTTGATTGCATTATGAAGCAGGATTCCTTAAGCGGTCGGTAAGAATGCAAACGAAAAACGAAGTGGGAATTTACGTTTGCTTTCTCACCGGACACTTGCGGAATCCCACCCTTGCAACCCATAATTATTTTTTGATTTTGGTTTGTCTACGGCGTGTTTTAAAAAAAATGTCCTTTCGACTGAAATCTACCCACTTCGTTCCCTGTAACCCCTATCTCGTGAATCGCTTTAGCAATTTTCATTTGGTTTTTACTATCAAATTGGTAATTTTACCGCACGGCGACGGCCTAAGTAGATGGAAAAGCCGCAGTTGCAGAAAGTCCTGTAAGAAGAACAAAAATTACCTTTTTTCCTGTTTTCTTTTTCGGGAAAATTTATAGTTGGGATTTTAGAGATCGCTAATTACAGCAAAATGGCACCAAGCGCTTCAATATTTAGAAGCTGTTGGTTTAATCCTTAAAAACTTCTTCAGTTTTAATATAATTAAACTTAAGCCAGTTTTCAGCCACATAAGTAAATTCGTGCAAATGTACAGAGCTCGGAAACCGAAAATATTGTCGCTATGCAATTGAATTTATAACTTAAATTTATTGCCCCGATCAACAAAACAAGTGACATCATATGAACTTTTGATCTCTTCGCGCTGAAAACTTTTTTTTTTTGTAAATGAAGAGATTGTAAGTAATGATGAAGACGTCAGTGCAATTTTATTAAATTCAACATCTCGTTTTTTGTGAGATTGTTTTTTTTCGGTTTTCGAGTGTGTTTCTTATTACGTGTCTTTCCTACATAACAATGACGATGAAGATTGACGGCACGATAAAATTTCGTCTCAAAATGCACTCGAATAGCATTGAACTGTCTCAAGGAGTTGAGTAAACTATGCGTTCAGTTTACGAGTACGCAAGACACTAAAATCTTTTAAATATGTGCATATAGTGCAATGGTTATGCATTCCGTATCACTTTGGAACTTTCCGATATATTTTACTTAAAAATCAATGTAAAAAGACTTACAATTAGTCAACATTAGATTTTTTTAAAAATAAAGATCTTAATTATTGAAAGTTCTAAAGCATAATAACTTCTGACCTTTATAAATTTTTCGAAATATTTAACATTGCAATTTTTCATAATTGTGACATTGTAAATACATGCACCCGGTTGTAAATAAGTTTAATTTATTAGTTAGAAAACCACCTTTCAAGCATAGAAAACAACAAGGAAAATGTTGACAACTAATATTGCAAATGGAAAATCTTGAATGCAATTAATGCTGTAACTAACATATAGTTGTCGTGCGTTTAGGTTAAGGCAAGCAGCAACTGTGACGGACAAACGGACGTTTTTGTGGCTAATAAAGTGCAGCTAAAATGAAGCCTAACAGGTGAACATTTTACTCGAGCCATGAATCTTGATTTCATGGTCGGAAATATTTCTAGTGTTTGTTAATTCCTCTTTTATCCATTAACTTTTATTATTGTTATTAATTCATTTTACAATATGTGTAAATAAATTTATGCACATTTTCTCGATAAAAGAAGGATTTTATGTCACAGCTGTGAACGTTAGAGGCTGTTCAACACATCCCCTCCTCGTTCACCCTTCGCCAAATTTTTTGTATATAGAATTCACCATTGCCATCACACTACCGCAAACCTACCCCTCCACCAAAATCTGTGACGTATTTAATGGACAGATCCTTAGAGCAGATACACCAATTTCGTAAATATTAGTTATTGGAAATAAAATCCAAAAATTGTGTTTATACCCGTATGGTGAAACCAAAGGGTATATTAACTTTGCTTTACCGTTTGTAACTCCAAGATCCCGTCATCACACACAAAAATGAATTACACCAGTGTGTTTAGAATGATAAAAAAAGTTGAATTTAGCATGTCCGTCCAACCGTCTGTGGCGCGGATTGCGGGCGCACGGATTGAGTTAGAGACTTGAAATTTCGCTTGGATCCGTTTTTTCGTAAAATGCGAGGCTAAGTTTATTAACGGGCAAAAATGGACCATTAGGGGGGGTACCCCCCATACAAACGAAAACGTTTTTTGTGAATCTCTCAAAATAGGTGCATCTTATCTAAAAAGTCCAAGAACAAAAGTTGTTTAGGATATGATTCTACATAAAACTCCCATACATCAAAATCCGATTGGAATAAATTTAAAAAAATCTTATTAGAAAGTTTGACTCAAAGTGGAATTTTGGTACTGCACCGGAAACTGCACCGCAGGCGAAATTTATAGCGTTTCGTGGACAGTTTTTTTTAAGAAATTACAAACTAGATTGAATAATTCCGGGACAAAAGTTTAGTTTCTGGGACGCCGGAACAACATGCCTAAATCCGGGACTGTTCCGGCCATTCTGGGCCGTGTGGTCACCTTATATAGAAGTGATATAAAATTGAAGTTCTAAGAAAAATCTACTAATATTGCATCCTAAATTTTCTAGTGCAAGTTCAACCTTGAGACTTTACAATAGGAACGTCAAGCAAAGAATTCAGCCTCGAAAAAACTTGTTGAATTTCTAGGACGACTTTTAACAGCCGGATGGATGGATGGTGTCATATATCGCAATATTAAAATATAATGCAAAGTTCAACATTGGTTGACGGACAAATAAAACGTTTTGAGTGTGGATTACAAATACTCATGGCAATGACAGTTTCCGAGTTGCGCTTGGAATTGAATCTTCTAAGAATTAATATTGTTATATCCAAAACAGCAGTTTTACTTTTCGATACATGATAACATAACACTCAAAGGAATAATCCATTTGTAATTGAGCTGACTAACATTTTGTTTAGGTTCCAGAGCCTGTGATGTTATACTGATGTCACGTTGCGATTCAACTAACCACGACGACGAGAATGTTATTAAATATCTCAATGGCTGCTAAGCATTTCAATGTTAACGACATAAATACCTTAATGCGCTCTTGTTCAATTGAATCCAGAGTTATTAAGCTTTATTTTATGCTATATTATTTTGATACCTCCAAACCAATACAATAAACACAAGACAAGTTTTAATCGTCGAGAGAGAGTCGTGAAGTATACCATGTGTGATATATTTATAACTAGCTTGCATACCCGTCGTTGCCGCGTTAAGTTTTTTCAAAAAAAAAATTTTTTTTGATGGTATATTTTTGAGCTAAACTTCAGGTCAATCGGCTCGGTAGTTTCCCCGCGAAAGAGTAACATACAGGAAAAGCTAAGTTTCGAAATCACTTTACCCCCTCCCCTTACTCCCCCCACCCCTCGCGCGCCTTTTCCGTATGCCTATGTTGGAACCAGAACTACCACAGACACTCATGCCAAATTTCAAGTCAATCGGTTCAGCCGTTTTTGCGTGAAAGAGGAACAGACAGACAGACAAACAGTTAAACCAACTTATTAGTTGGCCCAAAAAAAACCTCGCAAATTCTCTTTTTTTGCAAACATTTGAGATGTTTTGAGTTTTTTTTCGTGTTTTCAAAGTTAATATTGACTGTTAACAACTTTTCTTGCATGTTCTCTGCCGGGACTCGAACAGGGACCTCTCGAATTGTAACCCAAGTAACAATTTGAGGTTACTATCCGGTTAAGATACGTATTTGAAACCATGGTAACAAAACTCAAAAGTTTCACATTTGGTTTCTGTAACCTTTCAGAAACGTTTCAGAAACCCAATTTAGAAGCTGGTTTCAAAATAACCGTTTTTGGCGGGTTTATTCGGAAACCATCTAAAATGTAACCAAAATGTAACCTAAATTGAAGGTTTTTTTGTAACCACGGTTACAAATTGTTTCTTGGGAAACCATTTGCCTTCCCAATAGGCTGTTGAAGCCAATTGGTAAGCTTCGTCTAAACGTGAACACCCTTTACAATGAAAATAACTCCTAAAAGGAGTTGTAGTGAATTTTTGACTCCTTTTCGGAGTTTATTCAAAGTTTAGGTTGAAACGGTGTTAAAATGAATATTTAGCTCCGTAAAATAAAAATGTAAAAATAACTCCGCGCTACGGTGTTACATTTTTTCTGAATAACACTGCGAGGTGCTTACTTTTAGCTACTTTTTGAATACAAAAAATTGAAAAAGCACAACAAGAAGAGGTGGAAGCTGAGAAACGTGAATTTTATTGTGGAGCTTCGAATAATCAGCCCCTGCGTCAAGAAACCCTTAAATTAAGGAACCTTTCCACAATCGTCAAATCGTCGGGCAATTGTCAAATACTCAAATAGTCTGTATAGAGATGTAAAACCCCTTAATTTTTGAAAGGGTTCGATTCTCCACTATTTCTCTTCTGCGATTCCGGTTCCCTTATTTATGAGAACGTTGTTGATGGTTCCGGTTCCAAAAGGGGGTTTCCATTTAAAGAGTATTAAAAACCTAGTATTGTTAACATTTGTTTTATTTGGAAAAAAAATAAACAACTCTTTTCAATGTACTTTTAACAGTCTTACAGAAGAAAAATTCAGTATTTTATAAAAACATCCTTTCCTCTGTTTATTTGACGAAAATCTTATAAAAGATATTTAAATAATGTTACAGTTGTTCAATATGCTACATCTAACTCCAAAAATAATAAATTTTTATTTATTAGGTACTGATTAAGTGTTATAGGCACCTTACACGTTCAATATATTGTACAATATTTCATTGAGGGTATTCACAATCCTCTTTTAATTTTCGGTATTCGGTGTTTTCGGTAATATTAAAAGACTGAAAATATTCTGCTGTGAACATCCCACAGCACAGATTTGAGAACAGCGCTTTTATTTGATACGTGACCAAATCATGAACTGCGAATTTGATTGTAAAATATGTCACATACCTTTAAATCCATGTTTGATGTATTCTTTTGAATTTCTATTGTGGCAATGGCTATCAAAATTGAAAAAATTTGCAGTCCGATGAGATAACCAGCGAGAAAATTTGACAACTAAAAACATTACTAGCGCCCCCGCGGTTGATTCTTGATACCGAATAACCGGGCCGGAAAACACGACTCAAGGCATGTTTACAATTACCGAATCCGGTAATTCATTTTTACATGAACCAAGTTACCGTCTCGGTAAAGATCTGTTAAATTTGACTGAATTTCCGAGCGGTGAATTTACCCGCAATTTAAAAGACGACTGTGAATACCCTGATTGTGTATGGACTATATTGAAGCCAAATATTGGTGGGGCTTCCAGGGATTTCGGTTCCCGTTCGGTTTCACAACTCGGCTCTGTATAAGAACAGAAAATAAAAAAAAATCAATTTGTTTGAGGGAGGGTAGATCCGATTGAACTTTGATGTATGAAAGAGTTATGTGGAATCATATTCTAAACACCTTTGGTCTTTCTAAACTTTTCGATGCGGTGTATCGTTTTGGATAAAATCGGAAAAAAATTGTTTCATTTATATGGGAATTGATTATCACATAGAAAAACAAGTCTGGACTTGCTCGAAGCACTCTCGAGAGCGTAAACACAAAAAAAAACTCCACCGATTGGTCTGAAATGTTCGAAAAAAAAAAAAATCAGAAAGGAAAAGCTTGAAAGAATAATAAAATTTCTCAAAAATCACTTGTTATCCTTGCAAGGCTGGAAAGCTTTTTACCTCTCAATAAAATATGTTTTCTATCAGATAGGGTACCAAAAATTTCGGGTTTTGTAACTGGAAGTTATCTGACATTGTGATTATTCTGTTTATTGTGCATTGTGCTATACTGTTGTCTGTTGTCGATATAAGCT
The DNA here is from genome assembly GCA_964034945.1 of Chrysopilus asiliformis. Classification (NCBI taxonomy): domain Eukaryota; kingdom Metazoa; phylum Arthropoda; class Insecta; order Diptera; family Rhagionidae; genus Chrysopilus; species Chrysopilus asiliformis. The sequence continues at coordinate 3,826,254 of OZ035960.1, forward strand.
GGTAATTGAATAGTGTGGTTTACTGACTCTAAATAAAGAACGTTACTTGACTATCAGCGTTTAGTATACTGTACTGGATACAGTAAAATTCGCTCTCTTCACGAGAATGCTTAAAAAAAAGATTATTTTTGTACTTCTTGAGAGCAAAATACAATTGAATTTTTGAAAAAACCAAAAGTTGTGAGAGTGATTTTATTTATACTGGGGCTACTGCGGCGGCTGCTGGCTGGCGGATGAATTTCCAATCCAACTTGTTTTATTTTTTTTTTGTGATTGTTATTAACGTCCTATAACTACCAGAAGAGCGACTTTTTGGCTCGACTGTGACTCAACTTCAGTCGGTATTTCTGTGGCGGTGCTTTGGAGCCATTGAAAATCCACCTTATACTGCTTACTGTTGTAAAATAAAATGGCTAACAAAGTCAGTTGGCTAAAAGTCGCTTGACGATTCGGATGCTCTGTTAAACGAGAGTTAATATCGCGCGGTGTGTAACCGATTATATTTGCTCAGGTTGGTTGGTTATTTGATTGATATTTAAACAAAGAACAATAATATTAGGATACGATTTTATTTTGCGGGTTTTCTATACCACGTCAAAACGCCCTTTTTTAAAAAAAAACATCAAATATAATCGTTATAATATGTGTACGTTTAAAAATGTTAAATCAAGTGCGTACCGTGTTACCGTCGTCCGGTAAATTGGTTGCGTCTAGCTCTTGGATATTCGCATACATTTGATAATCTCGTCTTGATGGGATTAATTTCACTTTCTTTTCGAAATAGCATTATTACGTCCGATGGATGCTTGGGCTTGGTTGATTCAGCTTGGCCTATGGTCCAACGGCTGTAATCTCGGTTTCGATGGCTGTTACGCGACCACGTAACAGTTCAACTATCGGAAATATAATGTGTTTCAGGTTCGTTAGTTAGTCGTTAACACCTTGGTCATTTCGTGGTCATTTGTACAATTTTCGAGACGAAAGAAAGTGAAATTATTTCCATCGAAAATGTATTTGCCTAAGATTTTATCGGACCATAATAATAATAATATTGCTAACAAAAATTTAAAAAAAAATACGCGCGCGCCCATGTGATCGAAAAGAAGTAACCCGGGTGTACCGAGGCGGATATCGGGTGGCGGCGGGTGATTGTCTAATGAAAGTAAAGTAACGACGCATAACTGAAGATGCCGCTATATACGTATCGAAAAACAACATATAATAGTTTCTGTGTGTGCTTCAATTAATTACGATATTTCATACATATATGATTACGAATTAAAACCAGTTGAATGTGTTTGATTTTTCCGGTTTTCAGGTGATTTTTTTATTGTAATCAGCAAAAGAGGAAGTCATTTTAAATCTACCTAACAACGAATTCAAGACATTAAAAAAAAAATTACGTTGTACGCCGAAGTAATTTTACGAATTTACATTTTATGTGGATAGACGAGAATTTTTCACAAATTTTATCCCAGAGGATTTAAAAACATTATTTCGGATGGGGATTTCGTAATTTTTTTAAACAAACTGACAAGAGATTTTGGTCGGCTTGACGAATTTGGTAAGTACGCAAGTGTTTGTGTAATGTTTTACCCTTTTCGTAATGGTTTTTCGTTAAATTTTTTGGATATTCTCTTTCAAATGTGCCAATTTTTTCGTTGTCTGATATAGATCTAAATGATTCGTTAAATTATTGGTTGTTTATTTACTTATCATAATAAAAAAATAACAAAAACAAAATTTAAAATTTTGAAAAAAAACCTCCGGTGGAAAAATTTCTTAAATAATATGCAATAATCATTGGAGTAAATTCAAAATTGGTGTGAGTCCGGACAGTCATGCTGGCAAATTTAACTACAAATAGGCTTTCCCAACGCGTACTAATTTTAAATTTACTCCAATGAATATTTTAGGAGTTTTTTTGAGTCGAGAGTTTTCTAACATTTTTATGCTCTTTATGATATATGATATAGAAGTATATTATATTTAGAATACCGTGTGTAACGCATCGAACCAATCATCCGACACAAAAAATGAACTACATCAGAGTAGTAGGGATGACAAAATAACTACACCAGGGTGTTAGGGATGACTCTGTCCGTCAGCCCGTGAGCATCATAACTTTCGAAAGGATTGAGCTTGTAAATTGTTATGCTAAGTTCTTGAGCGGGCGAAATTGCGCCATTCAATCCCTCCTCCGTCATACAAACGAAACAATTTTTTTGTATTTTTCTCGAAAACGGTGAGTCACAAAAATTATCCATATATCAAAATCCAATCGGACCACTACTTCTCCCCTTTTCCATACAAATGGAATACTTTTGCCTGTTTTCACGAAAACTGTGAATCGTATCGAAAAATGTACGAAGATGAAATGTGTTTAGAATATGAGTTCACATAACCGTTCCATACATGACAATCCAATCGGAGCACTCCTCTCCCTCTCTCCTATACAAATGAATTTTTTTAATAAACATTTTGTCTTGACGAGCGGTCCCTCGTTTTCTTATCTTTAACTTTTGTTTTTTACTCTTTTTAAAGATAGTTGATTTTTTATAATCAATTGAATTTCGAATTTTCTTTCCAGCAGTTTGTATTTTTCGATTCTCAGTATTTTTTTCGAGTAATTTCAATAATTTATTCTATTTTTAGAGGGGCACCTCAATTTTCTCGGTAGTGCCGCTTTCCGTCACCCTCACCCCTACGTATTGCAAGTGTACACTCTCCCTAGTTACACCACTGCAGCAAAAGTATTTATCATGTCGATTTAAAAAAAAAAATTTAAAACAAGTTTGTAATCGTTCAATCATAGAAGCAATAAACCTTTTCCTGAAACTTTAAAGCAGTGAGTAATTCCGGTGTTCACTGTCAAAGTCTCAAAAATTAATCGATCGTGGAAAATGGATGGAAGAATTTCAAAATAGCTATGAACAATTTATCGCTAATTCGTATGACAGTTCCTGAAACAAGAAACAACAGCAAGGTCAATGGTACTCAAGCTAAATTTTATGACGCATTTGGAAATTTTGTGAACTTTTGGGCTGTTGAAAATGACATTCCGGGTCCAAAACATAGCATTACTATACTATCAGTTTAGCATTAAGTGCCTATGGCCCATGACCTTCACTTAGACCTCAAATCAACTGAAAATCAACTTAAAATCAACTGAAGCCCAGGAAGCCAGTAAGGTTGTTATTACGACTTCAATTATATGTGAAACATTAGAGCAGAAATAAAACATAAAAATAGAATAAATTATCAAGTAGACATGATTTTATTAGGAATGAAGATCACTTATTGGCTATAGCGATAAATACACACTATTATGATGTGTATGCAATCGGTAAAAAGTCGATGTTTCATTCACTGAAAGTGAATTGTCATTGATGACGACGCGATGACGATTAATATGCATAGTTTCCTCTCCACGTCTACCTGCAGGCCTACTCTCCACCAATAATATAAAAATAATTGCCAGCGATCGCAGAACGCGGAACCACACTTCCAGGTGTGCAGCGGCATTATATACCCGTAATATCGCAATGGCATTCAAGATCATAGAAAAACGTAAGTGTGAAGTAAGATCGGTAGACAATATTATATATCTACATGTACGCTAATCATACATGGTGGTAGGATGGGAGAATTTACGAGTAGAATGCAATTAGCATTGCTAAGAACCAGGTATACAAAACATAATTATTCGCAGCAATATAAGCTGTTGCGTAATCGCTTGAGCAATACAGGAGGCCTTGAATTGCATGGCATACCAACTTAGCATAACCGGTAACGGCCAGATTTTCTCTCCATTTCGCGATCAGTAAGATGTATTTTTTTTTGTGATGATGATCTGCTGGTTCTGCGGCTTTTCGGAGTTCGCTTCGATTCTTCTGCTAAAAAAATGTTGCAGGCGAAATACACCTATTAGACTATCGCATGTGTGCAAATCCGAGTCGACTCTAATCTTTAAGAAAACCATAAAACGTTTTGCGGGAGAGATGACGGTATAAATTGAAGTTGGGAGGATTTTAACACGGATATACAAGACATTGAAATTGGGTTCTGTTTTTTCAGACGAATATGACTTCGTGAGAAAATCAATTCGTGGTTTCTTGGTAGCTTGTGGTGTCTGGCACCGTCTTAGACTTCTAAATTCAAATTTTTCCATTTTTTTCTGTTGATTATTTATGAATTTTAATGATTTCTTATGATGTCATCTGGTAGAAGACAGTTATGGACGAGTTCTTGGACTTGTTCTATATACACGATCGTTATTTTATCATATTTAACAAACACCTGTACATAATTGTACACCGAGAGAAATAATAGGATAAAATCCTACAAACAATTGTAATATACGAGACAGTGAGATTTTTTGTATTTACCTTCAAAAAAAGATCTTTTTTTCTACTTTCTTAACACATTGACTGCCATGGCTATCATTTTTGATAGCCAGTGAAAATTGGCACTATGATTCATGAGCGGCCAAGGCTATCATTTTCGATAGCTGGGTCTACAATCTACATGCATACATACATACATTCATACATACGACATTCTACATACGTCTACATGTATTGGCATCTCCCTTACATTTTTGCAAAATTGGTCTGGCAGTCAACGTGTTAAAGGCTTTTATCTAGCTTGCCTTTTCGTCTATTTGTTTGTTTGTTAGGATCAATTCTTGTAATCTAATTTTGACCCACTTCCACTTATCCGATGGTTTCATCCTTGTAAGGATACCGGAAGTTCTTGTAAGCATCACGTTACACCTTTCTCTCAGATTTTCCGGAAAAACTCATCTGGGGGTTTTGGGGGTCGCTGAATCCGATTCTGGAGCCAAAAAGGCCGTAAGGTTATCTCAAAGGCAAGAATATAATTCGAAGACTAAAAAGAATATAATATATTATAAACGTGGCAAAAGACAGACGTCATTTTGGATTTTTAGTTATAAGTACAAAATGACTAAAAACGATAAAATAAAAAAAAAATTGAAAACATTTTTATTAAAAAAATTACTAAAAAGAAAAAAAAAATTTCTTTGAGCGCTGTGTAGCATAAAAATTAAAAAAAAATATTTATCTCGCTTTTATTTTTGATACAAGGGGTTAAATTCTTTTTTATTTTTTTTTTACTTTCATCCTAGTAATTTACGACTTCATACCTGAATATGGGCGGTTAGAGATTTTTCATTCAGATTGATGAGAGAATATACAAAAAAATACATTCGATTTTGTATTTGTAATTTGATCACGTTTAATGACAAGTGTTTCGCTGAAATCGTCTGATTCTGATTATCGAGTGTTCTTTAGAATCTCTGCAAAACCAGTTTCGCTATTTTAAAAAGATAAATTATGGGATGCGAAATTTAGTGATTAAAGAAAAGATAAAAAAATATATACTCAAAACTTTTGTATTATGAAGAGTTCCGTCCGAGTTGTTCTAATCAGAATTGAAAGTAGAAATAATATAAATTTTTTTTTGCTGATACCAAAGATTGATAGATGTAGGGAGAACAACGCCCATTAAATCTAACTTGGTTAGGGTTTAATTCTGAATTCACGTGATAAATTGGCTTCTCGGACCAACTATTTAAATATCATTTAAACTTTGAATGATATTTTTCCACTTTTCCGAGACCTTTTTACCATCTTTTTTTTTAGTTATAAAATAGCCAACGGGGTACAATCTTAACTATCAAATATCATATATAAAGATTTTTTAAAGAGTAATTAATTATTTTTTTTTATAGATTTTGATTTTATTACAATGTTAAAATACATCTAGTCAAAGATTTTTTTTTTGCAAATCAATTCGAGGCACCAATCATGTATTCCGACGCGTCTCTGTCTTTCGACTTCGACGCAGCTTTTAACTCTTGACTTCGCCATATCAGCAGCTTCAAATTTCCTGGAGTGACAGTCAGAATCACGTTTGGATTCATATTGACGATTCCGAGAAATTTCAAACTGCAGATATGGCGAAGTCAAGAGTTAAAAGCTCCGTCGAAGTCGAAAGACAGAGACGCGTCGGAATACATGATTGGTGCCCGGGCTTTTTGCTGATCAAATTCAGTCTTTGATAAATTAAATTCGTCATTTTATGAATCAAATTTATTTGAGTTTTTTTCCCTGTTTTTTCTTTTCAAATTGATTTTTGTGAATATTTAACGAGTTAAAAAAATCCAGACATTATATTGTAATCATACTAATAACACATGGATCAATAAGTCCCGAGACTAACAATGAAAACAACATTTTTTTTGCCAAATTTTTTTTTATTCATCAATATAATCACCTTTTAGGGTGATACAATCGTTCCAACGCTTTTCCAATTTTTCAATACCATGTTTATAAAAAAAATTATCTTTCGCTTCAAAATAAGCTTCAGTTTCAGCGATGACCTCCTCATTTGAGCCAAATCTTTTTCCCTGGAGCATTTTTTTAAGATCAGCAAAGAGCCAGTAGTCACTGGGGGCTAAATCTGGCGAGTATGGGGGGTGGGGAAGCAGATGAAAGCCCAATTCGTTCAATTTTGCCATTGTTTTCATCGACTTGTGGCAGGGTGCATTGTCTTGGTGAAAAAGGATTTTTTTTCTCTGCATGTGCGGTCGTTTTTTTGCGATTTCCTCCTTCAAACGCACCAGCAAGTCAATATAATAATCACTGTTGATCGATTTACCTTTTTCGAGGTAGTCAATGAAAATCACGCCATGCGTATCCCAAAAAACTGACGCCATGACTTTGCCAGCTGACTGCTGCGTTTTCGGACGCTTCGGACGGCTTTCGCCAGCTGTGCGACACTCAGATGACTGCCGCTTCGACTCTGGAGTGTAGTGATGTATCCATGTTTCGTCCATGGACACGTAACGACGCAAGAAATCTTTTTTATTGCGAGTAAATAGCGATAAACAGCTTTCTGAATCATCGACTCGTTGCTGTTTTTGTTCCATCGAAAGCAATCGCGGCACCCACTTGGAAAAAACCTTTTTCATGCTCAATTTTTCATGAAGGATAGTAAATGCACTTCCATATGATATCTGTGTTATCTCAGCAATCTCACGGAGCTTCACTTTACGATCTTTCATTATAATTTTTGTCACTTCACTCACATTTTCCGGTGTAACGGCTTCCACAGGTCTACCCGAGCGTTCCGCGTCATTTGTGTCGGTACGACCACGTTTAAACTCGGCAAACCACCGACAAATCGTTGCTTTTGATGGACAAGAGTCCGGGTAACATTTTTCAATCCATTGTTTCGATTGCACGGTGTTTTTACCCATTAAAAAACAATGTTTTATCAGAACACGAAACTCGGTTTTTTCCATTTTTTAAACAAACTACAAAACGACTTTACTCCAACCTCGATAACTCAGCTGTTTCTGGTCCGATCGACTTAAAATTTTGACACGTTTCAAGCAAAGGTTAGTACTCTAGAAAGACGTGGTTACTGGTTTACTACGAGCGTCATCTCTGGGTTAGTCTCGGGACTTATTGATCCATGTGTTATATAAAAATGAGTTGGTGTCTGTCTGTCTGTCTGTTCCTCTTTCACGCAAAAACTGCTGAACCGATTGACTTGAAATTTTGCATGAGTGTCTGTGGTAGTTTTGGTTCCAACATAGGCATACGGAAAAGGCGCGCGAGGGGTGGGGAGAGTAAGGGGAGGGGGTAAAGTGATTTCGAAACTTAGTTTTTGCGCTATGTTACTCTTTCGCGGGAAAACTACTGAACCGATTGGCCTGAAGTTTAGCTCCAACATAGACCATAAAAAAAATTTGAAAAAACTTAACCCGGCAACGACGGGTATGCAAGCTAGTAGTCTATAAAAAGGTAATCGAATACTCTAGAACAAATTTAGGTAAAAATTTGAAATTTGGCATAGATCCGTATTTTGACAAAAGTAAAATTACATTTAAAAACGGGAAAATATGAATTCGTCCTTCCCCCCCCCCCCTTTTTGTTTTTACATTTGGACATCGTGTACCACGGGTGGTACACTAGCGATTTGTTTTCTGGTGGTTGTGCGCCATCGGTGGTACACTGTGCGTGTTTTTATATTACTTCCACAAAAAAACTACCGAACTATTTACTCGCGCGGTTTTAAAAAACGGTACATGTTCCACCAGTGGTACACGATGTCACGAACGTGTTAAGAAAAAGAAAATCTGTCAGCATTCAATAAAAGTTCTTGTTTTTAGAATAAAATAAAGTATTTGTCGAGTTTGGACGGAAATTGGCTACTAGTTAATGGCGATTGTTCTCCTAATGGTAGCGAAATATTTATATGCAGATAAGAATATTATTTTTATGCTATAACCGGAAATTCTTGTCTGTTAATCATAACAAAAATTTATTAATGAAAGACAAGTCTCCCTTGTTAGTAATATTTTGGTGTATTATTTTTTTTGTAGTACTCATATTTCAATACCAGACGCCATTCAGCGAAAACAACTGCGTAAAAACGAATCTTATTAATAAAATTTTAAGAAAAATAATTGCAGACACGCAGACTCTAGTTTTTTTCTGCACCCAAACAAAATATTGTTTGCAAAATCGAAATTTTTCACCTTCCTCGAACTTATAGCCCGAAAATGACCTTTCGGTTAAAATTTTAGTAAAGTTTGCCAATTTTGGCTAACTACACTATACTGGCTCATAGATCGCGTGATCTTTTCAATGAAAGACTATTAAGTAATAGGGGGACTAACTTCTATTGAGAAGATCGAGAAGATGTTAACAAAAACTCGTTAATAGCAGCAATTGCAGCAATAATGTGCTTTTGGTAACCCAATCAGTCTGTCTATCTATTGGCTCTCTATCTCGTGTTAAACAATTCAAATACATTCAAGTACGATTTTCATGATTTAACCACGTAGTCGTGTTTAACTTTCAAGTGAACGGTCGGTGGTGTGATGATAAATGAATATTCTTCTATAGTAGGTATTTCAGCCAACATTAAAGCGAGGGAGTGCTACAACAATATTTCGCTGTATTATTACCTAACCATATATTGATTGGAAAATTATGTTCCTAACAGAAAAGTACGTTATTTTAACGATAAAATATAACTTGACCGTTGCTCGTTGATCCATGAAACTTTCTGGATCGTTCAACCAGTTTAAGTGGTTTGGAAATCCTCCACCCCCCTCTCCCCACACTCCAGCGCAGCGTGGAAATTTTTAACAAGATTGGATTAATTTTATTTTTCAAATCATCTGATGTCCATTTATCATTTTTGTTTTAAGGTAAATTTCTTTAATAATGTTATGTGATCTTCTTAATACCGCGCCGCCCGTTGAAAAGAGCTATTAATATCATTTCGAAAAATTCTAAATTGGGAAAAATTCGTTTCGGAATGAGCGAATGTGTGGATAATATCTCTATATGGTTTTTCATTTAAATCCTATTTGAAATTCCTCACCTCTTGTTTTATTCGTGAGATAAATTGCGATGTTTCCAAGTTCCCGTTGGTCGATTTTTCTTCAAAAAATTCCTTTATGAGGGTATATGCCAACTATGGCTTTTATCATTGTAACATCAAGGTACAATAGCTGATTTATTCGAGACATTTATCAGTTTTATGCATATTTGCATTTAATCAATTTGATGAAGGAAAAAAAAAACAAAAATAAAATGTCTACAAGTTAAATTGGTTTTCTATGATTTAAAAATTGTCTTACTAACTTTGGTAAAATTTAATTTTCTCGCACTGATCAAACTATTTGACCAATTTCAAGTTTTTGCCAAATTCCAAAAATGCATTTTTTTCGAAAACAAACCGTGCAAATGATGGACGTACACTCAGAAAAATGTCCAGGTCAACTTTTTGTCAGGTTAACTCTGACCGCTAGCTGGCTGACAGAGGTTTCCATTACATGACATTACATCCTCGAAATGCCTATCTAAGGTCAACTCGTGCAGCTCCCAAGGCCCTACTTCACCTGCTGGTGGCTTAATTTCAGAATTTCTCCGGTCACAGGTCAACACAAGTTTTACTTTCCCTCATGCAGGCCCGAGGCCAATTACGCCGTATGTAGGTCGTCGAGTTAGCCTCCATTTTTCTGAGTGTATAATTTCATAGGGAATCCTAAAGGAAATCCGAAAATCTGTATAAAGTAGTGTGGGTAAAATTTATTTTAATCTAGGGGTTACGTTTCGAGTCGCTTCGCGGTTCCTTTTTTTTTTGCAAAAGTGCACAACAGATAGGGAAATGGTTTGGGTATATTTTAGTGGGCGATGAACTTCATAATGGTGAAAACTGGATCCAAATCCCCTTAGAATGGAAGCAGAGGGCTTACAGGGAGGGGAGGAAGTGAGTTAAAATTTTTCCTAAAGACAGGCCTATCTAATGGTGAAAATTGGACTCAAATCCTTTAAGAATTTCAGGAGATAGCAGAGGAGGGGTAGATATTAGTAGTTTCCTTAAGGGCTGACCTCTCGAGTTATGGAAACCGGATCCGATTCCCTTCAGCCATAGAATAAAGAATATATAGAAAAAACTCTGCCGAACAAATTTTTGACAAATTTCCCCTTCGAAGGGGGGAAAAATGTCCCTATCATTCACTAGCTACGGCCTAAAAGTTAATTACTTTTAGACTAGGGAGCACGAAGCAGAGAGAACATTTTCTAATCCTTTTCGTCGTATCTATTAAATGAGATGGAGGAATCGAATGGATAATTTTTGTCCGTGTTACATCGGATCCTCTTGCTTCATCTCACAGTGGAAAAATTTTCTCTAAAAATTTGTTCTAAGAGTTTATTCTCTAGATTATTTGTTCTTTGCTTCAGCGGCTCAAGGGATATCAGGAGAGGGGTAAAAAGAAATGGGAAAATTTGAAAAACATTAAAATTGGTATAGTGGTTTTTGAGAAATCCGATCACAAAAAACCGATTTTCCTTTATAATATTAATATGATAATATGAGTATCATTTTCACATTTCAATTGTATTCCAAACAAAGATCCAAACTCTCGGATTTGAAAATTTTGTAGAGTTCCGGAATGGTGGTTTCATTCTATCGACATTAATTATCTAAAAAGAAATAAAACAAACATCATGCTAGTAAGAATTGCAAATATAAGCAGGAAACTATTTCTTAAACTTTGCCCAATCTCCAATCCGAAAACAATTAATTAAGATTTAGGATAAAAAAGGCCTTGAATTGTTGACTTTATGCCAAGCCAGGCCGGTAGGTGTAAAGCCAGCTACCGGTGGTAATATTTGCAAGTGGTCCCTGGAATAAAGTCAATTTGGAACGAAGTCGGCTTGAATTTTGACCACGACAACTCGTTTAATTACAGCTCGTTACAGACGATGTTGAAACTAATACATACTTATACATACATAAACATTATTCAAAACTGACAAAAAAAAAGAATATGATCAACTTCAGCTATGTCTCAAATTTGAATATAAAAAAAAAAAAAAAAAAAAAAAAACAGTCACGATTCAACACAATTTTTTAAGAAACTCAGAAATTTCTTGGAAACCAAATTCTTTTTTGCGTTGTCACTTACGCAGTGATGAGATTTGAGTAATAAAAAAAAAGATTTTATATCAGATGCCTATCTATTTATAAGAATTTTGAACTCAATGTTTTCAAGTATTTTTCACTAAATTAATAGAAATGTGACAAAATTTAGACAGTTTTTATTTATTATTGTTAAATATTTTACGATTTTTTAATTCTATACTAAAATATTAGATCACATGAAGATCACATAGCAAGCGATACAATTTCCATCATAAATTTTGATAAGTTCAATTTAATTATTTTTCTACTTTCTTCTACGAGGATAGGGTAATTCGAAGACTACTCGACCGATTGAGTTGAAATTTATGCCCATGTTGTCTAAGAGAAGAGATTCCGTCAGTATTGAAAGTTCCCTTACTCCCGTAATACAATTTGTAACAGTGAAATACGTTATAATTAAATTGTTAGAAGGAATTTTTTTTTCGGAATGCGGTTTTATGTATTGGTTAAAGAATCTCGCAGACCGCAGAGGGTATTTTTAAGGTATTTTTAGACCTTCTAAACTTTCAGGATTCTGAGTCGGAGACGGATATTTTCAAATTTCAGAAGTCCGAGTTGGAGTCGAAGGTTGAGCTACCCTCTTCACAGCATTGGTTGTTTACCATTAAATGGATCGTGCTTTTGCAAAATTCTTTCCACTTCAATTTAACCAACCCCTTATCTTATTAACTGTCTAGTACTCTCTCTTGAACCGCATCAGGTTTTTACAAATAGATTGGTGTTAGTGCGAACGTACACGCTTCATCTCGTCGCGGCGACTTAGCGTGGTATTACACACAGCAACTTTCGGGCTTATTTAAGCCGGCAACTTTTGGGCTTAATAAGCCAATGTGCTTACACTTGTGGCTTAAATAAGCCAATCCTGTTTGCATATGCTACACAAGTTTACATGGGTGTGTGTGGACTCAAACCATTGAAATTGCTGCTGCTCATATACTTCCCACGATCTTTACCTGCTGACGGTCAGAACGAAAATGATTTCTGCCTACTACTTTTCCCAAACCGGTTCACACCATGTATGCTGATTGTCGATAAGCCATGATTTCGAGTGGCAACTTTTCCCTCCTCAGTCGTTTCTCCCAAAAATCGGCTTAAGTAAGCCCGAAAGTTGCCGTTTGTAATACCGCGCTTTTAATCCTCAAAATGCCTTTCCGACGTACACGCTTCTTCACTTTTTCGTAGGAAAAATTTGTTTACAACAAGCGATCGCTCATGTGTGTGTGGTTCTCATATATGTGTTGTTTTTCAGTTCATTCCCTTACTAGCTAGCACCGAGGCAACATCAATTGCCAAAATAGAAACTGCCAACAATAGAAGAATAAGGACTGGTAATTTCTTATTTACCTACCTATCTGAAAAATAAAACTACCTGCAATTGGGATTTCACTATTTGCATTCAATTTTTGTTTATTTAAGATATGTTTACGAGTCGGTGGCTAAGCACCGACTGACTCAATGAAATTACGCACACATGCATGCTGACGTGCTACACGAGCGACTTCGTTTGTGTGCGTAAAAGAAGACGGGAAGAACACTTTTCGAGTGGCGCCTTTTCTCCTCTTGTCGCACTGGTTTCTTTCCTACAATTTGGTGAGGCTGAGGCATCCTGATGACCGAAAGTTGCTCCGTGTACGTCGCCAGTTAAGGTTCGCTGTCGAAGGTTGAGGATCAAATTGACTATTTTTTCTCTGAATAATCATATTGACTATTTTCTCTCTGAAACTTTGATGCCATGCTAAGAGTAATGAAGATTAAAATATGGGTTACAAATAATTTCGTTTGGAGATTGGATTTATGGGTTTATTGAAACGCTTTTCATATAAAAAAATATCTCTGCCCATACAAAGGTATTCAGAACAAAATTCATGGGACATATGATGTCTAACAATTCGAAGAGCTTAATAGTGTCAGTTTGGTGGCGTTTTTCCTTTTTATTAATTTAAAACCGGTCAATGTCTCTTATTGTTGTCATTTACGCAAGGCCGATAAAGTATAAAATTCCACCAACAATGGAGGGAAGCGAACACAGAAGCAGCCAACAGTGACCAGTGAAATGGTCGCAGGTACATTACTTAAACCCATAAAATCCGTCTATAGGTTTTATCCAAAATAAAGTGCCACGCTTAGATCAAATCCAATGTCAAATTGTGTTTTGTTTTGATCCAAAATATTCAAAGATCAAGGATTTAATTATGCAAAGTGTTGCAATTTGCCAAAATTGGCAGTTTTTGTGATATCCGCAAAAAACTTTTGGTACCATATCGAATAATTGATTTGCACCAATTTTAGGAAAGATTTAAAAAAAAATCTAATAGCTTATTATTGTGTGGTTTACTGTTTGTGCTGTGCTAGTTAAAATATGCTTTTGTGAAACATTATAACATTTTAAAACTCATTAATTTGTTTTTCTTCGCATAGTTTTTCTTTGAATTGGGAAAATTATTTCGAAAGCAATTAGAAATAATTAATTTGAGATTCGAGATGCTTCAGATGTTTGTATTATTATACTATTACTATGGTATAATTAATTTTTTATAGATTGATTTGAATTTTCAAGTTTTATTATTGGTAATTGTCCTCTAATTTTGTAGAACAGAATTGATTTAAAGTTACATTTATCGAGATTATTTGAAGAATTAAAAAAAAGTTGCTTTTATTCAATTTTTGATTTCCTGTTCACCTACTTAAATTGATTTGATGAAATTGACATAACTTTTGATGTTTATTGATATGCAAGTAATTTAAATTTGGATCATATTTATATTCTCATTTAAAATTTGTGGCTTGTGTTACGAATCAATCAAAACAATAAAAATTTTATGTAAATTCTCTCATTAACTTCCCTTTAACGAAATTCCAAGTCACAAACAAAAACTTTACTTCGGAATTCATTGAATATTTTTATGAATGTAATATGGCTTGAGTAAACTCACTTGATCGCTCAAAAAACACAAAAAAAAAATTCATGGTTACTCGTTGGTATGCCGTTGACTTTTATCGGAAAAGTTTTACTAAATCATTGTGTGGTGTCGCATAATAGTGAGAAATTTTAAAAATCAATTTAAGTTTGTTTTAAATTTTCTGCAATTTTATTTTTGTGCTACGTGTTACTAAAATAGTAAAATTTGAACATTTTTTCTTGGTTTTGTTGACCAATTAAGATCAATGCCACGAACAGCCGAAAATCAAGAAGCGAAACAACAATAAATGTTTTTGTTATGCTGCTATAAAGACAAAGTTATAAATAAATTTTTGAATTCATACCTTGGGAATGCTAACTCTAACAAACATAGAATTTTAATGAATTTTAAAAATAAAACATAAAAAAAAAACAAAGCAATGTTTGTATGACTTGTGGATAAGGTCAAATCTAATGTAAGTACATAAATTTAAAAAAAATATATTTGAGAGATGTTAAAGCGTAATACAGAATTACTAAAATGTGTTAAAATAGTTAACAGCATAATAATCGGTGTTATTTTTTTTTATTAGAATATATTCATTTTTGTAGAGCATGACTTACAACTGAACACTATATTAAAAAAATATTAAGAAAATGTACTAACAAGGTGAAAGTAATTTATAAATTCTAGGATAAATTCCTTATTTTTAGGGAATTGTTACATTGTCTCCTATATTACAATTTTTTGTAGGAATTATTTCTCTCTGTGTACCTCTCAAAGTCTCGCAGATTAAAAAAAATCTTCTTACCAATACAATTAATTACTGTTTCCACAATTTTTATGTGATTTCAAAATATTTTCGAAATATGCAATAAGATAACAATCAATAATTCAAAGAAGCAATTAAATTTACTGCATAAAAAAATTATTAAAATTCGAGCAATAACTTCTTATTTCGGTATCGGTTTGAATGCTCATATAGTTAGGATTTCTGCAAGAACTGGATGTTGCTTGGAGACTTGAAATGGCAAAAGAGATTCCAACTTGATCGTACGAGGCCATCAAAATCAGTCTTATGAGACCAATCTCTCTACGTTTAGTTTTGCATTTTCGTATTAGGACCACTAACAAAGTAGCTAAGGTGTAGATCTTAGTCTCAATTCAGGTTTGTATATACGTTTCCGTTAACCAAGAGATAAACTTGTATACAGAAATCTGTTGTTAAATAATTTTATCAGCGATTTTTCCTATAATATATGCAAATAAAATCATTTTGTCTGCATACAAAAATTGGTACTAGTTTACCTTTTAAAGAAAAATTGTCAAAGATTATCCTCCCGCGTAATTACATACGAAAATAATGTGAAAAGTTCCGGGTCTGAAAAATGTTGACTTCATTTATAAGAAATTTTTCTCCCTTTCTTCTGGGTTATGACACTATTGTCAGAAATGAGCGAAATGTTGTAAATAATCTATGATTCGAATGTAGAGCTGCAAATTCGGTCAAGAAAACTTCTTACGAAACTTAAAAGGACGCAAAAAAGAGAGAGCAGGAATGTAGGAGAGAGAGAAGAGACAGAGAAGAGAGGGATGAGGGAGAGAAGAGAGGGATGAGGGAGAGAAGAGAGGGATGAGGGAGAGAAGAGAGAGATGAGTGAGAGAAGAGAGAGATGAGGGAGAGAAGAGAGGGATGAGGGAGAGAAGAGAGGTATGAGGGAGAGAAGAGAGGGATGAGGGAGAGAAGAGAGGGATGAGGGAGAGAAGAGAGAGATGAGTGAGAGAAGAGAGGGATGAGGGAGAGAAGAGAGGGCTGAGGGAGAGAAGAGAGGGATGAGTGAGAGAAGAGAGGGATGAGGGAGAGAAGAGAGGGATGATGGAGAGGAGATAGAGGGGAGAGAGGAGAGAGGAGAGAGAGGAGAGAGAGAGGAGAGAGAGAGAGTAGAGAGAGTAGAGAGAGGAGAGAGAGGAGAGAGAGGAGAGAGAGGTGAGAGAGGAGAGAGAAGAGAGAGAGGAGAGAGAGAGGACAGAGAGAGAACAGAGAAAAGATAGTAAAAATAACTATTTTATAATGGAAAATTGCATAGATTTTCCAATTCGGTCCAGCCTTTCTCGATTAGTTTAGAGTTTCTCAATCTTTTTCTCCAAACCTTGTGCCTATCATGCCTGGCTCGGAACTTTTCATCCTATCCTCGTATATATATATCTATTAATAAGCCTAATGCATTATGCGGAATTTGGTTATTATTATTATTGTTTTCATGATTTATGTTCCCAATTTTCACAAAACGGTTATGGTCTGTTAACCAGATCAAATATTCAAAGTATCGAAAAAGCCTTAAACATATTTTAAAGTCTTTAGATGATTTAAGAAATAAGAAAAGTTATTTCTGCGCAAAACGATTTTTCCGAATTAGAAGTGAAATAAACCCAACGAACGTACTTTAAAATTCTTTAAAATAAACTTTAAGTAGTTTTGATGTTTTTTTTCAAGTTTCACAGTGTGGAGTTTAAGATTTCGTCATACAAAAGTGTAAAAAATGAATTTCTGTGAGCTGATTATAATTTTCGATCTACAAGTGGATTTATAAAGTTAACAGAGCATGACAATGGAAAGTAAATTTGCGCTTGTTTACAAACTGGTAGCGATGTTATGTTGTTGTTTAGGATGAGAGCCAAAAATATGTGACCAAAAATTAGCAATAGTCTGTATCTTATAAAATGCTTGATGGTTCATTTAATGCAGATAGCATCATTTTGTTCCAGTACTAACGTTTCAAATGACATGTTATGCCATAACAATCACATTAAATGAAGAAGGAGCATATAATATACGCAGTCCTTACGAATTTGGATTTTGCTTACAGTTATAAAAATGACTGAAAACCATACAAGTTCTTGATATACGACGTTTCGGTATACAACGAAAAATCGTGAAGTTTGTCGAGACCCAGAAACGTCGAAAATCGAGGAATGCCTCTACACAGATTCTCTCGTTTCTCATGCTAGTTTATGTTTGGAATCGAAATCATCATTCATTGCACAAAACTTGCATGAAATCAAGGATAATCATGCACAAAAAACTACAATTTCAGCTTAGATGTCAGACGATTATCTTGAATGCATTATTCTTAAAATTGTCGCGTGCTCCACCTAAATCAATGTTGCGTAAATTGTCACCAATTGCAAACGACTTTTTATCTATGTTTTGATTTCAATGCGACGACTCTGCAATTTATTTGTATCGTATCTTGCATTATTAAGAAAATCAATTGAGTTTTCCGTGCGATATATGGTTGGTTGCAATCGCGGGAGTTTTTGTGTAGGATATTTACATTTCCATTCAACTGATTCATTGTTAATACATTGTAACTTTTAGTTTCTATTGCCATATTATTACTTATAGCACTTTATTTTTCACTAATGTGCGCACTACACATATGTGGTAAATTACGCTATTTGTTAAGTTTTGCTTACCTATTGTTCAATTTATCTGATCTGATATATTCGGGCCCATGCATAAAAATAAGCATTTCCTTATTCCTACTCCGATTCTTACACTCAAATCTTGAGCATGCTTTCTTGCTCACGTTTATTCACAGAAATTGCAGAATTTGTCTAAAAAGTGGAGTATTATGCTTATTTTCATACATTCAGAGTTTTTTTTTCGAGTTTTTGACTCTAAATGCAGATTTGGTGGTATTGGCATTTCAAGGGATTTACATATTTGCGTTGAAATTAGTTATTGTATTTAAGGACTGTCCATAAAATACAATGCGTCACTTAGTTTTAGGCTTTTCGAATCTCCTTACCGCCACCTCCCTTCCACCCGACCCCCTCATAATACTTTTTCGCAATTTTTTGTCTACAGTAACTACTAATTGCAACAAAACCTGGTTTTTAATGTTATCATATCGGCAAACAAATGAAAGACTTGAAATTACAAATTAATGTAGAGAAAACGAAATGAAATGTGGATTCATCAAACGATTAAAACCTTCTAATAACCTGATGATTTTGTTGTGTGCTTTGTTAAGCTTAATTGGCACTTTGATCAAACGTAACGATCATAATATATGTTTGTAAACGCATATCTAATGTAATTGTACACGGTTAAAAATTTAAGGATTTATTTTATTTGAATAAATTTTTGTAATCAAGAACTTCTGCACCAAATTTATTACAACTTGCATGTTTTTATCGACATTTGGTGCCTAATGTTAAAATTTTATAAATCGCTACTTCGGAGGAATACTGTCACAACTCAAAAAATGTCGAATTTGTACTAAAGGTGCGGAAGAGTGGTAATTATGGTATACTTTGTTGTAGAAGAGTGTCCCAATTGTAACTTATAATTCTGACCACTTCTCGTTACTGTAGATATTTTCTAAATATCAAAAACACTAACACAAAATATCAGAATATAACTTTAAAATGTCATTTCCCAAAATTTACAATTTTTGAGTTGTGAAAGTCTTCCTCCGAAGTAGCGAAATGTTTGGTTAAAATTTAATAAAAATTTTTGGGTGTTGTCTTGAAATTTTACATCAAATGTCGATAAAAATATGCGAGTTGATATAAATTCGGTGTAAGAGATTTTGATAAACCAAATTTTTTTCAAAATCGCTAAATTTTTAACCGTGTACTCCTCATACTTCCTCATACCCAGGTTATCGTCTTCCAAGTTTAATGGCTGTTTGGGGTGCTGAACATTTTTCCTGGAAGTTTTACTTAATTAAGTGTTAACAAGATATATACAAGTAAATAAAACTATATAGGTATATTCCAATTAATATTTCTCTATAGTCTTGCTGTATACATGCTAAATGATTAATGTTTCTTGTATGGTCGGCATTGCCTTTGAAAGGCATTAACCAATTAAAAATTCTTTTGTAATATTTCTTTAATTATATTTGCTAAGCTTTTACGATGAAAATTTATAAATTAACCAAAACGCTTATGTGGTGTGTAAATTAATTTAGGTATAAATAAACATACACTTTTGATAATGAAGTAAATTGAAATGAATTTTGTGATAATCTTTTTTATTATGGTAGCCAATATATCGTTTGAATGTAACTTCTAAGATAATTTTTGAAGTTGTCATGAAAAAAAATATTTGAAAAAATTAAAACCCGACTTTGACAAAAAAAAAAGGTTTTAAAAACCCCACAGCAAAGTAGAAAATAGGTTTGTTATAGAGACTGCAAAGGATTAGTTTGAAACTTTGAATGAAGGAAGAAAAAAAATATTGTTTAATTACCGTAGTGAGAGATATGTATAAAAGTCTATGAAAATTTATTTCAAACTTTTTAGTCTGAAATTTTCCAAAGGATGATAATTTTTATACTCTAAATGATATATCATATCGTCGGCTAAAAGTAAAATTGTGCTAAGTCCATTATACCAAATTTTCCAGAAGAGCAATAAAAATCTTGTCAAATCATTTTAATTTTCATTTAAAGAAAACACAGTCTCATTTAAAGAAAACTCAGTGTTATTGAAAGAGAATTAAAACGATTTAACAAGGTTTTCATTGCTCTTCTGGAAAATTATACCAAATGGACTTAGCACAATTTCACTTTTAACTTTTAGCCGACGATATAGAAGTATGCTATATTTAGTACACCGTTTGTAACGCATCGAACCAATCATGTACTAGACCAGGGTGTTAGGGATGAGAAAAGATTTTGATTTCCGTATGTCCGATCGTATGTCCGATGGTGAACAACATATCTTCTGAGGTCTTATTTAGTCTATGTTACGATTTCAACAACCCTTTCATCGTAAAAATCGGCTCATACGTTATCGACTTACAGTGTCACAAAGAATTGATACGTCGCCCGCCCGACTTTCCGACCGGCACATTACGGGAAACACTTTACCACTCCTCCTTAAGTAATCGGGTAAAAACTTGTCCTTCTATATGAGTTTTTCCTCTCTTTCCTTTTTTTTCAACTGCCTACAAATGCACAAAAAATTCTATCGTTGCTGTAGTTGGGGACTTTTGGGGTCATATTTCACATTGGGGTTAGAAAAAGCAGCTTTCTAAACTTTTTACCTGAATTGTTTAAAAAAAAAACAGTTCGATCTATAATATACGTACTTAATGTATAGTGTAACCAATGGGATTATGGTTTAATTGTTTGATTAAAATCGAAAGTCAATGGTGAGAAGTTCAATCCAACTCGGCACGACGCAAAATTGCATATGGATTAATAAAATTTCGAAGTAAAAAAATATCTGCTGAAAAAAAAAACGGTTTAAGCTAAGCCATCGTCGAGATATGTATTGTAAAAAATATTTGAAAAAAATTGATGTTGATAAATGTTGACATTTAGAAGTATGTATTTTTCTGAGCCACTGTTTTTACTTATATGATTTTTTTAATATCAATATTTGCATATTGGACTCCAATTTAAAAATATCCAACCAAGTCAGACATGATTTTATTATTGATCAATGATCATGGATGTTTTAGTACTTCATCCCACCCCAAAGTCGTGTATTTTTGGACTATTAATTTTCATAGTTTTTAATGACATATATCTTATTGATAGTAATATAATATCTATAAATTTGTTTATTCATTTTAGAGCTCAACAACCCCACAATGAAGGGTTGGTTCGACGCTTTTCGAGACGATGGCGGACCTACACTATATTCATTTTCGAATCGGACGCCAGTTACTGGAGATGTGTCTATTGTAGCGGTGTCCGTCCTATTTGCGACAATTTATTTAGCGTTTTTAGTTATATTTCCGGGAGTTAGAAAGCAGGTAAGAGTTGAGAATAACTAACCATATTATGTTCACCCCAAACATATTATGATTAGAGAAACGACAAAAAAAAATTGGGAATCCAAACATATTTTGGTTGCCCCAAACATAATATGGTTGGTGAATTTGAAAATATTGTTGTACAGCTAATCATATTGTAATCAAAATATCATGATTTCTCCTGTCAGTTTTAAGCATAATGTGGTTGGAATCACAGTGTCGGCAAACATAAATGTAATGGAAAAAATTTCGTCTAGGGAAAATTTCAGCCAACCATAATTGTAATAAGAATCCCCCAAACATAATTATGCTGGCTGCATTTTATGATTGGGGGAATCATAATTTTTTTCTCCGTGATGCATCGTTTATGTCAACCGAGATTTTAGCGGTTGACACATGCTAACATCATGCTGCTTGAATGATAACATAAATTCGTCAAACCAAGACTCTGTTATGTTTTTCACTGCTAGTACTCGAGTCGTTTGAAGCCATATATATAAAAAAAATATTAAATTTCTTTTTAATAATAGAGTCTAAATTTCTTTTTAATAATATCTATACAATCATTTAAAGACACTCATTGTAATTTTTTCATATATTAAATTCTCGAAATAACCAGTAGTGAGGAAAAAATTCGTTTCGTGTTCCCTTAGGTTTCATTATTTTTCTCCAAAATCTTGTACTTTAATAAATCATATGAAATACAATTTATGAACCTTGCGAGGTTAATAATTTTTGGTAATTTATTGTTTATTTACAGAAATTCACAACATTTTCGACCGTGACACTGAGTCTTTTTGTCGGACTAGTCATTTTGAGTAAGTCAATATTTTTTATTATTACTATTATTTCAGTTCTTTTTTTCCTTCTGCCATTGTCGACACGAAATCACCTAAAAGTCACTGACTGGGACAGACTGAAAATCCACGTCGTCTGAATGTCAAAGTCATCAGACAAACCGCTAAATCGCCAAAAATAGTGGAGGTGGCCCAGTTAAGATAATATTCGGTTTCTTCCGCATTTGAGTTTTTCAAATCTATTAAGATTTTCCGTTCATTGATGGTGATAATCATTTTTTTTTCTAAATTTTACTTTTAGTAACACGTCTTGGATCGGCTTGGCACGTGGCTAATACCACAATTGTGGCACCGTATAAGGCGTTTTCCCGAGAAAAGGTTGCGGCACGTATTGGCGCCCACATTGGGTTAATGCATGTTAATGTAACTTTGACAGGTGAGTTCCATATTAATCTCAAATGCATTTTTTGCGTGAGGTTTTTTATGTGTTAATGTAGTATGAGTTTCGCAATTAATTTCTTTTAAAATATGTCATAATAGATTTGTTCCAAAGATTGATTTTAATTGACAATTTGTTGGACAGAGTTAAATCACACATAGTCGAATTTCATAATTTCGGCAGTAGGTTTTTTTTTGCTCACACTAAGACAAGACCGACCTTTTGTTTTGTATTTTTATACCCGTATGGTGAAACCAAAGGGTATATTAACTTTGCCTTACCGTTTGTAACGCCAAGATCCCGTCATCGCACACAAAAATGAATTACACCAGTGTGTTTAAAATGATAAAAAAAATTGAATTTTGCATGTCCGTCCGTCCGTCTGTCTGTCTGTCTGTCCGTCTGTCTGTGGCGCGGATTGCGGGCGCACGGATTGAGCTAGAGACTTGAAAGTTTGCACAGATTCGTTTTTCGTAAAATGTGAGGCTAAGTTCGTTAATGGGCAAAAATGGACCATTAGGGGGGGTACCCCCCATACGAACGAAAACGTTTTTTGCGAATATTTAAAAAACGGTACATCCTATCAAAAAAGTCTAAGAACAAAAGTTATTTAGAATATGATTCTACATAAAACTCCCATACATCAAAATCCGATTGGAACAAGTTTTAAAAAAATCTTATTGGAAAATTTGAATTCAAATGAAATTTTGATACGCCGTTCAATTAAATCACCATACGGGTTTTCAATAATTGCCAGATTGGCAATTATAGCTTTTGTTATGTTTACATATTCATTTGAAGTATTTCCGGATTTTTTTTTTGAACAAAATATGGTGAATGCATAAAGCCATTTATCTTTTTTTATGTTATTTGAGTTGTCTTTGTAAGAAAGTAGCAGTAAAAAGTCCATTACGTGCGTTAGTGAAAAAAAAACTAGAGAGCACTTGATTTGAAATGTTGCCTTAGGCTTGGTGTGTCGTGAAAGGCGAGTGTTTCCTAAATTTTTTCAAGTTATTTGTAAAGTGATTTCAGGGAGGCTGAGGATAACGAGAATATTCTTTATTCGATTTTGTCTGGGGGAAAAAAACTATTAATTTTTGGGAAAAAAACTATTAATTTTTGGGAGTTTCTAAAGTTGCTGGTTATGAATTTAAGCCTAGTACGCAGTTCGAGTAAAATGAAATTTTCCATACAAAGTTAACACTGCGCCTAAATTTAACCTCAGAAATTTTACCAAGCGGTACGCAGTTCGCTGTTAAAATGATGTGAAAAACTCATGTTGCAATGTTGCCTACACTACACTACACTAGATGGCGTAGAAAGTCTCCACTTGATTTTACCAGCATTTTAACTGTTCGGTACATTAAATTCGAGGTAAAAATTAAACAGATGAAAATAATAGAGGTTCTGTTTCCAGTTTTCTTAACGAGTGTTGTTTTTTAATTGTGTGTGCTCGGCTGTCAATGTTTTTTCTCCACAAACAGTTTTTACTTCGGTTTTAATGTGCCAAATTGGAGACCGCGTTAAAATTTCATTTTACTCGAACTGCGTACTAGGCTTTAAAGTTAAAATTCTGTAACAATAACACAATGTGCTCAACAGTTGTTATTTTAAGTCTCGATTAAACAAAAATTTCCTCTATTTTTATGGCCCGTCCTTAAAATGACACTTGCATATACAGTAGAATCCCGATAATTTGTATTCCAAGGGACCAGCAAATTCATACGAATTATCGGGATATACGAATTATCGGGGTACGAATTATCGGGGTACTTATTATCGGGATTCTACTGTAGATTTTTGCGAACATTTTTGTCCAAGATATCTGAAATGTCCCGAAAACGCCCTTCCCCATGGGACATTTGTTTTGGCAAGATATGAAAATATGCGAAATTTATGTTTAATCAAAACGATATTTAAGAAAGTTTTTTTTTTCTAAAAAAGTGACCGTCTTTTTACAACGTATGCAAGATATTGTTTTTAAACCGGCAACGACGTATCCACATATTAATATTTTAGAACAACATCCGCCTCCATGGCAATATCAGGTAGCAGTTATACAATTTAATGTGGCGGCTAGGCTATGGTGTGTGGATTGGCCTCCATTCCTTCACAAGGTTAAACTTAGTATACTCTAATCCACACGTTATTGTTCAGTTAATCGGCTCCCATTTTATATAATTTTATTGCGTACTTCAACTGTACTTTAGCTCAATGTTTAGACGGTTTGTGGGTCTGATTAAAGTTTCACACCTCAGAAGATGCAGACCCCGATTCTGATAGTCGTGCCGTTTCCGACAAGATTTGTTTCACGTGTTTTTGACTGTGTTTACATTGGGATTCACTTTGAGGCGGCACGTCTTCCGCTCCGACCAAGTGATGGTGAGGGACGCAGTGGGGAGGGAAACCAAAAAGAGCGAACGAAGTTTAGATTCATTTAAAATTATCGTTCGCAAATCGGTTTTTGAGTCTGGTCGTTGAAACCTGTGTCTTTAGTTTTGTTGATGAAACCGGTTTAGTAAATCCAGATGAAGCGAACCGTGTGCACACGACAGATAAATGAGGAAAGACGTGCCGCCTCAAAGTGAATCCCAATGTAAACACAGTCTTTGTTGGTAGTAATGCACTAACAACAACACGTAAGACTACTCTTATCGAAATCGACATGAATATCAGAATCGGGGTGTTAATCACAAACAGATTATATTCAATTGCTTGTTCAACCATATTTTTTCCTGCATGTGCCTAAATGGAGAAAATACTTGGCTCTTGCTTTAAATTAAAGGTAAAAACTTACGTAATTCCACACCTTCACAATTCTCGTGTAATGTTTGTAGCTATATGCTAGGGGTTTCTTTAATATGATAAGACATAATATGAAAGTTCCGGCAATAAAACGTATTCAAATTTGCTGTCCGGTTTTTAATCGGTTCGCGTATGTTTAGGATTTATATTCTTATTTTGTCCTTTTTAAAAATTTGTTCAGAATACCAAAATTTTCCCTTTAGCATTAGAAAGCAATAAAAAAAACTTTTAAAAAATTCCAAAAATATGCGATTTATTGGACAGTGAGTTCTCAAAACAAAAGATTATATAAAATAATTGTCTTAAAAAATTTATGAACAATAGGATTTTGCGAAATTTCGGTTTATTCGATATATGCTTGATTTCTTCGATAAATTCTAACAACACTTGTTTTGGGAGGAAGGCGGTTTTTTGCGTGATTTATTCCTTCGACAAGATATTAGGAGAGGGGATCAGAGTGGAGGGGAATTCCTACTGTCAACATGGCTAAAATATCCGCGCCATCCCAAGCAATTGATCGCAATTTTTTCTCAGTTACTCCGTTCAGAGGTTGAGAGGTATATCATCAAACGCATTTCTTGTTCGGTAAATTGCATTAAAAACAATGAAATAATTTTTTTTTATAAACTACCGCAGACGTTATTTGTATAACCAAGAAATCTAAAATTTTATTTTAATTGTATTAGTAAATTTTTATGTGGAATTTTCATGCTTTTAGCACTTCCGGTTGGCAACTGGTCTGCACCTGATATAGATTTCAATGAACGATTTAGTTGGGATGCCGCAAACGACATGAAGAATTCGTATAAAGACGCGCTAAGAAGAGGCCTGCCATATCCTATTTTAACGGTAGCTGAGTATTTCAGTCTCGGACGAGAAGGATTCTCATGGGGTGGACAATACCGAGCGGCGGGATACTACGCTAGCATATTGCTATGGGCCTCACTGGCTTCATGGCTACTTATGAATCTTCTATTGATCGCCGTGCCCCGGTATGGAGCTTATATGAAGTGCCTTACAGGATTCTTACTAGTCTGCACCAATGGCGGCTACTATATGATGTTGCCCAAGCGGCCATTGACCATCTACATTGAAGGTGGGAAATTAGAATTTCATTTGGGCTGGTGCTATTGGTTACTTCTAGTCGCAGGTTAGTTCTTCTAATGATATTTCTGTAACTTAAATTTGATATTAAATTTCTAATTTTTCTCGATTTCAGGAATCCTTTGTTTGTTTGTAGGTTTAGTCATATCCGCCATAGATTTAGTTTGGCCGCACACATTTTCAACAATTCTAGAAGTCTATTATGGCACGCCATATGATCGTCATGTCATTCTTGAAGAATCACATGATGTACGTTATAGAAAGCGAAACAGTAAAGGCCTAGAAGATCCCCCTGGTTTGGGGTCTCGTATATTACGCAGACTATCATCGAAAAATAAAGATTCGTCATTCGCGAATAGTAGCGGTGTCGATAATAAAGGATTTCAAAATGATGTGCCTAAAAGTCCTTGGAGATATCCGTTTCGTAGGACGCAGAATTTACCACCTCATCCGATTAAGCTTCAGAGGACAATTTCTCAAGATTCAGGATCTAGTATAACATCGGCCGCTGTCCAAATTTCACCAATGCATAAACAAGCGTTATCCAGAATGTTACCGTGAGTAAATCCCTGTGGCGAAGCGTCAGGGTAGATAGCATAGACAGAGCATGGTAAAAAAATATTATTCACACCATAAAAAGTACAAATTTATTAAAAATGTGATAATATTTTCAATAGTTTCTTTTCCTTTTTCTCCTTTTTTAACTAAGTTCTGTCTAGCCTGACGCTTTGCCACTGGTAAATCCTAATTGTTTTCCCAAAAAATAAAAACATTTTCACCCACTCCATAGAAAACCACCGTTGGAACGAACAAGAGAAGTGGCGAATTGGTAAATTAATCGGGCGATTATCCTGCGAAACATAAATCGTTTCTCATCCAATTTTGATGGAAGGCATCCGATTATAATAGTTGTATCCTTAATTCATAACTTTAACGAGTGATTATGCAATTGTGATATATTTTATATGACAACACCACAATAAAAACAAAATCGTTAGCTGGTTTTCTAGCCTCTTTTGTAATTTTTTGAAAAAAATATCATAAATTCAAATTGAACAATTTACCGGATAAAATGGAAAATGTTTGACGTCTATAAAATAATTTTTGTTTTAAACATATTTCTATAATTTTTCTTGCAATTTTTGGCAAAACATATTATCATCTATTTGATTGAATCGCACCCTAGATTTACTATATTTTATTTTTATGTTATGTTCAGAATAATTTTAATTGTTGCTTAATTTTAAATTTAACCATCGTAGACTCTTACCAATTTATTTATTCATATATAGCAGTCGTTATCATACACCAGCAACTTAGGTACCTTTTGTATTAAGAAACATTTGTTTTTAATTTCAATTTTATTTTTATGGATGTTTGAAACATTGTAAACGTGCTTTAAATCAGTGAGATCAAGATATATAATCAAATTTATTGTGTGTTCTTTTATTTTTAGATTTTGAATGTATGTATTAGATGAAAAAAATAAATGGAAAATTCCAAAATGATTATTGTTTTTGTTGTGATATTTTATTTCGCCGCAGGAATTTTTCTTACAAGGCAAGCGTAAGCCTGTGGAAGAAAAAATAAACGCCTACAGAGAAAGTATAACTTCATATTTTCCCCTTTTTACGATTTGATGTTGGAAAATTAACATCTGCCCTCCTCGGGGTGATTTTGATGCCATTAGAAGGCTGTGCATGGAGTCGCCCTCACCTCCTTTGCCACCTTGTGGGCATGGCTCCTGACAACATTTCATTTCATTTGGATAAAGAATTTATCGTTTCAGACCAATTGAATTTCTAGCTTGCATACCCGTCGTTGCCGGGTTAAGTTTAAAAAAAATTTTTTTTTGATGGTCTATGTCGGAGCTAAACTTCACGCCAATCGGCTCGGTAGTTTCCCCGCGAAAGGGTAACATAGATGAAAAGCTAAGTTTCGAGATCACTTTACCCCCTCCCCTTACTCCCCCACCTCTCTGGCTACTTTTTAATGGGTCTATGTTGGGGCTGGACTCCCGACGAACATCTATGCCAAATTTCAGGCCAATCGGTTCAGTATAGTTTCCCCGCGAAAGAGTGACATAACGCAAAAACTAAGTTTCGAAATCACTTCACCCCCTCCCCTTACTCTCCCCACCCCTCGCGCTACTTTTGCGTATGCCTATATTGGAACCAGAACTACCACAGACACTCATGCCAAATTTCAAGTCAATCGGTTCAGCCGTTTTTGCGTGAAAGAGGAACAGACAGACAGACCAACTCATTTTTATATATTAGTATGATTTGTCAACCGTTAACGTCACGGTAGATATAAATGCTGATTGAGTAGTCAATTTTTTACTGAAATATATAAAAGAACACCGCTTGGGACGTACGCAAATTATTTAAGAAGCCCTAATGAAAATTTGAAATCAGGCTCAGACGAGGTTGCTATTCGTACTGTTGTATTTTTCCCTGAACTCTCTCTTTTTCAAGGGAGCCCGGGAACATTTGGTGCTTTGGATGTTCGCAGATGGTGAGCCAATTAGGTACAAGTTCGCTGCAGAAAAACAAAACGTCACCAAAGGCAAAACCAAAACGTCAAGAAACACTTCGCTCACGAAGTGAGGTTTTGTTAAACATGAGTTTAAAATGACGGTTTGCAATGGTCTTTTTGTCAGTTTAAACTTATGTTCAACGTTATTTAAAAACGATTATGAATGCGCGCCAAAGTATTTAAATAAAACGTGATAGAAAACCGAAATAAAGTTACAATCGTCATGGAGTAACTGCGAAAATCTAAAATCATATATCTTTTTTTGATATTCATACTAAAATTACGGCCTTACTGTCTGCTTTAGCCTAGAGTCTAGAGAGATTGCCTAGATCTAGAGAGACTGCCTCAGCTCCACTATAGTTCAAAAGCACAGAACTAATCCAAATGTTTTTGGAATACAGAACATATCAATTTGAATGTCTTTGAAGTCAAGGGAAAACTTTTCTAATTAGTTTGAATGAAACTACATTTTATAATTTCTAAATGAAAGTTTCATGGAAAATAATACAATAATAAAAATGAATAAAAACGAGACAAGTATGGATAGAACCACATATTTAAAAAATAATAATTAGAATTGAAATAATGTTTAATAATAATATCAATTAATTAATCTTTCAAACAATTGTTTTCTTTTTTTATAAATATCACTCATTTTCAATTTTCTAAATTCACCTAGTTTAAATTTAAATCTAAAAGACATTTAATTTTCTTTAGCTAATTTTACATATTTATAATTGTAAAAAAAATAGGAAAGCAAATATTTACATATACATAGATGTACACCAAAATATTTAAATAAATTGTTTTCTTAAATTGTTTTTTGTTTTAATTATTTTGTTTTTGCTAGCCTAAATTAAATGAAAATGTATATGGACTAGGGAGCAATTTCTACATAACAGTTAAGACAAGGTTAAATGAATTGATTTTTATCTTGCTTGTGAGATTTACAAAGTTATATGAATTAGTTTAGGTTCCATAGATGTTTTCTATTTAATAATGAGTCAATAAATATCCGGTTCATTTATCTATCCGAAATTTTCAAAATGATGAATAAAGTAGGGCAGTTTACGTCCTTTGTTGACTTCATCGCATGCTGACATGACACTTTTCGTAAGTGGTCGCGGACCACATGAAAATACGCCAATTTTTGATACCTATTGATTCGAAATGTTAGTGAAGAACCATTTTTTTATAATTAATTGAAATATAATTACGTATGAATGCTTTTTTTGAACAAATTTTAAGAAGCTGGACATGTCAGGCCGTCCAAAATGATTGACCGCCTTAAGACCAGTGAACATCGAGGTTTTCGATAGCCGTTGGAAGTGATTCTCACAGATATACTAAAATACAAAAACAGAAATCAATTTTGATGGATTTTGATGAAAATTTGTGGAAAACTCACTAGCATGGTAGTCCTTAAATCGAATTTATGAAAGAATTGTGTTATAAATATATGAATTTCTAACACGTTTGTGACGTCCTTCTTTTCCACATCTCTTAAGACGTCAATGAACCATTCGAAATGTTTATGCGATGGACAAATCCACAAAAAGTAGACTTTCTTACAGGCCACACCGGAATATCGATTGGTGCTTGTTCCAAACACAAGATCATTTAAAATGGAAGCATAAGGAGTGACTCCGATTCCACCGCCGACCATCACTGCTACTTCAAATTTGTACCAATCCTGGTTGCCCCCTCCGAATGGCCCTTCAATTCGAATTTTTGGCTGATCTTCAGGATTATAATTGCATGGATCAAAGTAGTTTCGCAACTTCCATGTCCATGGGCCTTGAGCCTTAATGTGGCAGCTTAAAAAGTTTTCGTGCGGCGCCGAAGTTAGGGTAAAACTGTGCATCTCTTGTGGTCGGAATGCTGTGCAAGAAAGGCGCACCCATTGGCCAGAAAGATATTTCAAGTTTGGTGGACGATAGAATTTTATTTTAATGACATCCGAGGGTAGAAGATCGGTTTCCATAACATCAAGAGCCATATATTTTGTCCTCAAGGATACAATCTAAAAAATTTAATCCAAAATAAAATTTTGATGAACTTGTGACAAATTCGTACCTTATCTAAAGTGTATATCAATCCTGGGCCAATAAAGAACATCCAAAATCGAGGTGGTCCTGTTAGACGTGCCAAGCCATGAATTAAGCAAACTGCGTACAAAACAATATACAAAGAATGCATGTTCCAAAAGAAATTGTAGGCCTTCTTTCGAATTGTTGGATGGGCGAATACAAATATGATGCACATTATTATAAACAGAATAACACCAGTGACACCTAGTAAGGAAAAAAAGTTTTGTGTTGTTAAAATTAGTCGAAATGATTAATTTTTAAAGAGGCAAAACCATAAGCGAATTTAAACAAGGGCTGATAAAAACAGATTTTTTTATGGTGCCATCGATATTTAAGTACAGTAATCCCTCCAACTGCGCGGTTTCGCAACTGCGCGGTTTCGCAATTGCGCGGTTAAGTTTTTAATACAAAAATTTCGAATTGCGCGGTAAAAATTTCGCAGCTGCACGGTTTTTTTTATAACTTTCGTTTAAAAAAACATGTTCTAACCCCAAAATTTCATACGAAGTAGGGTTCACAGTGCGTGGTTTCGGTTTGCGCGCTCTTTTTGTGGCACGTATCTACCGCGCAGTTGGAGGGATTACTGTACTTTACAGGTAATTGTTTGTCGCTGAATCTGAATATAGCAGTGTAGCTTAATGTCGACTGCACCAAAATTAGTGTCGGCCTGTGTAATTTTTCAAATTTCAACCGAAATTTTTGTGGGAACATTAGTTGTACAATAAAATTATATTTTTTTCCAAACATCTGATGTGGTTATACCAAAAATTTTGGTTTCCTTATTGACTGGCTTTTCAATTGTTAAATTTTTTTACAGGCAGCTTCCAATTTGTGAATAAGGCCGCTAATTTTATGTTTTTATCATTAAATATTGTAATATCCATTACA
This sequence comes from Chrysopilus asiliformis, assembly GCA_964034945.1. Lineage (NCBI taxonomy): Eukaryota > Metazoa > Arthropoda > Insecta > Diptera > Rhagionidae > Chrysopilus > Chrysopilus asiliformis. Next base: position 3,858,131 of record OZ035960.1, read on the forward strand.
TAAAAGAACTGATTTTAAATATTTTTAGAGTTTACTTGCATACTCGCATAATTTTATAAAAATATCTTAAGAGTTTACCTGTGACCGTTTGAAACAGCCAAAACGTTATATCTGGCTTGTAATCAGATGCAAAATGAACTTCTCTAGTTAGGCATCGCAGATTTTCGATTGATTGAGTAGACACATGGTAGAAGTTCACAATATGCCCTACAGTATGCAAAAGTGAAAAGAATAATGCCGTACACGCCACAATTTTATGAAACTGAATATGCGAGTCCAGCGGAATGTACTGCTGGATGGGAAACTCTTTTAATTTCGTTATTAGATTTCTGAAAAAATATGCAAAAAATTAGCTCAGTTCTATATGTGTTAACTGTTTAAATTTACCTGGACATTGTTAAAAGTAGAAGTGAATAGCAAAATGATAGTGAAGCTGCTGATCCTCTTGTAATCGCAATGCCAACACCCATTATATGCCTTAGATCTGTGTGTTCAGCCATAAATGAGTAATCTGAAAGCAAGAAACATAAAAAAATGATTATACATGACTATGAATACTATGATTATAGTACATTGAACAAAGCAAATAAACTTTAAATCATAGTTTTTTAAATTCTAATCGTGACAAAAACCCCAGAATATATTAAGAAAAGTGTCAGCAGCACACAAGAGTTTAGAAATAACACCAATTTGTCCTTTTATGTCGTCGGTTTTGAATTTAATGATATATTTGATCACTTTTTGCGACATAGAAAATTTTAAGTGCTCCCCAACATAAAAAATGAATGATAGAATACTCACGTATAAATCGTTCAACAAACAAAACGATTGTGATTACGTAAAACAAAAATAAATAGAAAATATTTTGTCGATTTTCCTCCAAAAACGTTGTATAACAATCCCATTTCTCCTGGATCCAATGTCGCTGTGAGTCCAGCATCGGTTCAATATGAAATGAAGTCATTCTAGCCACATTCGTTGAGGTATCCAAGAAATTTTGCTTAGCACCTTTACAATCTAAGCCTATAGCGACAAAATCGCCCTTGTATTCCTTCATCATTAATTTGAAGTCCTGATAGGTTAGATGGTTTTTGTATTCTAGTCCAACGTCTTGGAACATGCCATCAATTAATTCCGTTACTTGATCATCACCAAGACTCGTAGTTCGAGCAATTTCAACCAGAGATCTCATCATTTCACTGAGTTCTCCCTTATCAATGACACCATTCCGATCATTGTCGCACATATCAAAGATTATTCGCAGTTTATCCTCCGTTTTGCCTCTGGAGAACAATACTACGGTTTCGAGAAATTCTTGGAAAGAAATCCGGCCATCTTGATCCTTGTCTACGATGTTAAACATTTTCCGAACAAACATATCATCGGGCTTCATTCCCAAGGCAGCTGCAAATTCTGCTTTTGATAGGCTCGTTCGCATTACAGTCATTACTTCACCATCGGTTGAGGCATCGGATCTACGGCGTCGTTCGCCAGGTCTAAAATTACATGGATTTAATATCTTACTATGAAAGGTTGTAAAATGATTATGAAAAACAATTTGTGCGGTGAAAATAATAAAAATGTTAATAAATTCGAGTTCCATTATCATATAATTTAACATACTTCAACCCAAATGTGAGTGCATATGCCTCTCTAAAGAAATATTCGAGCCTCTTCTGTCGCCTCTCGCGAGTTTCCGCCCTGGCAAGCATGAGATCTCTATTTACCTGAAAATTAAAAGAAATGAAAAATGAAAACAAAAAAAAAAATTATTAAATAGTCACCTCAATTAAAGTCATTTCCTTTTTATGTAACACCAAAAAGTCTTCAAGTTTCTTGACGAATTTCCTTCTCGCTCCATAAGACTCCAACTCTAATACCAAATCATGATCATTGGGGATCCGAAGAAGAATATACGGCCTCTTTTTCAAATGATTAGCTTGAGATTCTTCGACAGTGATTATATCGATATTTTTAAGGCTAAACGTTCTCAGTTTCTCCCCTTTACGATCTACTGTATAAATCGCAGCTTCCGGACCGAATTTCACTGTCACCAATCGTTTGTGATTCGCGTGTAGCCATTCTCTGGCTATCATTTTATCAACAGATCCTTTGTGATGTGGACTCGATCTTAGTGCTTCCTGGCGAATTTTCAATTTGCGTCTTTTACTGTTTTGCAATTTCACAACACAATATCCGGCAGCGGCGCATAGAATTGGGACGAATCCAAGGAAAACACAAACATAAATAAAAGTAAGCTCAGATCCTGAAAAATAATCATATCCTTGTAGGTAGCTACAGGGCTCCAATTCAGTGGCGTTTAGTTGCATCGGTTGCGGGCAAGGATTTCCCTGGTGCCACACAAAAACATTCCTTTGGATTTCATCCGGTTTAATATCAGTGCTATTCACAATTACGTCCCACATTGTTATTTTCCTTAATTCAGCGATTTCTTCCTTTGAGAATATACCATTTTTCTCATTCTCAAACCAAAACCGATCAGCATCGCGAATCCGGGTGAATTGTTCTTTTATTACTGCAGTAAATAATTCACCTGGTCGTCCGTAGGATTCTAGCATTCCACCAACATATACATCTACATTGTCTAGCCGATTTGAATAGGCAGAGATTAGCATTCTAAAAATTAACAATTTTTTTTTGCTTCAAAATTATGGCTAAAAAAACAATTATCGTACCTTAAAAGCTCCGGTTTGGCAGCGAACAATTTAGGATTGATGTCTGTCCAATCTTTTCGCTTCTCCAGACCGTATGCTTCTCTTGCTGTATTATAATCCGGCAGTCCATTATCTCGGCCTCGCATAATATTCAAAGCACCCAAATCCCTTCGAGTAAACTCCATCGGACCGAAAAGTTTATCGCGGACATCAGAACATAACACGGGATCCTCGCGCTCTGATATTTGAGAGGAAATTCCCATCAAAACTTCCTCTACTGATGTGTCCATCATGAAGTCCTTTATACAAACAAAAGTCTTAGAAAATTGGTTTATTTTGATAGAAATATGCCTTACATTCGAATCCCACCAAGTGGAGCACAATCGGATTGCTGGATATCCCATTGGAGTAGTTCTAAATGTGCACTTTCCATCTCGTCTGTGAAAAGCTGTTTTGGTAAGTTATTTTGTTATTGATTTTAAATTTAAATACCTATAAATTCCTGGCGGGATCATTGTGTGACCAAATCGGAATGCAGCCGCTTGGAATATGTGACCAATTCCAGGATGCGTGTCCTGTTTATACGTTGAATATGCGGATATTTCCGATCCTAGAAATGCTGGCAGATATTCGTACATAATTATGTTTTGCAGACTAGCTATGACCACACGGCGTGCTTTTTGAAAAATATCTTCGTCACTCCAGTCAGGATGTTGACGCTTAACACGTTTGGCGAGCGTATTGTGCCATCGAAGGAACAAAATCGCAAATGATAAAAGTGCTGGATTTTGATTTGTTCTCGGATCGCCCAGGACTAAAAAATAAAATATTTTTCAATAAAATAATATTTAAATTTATACTTAAACTTTTTAATAAAATCATATTTATTGTTGATTGTATTCTTAACATATTTTGACTCAAATTGTAGTTTAATAACATAAGCCAAAACTTAATAAAGTCTATAAAAATTTAGGCGTGATTTGGAACCATTGAAGGTCTTAGAATATATGACGAATGAAGATTTTCATATGATTTTTCTTGTATTTCATGGAGTTTCTCCTAGTTTTAGTGAAAAAGAGCACGTCTTAAAAGTAATGAAGATCTGATAACCAAAATTTTTCTGAGTGCAGTTACTCATTTTAAGTTCACAAGTGTGTCTTCTTTTTGTAGAAGGTTTGCTTGAAACCGAAAGTTTTTCGTTTGCGGTTAGATTGAATAAAAAAAATCTTATACTATAGTACAATGTTTCTGGTTTTATTGGTAATGAGCAACAGTTAATGAACGCAGATGAACCTCTGATAGATACTTACGAAATAAACGTTCCGGGCTTAACATTCGCATAACATGCGGCACGGGATTATTAAATAGTGGTACTCTCATAGTATTTCTAATTGGCATTCGTCCACCTTTTTCCGTTAGTAGCGTTCCGTTTTGAAACGATCGCATTGCATTAAGCCAAGCCTCTGATGTACTGTAGATAAAACTGCCATCGATCCAAGCCGTCATTTGATTGATCTGTAGGGAAAGTACGCTTTAATGTAGAAATACTCATGCCTCCAGGCATGTGGTAATCAATAATTCAAACTCACCTGTTCCCGTGGGGCATTTGGGCTGAGCCCTGTATTTCGATCGTACGCCGCCCTATGGAATGGGATATATCGATCACCGCGACATTCCTTATCGTACATTTCATCGCATTTTTCTATATCGATCCGGTGCATTTCAATTGGACATCCGGATTCTGAAGCCATGACAATTTCGTTAGCAACCACCTGGCCGAAAAACGCTAAAAGCGCTGTGCGATTGTATTTGGAGCCCAAACCGTCTTGTCCTCCCATAAATAAACGGCTAAGGCGACGTGTTGACGGTCGGTTGGCACCCGCCATGGCATAAACTCCATCAGAATATGACGGTGGAGCCTTACGTACTAAATGACTATCTGAAAAAAAATATTATAATTAATTTGTTAATAATTGTATTACAGATATGTCTCCTCTGGTCAATATTGAAAGAGTTCTTTGAAATCCATAAACTTTTTTTTTCATGAAATTATCTTTTCAAATTCAAAAATAAATGGCATTTTAATACAGAAAAAAATTTCCTTACATTGAATGAAGTTTTTATTTTAAATCTAAAATAGTTCAGTCTATTGATCTTTACACTAAACGATAGTGATATTATTTTTAAGAAAAAAAAAATTTTTTTGGTTGGCAAATTACTATCTTGAGAACGTGATTAATTGATTTTTAGATTCGTTAAGTCGAATTATAAAACATTGAAAGCTGGTTGAGCTTTTAGCGGACTATTACAAAAAACTATAGCGCACTTAAAAATATTAACCCTTTCATACCCGATTTTTTCTCTGCAGTTAGAACAATTTTTTTGGTTGTTGTGGTTTTTAGTCCAAGAGATTTGAAATTTTCATTTTTGTATGAAAAACTGTAAAAACAGTTTTTTTGTATGAAAAACTTTTTATAAGCAACATCGGGCATCAAAGAGTTAATTTTATTTCGTAAAAATATATTGCAAAAACTTAACATTTTGACGACCCTTGGATTTTACACGAAATCATGCACTTGTTTCTGGAAAATATTCAGGAAATTTTTTTTACATCATATTCGATTATATTTTGTAGGTTTTAACTCAGGCCCGCACTGCGATGTTGAGCGTGTGCTCTTTTGTTAAATGGAAAGTGGAGTTTTTCAAACAGGTGGAAACCAGTAGGACAGCGTCCATAGAAATACGCCACGCTTATTTAAGGTTTTTCAAGCCCTCACAAAAAAATTGTTTATGGACTTAAGTAATTGTCGTCACACTTCTGCAGACATCCTCATTCCTTAAAGCACTAACGTACATACTTACCATCGCAGTGTGCACCTCCGCTAAGAGTTTCTTATTTTGAATACGAAATTGTGATCGAAATTCGCTAAATACATGTGATCGTGACCCTGGCCGTCAAAGTGTTAACAAAATTCAAAGATATCTTAATCAATCAAACCAAATCAACTAAAAAATTACTTACCAACAGAACCCCAATCGGGGTGGGCCAAATTGTTATACCATCCATCATATCTCTGTTTCTCAGTGTGACTGTATATTTTTTCTGAAAACATACAAAAAATAAGTAAGTAGGTATACATATATGTGAATTGGGATTATTAAACTAATTAATTTAAACAAACAATCAATTAAGATATATGAAAATTTCTGGGCAGGTAAGCAGACAGGAGTGACTGAAACTAATCAACGAATTTAAAAAAAAATGACTTTGGAATTTTAATGTTAACAACTTACATAGAGCGGTCGAAATATTGAGAATAGTAATCAGTGTGTGATAAAATTAAAGCCAAACTTCAAATTAATTCTGGTATTCCGACGATTCATCATTCAAGGTCGAATTCGAATAACCAAAAAACGAAACATGTTAAAATTCGTGTAAAATAAACTATATATGAGTGAGAGTCCTTATTTTGTTAGCTTATTAAAAAGTGATAATTTGATTTCTCTTCAATTGTTTATGATTTAATTTGTTTTTTTTTCGCCATCGATTTTAATTTAATCTCTCTGTTCAGAATTTTTTGCTCAGATTTTAATCTGAAATGGCGTGGAATCAAGTTGAAATTGAATTTTAAACTATTAGTCGCGTCATCGGCTAATGATTTATAATATTGGTAAGTAGCGTATCACGCAATTTTAATCTCCTTACAACATACGACTAAAGTCAAATAGATCCGCATACCACTTTTTTTTAACGTAAGTATAGTTTCAGATTTATATATAGTTTCAAAATTCGTTCTGTGAAAACAGTAGCTTTTATAGCAGCATTTGATGGTTTTTTAATAGGTTCAAATTAGTCATCATATGAAATTAGTTATTTTCTTGTAAGTGGGTTGTATAGAAAGTATTGTATTTATAAAAAAATTCTACCAGATAATTCAACTTTAATATTTTTCGAACAATTCGGTTAGTTCACTTTTCATTTAACTGGAGAACCACGACACCGATTAACACATTGACTGCCAAGGCTATCATTTTCGATAGCTGAGTCTACAACCTACATGCATATATACATACATTCATACATACGTACATTCTACATACGTCTACATGTATTGGCATCTCCCTTACATTTTTGCAAAATTGGTCTGGCAGTCAATGTGTTAAGACCAAATTCCATAAAATACACTAATCAAATGTTGCCTTTCACTTTTAATTCACATGTGGTTTCACATAAGTTTTTACAGAATTTTTACTCCCAAGTAACCATCAGGTCGACTAAAACGTGGTGATGGGGTGAGGTTTGACAAAAAAAAAATCTCGGATCAAACATTTTTCATGGAAAATATATTTTTATATAAAAATTTTCATAGATCCTTAGTTATTACATTCTGTTGAACCGATTTTAATGATTCTTCTATTGATCTAAAGCTTGCGGTACGTAGTTTTGCACAAAAATCAAAAGACTCGCCATTTTTATCAAACTTTTAGCAAATTAACGGAAACCGGAGATCGACATTATCTCAAAAAATGCGAAAAAGGTGATTTCGGGATTTTTTCTGTTTATCTAGGTATTTCCAATTGACCAAATTGGTTGGAAAACCAATTGGATTTCCAATCATCTTGTACCAAGTACCGAAGGTACGATTTATGGACTTTTGACTGGAAATCCAAGATTTTTTCCTGTGAAAATGGTCCTTTTTGTACCATAAAGTCCATAATTCCAAATGTTCCCACAAATATTTTTAAACTTTATAAAGGAAAATTGCGTGGTACATTTGGACACGGTACAAAAATTCCAACATTGGTCAATTGGGTTATAGCGAATACAAAATACTTTAATCAGACAAGGACACGTCCACATTCCAGTCATGTTTATAAGAAAGTAACAAAAAAAAGGTTGAAATATTAAAAAAAAACATATAAGCGTCTGATAATTAAAGATAATCACTATAAATAATTGGTTGAATTTTTATAAACATTTTTTCACACTTCGCATTTTATAATTCAATATAAATGTTTTATTATCAAAAATAAATACTAAGCGATAACTAAAAACAATTTGAATATTCGATAATATTGAAAATTTGCATATAATATTGATTTGTAAGAGTACTTACGTAATAGAAAACCAATTTATAATCTTGTTTGTAAAGTGAATGGTTAATGTTCAGTGATAGTTTTAGGTCTCGTTACAGATCAATTGGATTCAATGCAAAAATGTGATTGCGTAAATATCTTTAGGTACTGTTCAATACTAATAATAAAAGCATGAACTAAATTAAATGATACTCATTTGGAGCAAACCAACCTACTAATAATCAACAAAGTCAGGACAAGTGCGTGACATTTTGAATTGTATACAATTTAGGTGTGTTAAAATGTGGTATAGTTTCTATATCATTGATGTATGACCTGACCACAAAGTGTTTCGCATAGAAATTTATCCAATAAATCAATTTTTTAAAAAATCACAGAACGTGAGCGATTGGAAAAAGAAATAGTTTTACATTAAAACAGTCATATTAATACCATAAATTGCAATAAATGTAGTTGGAACGTTAATGGGCGTACTTCAATAAAAAAGAAGAGAACATTAAAATAAAAAAGAGGTATTGTAAAAACTCATATAAATAATAGATAATACTTTCGAATATTCTTAGTAGATAACATATAGGTACCATGCGTTTGTATTTTCTAAATTTGAGGGACGTGGGATTCATAATTTTTAAGGTTGGTATCGAATTATTTGAAGACTGACAAGCTTTAATTGGTTTTGTAAAATATCTGTAATGGATATTGCAGTCTTGAAAATGGTTTAACCTTTAAGATTTCATCAAAAACACAAAAAGTTAATATTTTTAAGTCGATTTTTTGCCTAGGGTGATGCTAAGGTAAATTCAAGATCATAGGTTTAGATATTTGCGAAATTAAATACGCCAGAGTAGGTATTTATCGCTCAGCTGACTGACATTTTGAGGCTTGCGAACCTTCAAATACCAACAATAATGAAATTAGAAGAAAGCTGGAGCAGATCAAATCGCGATTGTGTATTTTGTACTTAGTATGATATTAATTGCTTAAATTTGGCTAAAGATCTATCAGCATTGTCCCTATAACTTAATTTAAATTATTAAAAAAAAATAACTGGCGGGCTGTCCATAAAATTTGTTATACACGAAGAAAAAAAAAATAGGAATATATGATACAGTGGACTTTTTGGTAATAATTCCCAAAAAATAGGGAATTTTTCCAAGAATTTTGGGAAAATTTGCTATTTTTTGCCATGAATTGGGACGGCAAAACAATTCTTACTCAACGATTAATTAAGCACTTTACGGCCAAAGTTTTCAGAAAAATATTTATATTCCAAACATAGGGTGACCATACTTTTTGTGTGAATCCGGGACAGGTTACTGGTGGTAATTTTTAGTATTTCGAAATTAATCGTTAAAAGTCTGAAAGCCCGATCGAAGGAAAAAGGGGTTTGCTTCAATTTTTATTTTTTGGTTGAGATTATATAAAAGTGTTACGAGTGGTTTATGTTTTCAAAATACAACAAAAACTATGCTGCAATCAAAACTTTTGAAAACATACCACAAATGCGCCGCAGGCGAAAATTTCAACATTATGTTGAATAATTTCGGGAAAAAAATTTCCGGGAGAAGATGCCTAAATCCGGGACTTTCCCGGTCATTGCGGGACGTATGATCACCATACCCAAATATGTACAAACATATCATAATCATACTAATACAGTAGAATCCCGATAATTCGTACCCCGATAATTCGTATCTCCCGCTAATTCGTATGAATTTTCTGGTCCCTTGAAAAAAATCCCGATAATTCGTAACCCGATAATTCGTATATCCCGCTAATTCGTATGAATTTGGTGGTCCCTTGAAACACGAATTATCGGGATTCTACTGTATATAAAAATTAGTTGGTGTCTGTCTGTCTGTCTGTCTGTTACTCTTTCACGCAAAAACGGCTGAACCGATTGACTTGAAATTTGGCATGAGTGTCTGTGGTAGATTTGATTTCAACATAGGCATACGGAAAAGTAGCGGGAGGTGTGGGGGGAGTAAGGGGAGGGGGCAAAGTGATTTCGAAACTTAGTTTTTGTGCTATGTTACTCTTTCGCGGGGAAACTACTGAACCTGTTTGCCTGAAATTTGGCATATATGTTCGTCGGGGGTCCAGCCTCAACATAGACCCATTAAAAAGTAGCCCGAGAGGTGTGGGAGTAAGGGGAGGGGGTAAAGAAAATCCGAAAGCACAGACAACTTATTCTATCTAATTTATTGCCAATTGAATTTTGTCTTCTTAGATTTTGTTCTACTCACGATTTTAGCCGGGCGTAGCCGGATCCAAATTCTAGTGTTATATAAAATTACAAAATAAAATGCATCCAGGGTTTTACATTCGTTGGAATTCAGTGTTGTCAGATTTTTGAAACAAAATTGAATGATTTTTCATCGCATTTCTGACCTTTTCAAACCACATAAACCGAAAAATTCTAAACATTCAACAGTTCGTTTGACGTTAAAGGATATAAAATACATTGCTAAGCAGAGTGCAAAAGGGCTAATATATAAAAAAAATATTTTCTTCTTTTCTTACTTTGGAATTGAGTAGAATTGCTTTGGAATATTTGAGATAGCATTATCTAGGTTAAATTATATCTATTAGTTTCATAAAAGAGGTACCCTCATTACAAGTAAATATTCAAAAAATATTTTACACATTTTCCATTAATTAATTACTAATTTCATTTTTTTAATTTTATGTGGATATATCTAGACAAATTTCCAAGCGTTTTTGCACATTTTACTCCATGATACAATCCTGTTGCATCTTTGCTATTCAAAGAAAAGCGAAATCAAGAATAACTAAGTGACATGGAATGGATATAATGGTATTTAGGATTTTATCTAATTAATTACCAATTAATATTCATTCACATTAGATAGCACCCTTGCAGCATTAATGCAACTATTTCGTTTCAAATATCTATTATTTATAATTTTTATTTGTTTTTTGATTTCGATAATGAGGTTACTAGCAATTCTTTCAGTTTTTTTTTAAAATATGTATGCCAAACATTTCATTAGTGAAGGTCTGCGAGTGGCATAAATGTACAACATATCTGTTAATTTGCTAAAGGTTTGATAGATTCCAATACAAGTATTTAAAAGTTGACTACAAATGTTGTACTGTAGCTGATTTGAAATCCTTCTCACTAGCCAACATGTTTTAATGACTGCCTGTGATCTAGTAGAATGTAACCTGGTATTTAGTCAATCGAAATTATACTTTGTTCAAATATACTTCAATTGAATGAAACCATTCACTATCTATTAGTTTTTTTTTCCAATAAACATATAACGTTGTAGTCGATATAAACTCTGTTAATTTTGCTATAGTCATACCTTTTAGAAGAGTCATACTCGTATGTAAAAAAGTGATGGTCAGAAAAGATGAGACTCTTGTTAGTTGCAAATCATTATAAAATAATTCGATTGCCTGCGTCGTATTCCAATGCACTACGGATTCTTAGGCACTTAAAAATTCAATTTGAAAAACGTTTGTGAGGCTTAAATTGAACAAAATGTCAATACATGGCAAAATTTGAGTAAAATTTGAATGGTGGAAAACAGCATGAACTAGAAATATTTTAAACACAGGTAAAATTTAAATGTAAAAGTTTCGTTCAAACCATCTGTTTTAATTCATGAAGAGAATCACTAAACATATGATAATTCCATCAATTGAAAAATTATTGTTTTACTCCTACATTACTATATCGCATATGCGCAATATATTTTCTTTGATTAGTTGACATCCGTAAAGTAAAAATTGAATAAATAATAATTCTAAAAATACTATTCAGAAGCAATCTCCATTAAGCAGGGAGCATAATTGTGTTTTTTTTTCTATGGATTTGCCTTTTGTACTAATTGTTGTGGTATTCCCATATAATATTTGATGTTGAAATAACAATTTTATGGTTTTAATAAAGTCTGAATGATTTATCTGCTTCGTCATTATAAGGCTCTCGTTTATGTATTAAAATTCAATAGACAGGAATTGGGAGACGTACGAGTATAAAACCATATTGAATAATGCTATGAGTTCTTGTCCGTGACTTGCGGTTTTAGAATGCTTGACGCCATAAATATATTTTACACATTTATAATATTGAACAAGTGAATATATGGAAAAGTATGAATAATTTTTGAGTTATATTGAATGAAAATTCACACATCATCAAGACAGGGAAAAAAAGGCCGGATTTTCCAAACACTTCTTGTTGCGGATGTAAATCTCTTAATCTACATCATATTTATGGCTACTTGAGATTTGAGTTTTTTTATGCATGTGCGTGTTTAAAATTGGTTTGTTTTTAACGGAGAACAGTTTGTTTGCCGCAAAATTTTACAGTAGTTAAAAAAGCATTTTCAAAGAAATTGATGAAAAGTTTTGGAAAAAGGTTTTCCTCCACTTTCTCATGTGGATTAACACGTTGCCTACCATGTTAGTCACCGGTGATCGCAGCGTGTCACCGACAGGGACAATGTGAGTCACCGGTGTACACACACTATTGTCATTACCGTCAGTTTCTCAAGTTCCATGGTTGAGTGCAATCGTTCGTGCGGTACAAAGGGGTTTTTTTTGTGGAGCATATTGTGTTCACCGGTGCCTTACAGTGTGCAAAAGTGAAATAAGAGTTTGAGTCACCGGTGACTCACAAAGTACAGAAATGATTTTTGCGTTTTTTCCCAGTGTATACTAGCGAAATAAGCGTTTTTTTGGCTGGTAGCCAACGTGATAGTTGTCAAAAAAAAGCGCTTTTGGTATTTCTGGACCACTTTTCAAGCTTTTCGAGAAAACTTATATAAACAAGATAGAAGTTTACAAATGCATTTGTCACACTTTAAATATTTTCTTGTACGAATTCGGGAATAATGACCAATGTGGGCAAGCGTGGAAAAGAATGGAAAATTTTGAATGCTTCGAAATTTATCGGAAAATACGAGAAATGTCAAGGAGGTGACTGCGGAAAAACGCTGCCACTGCTATGGAAAAAAGTGAATATTTCTCTCTTTAGAACACAGAAGAGATTGCGCGGCAGTTTTTAAGAAGAAATAACTCATAATCAAAAATTAAAATACAAGACACGCTGGAGGCAGAAACTTTTTAAGAAATTGCATTGCAGTTGAAATTTTTAGGTTTCACGAATAGATCGAATAATCTGGGATTGGATGCGGAACTTTTCAAGAAATTGCGCCGCTGATGAAAATTTTCTGTTTCAAGGCAAAATCGATTAAACTTGGACAAAAATTCAGTCTTCAAGATAACGTATCTAATTCCGGGATTGTCCCTGCTAGTCCGGGACGTATTGTCACCATAGTTATACAATCTTAAATTCGCAAAATTTCAAATTATGAAAGAACAATCATTAATGATATATCAAAAATGTGAAATTAAACAAAACAAAAAAAAAACAATTGTAATACGTAACTTGATGTCAATGCTTTGATGAGCTTTTGAATACCTGGAACTTTTTTATGTGGATTTTTTTTAAAAATGACTCATTTCCAACACGGATCTGTTCGTTGAAGAACATAATTCCAATGACCCTGTCTGAAACTTTGTTTTAACCATTATAGCGATGAATATGTTTGCGGTAGTTTCAATTTTTAGTAGCTATATTACTCGCTTAAGCTTAAAACTGTCTATATATTACGGGAAGGTGTATACAAATCATGCTTTGAATCTAGAAGAAATGACGGTAGAATGACGGTAGTGTGTTTGAGCATGAAATTGCATGGGAAAATAAGCAAACAAACTTGGTGAAACAGAAAGGGGACTGAGAAACAGTAAAATGTAAAGCGAAATATTTTAAAGTTTTAATGTAAACAAAAGAATTTTATTGACTACAAATCTAATTTGACATAATTTTCGAATGATTGTACAAAAGTTTAATATTGTGATGATGCTATTGAGAAAGAACCAGTGGAATCACAATCAAAGCTCAGTCACACGCTAATAACTGCTAACGACAAATACTCATTTTTTCCGGCGAGTGGTCAAACAATTTTTTACGCGATCTCATCACTTGTAGAGAAACAAAAAAAAACAACAAATAATTTCGCATAGCCATTTATATAGTTGGTTATTTACTTAAATATTAAGAAAACGCCATTTTAGATTAAAGAAATACGAGAACAGGGGGATATCGCATCAATTTGCCATCTGAAGTTCAACAAACCCGGAATAATGACCGTCGGAATTGTTGGAGGTTTCCACAATAACTGCACTGTATGCAGGTATAAGTATAAAAATTGTCAAAGAGAAATTGTTTTTTTTTCTTCTTTTACTTTCGTTAAAAAATTCTTTATTTGAATTGTCATATGTTTGGAGTTTCACTGAGTGAGCTGAACGGAGTGGTAGTTTTAAGTAGATAAAAGTTCTATTATATAAAACGAGTTTCTCGCTTAAGTCTTTTGTTTTAAAAAGTATTCCTGCTTGATTTTTCTGATTAGGCATTGAAAGATGTTGTGGTATTTCTAGAAAATACGTTTAAGAGTTAAAAATTAGTTACAGATTTGTTTTTTATTACATTTTCTTAAACACTGGTTTACAAATTTAGAAAATAATCACTTCCAAAATACAGTCAAGTTATGATTTACCAAAGCGATTTTTCTATCTTGTGTTCCTTTTCGGATACTCGTACGTGTATAATAAATCAGGTCTGCGAGTTTTATTACACTGGTAGTTGGAAAAGGGTACTAAATAAACAAATCACTCTGATAAATCATAGGGTATACGGCCGGCTTTATAAATAGATTCTCTTTTTTGTAAAATTCTGAAATATATTTGAAATGCCAACAATATTTTAAAAACATAACAAAAGCTATAATTGCCAATCTGGCACATGTCTCAATCAGAGGTTTACTACCAACTACCTGTCAATAGTCGTACTTCAGAATTATTGACACTCTAAATGATTGCGTACGTTTAGTCGGTCTTATAAGTAAGTAGGTATGTACACTATGGAAAGAAAAGTCATTCATAAAAAAAAACTTTGGTCGTTAATTAATAGAAAATTTTACGCTGATATTTATTACAATTTTATGCAATACTTACTTGAATGTTTTTAAACGTCTATCAAGAGTTTTGTATGAATAAAAAACATTTGTGGCTGGTATTTAGTTTGATTAATTAAATTTCAATCTTTAATTTATTAATAAGTTGTGCCAGTTTTCCAATGATAAAATGTTTTATTGCGATTTTTTGCTACTTAATTGTTATACGATTACAATCAGAGCAGTTAAAAATGTTTTTTTATACAATACTAGCTTGCATTCCCGTCGTTGTGGGGTTAAGTTTTTTCAAATTTTCTTTTTGATGGTTTATGTTGGAGCTACATTTCAGGCCAATCGGCTCGGTAGTTTCCCCGCGAAAGGGTAACATAGAGGAAGAGCTAAGTTTCGAGATGACTTTACCCCCTCCCCTTACTCCCCCCACCCCTCGCGATACTTTTTATTGGGCCTATGTTGGGGCTGGACCCCCGACAAACATATATGCCAAATTTCAGGCTAATCAGTTCAGTAGTTTCCCCGCGATAGAGTAACATAGCTCAAAAACTGAGTTTCGAAATCACTTTACCCCCTCCCCTTACTTCCCCCTCCCCTCGCGTTACTTTTCCGTGTGCCTATGTTGCAATGCCAAATTTCAAGTCAATCGGTTAAGCCGTTTTTGCGTGAAAGAGGAACAGACAGACAGACAGACACCAACTCATTTTTATATATTACGATGATTGGTACATATTTCGAGATTATTAGAGACATTCGTTGAAGACAAGAAATGCGTGTGGCTTATAAAATATTCTTGTCTTTCTAAACTGTTACAAACTTAGAAAATGTATTTACTTTTCGATGGAATTGTTAAGAAATTTTGGTGTAACGCATTAGGGTTTCGTAGAAAGCGGTCTGTATTGGGAAAGTTGCTTTGGATAATTTGGCAATTCGATGACGGAGTAACCCAAGGAAACAAGTATATTTCATCAATTGATCATCGGTCGAATTTCAAAAAATGGATAATTCGGCATAGCTTTATTAGGAATGTAAAAGAAACTAAAAGATTTAACGAATATAATATTTCGCGCCTGTTTCCACCAACATAAACTATCCCCAACCGTTTATTTCAATTGTAACACATTTCAAATATCACAAAGTCAATCGCGATTTATTGTCTCTGTTTACAATTTAACGGATATGTAAATAATTTTACCGGGCAATCCCCATTAACGAAGTGATCAGATATGTTAATCACGCGCAACGCGTTTTCGCTTTAGGTTTTATGCTGTGGGCTCCCGGAATTGTTTCGCATCAGAGATAAATCGCTCTGAGCCAAATTCAAGGACTTATTTTTAAAATGAGTATTTTTTTTTAAAACCAGCCAGAAAAACAGTAACGCAAAAATTCTATATCTTTTTAGAAATCAATTAACAGATTTTGTGACAATGACGATTGAGTTGGTATAATCTCTAAGATTGTTGTGTGGCTTTTAGTGTTAAAAAAATTTACCAAATATGTTACGGTTTCTTAAATAATTACTGGAAAAACATAAGAAAAGCTACAATTGCCATGAGCCAATCGGCAAATATTCTATATGAGGCCAGCCAAAATTTTAATTTGAAAAAAAAAAAAAAATCTTTTTGTATGGGAGTTAGGGGTTTAAAATTCGAAACTAAAGTGACATCATTATTTTATGGACAGAAATTGTATTTTCTAAAATACAGAACAGACAAACATAACTATTTTTGGAATTCGTGGTGCTTATATTAACATTTTATAAATTTTATTCAATGTAGAACAAGGTAAAATTATGTTTAATTGAATTTTTTTAAGTATATACACAGAAGAATTTCAAAAGGCATCCACGTTATAATCGAACAAATTGGTTTATCACTTCTTCATATTTTTTAATAAACCGAGCTTTACTTATAATTTTTTCTAACCTTATTTTGTAAAATGCTTATATCGATATACGGTAAGAAATTCCCAATTAGCCAAAAATGCGAATAAAACCAATTAGTTTCGGCTATTACGGCATAACTTTGAACAAATAGATCACTTCGATGAATATTTTAAACTTTAAATTGTGCCCATAATCAAAATGAGAAAAAATTCACGCGAGAAGGAATTGTGACCGTGTTTTGTAGCAATTGGCATAGTCAACTTTTCACCACATAAGGAGCTTTAATCCATAATAGCAAAATGTATTTTTGTGACTAATTCTAAAGTATTTTGGTAATTAGAATGGGTTTGAAATATTCGTGGGTTTTTCATATTGTGATGTTATGTTACAAATATTTATTTTTCATAACATTTATAGTTCTCCCAACTTGTTTTTATACCCGGAAACAAAATCACCATTTAATATTGGAATAGAGAAACACATAACCTAATTTTCAAAGTAAATACGTCAAGTTTACCTACTCTAGTTTTTCGTAACGATCATCGGATGATTCGACCGAATCGATTGAAAATTCTTGAGCTTAAAATTTCATTTCGTTAATGACTAACTTACTATATTTTTTTTCGAGAAACCGGATTCGGTAGACCAAAATGAATATATAGCTAACCTTGAGATAATGCATGATCGACTTGAGTCTACTTCCTCTATTAAATCGCCAAATTCTTACATATTAATTATACTTGATAGTAATTTACAGTTTTTTTTAAAATTATTTTATAGGGATAGATGAGTAATATTTTTGTTTGAAATTTTTGATAAAGTGATTCGAATTTTCGGATAAACGGGATCATAAAAAATATGTTTTGCTTACCCATAAAATTAGTCACACATTGAAAAACAAACTGGAAGTGTGGTTAGCTCATGAAAGTCGAAATTCGTGGAAAATAAAATGTTTTAAGGTGCCGCTCCACATGAGAGTAAATCCGCGAGTAACTCTCAAAAACTCTCGAGAGTTACTCGCAGGAGGTTGTCCATTTGAGAGTTGATTTCGGCGATTTTTCTCTTTTCAAGACCAATATCTTGATTTTTTTGACATGTTGCTTTGGCGAGTTCTCGAGAGCTACTAGCGAAATTCAAACGCCGTTCGTATCTGGCGAGCAACTCCCCGAGAGTTCAGTGGGTGCGTGTCGACTAGAGGGTAGAATCACTTTTGACAGGTCGCAGAAACTAGCTCGCGAGTTTTTGCGAGTTTCTGCGAGCGACTCTCAGAGACGTGTCCATTTGCGAGTAGCTGCTATCGAGAGGTTCTCGCCGGCGTTTACTCTCATGAGGAGCGGCTCCTTTAGACCGCTTGAATTGAAAATTATAGAATAATATACCGTATAGAAATAGGATCGATAGTTTTGAAGATACACAATATATTCTTTAAATGATTTTTGTATAATTCCAACCACAAAACATAACAAAAGCTATAATTGCCAATCTGGCAATCATTAGAGACCCGTATGGTGATATTCGTATCAAAATTCGAACAGTTATACCAAAATTCCACTTTGAAGTCAAACTTTCCAATAAGATTTTTTAAAATTTATTCCAATCGGATTTTGATGTATGGGAGTTTTATGTAGAATCATATTCTAAATAACTTTTGTTCTTGGACCTTTTTGATAAGATGCACCGTTTTTGAGATATTCACAAAAAACGATTTCGTTCGTATGGGGGGTACCCCCCCTAATGGTCCATTTTTGCCCATTAACGAACTTAGCCTCGCATTTTACGAAAAACGAATCTGCGCAAAATTTCAAGTCTCTAGCTCAATCCGTGCGCCCGCAATCCGCGCCACAGACAGACGGACGGACAGACAGACAGACAGACAGACAGACAGACAGACAGACAGACGGACGGACATGCAGAAATTAAATATTTTTATCATTCTAAACACACTGGTGTAATTAATGTTTTTGTGCGATGACGGGATCTTGGCGTTACAAACGGTAAGGCAAAGTTAATATACCCTTTGGTTTCACCATACGGGTATAAAAAACAGAATTAGAATTATAGTCATATGAGAATGAAATGTGGTAGACGTAAAACTATTAAAGTTGTTAGTATCCCAGATGTAGGGTGGCCATATAATACGTCGCAGATTAGCCAGGACAGTCCCCGAATTAGGCATGGTGTCCCAGCATTTCGGAAACTAAATGTCTGACGTCTATATATTTCTAGAATACAAAATCTGTTAAGGTTCTCTTCAATTGAGTTAACAAGTTAACAGTCTCTTAGGTCTAAACCAGAATAGAGGGGTATGTGAATTTTTAATAGCTTTTAGGCACGCTAAAAAATAAAGTCTAATTTTTAGACTTTTTTCCTACATTTTTTTGAGCCTAAAAACCAAACTTAAAAGTTTGAAATTATTTTCAAATTTTAAATAGTATTATCCGGTCTAAATTTAAGGTATTAAATTTTAAATTTTAGTCTAAAATAGTTTAAAAATTAGACTCCAGTTTTTACCGTGTGAATTATGCAAACTTACCATATGATAAAACACTTTGCAGAATACAAATAAGCAGAATCCCAATTAAAGTTGTTTTATATATCCAGGATATGGACCCCCGAAGGGGTATCGTTTGAACTCTCATAATACTTATTAGTCCAGCATTCAATTTCTATTAAAATTTTTAATTTATTTACTATGAACAACTTCGTTGAATGAAGCCACAGCACATAATTATTAACATTTTTAAAAATAAATATAAATAATACACATATATAATAACAATTAATGAAATAAAAATCACTAGTTAATTAAGCCGTTGTATCACTTTTATGTTTTGTCATTAAATGATTTCATTTTAATTATATATTTTGCTTCATAATCAGATATCTTCAAAGCTAGTTTCACTTTTAAACCTATTGTTATTAAGGCATTGAACACATGATTTAGATATTCACACTATATTGTGGTATGTGTCCTTATAATTGTGATATTGTCACATTACCAATAAGTAACGACTTTACGGAGTTAAAGATTTTTCCCTACTGGTTTTCGAACTACTAGATGGCATTGCGCGGTGTAGTGGAGGAAATAGCTATCAACCGAACTGACAGTTTTTAAGTGTAAAATTTTAATTGATGTGTGTCTAGTTTGGCCCTGAAATTTTAAAAGTACGAGTCATAAAATTCGAATACACTACGAATCGCAGAAAGAAATCAGTTGGTATCAATACGGTGACTTTCTAATTTGTTTGATAAACGCTTGGGGGTGTTAATATATCGACCGAAAGTTTGACTAAACCATAACTAGTTTGACTGGGGTAAAATTTGTACGATTTATCCGTTCAGCTAGATTTGCATAACAATAGCTGTGCTAAAATTTTCAGTTAATTAGTGGAAGAAATGGCAAATAAAATGTTTGATTTCATAAAATGTTTTTTTGTCCAACTGTATATAATTAGCTAATAGTTATAAAAATCATCTGTTCTTAGAGATGTGTTTTTTCTTTTCTTGTTGAAATTTCTTCAACACAAATGAAAATGAAAATTACTCTTGCGTTAATTTTATCTGTGCATAATTTTTGAAACCGCCAAGCGTATTCCTCACCTTATATTCAAGACAATGACATCCGTTATTGCGATATGCCATAATTTTTGCCTACAGCGTACATAACTGCTTTGAGAGACCGGTACAAAAACCACATTATAAAAAGTAAAAGTCAGGTGAATTAGTGGCCAGTATTCAATTACGGTGAGGAAAATTTTAAGTGTTGCTAGTGTTGAGAATAGAAGAGATTGAGGTAAGCCGACTGACGACCGACGTTTCCAATGCAAGAAAAGTTATCTGGGTCAATATTTGGATTTAACTAACGAATCTAATTCAAATGTGTTTGATTTAATTCCATAAATTGGTTCATCTCTTGCATGATCTGTAATATGCCTATATCGATCAATTTTTGCCTGTATATATTCAATTGAAACTTTCAAGAGTTTGTAGGTTTTTCTGTAATGATTAAAAGAAGTGTTAAACTAGGTCAGTTATGAATGCGGATTGCTTTTTTACTTTGGCCGATTTTTCCAAAGACTTTTTTTTTTTGCTTTTCCGTGCTCTTTTCCCCTCATTGTCACATATTTTTTTCAATTTTTATTCGTACATCGTATTTTTTTTACTGTTTTTATTGTATTTTTTGACCGCAATCACATTACAGTCGATCGCTTAATCCCATAAATGCAACAAGTATTTTTTAGCAAAACAATCTACCCGTTTTTGAAAAGTGAACGAAAATCTATTCAATAATATAGAAACAGGACAGAGATTAAAAGGAGGGGATAAAAAGCCGTCCATAAAATACGTTACATTTTAAGGGGTGAAAGAGAGGATGGGGTGGTCCGAAACAGCGAAAATTATCTTGACGTATTTTATGAAGAGCCTCTATAGAACTCTGAAATTGTTGGTTTTGTGATTCCATTGACTGTGTTTACATTGGGATTCACTTTGAGGCGGCACGTCTTTCGTCATTTTTCTGCCGTGTGCACACGGTTCGCTTCATCTGGATTCACTAAACCAGTTCCATCAACAAAACTAAAGACATAGGTTTCAACGACCAGACTCAAAAACCGGTTTGCGACCGATAATTTTAAGTGAATCTAAACTTCGTTTGCTCTTTTCGGTTTCCCTCCCCACTGCGTCCCTCACCCTCACTTGGCCGGAGCGAAAGACGTGCCGCCTCAAAGTGAGTCCCAATGTAAACACAGTCTTTAACGAAATTAGTACGAGAGGACCCAGGCTACCGTTGACGAAATTAGGCCTAGAGGTTTTAGGTCCCCGACCCAAAACGAGAGGTCGCTTGATTTGTGAGAAAAAATTTCCCTGGGTTTTGCCCGAAACAGGCATCAGTTGAAATTTCCGGACAATCGGTCAAATGGTTTTCGAATTAATAGCTTTTCAAGGAAAGTAAATTTAGGTTTTTTTCACACAACTTTTAAGTACTATTGTCCTCTGATAGGAGGAACCCAGAATGACGGCAAGTTGTAACAAATCTCCGGAAACTCTAGCCAAATATTCTATTATTTTCCTCACAAGGTGGGGTTGTTTTTATACCCGTATGGTGAAAGCAAAGGGTATATTAGATTTGCCTTACCGTTTGTAACGCCAAGATCCCGTCATCACACACAAAAATGAATTACACCAGTGTGTTTAGAATGATAAAAAAAAATTGAATTTTCCATGTCCGTCCGTCTGTCCGTCTGTAGCGCGGATTGCGGGCGCACGGATTGAGCTACAGACTTGAAATTTTGCGCAGATCCGTTTTTCGTAAAATGCGAGGCTAAGTTCGTTAATGGGCAAAAAGGGACAATTAGGAGGGGGGTACGAACGAAACGTTTTTTGTAAATATCGCAAAAACGGTGCATCTCATCAAAAAAGTCCTAGAACAAAAGTTATTTAGGATATGATTCTACATAAAACTCTCATACATCAAAATCCGATTGGAATAAATTTAAAAAAATCTTTTTGGAAAGTTTGACTTCAAAGTGGAATTTTGGCACAACTGTTCGAATTTTGATACGAATATCACCATACGGGTCCCCAATGATTGCCAGATTGGCAATTATAGCTTTTGTTATGTTTTTTTTTGTTGATTTTAAAGACAGATTATTGTGTTATGGGCTTTCCATAAAATACAGCGGTACTAAATTGCTTACAAAAAGTGTGACAGCGGTACTAAATTCCTTACAAAAAGAATCGTAAAAAGGGAGGAAGGGAAGGGGGTTTGAAAACGTGAAAATCGCATTTTGTGGACATCCCTTAAATATAGATTTTCAAGTATTGGTCATCTTTATTTAGAGGCATGAAATTTCGGTTATTTTGATTCGATTTTCTAGTAAAAGATCTCCAATTTTCGATCGTCCAAAGAAGATTTGACATGGGTTTTCATTTTCATCGGACGATCAAATTATTTGGTTGGGGGTTCAACATTTTTGGTTATCCAGCTGATAATAACTTTAAGGACAAACGAATGTACAAATCAGGAATCGAAAAGTTTTGTTTTTTTTATTAAACTCTAACAGGTCTTTAACCCAGAATTAGTATTTCGCTTCATTGTCAAGTCAACAGAATAGCGATTTTTTTTTATCAAACAAGTTTCACAACTAATTACTAACACAATGATGCGCAAACTGATGCTAAATTAATCAAAAAATAAATTATCAGCAGCCTGTAAGGTCGGTGTGCATCTCAATCAAATGGTTTAATGAAGCTCTAAACACGGCATATTAAATATTCATATTAAAAACAATAAAAATCTATCAATAAATGTTATTCACTTTTATTATCTAAAAGCTCTTCTCCATATCTTGTTCTATGCAGTCGGAGACGACTTGGATCCAATCCGTAACAAACAGTTAATCTACGAGTATAATAATATAGTGTATCAATATGAAAGATGAAAAATAAAAAATTAGAAGAGGTGTTCAATACACGACAAGACTGCTGAAAACCCGTTGGTAGCAACAAAAACGGGATGGAAAAAAAATTGTTTTTAGCAATAAACATTCCAACACTATTAAAGATTGTAGCCAAAATGATGGCTTGAATAAATTATCCCCACAATTTTAACACACAATTCCAACATTGATTACTGTAGTTCGATTGCTCGTGTATTCGAATTTCTTTTGATATTATTAACACTGTTCGATTTCGAAAAAAAAAAGAAATTCACTTGAAATCAAAACATCATCAGCACTCTATCGTCATATCGTCATTATGTTTGTCACCACAATCTTCAGTGAACTTAACCTCTTTCCTTGGTAGATTCACTCAACAACAATGTGTCCAGGAAATCTACTCGTACTTTTAACACTTTTTTGGTTAATCAACAACCACAACAACAACGGCAGCACAAGTTTTGCAACATTTGGAACTTTGGTATTTCTCAACACTTCCTTCTCGCCTTAGGTTTTCACATTATACTCGTACATACTATATTAAATACAACGATTTCCCGTTAAAGACATTACACAACGAATGGCTATAAATATGCAAAATCGCGTCTGATTGCATTAAAGACAAAAAAAATTAAATAACGAACGTGTAAAATCTGCTATAGAAAGATGATTTCTTCTGCGAATTGTAGCAACGAATGGCCATTTTCACGCTAAACATTGAAAATGAAGATCAATGATGATTTTTCCACTTAAAGACGAGTGATATGAAATGTGTATCATCGCAACAAAGTTAGATACCGAGAAAACTATGCTGACTACTAGTAGCTAGTTGTATGGCAACAACGATTAACTATACAAAAGCGAAACTATTGGAAACATTGTGTGCAGTTTTGTTGCGCAATCGAGACGAGTTATTTACCAGTTGTTTGTCTTCTGCCCAACGACTTCTTTCGATTTTTATTTAAACCATGGAAAAAAATTTAACGCGCCGCCGTTATATTTTCTGTATCGTCGTGAGCTACACTCCAACGTGCTAACCTCATTGGATGGCTATCGATTACTGGCTCCACGTTCGTTGCGCTGTCTTCTTTGCACAAATACCACCACTACGCTCCATTGTGAACCATTCCATCTGAGAAAGGTGGTTTAATAATACCAAAACAGCAGCGGTGACAGCAAAAATTCAAGTTAAACCAACATTAAAAGTCTGCCAGCTTGTACTCTTGTTGTTATATGACTTTAGCCTCTACCTTCGATCGTATGGAACCTTAAATCTTTCAATTGCTCCGAAGTTATGCTTTATATTCACGTATTGTCAGTGAGATTTCCACCAGCTACCGAAATACCTTTCGAGTTTTGCAGTATACCAACTCGAATTCTGCGTACTCGAAAGACCTCAAAACACTTTAAATGGGGCTTCAAGCTATAAGAGACCTCCAAGAGTACACCTTTTCAGGTTCAAGCGGATTTTGCTAGTATTTCATTTATTATAAGAAGACTGAAGAAAACGGTGTTTGTACCACGAAAATACTAAAGAGTTGGTTAGATGACATACACAAAACTTGAAGAATCGACAACACTTTTTCCTCAAGAATGTTTTTTTTTTTGGTTGTTAATTTTAAAGACAGAGTATAAAATCGTCAAATTTTTAATGAAGGGCTGCCCATAAAATACCTAATGTGATCGAATTATTAATTTCCATACAAAAAATCGCTTAAAAACCCGATTAAGAGAGGCGGCGGGAAAGCAGTTTTACATTGATTGTGATATTTGTGAGGTTTTTTGTTGCAACCCATCAACAAGACTGATGGTGCCGATACTATCAAGCCGTAACTAATCATTTCGATAAAGTAAGTTGACAGGACTTGAAATTATCACGTGCCGCAAGCGAAGTTGCTTCAGTACCTTGGAGTAGAGTAATGCTAAATGATGCAACTTTCAAATTTTGTTGTAAACCAAAAAAAAAATTGATTTTGATTAAAATCGTGTTGGAATGGTCGGAAGCACGAATATATACTTAGCAAATTGTTGAAGTCTGTTTTTTAAGTAACAAATCGTATAACATACCCTTTAGTCCGAGAGGTTGAATAACTCTGCAAAAGAGCCAAATTCTTTAATCGCGATGAATTTATTTCTGTATTAGTTAACTTGTTTGAAGAAGATTATATGATGAATCTACTCAACAGATTATATTATGTTTAGTTATAAATTTTTAACATTCCGCAATTTTACTATTTTTTATGCATTGATCGTTAATTTTTAAAATGAGTAAAAATCCACATCAAACGTATTTTTGTCGTAGTATGTTTTTACAGACAGAAAAAGTGTTTTTACAGACAGAAAATTTTATCAAAAATGTTTGGTTTTTAAATCATATCAGATTAGGAGATTCTCGAGGCATTAACGTCGAACATTATTTCATGTTGAGTGCAAATAAATTTTTCTGTAATTTATTTTGCTTCATTTTTATTTGTGATCATGACTTGTGTATAAAATGGTTCTATTTGCTTGAAATTCTAAGATTTTGTCATATCTCAAATGCGTGAGTGAATCTAGCCATTTTAAGGAGTAGCGAAATATTTTTTTCCGGGCGGTTTTATTTTTGTTATTTGGAGAGTAATTTCTAAAGTGGTTTAATTGTTTTAATTTTGACAAATTACTCTTTTTACCCAGTCAGAAAAAAATCAAACACAATAGTTACATGTCCATATAAAGCTAGACTGCTGTTCTACAATTCGATGCTTAGATTAACATTTTTTAAGTGGCAGTTTGCGCAAGTGAATGATGTAAGAAATAATCGGTTATAGGCTTTTTGAGCCTCCGTACTACAAGATTATGCGTGGGATTCATAACGTTTATCCATTTTTCGTTTACCAATTTTAAACTACCATCTTTTCGTACCTTCTTACTAGTTAGCATCGTATATGAATATTTTTTATAATCAGCGAATTTGGTTAAATGTAAAACTTGATTAATATGTCCCGGTAATTAAACGATTTTTTCATTTTTGATATTCATCGACTGTAAAGCAGGTGGAGTACTGATTCGCATTCAAGTAATCCTATTGTTTTAATACTTTTTTTCAATAAAACTCAAAGTAGTCAAACAATTAATTACTTAAAGGGGTACATGGGTCCTTAGCAATTTTTAAAATTTTAGACATATTAACCCTTTCGATCCTACCGGGACACATACGTCCCAGCAACAGTTCAACAGGTAAACTTTAGAATCGAAAGGGTTAAAAGAGTGTCCTTTTCAGAGGTTTCTTCCAGAGGACTCTTTAAAATTGAGAGGCACGAAAAGTTATATACGGAGCTCAATCTAGCTCAATCCATTCTTTTATACCTTACTAGCTTGCATACCCGTCGTTGCCGGGTTAAGTTTTTTCAATTTTCTTTTTTTTTTTGATGGTCTATGTTGGAGCTAAACTTCAGGCCAATCGGCTCGGTAGTTTCCCCGCGAAAGGGTAACATAGAGGAAGAGCTAAGTTTCGAGATGACTTTACCCCCTTCCCTTACTCCCCCCAATTTTCGAGCTACTTTTTAATGGGTCTATGTTGGGGCTGGACCCCCGACGAACATCTATGCCAAATTTCAGGCCAATCGGTTTAGTATTTTTCCTGCGAAACTAAGTTTCGAAATCACTTTACCCCCTCCCCTTACCCCTCGCGCTACTTTTACGTATGCCTATGTTGGAACCAGAACTACCACAGACACTCATGCCAAACTTCAAGTCAATCGGTTCAGCCGTTTTTGCGTGAAAGAGGAACAGACAGACAGACACCAACTCATTTTTATATATTAGTACACGGTAAAAAATCTTGGAGTAAATTCCAATCAAAACTGGATTACGGTGGACCTATATGTAATCCAATGGAAAATTCTAATCCAATAATATAGATTAGAAATTTTTATAAATTTATTTTTGATTTAATTCAGTATTAAAGTCTAAAATTTTGATTAAATTGTAGACATTAATTGAACTTAAATTCAATACATAATAAAAAACTGTTCAAATATGACTGCAAAAAAAGCTAAAATATTTTCGAAAATTCGCATGTATTAAATTCCAATCCAAAATATGTATTAAAATTTCGTCAATATAATTTTCGAATTGAAAAATACTCCAGGATTTTTTGCCGTGTATGATATGACATATCACATATGTAGGAGTATATTAGATTCAGTATACCGTGGACACCATAACTTTCGAAAGGATTGAGCTACAGACTTGAAACTTTGTTACTTATGTTTCTCGTAAATGGCTATGCTAAGTCCCCCATACAAACGAAACAGTTTATTGCAATTTTCGAAAACGGTGAGTCATATTGCAAAATTTATAAAGGTAAAATATGTGTATAAAAGGATTTCACATAATGCATCCATACAGCAAAATCCAGTTGGACCACTAATTTCTTCCTCGCCTATACAAACGGATTTTTAAAAATAAACATGGCAGTACCATTAAACTTTGCTTCTCATAAAACAATATCTTGGAGAACTCTATGAGCGTTTCAGTATCATTAAAAGGCTTTATGAAAATATTAGGCTTTCTGCACCTAAAAAAAGTGTGCAAAATAGATTTACTCTGAGAGCAAAATTTTCGTCAACTCTGAAAATATTATTATCTCCTAGTAAAGATACTATAATAACTAATTTAATTTACATAACAAAAACTATGTTATGATAGTACTGACAGGTCTTATGAGAGTTTTATGAGAGCTTTTTACAATTTTCAAGCGTAATACTCTCGAGAGTATGTTAGTCGGGAGTATATCGCTAGAAATTATTGATAAGATCGTATGTGTACCCCTTGAATGGGCAAGCCGTCGTATTTGTAGCCAATGGAAGATTGTAATGAAGCTAAGAGTCGGTTCCTTTCTCTTTTATAGTAATTACTTACAGCATTTCGCGTTGAATTTTTTAGTACAATAAATGTAATAGAGTATATATTACCTACGTTATACTAAAAGTTACATTACTTTGTATTATGGTGAAAGGCGTTTGGAATGAAAGATTACGAGTATTGGTTCCATTTTCGGCTCGCCTTTTAATAATTTTTATTGTATTCGATTTCATTTAGCGTCATATATCGTGATTTGCTTCAAAAATTATTTTGAACAAGAGAGACGAAATTTTTTGTACCGGTTTTATGAATTCAAATGAAATGTGGTCAACGGACTGCTCCTATGATCAATTAAGATATTTTGGAGATTTCAAGATATTTGTGAGATTTTGAAATAGCAAGAAGAATTATCGATGTGCATTATGCATGGAATTATTTCCTGGCCAAAATATATGATGATTATAATTATTAATATCAAATATGTACATATAGAGTAAGTTCGGGTATTGTGGTACACCTTCTTTTGTTTTCATAATAAATCACTCGTTTTAAAAGCAATCATGTTAGAATTTCGCATACGACACCTCCAGAGGCTTGCCTATAAAATTCCACAGCAATGTTACCAATCATAAACATAAAAGCAAAATTATGATCAAAAAAGTACACTAACTGAAAAAATCGTCCTTCGAAAAATTGGCGGGTAATGTGGTATACTGTTTCTTCCATACAAATATTTAAGGCGGGTAATGTGGAATACTGTTTCATCCATTCAAATATTAAATATTTGTATGGAAAAAATAGTATGCCACATTAGCCGTTCTCACCATGACAAACCAAAAAAATGATTTCTTAGTCTAATTCGCTTGAATCCAAAAATTTTCTTTTCAAAAATTAAATGTGTTGTCTAAATAATCGTTCACTAATTCACAGTTAAAAAAAACAACTTAAAATTGGCTTTCGAGATTCATTTGAATGTGGAGACAATAACATGTTGATTGTGCTCAAAAACGTTTTTCAGAAAATTCCGATATAACCTGATAAACCATGGACTTGTCAACACCAACAATGGTTGCAGAATTTCACAAAAAACAGTATTGTATGTTTGATCTTGCGATGCGGCATCTCATATCCGAGAAATGATGGGGTACCACATTACCCGCCTATACCACAATACCCGAACTTACTCTATGTATTACGTTATTTATCAAATCAATTTTTTTTGTAAGCAATTTGATGTTAATATGTAGCATAGATATGTATGTTATATTATATGACAAGTGCCATAGCTTTACTATTTTATTCGTTTTTGGTTTTGGTGGATTATGTCAGCTAAAAGTATATATTTTTGTATATGTAATAAAGTACCCTACTTGACAATTAATTACGGAGTAGCGACATAGATTTATCTTGAATGCGCTCATTATGCTAAACCATTCAATATTTTTTTTTATTTTGTTGTGAAGACTGTTTTTTTTATGTTAGCGAACCGTTCGCATAAAATAAGTCTCCGTCAATGAATTTTATTTGAAATTCTAACTCTGAATAAATAAACTAGAATGTTAACATCTTACTCTTATTAGACCAAGTATGTTCAAGTACATGTTGTGAATATTTGTTAAGTCCAAAAGACTTTTTTTGATTCAACAATTCTCATATGATCTATTTATCACGAATCATGAATAGTTAATGCACTAAAAGTCGATTTAATTAAATTCGCACAAGCTATGCTTTAGTTGAGTTGAGTGTCTATTAAATTTATTTAATTGAGATTGGTGTCAAAGTGTTAACAAGTTGAAGTTGCCATAAATGGAAGTGATATCGATTGATTGTTGAAAAGACGACATATTAACTGAGAGTAGAACTATTCTGGTAAAACATACTTCAAAGAGATTGTTGCTTTTTGAAATAAATCTTGGACAAGTCTTTCATTTTTTTTTAAATTCTGTTTTATACACTCAGAAAAATGTCCAGGTCAACTTTTTGTCAGGTTAACTCTGACCTTACAGAGGCGTCTGTAAGCCAGCTAGCGGTCAGAGTTAACCTATCTAAGGTCAACTCGTGCAGCTCCCAATGCCCTACTTCACCTGCTGGTGGCTTAATTTCAAAATTTCTCAGTTTTACTTGCCCACATGCAGGCGAACGCGCGCCTGCCCGAGGCCAATTACGCCGTATATAGGTCGTCGAGTTAGCCTCCATTTTTCTGAGTGTAGTTGAGGAATTTGAACATAATATTAGTTGAGGCGCGCACTGTGGTGGTAAGTAGGTATAATCGTGACAATTGAAGTTTTTTGGAAACGCATGAAGACCAGTGTGGTAGTGCGTATCAAAGTAGACTGAAGGATAAGTAAACAAAAGCAGATTTCAAGGTGTGCGCTTCCAAAAAATTGTCGCTTTATCATCATTGTTTTCAACGGCTGGTTCTAGGTAGTATGTAAAATCTGAAAAACAAAATGGAGGCAACCAAATTTTAATTAACCTTCGAGTTTTTCAATGTTATTTTTAAAAAAAAGTAATATCAAGTTATAAATTTGCGAATTAAAATATAATAAAAATTGTTTTATTTCACTGTTTGTGTATTTTTTACACTTTTGATAAATTGCTTTATTGAATTGTAATAAAATAAACAGCATTTATAAGTACTGTAGAGGCAAAATGTATATTTTCTCCTCTTTAACTTTTGTCAGGAACAGAGTCTACCGTATTCTTGGAAACGTTGTCCCCCGCTGATACATCCCGCTCTGTGATACCAAGCCACGGCACCCGCTTCTCTAATTCCATTCTACAAAAAATTGGTAAGTAGATTTATTTTATTAGTTATAAAACTTCGTAGTAACGAAGAGTCAGAGGAGAGGACAACAATTATTGAAATATTAAAATATTTTTTAAATTTTTTAGAGTAGTCCACAATCTTTTCCACAATCCTCCAATTGAACTACATTTACCTGTATTTCGGATGACTGATTGCATAAACCCATGGGTCAACGCATGACACAATCTTACAAGCTACAGCTGGAATCATTGTCGCCATGGGCGTAAGAAGATGACGATTGCCATATGCTCCGGTTATTGTAACAACAGCATAGGGTGTCCAAGCGCATAAAAATAGGAAAAATATTGTGATAGCGACTTTTGCTATTCGAATTTCAGCACTAGTTGAATCCTTGTTGGCCTGCAGAGACTTAACATTCATTTTCTTGGCTTGTTCCTTTAACATTTGCTCATGGGCACGTACCTACAATATGCGAAATGCAAAATTTTCCCTGTAAAGTCGGGCAATGGTAATATTTTTCGATACCCACGTGTTTATATAAGCGTCCGTAAAAGTATAAAATCGAACAAACGGGAATACAGTACGCCCATACGAAAATGCAAGCAACAAAGCCTTTGGTGTCATCATCATCGGTTAAATAATCAAATGAGCATGTTGTCAAAAATCCCTCTGAAAAAATCGATCTATCACAGTAAAAATTTGAAATCAAATCTTAAATGAAACAAACCTGGCACATAACGCCCCCAAATTTTGAATATTGGGAAAATGGTAAATGGCAAGGCCCACATCCAAGTAAGGAACACCAAAATTCCAGCCTGAACGAAATTTAATCTTCCATTTAATGGATCTGAGATGGTTCTGAATCGAAAACATGTATAAGTTATTTCGGGATAGTTGTGCTGGTTTTATTAAGGGGATGTCCAAAAATTACGTCAGGGTTTTATGGTGCGGAAAAGGAAGGGCTCATTTGTTGTGTGAAGACGGTATGAAATTCCATGCAGAAAATAAGGAGGGCCATATTTTGTGGAGAATTTTTAACCAACACAGTTTTGCCACCCCGATTCTGATAGATTTGCCATTTAGCGGGACATGACTCTGCTTCAAATCGCAATGCATTCTGGCTAATACGAGTTTTCATCATAAAAAAAATTGTTTTCGCAATAGTTATGTTCGGATATTATTGAATAAAATCAGAAAAAGCAAACTTAATTCCCGCCGAGTTGGCTCACATGATATGTGTCGTGTCGCAAGTCTATCTAAATATATTTTAGGGATTGTCAATAAAATTTTAGTTTTTTCTTATCCACTTTTTTCTCGTCAAACTTTTTCGCGGATTTTTGTATGGTGTTTAGTACCATCGTCAGATTACCGCAGATCTCCTTCACACCGCATAAAACAGTGACGTATGTTATGGACAGTAACTTACTTATATCGATCGAAAGCGATCATCGCATTGGTCATTGAGGCTCCAATACCCGACATGCTTCCCAAGGCCGCATAAATGGTGCATCCTAAATCGTATCCAAGAATTGTTTGAGCACAGGAATTTGCTAAAATAAATACAGGCATCGAAATATATAAATTTTTAAAATATAAAAAATATATGCCTAAAAACATGGGCATCTCCAACATCATTAGAAGATCAAATACTGCCAGATTCATAATAAAGAGATTTGACGGAGTTCGAAGTGATTTGGAACTAAATTTGAATTGTATTTAGTACAAAACAGTACTTCGTAATAAAATTTTAACGAAAGCGTTGTGTTTCCGCAGTGCGCGATTCGTGAGCAAAGCAAAATAATTTTAAACGTTGGTGCTTTTACAAAAGGTTCTTATTTGCATCATCTGTAAACATGTCAAACGTTTGGATGTGCAAAAAAAAAACCTTTTGTAAAAAGGAAAGCGTCTAATTCTCTTTGAGGGGTCCCCCACTTCCTCGTCTTGCCAGTAATTTTGACAGTTTCGTTCAATGCCTGGCACCTGGATCGGCTAATCTAAACAGGCACTTTGGCTTTCGTTCAAAATCGCGCACTACGTCTAAACAGCACATTCACTATACCATAGTTCTTACGTGGAAAATATCCAGAGAACAATTCCATTTCCTAGCGTCGATACGACCATTAAAGCAAAATAAATTAAACCCAACAGCAAATGTAGATAGAATGGAGGCGCAGGATAACCTCTCCAGTGTGGGTGGACTAGGTGCATCGCTTCCTCCGGTAAATTCCATCCTAATACCTGTACTGCCTCGCTGTGAAATTATAGAAAAAATACATTTTACTTTAGAATTATTGAGGTAAGTTTTATAAGCCATGTTATTAACCGTTCACTTACATTATACAGAAGTTGTAGACCCGAATTCAACCTGGGTCTGCCAAACCCAATTTAAAATAAAATGCGAAAACCGGCCACTTGACGTAGTTGGCTGGAGGGAATTCCCTCAATTATCATGCGGCAACACAAGAATTTCACTCAATTCTCATGCGGCAACACAAGAATTTGACAGTTATCGAGTTAAATAAAATAAAAATCCGAAGTGATTTTAAGTTTTGATTGTTAAAAAAGTTTGAATTGAGTGAAAAAGTTAAATAGTGTTTGTTTTGTATGAAAAAAAGGGTTGTGAAATAGTGGTGTTGCCAAATTTTCACGATTTCCCCCATAATTCTGCTTTTTCTATGAAATACCGAATTGCCAATTCTGGACGTTTTTCTTTAAAACAACTGTTTAACAACTTCAAAAAATATTTTCATCAATTTAAATCATTAATTACACTTTTAAAGTATTTTTTTTACTTAAATTTTTACTCTTTGCGACAAAACTTCTCGATTCGATTTTCTTTTCGATCCAAATTTCCTGTAATTTATGCTTTTCATTTTATTATTACCTATGTTGTAGCGGCTGTGGATATCCGATAGTTTCATTTTCCAACAGCGTTAGGTACATTCTGTTTTAATATCACTGTAAATCGTTTTAAAAATTATCAAATATCACACCAACTTCCGTATGGAAAATTTTCTTAATATAATGTTGAATATTAATATTTAATAATCAACTTTCGTTTAAACCACGGGACAATTAAATCCCGTCTGTTTATCCGGCTTTTGCACAAAAAACAAAACAAATGTCGTCCTGCAAAAGTGAATCCTATTGAACTATTAATGTGGACTGCAGTTTGCCAAAAGAGTTTTGTTGGCAATGACCGACTTTTTATTCTGAGTTTCCCTTTTTATAGTCTGCAAACATTCTTTTAACATACATCATGTAATGCAAAGAATTGTTCGTATTTTCTATTTACATTAATCTCTTAAGAAATTTGCTTACACTTGTTTTAATATTCTTAAAGCTTCAATCAAATGCAAGCAAGAATTGCAGCATTCCATTAAACATTTTGTTTCTCACCTTAGAATACCTGATGCGTATCGAAATAGAATAGAAGGTTTAATTAATTTAGGAATCCGTTCTCACGAACTTCTATCGATTATACTTTCTTGAAATTTACGAATCATCATTCCTATTCAGCAAGTTTGGTGACATAAAGTACTTTGCTTTTATTGTAAATTAACTCGAATAAAGTCCATTAAAATAAACGTAGTGGTGACTTAATTTCTTAACATAATTGCTGATTAAAGCCACAAAGCTTTTAATTATTTTGTCTTTTTTTAAAGCGTTGGTACTTAGTTTAAAAAAAAATAAGTGGGTAAAAACTAATAGTAATTTCATAAAAAAATGAAAATTTGTTTAAACCGTTCCCAATTTGGGTTATTTACAAAAAAAATTTAAAGCACCCGGGCGTGTTTGTAGTGATGGATGGATCAAGCTATTGATTCGAAGTTTGTAACACTGGAAAACTTGGGATGTTATTCCTGTCTGGATGGCTTTAATAAATCAAAGGTGTTTGGAATTATTTCTAAGTACTACTGGTGGTTTTAATTTTAAAATTAAAAAATGATATATTATCCTAGTTTACATACACTGGTTAACAAAAGTAAAATTTAATCCAATAGTTAAAAGGCGGGAGTAGTTAATGTGTGTGTTGGCAGCAGTCCAATCTAATACTTAAGCCCATATCAGAATGCGGAAGCGTTTTTGGAGCAGCGAGCAGCAAAAGTTTACCATTGGCTAAGAGCAAAATTATGATGTACTAAAAGCCGCAAAAATTCTCGCTGTTTTTTTAGCGCTATTTCTATTTTTACTGACGCTGCCCGAGCAGTAAATTTTCCATATACTTCGAATATACGCTATACGCCGTCAGAACGCTAATGATTTCATTAATTTTATCCAAATCATCAATTACTGTAGACATTTTATGGACGAAAAGATAAATTAACAAAATTTCACGAGAAAATCAAACAAATCAAACTGATTTTGAACTGTCAAACTGATTTTACTGCTCCATTCATGCTGCTCCATTCCGTGGTGGAAGTCAGCAAAACCAATTTTGCTGCCGAGTCAGTTTTGCTGCCGCGAACGCTGCTTTATTCTGATATGCGCTTTAGAAGTAAATCTACTGATGCAACTTGCTCGGATGATAGCGATCGTGTGATGGTTTTAAGCCTAAACCACAAACATAACAAAAGCTTTAATTGCCAATCTGGCAATCATTGGAGACCCGTATGGTGATATTCGTATCAAAATTCGAACAATTATACCAAAATTCCACTTTGAAGTCAAACTTTCCAATAAGATTTTTTAAAATTTATTCCAATCGGTTTTTGATGTTTGGGAGTTTTATGTAGAATTATATCCTAAATAACTTTTGTTCTTGCACTTTTTTAATAAGATGCACCGTTTTTGAGATATTCGCAAAAAACGTTTTCGTTCGTATGGGGGGTACCCCCTAATGGTCCGTTTTTGCCCATTAACGAACTTAGCCTCGCATTTTACGAAAAACGGATCTGTGCAAACTTTCAAGTCTCTAGCTCAATCCGTGCGCCCACAATCCGCGCCACAGACAGACAGACAGACGGACGGACAGACGGACAGACAGACGGACAGACAGACGGACGGACATGCAGAAATTAATTATTTTTATCATTCTAAACACACTGGTGTAATTCATTTTTTTGTGCGATGACGGGATCTTGGCGTTACAAACGGTAAGGCAAAGTTAATATACCCTTTGGTTTCACCATACGGGTATAATTACGCGTGCGTGCGTGCGGCATTATTTAGTTCTGGCATCTAGTAGTTGTCACCGCGTCTAAAAGTAGAGACTGAGCATACTCTACGCGGCACGGACGCGGCAACGCGTCTGAGCAACGCGCAATTATACATTTACTTATATAAATGCGTAGTTTTTACTTTCACCGCGTGGGTGCCGCACGCACGCGTTAAGCTAGAACCTGAATCGTACGTCGATGCGTCCGTCATGTGTGCGTCCGGTTGACAGTTCGATGCGGTGACAGTTGGGTACGGCAACGAATCTGGAGTTAATTCATTATTTTGCACTTCTTCTATTAGTTTATCGTCGAAACAATTACTTTCAATTTGTTCCATACTTAAATTGCTTAAATCGTAAACAAACTTTTTTGCGAAATGACATTTCCGTGCGTTGCCGCATGTAAAAGTAGAAATTCGACCTACTCTATGCGGCTGCCGCATCGGAAAACGTATTATTAGGGGAATACTCATAGCAGCCCGTTGATTCTGCTCGAACTGTCAACGTGACGGACGCATGACGGACGCATCGACGTATGATTCAGGTTCTACCTTAATTGTGGTTTAGGCTTTAAGCTGTAGTACTTGTATTTATCCTGCGATCATGGTGCTACAGCATTCGATTTCAGGCGTAGGAAGTTTTTTTTTTGTTTTCGTGACACAGTCCAGAAAAATACAGAAAATGAAATAGTTTTTACACCTTCTTTCTACCGTCCGCATTTGCTTTAATTTAGTACGTCAGAGGGGATCGGAGACTACCGGGGAAATGCGCTTCTCAAGAACTCGGTGCAACTTTAAACAAGCGAATGATGCATCAACCACAAAAAATTTCGTAACGTGACACGTACACATGGAAATCAGGTGTATAACTATTCTTTCGAAGAACGACCGACGCATGGAAGGCCCCAACTAGTTTGTATTTAATTTTATGTCTAATTCCGAGATCTTAAAAATTTTTATTCACGATTTCCGGGATTGAAAACAGTCCAGGAACACCACTCACTAGTCTAGATCTGAATTAACATATTTTTCCGTAAATCAATTTTCGAAAGCCCTAAATGTTCCTAAAACTTCGTTTCCACATAAAAAATTGGCCGAATTTTTGCTCTCGGTGAGTTATATTCCACACTCAGAAAAATGTCCAGGTCAACTTTTTGTCAGGTTAACTCTGACCTTACAGAGGTGTCTGTAAACCAGCTAGCGGTCAGAGTTAACCTATCTAAGGTCAACTCGTGCAGCTCCCAATGCCCTACTTCACCTGCTGGTGGCTTAATTTCAGAATTTCTCCGACCACAGGTCAACTCAGTTTTACTTGCCCACATGCAGACGCACGCGCGCCTGCCCGAGGCCAATTACGCCGTATGTAGGTCGTCGAGTTAGCCTCCATTTTTCTGAGTGCAGAAGTTATTTTACTGGAAAAAATATCAATTGCGAATCAACTCGCTAAAAGCAAAACTATTATTATATTCAGTGGAAATTAGACCAAATATGAAGAAGACAGAAGAAATTTTTTTTATGATCTGGTTGGAAAACCTACGAATATTCACCCCGATTGCGAGTGTCGTGTCGTTTTCGACAAGAGTCGTTTTACGTGTTGTTGTTGGTAGAAAAACACTAACAACAACACGTAAAACGACTCTTGTCGAAAACGACACGACACTCGCAATCGGGGTGATTTTCTTGGGTTAAATCGATACGAATTCCACACTAAAAATAGTAGAAATTAACTTGCATGTTTTAAATATATTTTTATTTCAAATAATCTATACATTATTTTTTTTTCTTTTCTATAACTTTTTAAATCTCCAATAATATGTGTTCTTAAATTTATTCTTTTCTCTTATATTGTTAAGATTAACTAAATAACTATACAATTCGATTTTCTACAGTTATTATTATTATTTTTTGTATATATATGTTTTTTTTTTAATTTTAGCTTGCTTAAAAATTTTTTTTTACTTATAAAATCATAATTTATATTCAATTTGTTTAAATTAATTATTTATGTATTTATTTGTTGCTTTTTTTATCATTTTAGCGAAAGATCTAAAATCACAATCGCTATAGTTATTATGTTTGTGATTCAAATTCTTCATAAGTAAAAAATCCGAGAGTTCAAAAATCGATAGACTTAGATCTATTTTTTTTTAATACATAGAAAATAAGTAATTCAATCAAAAGATTTTCATTTATCTTCCACTCGAAGATCTCTCAAAGTTTTAATTCTTTCAATTACTATACATAATAATGAGATTCTTCTAATCAATTAGTTTTACAACTGTATAATATGTATAGGTATTAATTTTCATATAAAAATTATAAGTATAGTTAGATATCTAGCAACTAATAATATCATGGCCTTTAATGTCAAGTTGGGTTTCCTTATTTCGATTACACAAAAAATTGAACCTTAGTTTTATTTTCCATTATCCTTTTTTAAACAATTTCCACAACATTTCTTTTTGTTTTTACAATTTGCTCAAGTAAAAAAAGTGTTCTATAATATCTTGTCTTAAGCTATGATTCTTTCTTCAAAAAAATAACTCATGAAAAATAACATTATTTGTTACACAACAGTGAGTGCTTAACATAATTTTGATATTTATTCTATTTGTATGTACATTACTTTTTTTTCCATAGCAAACTTTACCAAGTCTTAAGATGTTTTTTTTTTATCGTTGCCTAAATAATTTTTAATGATATGATAATTTGTAATTAACGTATAATTGATCGATTACTGAGTGTTCTTTGGAACAGAAATTATTTTAGCTACCGAAAAATGGAGAATAAAGTTAGAACAAGTCCCTAAATGTTTTGTTTTAACAAAATTCAATTTTTTAACACAGAGTATTCGTTTGGAATATTCGTTTTTTTTTTAAATTACAACTCCATTTAAAAAAAAACAATTGCTGATTACTTTAAATGAAGAAGTTTTAAATTTGGGTAATAAAAGTAAGCTGCCATCGCCGAAACGGTGATTGATATTGATAGAAATTATTCAAGGGACCTTAAAGTAAGCCTTGAGGGACACCAGGGTTACATTTAAACCAATCAGACGTGAGTTCTCCCAATGCAACGAATATTGAACGATCGGGACAACAACCAATAAGGATTTTTTACCTGCATTTATGTCAACCGTGAAGTTAGCGGTGGATATATGCCGTTATGGCAACCGTGAGTGGTAATCCGAAGGGTCTAGATCAGTGGTTCCCAAACTCTTTTGGCCCACGGACCCCTTTTCATAGTCAAAACTTGCCCACGGACCCTGGGTGAAAAACTACATAAATGCATAATAGAAAAATTACAAATTTAACTTTAATGTCTTGAATGGTAAATGGTGATGTAAAAATAAAATATAAATAAAACATTTTGTTGAAGAAGTATTTATTGAATCTCCGCCGAAGACGCGGCTTTTTATATTCGCGGCTCGTTTGCCAACGTTCCTGTATGTTCGGCCGAGGTCTCGAACGTTCTCGTGTGCAGATCTCAAACATTATCGAAGCGTTCACGCCAGATCTCGAATGTCCTTGCAACTTCTTACCCGTGGACCGTTACAATATCAAAAATGTTATTTGCAACAAACCACTTTTAATTATAAGAAAAATTGAATGCTGCAATGTAACGCTCTTAGGGTGCATTATATTAAATAATAAAACCCAATATGTCTAACTTAGGACGTAAAAATCGCTAATAATTTATTCATTGTTATTTATTTTAACTTCCATATTAATAAAAATGTGTCACCCATTTTTTTTATTTCATATTAAACCGTGCGCGGACCCCCTGACGTTGTTCAGGGACCCCCAAATCAATTTTAATTTTCCACGGACCCCCTGAATGATCCCGGAGACCCCTGGGGGTCCGTAGGGACCACTTTGGGAACCACTGGTCTAGATGAAACTGGGGTTTTTGTCAATAATGTGATACTTTATACTTGATGCTATTTAAATACACTTGATGCGTGACGCATACACTGGTAGGAGGCAACCATTTTGTGATTGTAAAATGTCACATTTCTAAAATATTATATTTTTTACTAATAATCAAACCATTTCTTTTGCTTAAATTAATCTATGAATTATGGAAAGAGGGGGAAAGCAATTCCGGTTGGTCCGATCGATTTTTTCTCGTTGGCTTCTTGCTGATTTTAGTCTTACTTTTGCAAAAGGAAATTTTTGAAGGAACGAGCACTAAGATGTATTTTTTTTACAACAATTAGGACTTTCAACTTAATTTTTGAGGTGAAATTTCACTGATCTCTGAGTCGTGTCAATCTAATAGCAAGAAAACTATACGGTACTAGCTTGCATACCCGTCGTTGCCGAGTTAAGTTTTTTCAATTTTTTTTTGATGGTCTATGTTGGAGCTAAACTTCAGGCCAATCGGTTCAGTAGTTTCCCAGCGAAAGGGTAACATAGAGGAAGAGTTAAGTTTCGACTTTACCCCCCCCCCCCTCCCTACTCCCCCCCTCAATTCTCGGGCTACTTTTTAATGGGTCTATGTTGGGGCTGGACCCCTGACGAACATCTATGCCAAATTTCAGGCCAATCGGTTCAGTAGTTTCCCTGCGGAAGAGTAACATAGCGCAAAAACTAAGTTTCGAAATCACTTTACCCCCTCCCCTTACTCCCCCCACCCATCGCGCTACTTTTACGTATGCCTATGTTGGAACCAGAACTACCACAGACACTCATGCCAAATTTCAAGTCAATCGGTTCAGCCGTTTTTGCGTGAAAGAGGAACAGACAGACAGAGAGACAGACAAACAGACAGACATCAACTCATTTTATATATTAGTATGATCTAGAAAAATTCGTGGCAAGTATCAGTGTACGTTTGTGATCCAATATCTATTAATATCGGTGAAAAATTAGGGACTTGTATTCTAAACTTTTGAAAACAAGAATTTCACTTGGGAAACAAGCATACTTTAAAAAAAACCATATAAGATAAAATGGATTAATTTGAGTGTGAAAAATTAAGCGCATTCAATTATAATTAAGTATAAATGCTTAAAAAAGTGGGCGTTTAACAACCATATCTTAAAAATAGTAAGTCTTATTAATTTCAATTTTTGTCCTTACACTTACAAAAGTTTTTACAAAAAACTTGCTGTTCATTTGATAATAAAATTGTGCAATTCACAAATAAATTTGTTAAATATTCAATATCAAATCAAATTTAAAAAAAAAAAACTGTGTTAGCAACAGGCTTTACTAATTTGTGGCTAATTAATTGTAACGGAATCGATCTTATAGTTAGATTTTAAGTAGACAATTTAAAATAATATTATTAATTGACATTTACATAAAAATAACAAATTAGGAATTATACACAAAATGGACGATACAATTACGAAAAAAAAAATGAAAAACTAAAAAAAAAACATTTAATAAAATGTTCAATTACCGTTGTGATGTGGAATGAAAAACGTGAATTTTATCACAATAAAAAAGAGGCAATTTAACATGAAAATAACTAAATGAACATTAAACATTTATGTTTCAATTGGCCTCTTTAACAATATATGAATGTAATCAATGATAGTTACATCATACTCCTTTATTAATACAATTTTTTTTTAACTTTCATAGTCCTAATAGTTGCTGTTTTGTTATAAATTTCTATTTTGTGTTTTATGTATTGAACTTTAAATAAAAACATTGACATAAAAGCGTATTTCATGGATATATATATTCATCGTTTAATTAAAAACCTAGTTATTTTTCATTCTTATTTTACTAATGAAGAAAACGAATTTCCATAAAATTGCAAATTATATGACAAAAAATGTCAATTAAAGTAAGAATATTTTTTAGTCTTGTTGTTTTAAAGTGATTTTCAAACGAGATTTGGCTTTGAATTGGTAAATAAGAATTTTTATCCGATATGTTTGGTAAAGCGCAAAACTCTGATACTGCTGAAATGTGTAGCTACCTGTTTACAAATGAGTGATTGCATTTTTAATGCTATTTACAACAAAATACAATTTACAATATGGTACGCTAAAAATTAGGGACTCCATGTTTTGGAGGAACCAAAAAAATCGATCTACAAAAAAAGTCTTGAAATTTTCGGTTGCCAAAAGAAAATTTAATAGTAATTTTATTGTATTTGGCGACAAAAATTTTCGCTGAGCGCTGGTGACGAGGGCAAAAGCGGTGAAAATAACAAATATTACATTCTATAGCAATCCGAAATACATGTAAAAATTTAGGTGTTGCAGCGAAGAAGAAAATTATTTCAAAGCCCGACTGAAACGCAGAAGCGTAGAAAGGTTTAGTGGTGTCTAGACCAATGTTAAAATTTTCTAGTTTTTGATCACTGCTAATTGTATAGTTATTGAATTATCTAGTGGCTTCGCCCTTCCCCGCTTCGTGGTCCAACCCTTTATAAATCTCCCGATTGGATTTACGAAAATTGACTTTTATTGGATTTCGAAAGTCGGAAAGTTGAGTAAAATTATTGTATATTCTAAAGGCTTTTTGTCTTAATAGTTTTTTTTTGTGAAAAACTGAACCCTTGTCAAGAAAATCGCAAAAGAAAATCGTTTTTTTTAACACGTTGGCTACCAGCCAAAAAAAACGCTTACTCCGCTAATATACACTGGGAAAAAACGCAAAAATCATTTCTGTACTTTGTGAGTCACCAGTGAACACAAGATCAATACAGACAAAAACGGACGAATCTTTTCACATGGCATATGCTTAGGGATGCAACATCGTTCATAAAACCTCGATATATCGAAAATCGATGTTTTTTAAGGCGACATCGATGTCAAAAAACATCGTCCTGAAAACATCGATACCTCGATGTTTTGAAAAGGTTAAATTTAATAAATAATTTAGCCACCTGGCGGATGCTCTACTGTGGGTGGAGTGCACCCAGGTAGAATTAACACGGTTTTAATTCTTCTTATATGTTGAACCACCAAAAACCCGTTAGTTTTCGAGAAATTCGGAAAAAAACTAGTTTTTTGAAATACCAGCATATGTTCATAACGGCTTGAGATACGGAGTTCTAGTAAAAGACATAAACGTAGCAAATTTTATTGTCTCCAAGTTTTGTAATACATAAGACTACTGGAAAATGGTTAGTTTCGGAATAAATCCCAAAAAACCGCATAGTTTTTAAAAAGCCGCCGTTTTGGTTACTTCCGGTTAACGCATTTCCACATCAGGACCAAACTTCTCTGTAAACTTTCATGGCTAGTTCTGGTATTTTTTGCGAAATCTTGTAGAAAGATGAAACCGAAAATTGATACCAAAGAAAATTTAAACAAATCTTTGAGTGGCTATATTAAATCTATCTAAAAACTAGTCCCTCTATCCTAAAATTAGTTTCTCTACTAATTTTATGAAGAGTAATGTTCTAACATCGTGGATAGCAACATCGATACCTCGATAGATCGGCCTGTTCAACATCGAGGTATCGTTGGCATCCCTACATATGCTCCACAAAAAAGAACCCCTTTGTACCGCACGAACGACTGCACTCAACCATGGAACTTGAGAAACTGATGGTAATGACAATAGTGTGTGTACACCGGTGACTCACATTGTCCCTGTGGGTGACACGCTGCGATCACCGGTGAATCACATGGTAGCCAACGTGTTAAATTTATATGGGTAAGGGAAAAGAGTGGCTACATTTTTCCAGATTTTTGATGTGATTTACATAAAACACACAATAAAACACATATCACTGCCTAAAAAAAAATTCAAGTTTTGCTTCAATTAATTGTCCAGTTCTCGAGTGACTTTTTACAATAAATTTCAATATTCTACCCAACTTTTTATTTTATGACGTTTAATTATGTATCATCTCACCGCTAGGAGGATTAAGCTATGTATGCGTTATCGACACAGACAGAAATTAAGGCCAAACTTAATCTTTTTGATCCATCTTTCAAACATTTCATGCATTCAGAAATAATATTTTAAATTTTGTTATTTTAAATAAGAGGGAGTCCAACGCGCCCTGCTGTTTTGGACCGAATTTGCCGCTTTCCATGCTACCGACATAACCTCGGTGGGTAACGCCACTAAAAAATAAATTCATCATATTTTGGAGTCCCTCCCAATTGCCTCATTAGCAAATTAAATATGATTTTAAAATTTCGCTATAACACATCTGGTTTTAGTCTTCTACGTTCACAAGATTTATTGCTTCGGTTATACATTTATAGATATGTCCTTCAATATAAAAAAATATATTGAATATTCCTCCAGGGAATGTATTTTATGTAATATGCGTTAAATTATATAATTTGCGATGCTTAAATAGAAGCAAATTATCATACGCACCGGAAAAGTAGATTTCTGATATAGACTATTATTTAAAGTTCAATACATTTTGAAGCTACCATTCTACAAACCAAAAATGTAAATAAATCCATTCCGAAATTTCATTTGATTTTTTTTACAATTGTTGTCATGGTATTGTTTGGTCAATCTTAATTTTATTTGATTACAATTTTCTAATTTTGGATTTAATTAATTATATCGAGCTTAGAAAACTGAAATATGCAAATTCCTATTAAAAGTAGAGGGGAATACTTTTTTTTTGTCAAGTGTAGGGAATTTTTTGTTTACGAACTTTTAAATTAATTACCATATAGCGAAACCGAGACATAAAAGAACGGAAATTTCTGTTTTTTTTTGTTTAGTTTGTGTAGTTGTCGAACGAACCCAAATATTCTAGTGCGGCTCTGTAGCAGAAATGATACTGGTCCTGCAATAAAACGATAGTAGTTGTTACTTCAAATGAATATGATGGCAATAGATTGTGTTCAATTTACCTCAGTTTGTACCATAGCTGGCCGCTGTGCCCTTAATATCCGTACCGTCTGGAATACGTCTAAAACGCCTTCATATTGCATTCGTTCAAGTACGATACTAAGGGTTATAAAGACACCCGTTCGTCCCACTCCGGCACTACAATGAACCGTAATGGGGCCATCTTGACCAAATTGCTCCTTCGTTTTGTGCACCTGACCAATAAAATCAATGAAACCCTCACCAGATTTCGGTACGCCCTGCTCTGGCCAATCGATAAACTGAA
This sequence comes from Chrysopilus asiliformis, assembly GCA_964034945.1. NCBI lineage: Eukaryota > Metazoa > Arthropoda > Insecta > Diptera > Rhagionidae > Chrysopilus > Chrysopilus asiliformis. Next base: position 3,903,064 of record OZ035960.1, read on the forward strand.
ATTGTCGTACCGTACGTGATGAGCCGTCACGTGCATCAGTTACCTATAATACAGATGAAAAGAAATCAAACACAATAATGTGAATTGTTTTGATTTTGCATTAGTCGCACTTAAAGAGTTTTAATTGCCACAATATGGTGGTTTATTTTAGATTTTTTGTAAGTTAAAGTTTTTCGTAGCAGGATAATTATATAAAGTTTTTGAATGTGCATATTTTGTTATTGAAATTTTTTTTTTATAGATTTTTGCATTGAAATTCTTTGAAATTATTTAAATTTGATAAAGCTAGTGTTTTTTTAGATGATTTCTGCCCGCTAATATTTCAAAAAAACAGTTGAGCTGTCCCTCGATTTATGAATCCTTGATATACAAATAAAACGTTTTAAAATACGAAGCTCAATGACATGCACAACATGACCTCCCAAAAGTGTGTCATGACAACCTCGTAGGTCGAAATCCATCGTTTGGGAAATCAGTTGGGAAAAGGACAGAGTACTCAAAAAAAACTCACGAAAAATGAAAAAAAAAATCAATATTTCCGTTATTTAACAATGAGTTTTGATTTGAAATTTGGGATTACCGATTTGGGATTACCGAAGCCCCCCGAAGCTCTTTTGTTATCGGGTCTAAAAATTTTGCCCGGTGAGTTTTTGTAACCCACTGTATGTAGATTAATAGCCGGTAGCATATCTATGTAAGGTGGGGTATTAATAGTCATTTACGTAATCTACATATTTACAACTTTAACTGTCATTTTCATACTCACTTTGAATTCTCTTAGTTTATATTGCGGCATATTGTATTCAGCGATCGGATCCACAACATAGCACTGATATCGCACAGAACGTTCATGCGGCCAATATTGGAAACATTTCTCCTGTAAGAGAAAATTTTATTATTTCAAATCTGCTTACCGTTTATTTTAACGAAAACAAAAAACTCTTACCCGTCCCATTTCCTTAAGTTTCGTTAGCATAACAACAATTGTGGAATTGTGCTCCCACAGCATACGCCAAAAGTCTTCCGCAGTATCTTGAAGAGGTCCCTGAGCAGCGATATAGGCATTTCTATATCGGTAGCCATCGATGAAACTAGCGTTTATATAGTCGCTACCTTCGATTCCATGAATAGGTGTTAGGTAAACACGACTCGATTCGAATGGTAAAATATGTACCAATCGATTTTTAAGTTTATTGCATGGCAGATTAGCAGTAACGAATCGAGATGAGTCCGCTTTTATATTCGACAATTTCTTGAATTCAATTTCCATGCCCGTAATATTCTCACCGGCCTCGGTTAGCATTAGTTTCTGTAAATGATTGTGCAAGTTGCGTGCCGGCACTTCCGTATTACCACAAATGATCGCCTCCAGTATCGCATCATGAATGAAAATGTACTGATCTTCGGTTTGCACCATATAGTTTCTTTGTGCACGTAGGCATGTCACGTGACCATAAATGTCGATAGTTTTTTCGTTCTTCATGCGTTCCAGCATAGAATCGATAACGATGTAGCAGCCAGTGCGGCCAACACCAGCGGAACAGTGAACAATAACCGGGCCAGATTCCGGGGGCGTTAATGATCGGCATCGACGTAAGAACTGAAGGAACGGAGCTGGATGATCGGGTACACCATGATCTGGCCATGCGGTGAATTGCAATTGCTTGATTTCCCGCCTCTCGCTGTAACCCTGCCGACTGAGGTGGAATGTTCGGATGCTGTACGTTGAAAGCTCCTGCGTTTCCGTTATAGCGACAAACATTTGCCCATAGGTTTCTGTACCGCGCGTCGGCCAATATTGGTCACATTTGATGCGGGCACGCTCCTCGAGGCGTGTCATCATTACTATTGTTGCGGTCTTTAGTTCCCAGCACATCCGCCAGAAGTCACTGCAAGTATCCTGTAAGGGTCCCTGTGTTGCCACATATGCATTATGTTTCCGGTATCCATCGCAGAAGTTGGCATTGATGTAATCGGAGCCGGGCACACTGTCAACAGCTGTTAAATGAACTCGGCTATGATCGTAGGCGGTCACGTTCGCATATCGATTTTTGTTCTTATTGTAGTCCAGATTCGAGTGATCCCAGGTGAACTGTTGGCCGGGCTCGATACTCTCGTACTCCTGAGAGAATTTCAGATTGTCATTCGCTTTGAGGCGTTCAATGTGATTCGCGAAATCCGCTATCGAAATCGGAGGATGACTGATCATGCCGGGTGTCTGAAAGTTCAGCCTTCGCATGTCGACAGGATCGTTGGGTGCTGGTCCCGCGCCCAAATCGGCGGCCATTAATGGTCGTGTAACGGCCGCTTGATCGGGGGTCTTGCACGGTTGCCGTCGTTTCTTAACAATGTAGACGCTGACGATGAACGTTGATAGGATGAGTGCGGCTAACACAGGCAATATGACCCAAAGCATAGGACGATCATCTCCTTTTCGATCGACCGAGACTTCCGGATCCGATGGCGTGTAGGGATTCGGACGGTGTGGCGGCTCTCCGGGTGGTGCTTCTCGCATGTCTAACGCTAGAAATTCGGAAAACGGACTCGATGTGTATAAATGTTTCTGCGGCGTATCGACAACGGCTCGAACGAAAATTCGATAACGTTTGCCCCGCTCGAGCTTGCGATTGGTGAAGTTGTGGTAGACTTCCCCAGACCCTAAATGGAATGTGTATGGAATGTAACGTTGTGGAAATTTAGCGGCGATATAGGGAGCGTTTAGGCGCTCTGGCTTATTACGGCCTGGAAGCATATCTTCAGTCAAAAATTGATCCGGATTCTTGTGCAAATTCGACTTGTCCTCGGGAACGACAATTAGATAGTAGTGTGAAATTGGTCCATACTCTTCCGATGCTTGTGGCAGAATCACTTGAATCTCCTCGCCATTCACGACACCGTAAAAATCTGGTTTCACCATCGGCTGCGGAGCGGCCATTTGTGTGGTGACGGTGATTTTTGTCGGTGGCCTATAAGAATGATCAGCCGGAATCGCACTTACATTCACATTGTATGTTGTAAACGGTGACAATTCATTTATCGTATGCGATTTGATATGATGTTTTAGTAGAATCTCACGTTTCGGTACGATTTGCGTCTGTGGGATTCCTTGGGAGTCGACAAACTCTTTGATGGCATCAAATGATATTTTATAGTTGATCGGATTCAGTCGTATTGGCGGTGACCAACTCAGGGTCATCGAATGCGTGCTAACGTCGTATGCTTGTAAACCTAGAGGCACGTCTTCTGGCTTTATTTTAACAGTGACTTTTTCGCTGAGTCTGCCTAAACCATTCTTAAATCTAGCCGCTATCGCGATAGCGTATTGTGCGAATTTTTCTAAATTTAGTAGATCAGCCGATTCAGTTATGCCGACCGTTTTCGTTTGCCATTCGTCGAGATCTTCGACTGCGGTCATGGCATAGAAGATTTTGTAGCCCACCAGTTTGCCCCGAGATGGCACTGGCTCCCACCAGACCTCCGCGGTTTGTTCAGATGTCGCAACAGCTAGGACGGACATTGGCGCCCTTCCCATATCGCGCTCCGTCTCAACGAGAATCTTTTCACTAAATGGACCGGCGCCCTGTTTCGTGTACGCTCGAACACGGAATATATACTCGGTATTCTCTTCCAGATTCGTGAACACCGCCTTGTGATTGGTGGTATTTCGCTCGGATCCCAATCCATGGTCGATCTTTTTATGGAATTGAACGTCGAAGCGTATAATTTGGCCGTTACGGTGTTCCCGGATTGGAGGGTCCCATGTTATACAAACAACATCGGGTGTTTGAAATCGAATGGTAATATTCGATGGTGGTCCGGTTGGCAAGCCTTCCGGTGTCTGCAGATACTTAACTGTTTCCTGCCCAATACCGATATGATTCGTTCCAGCTATCCGAAATTCATATTCAACACCTCGTTCCAGATCCTTGAACTTCTTAATGGTCGAATGCGCACCTGGCAACACTTCCTCACTCAACGGCTGATTTCGCATACCCCATCGCAATCGATAACCTCTGAGTTCGCCGTATGTCTGTACCGGGCGCTCCCACTCCAATTCGATTGATACAGCCGGGTCACGTTCAACAATTTTAATATTCATTGTTGGACGTATGGGAACACCGCCCGGTGTTTTAACAATCACAGGTAAACTTCGATCGCCATCTCCTTTGCGAGTCAGTGCGGCTACTTGTATCGAATATCTTGTGTCTGGCTGTAAACCAGATACATTGTAATCTAAGGCCTCAACAACATCGAATTTCATTGGATCATTCAGAAAGCCCTTGCCCTAAAAGTAAATATCAAAATTGTTATCAAATACGTGTTTAAAACCATAAAAATGTGACAAAATGTGCAATTAGGAATTTCGATTGGCGAATTGTTTGTTCAAGGGAGTTTTCATAGAAAACTGCGACTGTGGGATAATACCTCTATCACAACATGTGGGTTTTCAATCAGATGTGACCATACTTCTGAACAACAAAAATTTAATTCAAATTAGGTACTTAAATTCCTGGAAAATTTTAAAGCACTTTCCAATGAATTTCTTAGGTATGAAGCCGTCATAAAATTTGATTTCACAGAATTCATATCCGTAACTGAATTTATAGAAAATTAAAAAAAGCAATTCAAGTTGTGAAAAATTGTGCGGGTGAGATTTTTATTGATTTCGACAAACTATAACGGTGTCGCGGTTGTTATATCGTTTGTTTAATCCAGTTATAATGTAGTGAAAAAATTTCAACGGGTAAAAAATACACACGATTTAAGTTTTTTTTTTCTTTTTTGAACTTGTAGGATCATATTAACACACTGGTTTATTTTTAGTTCAAATTTTTACACATCAAAAAGACTATTTTATAAATCAAATTTTCCTAAATATTTTTAGCAGTTGTCATACATTTGGTTTCTTTAAAGAATCTCAGAGTTGTGATTAAAAAAGCTGCAAATATTATTTATTTTTGAATAAAATCTTCACAAAAATCAAATTTTTCACAGAAGAAATGGCGATTTTTTTTCAAATGAATTTGATTTGTAAAATTACGAATTTTATTTGAAAAGTAGTTATTTTGACGTGGTTGGGGCAGCTCTAGTTTTTGAGATATGTCGTTTTGATGTTTATGCGTATTTATGAGTAATCTCAAAAGCAGAATTCCAAAAACTGCAACTGACGCAAGGAAATCATTGCCAGATTCAAAAATAGCGACACAAAATCACCGGGTGCGGGATGAGAAATTTAAGAAATCCTAAAAACAGGTCCATGTTCTAATCAAGGCCGTGGTTCCCAAACTGGGAGGCGCCCCCCCCCCCCCCCCTTGGGTGGCGTGGGGCAACGGTCAGGGGGGCGTGAAGCAATTTCAGCCGTGCCCCCATTGGGGGGCGTAGAGCTACGGACGGTAGTCATGAAGAAATTTGAAATTAACATTTCAAGATATTGTTCTCGTCTTGTCTAATAAAAACAAAGCAGCGTTGCAGACTTAATCTGGAAAGCGATCTCCGGTGTGCTCTGTCAAACATCAGATCTAATATTCAGATTTTAGTGAAAGAAAAACAGTATCACTCATCCCATTAATTTTCTATTTTTTCAGTTTATTTTGTAGAAACTAGGAAAATAAATAATTGAAATGGACAGTAAAAGTGTGTGTGGATTTTAAACTCAAAATATTAGAATAGAACCACGGAGGTTTGACAGATTTTCAAAAAAGGGAGGGCGTCAGCTGTTTGATAAGTGTTCAAGGGGAGCGTCAACTGAAAAAGTTTGGGAACCACTGAATTAAGGTGAGTGAAAAAAAACACTTTCCTGGGAATATAATAAAAATTCACAATAAATTTTGTGTGATTTTCTGACAAAAACATGTGAATTTTAAATTTTCTCAACCCAATTTTGAGTGATTTCCAACAAAAACGCGTGTAATTTCTACTGAGATTTTTTTACACCAAGCTTTATGAGATTCTACGGCAACTGTGTGGGATTTCTATCAGTGCTACCGAAGTAGGTGCATTCGTATGGGGTGCGATGTTTGAGTGTTTTCCCAGTGAAAGCTTAAAAACACTCAAATTAGTGTTTTTTCTGAGAAAATTGTAAATAATTTTTTCATTTAAAAAAACTCCGCGATTACTATATTAGTTGCGTTTTTTTAATGTTCTGAAGCAGTTCAGAACAAGCTTTCCATACAAAATCCTGCACCACCTTTTCATCTCGAACAGCGCTTGGAACAAAGGGAAATTTTATACCGTAATGTACGGTAATGAAATGCTGCTAACTTCAACATAATTAATCTGACATTTTATTCTCAATTGAGGATTTTCTGTTGGTGGTTCTTTGGTTCTGTTCGACAGCGGAATAGTTTTAATTATGGAAGATAATGAATCGTGATTATACAGGGTGGGCCAGAATAGACGCAGGGGTTTGAAGTCCCCAAACAGCATCGAAAAGTACGGGAACATGAGATTTGTTCTTTGCGACTTGAAAGAGTAGAAATTTACACAATCGGGATTAAAAATTTACACCTATAATTCACATCCGCGTAAAAGAAGCGAAAGAAGTGACGAGCACGATCTTTGGGGCAACATTCGCTTCATGAAAATCCTGCGGCGATAGAGCAGCATTTGATGGTTTTCGGGCCGAAATAGTGATTGGCTGTGGAGCCTGAACGTCAGTTTAATTTTGAAGAAGCGTGTGATGGAAAAAGTGACGAAACTGCTACCACTAAAGTTTCATTAAAGCTCCCCGTCTGAGAAACACCAAAAAAAATTGATGCCTTCAGCCGCCATATTTCTCACTGACATTTGATGGAAACGATTTCGTTTCGAGAATTAAATTTCTTATTTCAGGCGAATGACTGAAGGATATTGCATAAAAAGTGGATAGCAGACATTTTTGAAACAGCATAATTTTATTGGCATCAAAATTTCATTGCAAAAGAAAAAAAAATTTTACCGATAAAATAAAATTAAAGAAATTTTTGATTAAAAACAAAATAATTTGATGGCCCATTAAAATCTGTTTAAACTTCAGATCCAATATTGTCGAAAAATTTTAATGGCAATTAAAATCACGACATGAAACCGGAAGAAAAGTCCATTATAAAATAACACTCCACAAAAGTTTCCATTAATTTGTCGCCATTAGATTTTTCTCGTTCGTCTTCTGCTTACGTTTTTATTTGTTCATCTCTGTTTACTAGCAAGCATTCGAGGGAGAAAGAAAACCCGCTCGATGATTTGTGTAATTGTGTGATATAATGCCGTCAGATGACGCTCGCGCATGTGGCAACTAATTACGTCCCTGTCGTTATAATTGCGACGTAGCAAACCGCAGAAAAGTGTTCCCCACTATGTGTGTCGTTGCGCGTCTCATACGCACGACTAAGGACGTGTTTTCTACATAAATTGCTTATCGCCGTGATCTGCATGGTGACGAACTATGGGGATAAACATCATATTTGCTACTTAAAATGCTATTTGGGTCTTTATAACTTTTTTTTTATTTTTATTTTTTTAATTTTGTTTCAGCATTTTGTTAAGAAGACTTGGGCAATTTAAAATGGACCTGTACACAATAGAACAACGAACCGGTGGGCGGTGGGCTCAATGGCTCTTTTACGGGACATGTTTGGCGGACGCATTATTTCGAAAAGTTGCGATTTCAATTGGCCTCCGCGTTCACCTGATATAACGACTCCAGATTGTTTCCTTTTGGGATATTTGAAAGAAAAGGTGTACGTCAACAAGCCAACAACCATCAGCCAATTGAAAACCAACATTCGCAGTGAAATCGAGGCCATAACACGGAAGGTTATGGAAAATGTCTTGGAAAGAGCACGGATTTGCGAAGCAGAAAATGGCCACCACTTGCGGGATATAATTTTCCATGTTTAGACCAAAAATATTCCTCATCAATCAACTACATGTATTTGAAAAAAAAATTATAGGTTTCGCTAAAATAAAAAATTTATAAAGAATTCAAACCCCCGCGTCTATTCTGGCCCACCCTGTATCAAGAAAATGTAGCAGTAACGGCCTACTGATGTAACCAACGTGAAGTTAGTTGCGATGCGAACTCGATGAAATTTCACACTTACTCTGGATCGTTTTTTAAATGTTCTTTGTTCTAGAACATTAAGAAAACGCAACTATTAAAATGCTGAGAAAATTTCCCAGTCATCAATAAAAATTATTGCTAAAAAAACTCCCCAAAATTTTACGGTAGTAAAAATTTTTGCGTCTATTTTATCTGTACAATTTTAACCCTTTCATGCTCAATTTTTTCCCTACAGTTAGAAACACTTTTTTTGGTCAGTTGTTGTTCTTTATTGCTAGAGAGGCATCATGTAAAATTTAAAATATTCACTTTTGTATAAAAAAAACTTGTGGAAAAAGTTGCTTATAAGCATCGGGCATGAAAGGATTAAGCAAATTTATGAGCCTAATCTTGGTGCTTTTATAAATAACTAAGATAACTTACCTCTTCTCTCATTTCCTGTACATGAATATGGTAGCCACGAATGATACCATTTCTATCTTTCTCTAAAGGCGGCTTCCAGCTAACATGAATTGACGTAGAGTTAAGTGGAGACGCTTTTACATCTTGAGGATCTCCAGGCACTGTTATTTCACAGTAGAACAAAGAAACGACGTACATGTGTTGATTAAATTAAAATGAAAAATTAAAAGAAAAAAATATGAATTAGTTTTGCTTTATAAAAAAAGTCATTTTTTTAAAACAGACAAAATTTTTTTTTCTCGTATGTTTTTTTTTGTGTCGAATCATTAAGTAATCGTTTGTTTTTATCGAATTTTCGCGAAATTTCGTTTCGCAATATGGTTTGAAAGTCCTATTTTTTGACATTGGACCGATAAAAGATATGTGAAAGCACAATAGACATTGTTTCTGATTATTTCGTTGGGGTATTCTCTAAGAAAGAGACAATGAATCAATATTGTATTGATCCTACGTAATTGCGAGGGTATGATTTGATTTGTAAGCGCCAGTGGTTTTTATTTGTAGTTACGGTAGTTACGAATGTTAGTTCGAAGGTAAAAAAAAAAACTAAAAATCCAACAAAAACGTAGAAAAACAATTAAACAGTCAATAAAAATAATAAATAAAATAAAAAACACGTAATACAGATTTTTATTAAATTAGTTATGAGTCCCTCTTATGAATTGACATACCTGAATCCACTTCAAAGAAAATATTTAATTTTTTTTTTCATAGAAATAATAGTTTTATCATTCAACAAAAATTTGAATTTTACAAAAAAATTATATTTAAAGACTGTTAATTTTATTACAAAAAACAAGTCAATCTCAGAAAAATGTATGCCTTCAAAAATTTGGTCGCATTAAAAAGTCATAGTAAAAAATATCATTTTAAAAAAATTTTCCGCGATGCATATACAAAAATTTAGTTAGTTGTTTTAATGGTTTTCAGTTAGAAGTTGTTAATGAATTAGAAAACAAATAAATCCATTATTGCTAAAAATTTACCTAAAAGTTTTTGTTATAAAAAAAATTGACAATGCAAAAACGGGGTTTCTGAATGGGCTCTGCACAAAAATGTTTTAAAACGTACCAAAAATAAATTTCATCACGCAAAAACTCAAATGCATTCAAAAGCCGGGAGACTTTAACACTTTTCATATAAAAAAAAACAAATAAAATTTTATTGGGATACGAATATAAGAAAGTAAAAGCTATATATCAGTGTCTACATTTCTCCAGTATTCAGCTATTCATTGTAAAAAAAAATATATATTTTATTCAAAAACCAAAAAAAACATATAGCTGCATACTTTTTAAATCAGGATAACTAAAATCGGGTAACTCTAAAAAACGGGATTAAAAAAGATTTATTCAAAAATTGTAGGTAAACAATATCGTATTATTGGCTCCCAAAAATTATGAGTTTTTCACAAAAATATAAAATGGTTTGAAAAAAAAACCATAAAGAATAATCACACGAAAAAAAAATTCAAAAGTTTTCAAAACTTCGGTACTCACTCTTTCGTTCTACAGGGGTTTCTCCATTTTAATGAAATTTGTTAATTAAAAGTTGCACCACGTTTTAGGTTAGAAATAACAATAATTTTAAATGCGAGCAGTAGTAGCAGTAGTATGAAGTGCAGATTAACGTTATTTTGAAATAGGAAATATTTTATTTGAGTGGGTGTGTTCGATTTGATTCAGCGGACCATAATTTTTAGATGCATACCAAAACATCAGACGCGTGAGCAAAACCGTGTTATTATCGAAAAAAGAAAAAAAAGAAGATTGAAATTAAATCGAAATAACACTTTAAATCTCCTGTTTTTATTATAAAACGTAGATAAAAATTTCATATTAGCTTATTTTTATTATATATTCTAATAACTATAATTATATTTACTATTATGTTTGAATTCTGTTTGCACATAAAAGAATTATTTTAATTCCAAATGTGTAGTTATGAATTTGGACGGCCCACTCGCACAAAATAAATCATTCTAATAACGTAAGATATTCAGAAAAAAATAACAAATACAAAACTGAGAAACACGACTTAAATGAAAAAATGATTCTGGCACGAATAAATTAATAGTATTAAATTTTGATATTTATTATAATGGCGACGGGTAAAAAAAACTTGAATTTTTGCCACGTGAAGTGTATGTTATTTGGTGACAGATACGTCTCACACACCAAAAATGCTATTATGAGGAGGCTACGACTGCAAGAAGACAATCGTGAAAAGCTGCTTTTAATACAAGTAGGACATTTTTCAGAAATTTCATTGGACTTTGAAAAATTGCAAATAAGTAATAACTCCTATAATTGAACGAATAGAGAAATCGGGTAAAATTTTTGTTTAAAAGTTTTTCTTTTATGTTTCTAATATTTGTTAATAATGGTAATTTTTTTAAATAATTTGTTTTTAGATCGTTTACCTCGATTTACGACATTTTAGGTTCGACCAAATTGGACGTATCAAGCCTTATATATTTCTTTGTATTTTTTTTTTAGATAATGTGATCGCTTAGCGGGAAAATTTAAAAGAGATTTAAACATCAAAGGCTTGATTTTTTTTTTGAAAAATTTTGCGTGTTATTAAATTTTTGTCGTCATATATCAGAACGTCGTGAATCGAGAAATGCCTTTTTCTAAAAACATGTTGTTGAATTCGTTTTAAAGAGGGAATCTGGTTTACAAGGCCAAAATTTAGCCGGCTTTTTGGATTTAATAAAAAATGTCAGAATGTTTTATGAAATTAATTAGAATTTCGGTTTATAAGCTTATCGGTCTTTGAACTTGTCTTAATTTCAAGAAATTCATTGGTTTTTGATCATTTTTTTTTTGGTTTTTGAACATAATTTACAAAGCGTAATAATTTTCTCTTGCCCTGGGCACAAATGATGATTGCCGGCTTTACCATTTTCAATTCTCTGATTTGGTGCCCTCAAATTTACTGCTCCAACCGCGCCTATGTCAAATTTCGGTTTATAAATGCGGTGACCATACGTCCCGGAATGGCCAGGACAGTCCCAGATTTTTATCCATGTTGTCCCGGAAACCAAATTTTTGTCCCTGATGTTTCAAAACGGTCACTAAATATGCAAAAAACTATATACAGGATCTTTCAATAAGGACAAAACAATTTTGTATTTTAATAAAAACGCACCCTAAAACTTTTTTTATGATCTGGCAATGCTAAAACGTCAGTCAAGATTTACATTTTTATCATGGTGAAGTTCACGAACGAGCAATGCCACACAGCTGGTCAAACAATTGATCTATTGAAGGAGAAGTTCGGTAATCGTGTAATCTCGAGAAATGGTCCGGTCGAATGGCCACCTCGCTCATGCGATTTAACGCCGTTGAATTTATTTTTATGGGGTTATGTTAAGTCGTTGGTTTATGCCAACAAGCCAACAACGTTAGAAGACCTCAGGAACAATATCGAACGCGAAATTGCCAACGTTCCGGCCGATATATGTGGAAGAGTGATGGAAAATTGGCTCCAAAGAATCAATCAGCAAACGTGCTCGCGGTGGCCATATGAACGACATCGAATTTCATACTTAAATGTAACATGTCCAATACACCTGGAATAAATTTCAGCCCGATATCTCAATTATTCTGTGTTATATTTAAATACGAAATTGTGAAATTGTTATGTCCTTATTGAAAGACCCGATACAAGTGCTAAGAGTTGCTGCAAATTGCTGTCTTTTCAACTGCGGGTAATTTGTAATATGATTTTTTTATTGTTTTTACATAAAATCCTGTATATTTCGATTTTCAAAAATGTTGTTAAAACAAAACATCATGTAAAAAGTACAAAGCCAACTTCTTTTGTTTTTTTATCTTCCAGACTGTTTAAAAATGTGGAGATCTAATTCAGAAAACTTCCACCAACCCTGACCAGATGGCACTGTTTCACAAAGTCTTTGACGTTTCAACCTCGAATTTTGTAAACCAGACTCCCCCATAATTTCAGAGTGGTTTGGTAAAATTAAAGTTTTATTCTATAAATACCGATATCGGGTTTGATATTTATCGTCTTATAAAAAACATGTTAATATGTTAACATTTCTGAACCCTATAAATCCGCGAGGTATTTATATTCCTTATAAAAATTAAAAACTATTTGTTTTATACACAAAAATATAATATACTGACTCAAAATGTCGAACTATAAAGATGATTTGAATAGTTCAATTAAATTGATTATTTTTGTAAGGTTTTATGATGATTGTTGTTTCGAAATATTCTCATTATGAATTGTACATGTGCAGAATTAGTAAATAATAGTATATATGTAAATAGTATAGTTGTGGTGAAGACTTTTTCAACAAACTTTGCTATATATTTCTACCTTATTCAAAGTTATTGCTAATAGAATTTAATTTTGTTCAAGTTATAAATTAATAGTTATAAATAATTGCACAATTTCTGTTGTTGTAATAACCTGACTTCGGTCGTCGTAGAAAGGAAGTTAAATTCAAATCAAATTATGCTTAACAAAAAAAACAGTCTGAGAAACCAAACAAAATTTCAACGTCCTGGAAGTTTCTTTTTTATTACTTTTTCGATTTTCTAAGAGTTCTTCTTACTCTACGTTCAATTTTTGTATTGCTTTTGTTTCACATTAACTAAAACCCTTTTTAAAGTTTTCTAATTAAATTTCAAAACATGCAATACCTGAATAGGATTTATTTACGTAGAATTCATTAATATTTCAGTTATGGATGCTTCTTAGCCGTTATTATATTTTAAATTATATAATAATAAGGATATTGAGGATTAACGATATCTTTGCTTAAAGAAATAAGAATCTTTTCGTGTTTATTTTGAATATGGGGCTGTCCATAAAATATTCATGGTAATTTTCGGTCTTTTGAAGCCCCCACCCCCCTCCCCCCTCTTGTAGTTCCCCTTTGTCAGAAATGTAGCTCCCAATCAATTGTGAAATTTTAAGTGACGTGATTTTTTCTATATAAAAAGGACGAAATTTTGTTGAAGAAATCCATAGGTAAGTATAGTAAATCAAAACTAATCGAAACTTAGAAATACTACAATTTGTTAAAAAGTTATTCGACTCTATTACAATTACTTTAAAAGTATTTTTCGCGCCAACGAACGTTTTTTTTTTATATATATATGTACGAGTATGGGAATTATTTATCAAGAATACAGAACATTAAAAGTTTTCTTGACTTCAAATTTATTCGGCGTGGAAAGGATCTAAGAAAATTTTATGTTAAGCCCCGATGCAAAGTTTTGTTTTTGTAACTTCTACATCTATAGAACGGTAACAAAATCTAGTCGATGTTTTTTTCGCAACATTGACTCAGAGGCAACATGCTATATAAATGGTCATATCTGTCTATGAACAAAATATGAGGAATTGTGCGTACACGTAATAAATAAAAATATTTCCTAAGGCCCGTCGAATTTTAATGGTTTGCTAAAATGCTTATTACGAGATCATTCTGGATAAAATATCAGGATAAAGTTCTTCGGATTTATGTATCAAGTGTTATTAAGTTTGGATAAAATTTTAGAGTCATGACTTTTATAGATGAAAGGATGATGGTACGGTACGACGACGATCCCAAGGATTTATGTAGTAGCTTTTTTTGGCCTGTATATGTTTATATACATTAAAGGAAGTGATTTGGGACATATATAGCAAATGGGTCTGCTAAGTACACTTTAAGCGCAAAATGATAGAATCGTGAGATGAATTGTCGATAGCTTTTTTATACATTTAGTCGATTTTGCTAATATCTGCTTTTTAAATAGGAATATTACGCAATTTATTATCAAACTGAATAACTATCTAGGAAATCTAGAAAAGAAACCATATGTGAACAGATTAAAACGACTTTTAAGTGAAGTTCTATTAGAATTCTTCGATAGTTTGATGACAAAAAAAATGCTAGTAGCATTTGGTTTAGCTGTTCCACATGAACTCGGAGAAATCATACTAATATGTAAACATAACAAAAGCTATAATTGCCAATCTGGCAATTATTGAAAACCCGTATGGTGATTTAAGTGAACGGCAAACAGTTGTATGAAAGCTTCAGTAAGAAGTCAAACTTTCTAATAAGATTTTTTTAAAACTTGTTCCAATTGGATTTTGATGTATGGAACTTTAATGTAGAATCATGTCCTAAACAACTTTTGTTCTTGGACTTTTTTGATAAGATGCACCGTTTTTGAGATATTCGCAAAAAACGTTTTCGTTCGTATGGGGGGTACCCCCCCTAATGGTACATTTTTGCTCATTAACGAACTTAGCCTCGCATTTTACGAAAAACGGATCTGCGCAAAATTTCAAGTCTCTAGCTCAATCTGTGCGCCCGCAATCCGCGCCACAGACGGACGGACGGACAGACGGACGGACGGACATGCAAAAATTAATTATTTTTATCATTCTAAACACACTGGTGTAATTCATTTTTTGTGTGATGACGGGATCTTGGCGTTACAAACGGTAAGGCAAAGTTAGTATACCCTTTGGTTTCACCATACGGGTATAAAAATGAGTTGGTGTCTGTCGGTCTGTCTGTTCCTCTTTCACGCAAAAACGGCTGAACCGATTGACTTGAAATTTGGCATGAGTGTCTGTGGTAGTTCTGGTTCCAACATAGGAGTAAGGGGAAGAGGTAAAGTTTTTGCGCTATGTTACTCTTTCGCGGGGAAACCACTGAACCGATTAGGCTGCAATTTGGCATAGATGTTCGTCGGGGATCCATAGACCAATTAAAAAGTAGCCCGAGAGGTGGAGGAGTAAGGGGAGGGGGTAAAGTGATCTCGAAACTTAGCTCTTCCTCTATGTTACCCTTTCGCGGGGAAACTACCGAGCCGATTGGCCTGAAGTTTAGCTCCAACATAGACCATAAAAAAAATTTGAAAAAACTCGATTTCCTTAATATATTGACTTTGGAACCAATTTTGCAATATTTCAAGGAACTACCAATACATGTAGACCTGTAGAATGAATATAAAATATATGTATGTAGAATGTATACATATCGAATGTCTACCTGATTATCGAAAAGGATAGCCTACAACGATCATGCCATTTTTCACTTAGTGCCATTTTTCATTGGCTGTTAAAAATTATAGCCATGGCAGTCAATGTGTTAATGTCTCGTGTTTCTACTTTCTTATACGATGCATGTAGTATAATAATTGTGATTATGGAAAGTTTCGAACTCTTATTTTGGCTAAAAAATATTTTTGAGCGCTCCCGAGACGATAGAAGTCATATCTGTATGCAATATTTCTCAAAAAGCATTACAACTAAGGCCATGAAATTTTACAGGAATATTTGGTCCTGGAATGGAATGATCCTAACAACTTTTGGTGAAGATCAGTTAACCGGAAATTATTAAAATGGCGGCTTTTAAAATATCGCAATTTCGTTTTAGCACTTTAACAGTTTTTGCGAAAAAAAAACAGTTAAATGATGGTTTAAAGATATTAAAATTTTCCATACATTTTTGCCTTTTACCGTAAATTGATATTATTTACCGTTATCGAGATATTTTAGATTTAGTAAAAAAAATCATATTTTTATCGTGTTATAGTAAATTGCGCAGGAACGTAGATTTTGCATAAGAAAATCATGTGCTGTTCACATCAGATGTAAAAAAATATATTTAGTTGTATGAAAACTTAGAATTAATCAGGGTATTCACAGTCGTCTTTTAAATTGTGGGTAAATTTACCACTCGGTAATTCAGTCAAATTTAACAGATTTTTACTGAGACCGGATTCGGTAATTGTAGACATGCCTTGAGTCGTGTTTTCCGGCCCGGTTATTCGCTATCAAGAATCAACCCCGAGTGGCGCTAGTAATGCTTTTAATTGTCAAATTTTCTCGCTGGTTATCTCATCGGACTGCAATTTTTTCAATTTTGATAGCCGTTGCCCCAATAGAAATTCAAGAGAATACATCAAACATGGATTTAAAGGTATGTGACATATTTTACAATCAAATTCGCTGTTCATGATTTGGTCACGTATCAAATAAAAGCGCTGTTCTCAAATCTGTGCTGTGGGATGTTCACAGCAGAATATTTTCAGTCTTTTAATATTACCGAAAATACCGAATATCGAAAATTAAAAGAGGATTGTGAATACCCTCAATGTTTGGTGAAGATATCTAATAAATATTGTAAGTTTTGATATAGTTTTAATGGATTTGTTTAATTGCCATTTGATCATTCATGAACTTTCTCTCAACCTACTCAAAAAAAAATTGTTTTGTAAACATTCATATAATCAATAATTTTTTCGTCGCTTAATGTTATTTTTTTACTTGAACTAGCATATTCGATCCTCAATATCGAATTTTAAGTAAATCCAATCATTCAATCGTACAACAAATCATACCTTGACACCTTCTTCCAATTTATAATGAAAAAAAATTCATTCGAATCGAATAAAATTGTTGAAATTCTTAATTATAAATATTTGATAAACGCACTTCCTTTCACACTATCCCATCTCTAAACTTTATCAGTGATTTTATACTGTTTGTGAGATGAAAATTTTATTGTGTAATTTTAATGTTTGGTGCAATTGAAATGCCAAGGTGCTCAAAAATAAAAATAAAAAGTTTTTATATGTGTACACATTTTGACAAAAATTAGGGCAGACACAAAAGCTTAAAACAATGTGAATATGTGAATGTTTTTTTCAAACTTTTTGTGCTATAAAAATTGCAGCTAAAAATATTCTTTTAAAATCGTAAAATGTACAGAAATTTGATTTTTTATGGATTTTTGGATATAACAAATAAACTATAAATTATGATGAAGTCATTGCATTTAGGAATGTTGAAACAACAAAGTGCTGTATTTGTTACGAATTCATAATGTTTTTTTTTTATTTATATGTATTTTAAAATCTTTTGTTTATGCAAAATTGTATATAATATGAGACTGTGCTTTCTATTGAAAAATAATAAAAACCAGAATTTATAAGTGCAGTGCTTTACATATTAAAGTATATACGAGAAAAATATCCTCCATTTTGTGATAATTCGATTCAAACATAAATACGTAACAATAATATATTTTTTTAATTACTGCTTTTTAGAAATATTTCCTACTGTGCTTTAGTGAACGTTGACCTTTTATATAATACTCATATTTATATATAATAAATAGTGTTGTGCTTTTACTTGTGCAAATAGCAATTATTATATAATATTAAGTGATATAAAACACGTTCAAAGAACATACGAGTGTGCTAAAATTGTGTTTAATTTTGTGCACAATGATTTATTTGAACAAAAAAATTGGCTATTTCTAGAATTTTGGGACACTAAAATAAAATATTTGTAAAAACTTAAAAGTTATTAAATTTAACCGAACCATGGATGTCTGATTTAGCCGCAAGGTATTTTTATTTAATCAGAAATCTATGCGTAGTTAGAAAAGAAAAGTGATTTATTTAAATTAAAAACAAAATATAGTGTTCTTTGGTACTCAATTGTAGAATTCACACTAATTTGTTTAATATGAAATTTAAGAGTGTTGTAAAACCAAGGCACCAATCATGTATTCCGACGCGTCTCTGTCTTTCGACTTCGACGCAGCTTTTAACTCTTGATTTCGCCATCTCTGCAGTTTTAAATTTTTCCCGGAATCGTCACTATGAATCCAAACGTGATTCTGAACTGTCATTCCAAGAAATTTCAAGCTGCAGATATGGCGAAGTCAAGAGTTAAAAGCTGCGTTGAAGTCGGAAGACAGAGACGCGTCGGAATACATGATTGGTGCCCAGGTTCAACAAAATTTCTTTTTCAATTTGTTGCTGGAAATTCATAAAAATACCTTGAGGTTAAATTATTGCATCGACGAATAACAAATTATGATAAAAAGAACATCAAGGGGGCAGTATTTAATTGCAAATTTTAATTGAATACAAAACGATAGAGAAAAGTTAAATAAATACTCGAGATCGAAGGGAAAAAAGGAGTGGATCTTTTACAGGAAAATACATAATTACAAAACTTTGTGATTAAGAAAAACAAAAAAAAAAAAAAACAAATAAAAAACATAATTATATTATAATAAAATAAAAAAAACGAGGGAAACTTTCCTCAATATTATCTCGGGTTTTCCTTATAATTTTTACTGCACGTTAATTAAATATGAACAAAAATGATTATGTCAAAGGATTTCTGGCATGCAGATAGCAAAAACAAAAACAAAAAAACGTAGAAGACAGATTTGGTTATCAAAAGATTCTAATTTAAAATGTTTTTTTTACACAAAATCTTTCTTTCTCTTTAGGAAAAATTATAACATAAAAAATTGGTCATTTCCTGTTTTTTACTTTAGAGACAAATGCTTTAAATTCAAAGTTAATAAGTTTGTTTTTGTCGAGTTCACCAAAAACTTAACTATAATGCTTTCTTTTGTGTCACATTTTTTTTTTGTTTTTTTTTTGAAAAAAAGTGGTAAAAATTTATTTTAGTTACAAAAATAGGAATGTCAACGTGGTTTATAATACAAAATCAACTAATTTTGTGCTCAAAATACAAATAAATCATGGGTGTTGCGCAGAGTAAAATTACCAAAAACTTATAAAAAAAACTTTTTCATATATATATCTCACTTATTAATTATATGTTTTTCAAAATAGTAAATAAACTAACATCGTTCGGTGAGTATTTAAAATACCACAAAATAACACAAAAAAATTGAATACTATGCATAGTTTTATATTTTCATATAAATAGAAGAAAACTGTATCAAAATGCAATGTGCCAACAATTCAAAAATTCGTAATTGATTCTTGTAAATTATAATAAAATAATTTTCGTAATAAAATTATTAAACAGAAATCATAATAATGTAATGAACTTAATCGTGAAAATTATCAGAAAGTAGATGTCGTTTTTATTATTTTCAATTCAGATTGCAATTCAGGTCGAAATGTTTTATGGGAATGGAGATCTTAAGTACTCAAAGTTCAAACATTACATGAGCACTTTAAAGAAGTGTAGTTAACCTTTTGGCAAGCCAACTCTAGCTTGTAGCAGCCAGACGGAGTTATCATTGACTGTGTTTACATTGGGATTCACTTTGAGGCGGCACGTCTTTCGTAATTTTTCTGCCGTGTGCACACGGTTCGCTTCATCTGGATTCACTAAACCAGTTTCATCAACAAAACTAAAGACACAGGTTTCAACGACCAGACTCAAAAACCGGTTTGCGACCGATAATTTTAAGTGAATCTAAACTTCGTTCGCTCTTTTTGGTTTCCCTCCCCACTGCGTCCCTCACCATCACTTGGCCGGAGCGAATGACGTGGCGCCTCAAAGTGAGTCCTAATGTAAACACAGTCCATTGCATCCTTGAAATACCTATTTCAGATCAGCCCTTGCAACTCCTTAAGCCCGACTTTAGCTGCTGCAGGTTTAATTTTCGAATTTATCTCGCCACAGGTGAACGCATCTCTCAGGTGCTAAGCGTGTGTTCTCAGGTGAACGCACGCTTAGCACAGGCTAAATTTTCCTGACGGAAACCAATTACGCCGTACGCAAGTCGACGACTTTCTTCCATTTTTCTGAGTGTATAATTTTACGTACATGAGAATTACAGTATGTCGTATGGAGACGACACTGGGGACAAAAACAATTAGACAAGTTCAGAGTTATGGCCTACCGAATGCGTTTGGTTGTAGCATTTAACAATTTTCCAAAACCGTAAAACAAATTTAGACGTTTTTAATTCCTCAAAACGTTATTTTTTTGAGAAACTTCATTCGATCCTATTTTATTTGTTTGGTTGGGCAAATATTAGATCTTTGTAGAAAGAATAACGACTAAATTTGTTTAACAGTATTTAAAAATTACGCAATGCAGAAATACAACGAGCTTGGCATACCCTGGCTCTAATTCATGTCCACAACTCAGCTCAAAGTGAACTAAACCTGGTCATTCGGTTAATTAAAAAAAAGGTGACGTAAAGAGTTAAGGTAGAACCAGAAACATACGTCCGTGCGTCCGGTACCCACACGGTGAAGGTAAAAACTACGCATTTATATGAGTAAATGTATAATTGCGCGTTGCTCAGACGCGTTGCCGCGTCCCTGTCGCGTAGAGTAGGCTCAGTTCCTAGTTTTAGACGCGTTGACAACTACTAGATGCCAGAACAAAATAATGCCGCACGCACGGACGTATGTTTCTGGTTCTAGCTTTATATCTGTGGCAATAAGTTAAAGTAGCTTAGGTCGATTTTCAGGCGAAACGAAACTGATCTGTATTTGTTTTTGCAAACAGATCATTTTGGCTTCGCTGGAACATCGACTAAAGTTACTTCAAAAAATCGATTAAAGTTAGCAAAAAAAACTAAAATATCTTAAGTTAATTTTCAAGCGAAGCCAAAGTGATCTGCTTATTAATGCAAATACAGATCACTTTAGCTTCACTTGAATATCTACTTAGCTTTTTTTTACCTTTTTGCTCAGATATACAACAAATTCCATAAAAAAACAGAATTTTAAAATTGAAAATGTAGTGGCGTTGCTACATCGGAAGTCACTAAGAAAATTGGAAGTGTAATTCCGTTTTGTAACTTATTTACATCTGCTGTATGTGATGTAAATAAGCCACAAAAAAATGTGGTTTTGTATTAAATGGACTTATGATTTTTGATATAGCGATACCCTGATATCATAAAAATCTCAAAGATAATGAAAATTAGATTCATGTTAGCATTCGAATTTGAAAATAAGAGTTCGCGCTGCTTTAACATACAACTGTCTACTACGACTTCTGATATCGAAACAAAAACAAAACAAATCATAAAAGTGCTGCTTTCTTTTTTTTTCTAAAAATCATACAGGAAACGAAAACTAAAAATATGCGAGTGTTCCCAACGCTAAACATCAACATTTATTTATATAATTAGAAAGTCAATCAGTATAAAAAATATAATGACATATAAACAATCAAATGAAAAAAAAATTTAAATCAATTAAAAACAAAATTAAATTTTTTTAGTGCATAATAACTGCCGAAAAACTTTTGTTTAGTTAAAAAAATGGAAACTGAATATGCCACATGATAATAAAATCAAAAAAAAAAACAAAATGTCGGCAGAGTATTTTCTCAAAAATTAGTTATTTATTATAAATATTTTATCAATATATTAGGTTCAGTCATAAATACCTTCCGTTTTAGTATATTATGTTTTTCATATTACAATCAATTGTACAAAAACTGTATTTTAATTATTTATCAATCAATAAACCAGCATCACGGGGCAGCCTCTTGTCACACGTTGGTTTATGGCCCATATAATCGTGTTAATGGAATGAAAATCCATTCAGGTGTTTAGAGGATAGCAGGGGAGGGGTTACAAAAGAGAATTGCAAGACAGGGGTTACAGAATAGATATGGATTTTAGTGAATAGGAAAATCTGTTTGAGACACGGTTTATCTAATACTAATGACCTGATTAAAATCGCTTTAGCTGATCAGGAGATATCATGGAAGGGGTTTATAGGGATTGGACTAGATATAATTAGGCCCTATCACAGAATCCGATACGAATGGTTCGAACCGTAAACTCAATGTTGCTGTTGGTATAAAACACTAACAACAACATTGAGTTTACGATTCGAACCATTCGTATCGGATTCTGTAATAGGGCCTAATTATACTAGCAGACCCTACGTTGCCAGCTTAAAGTTTTTTGTATAAATTTTAGAAGGCCAAAAAACCATAAATAACTAAAAAACTTTTCGGAAAAAACGTTATCCTTACAGGACCTGCTGTTTCGAATTTTGAAAATCTAACATAGCTAAAAACTTGCTCCTGGCAACGCAGATCATTTTGCAAAAAACCGCGTAAAAATCGGTCCAGTAGTTTTTGAGTTTTGTGATCTCAGACAGACCAACAGACAAACATCCATTTTTATATATATAGATTGTGAACTGAATTTGTTTGAAATACGAACAATCTAATTGTGAAACTCTCATGAAAATCGCTTGAGGTGTTCAGGAGATGTTGCAACAGAAAACGGGATGGGAGAATTCAAGTGGGCAAGCAGTTTTTTTAAGGAACGACTTATTAAGTGGTAAAAATCCGATCAAAATTACTTCAGTAACTTAGGAGATAGCAGGAAAGGGGGATTGACGGACAGCGAACGGGGTGGTTGTATTAATTGCTGTTGCTTTTCTACGAGGTCCTTTGTTAAACACAGCAAAGCGCATACCAATCGGTTGGTAATTGAATGAGGGGTTGGTAATTGGATGCGGGGTTGATAATTGGATGAAGAAGGGGACATATCGAGTTAAAATCTCCTTTCATTTAATCAACAAGTAATTCGATTCATAATTTTTTTAAAAATCTATATAAATTATTCGGTTATTAAAATTAGTTCCCACAAACGGAAAGTATATCTGACTTTACCTAAATATACGCATTCACCAAAGTAACGAAAAAATATTAATATAATTAAAAAAAAAATTTTTTTTGATCAAAAACGATAAAATTCATTAGATATAATAATAAAATGTGTCATTAAAAATATCAAAAGTCCAAAAATTCATTATCAAAAAATTTTCACATCCAAAAAACTTGGCTGCTAAGAAATTTAAACATTTAAAAACATTTATTATTAAAAAAATTATTATTTTTTTCTTTGAATATTATATATAGACATCAAAAAATCAATTGTCATGAATTTTTTTTTTATTAATTATTCAAAGATCAAAAAAAACCTCTGCGGCCACCTGAAAAAATTAGTAAAATTTTTTTTTTTCATTTGTTTGGCAAAATTCAAAAATTCATCTGTTCTACAAAAAAAAACTGTCCAAATCGATCCTGCCGTTGCCAATCAGATAACGCCATCTTCGGACGCCAAAAAAGTCCTAATACTTTATTATTATTTTTTACGTGAGTATTAAAAATTTGGAAATGTTTTATAATCTTTTCTACATTATTTTAGATTAAAAAAAGGGGAAAGTAAAGTGGAATATGGATTTGAAAATAAAAATATCGGTAAACGGGCGATTTATGTTGAACAATTCGAAAATTCTTTTTATGTATACTTTTAATGATTTTATAATTATTGACTGAAAATTAAATTGTCGAAAAGAATTATTCAAAATATATTGCCCGTCACCTGTAAAACGCAATAAATCGCGCCTTTCGGAATAAAGGCAAAAAATTTTTTTTCAACAAAAAGGATTTTTGATTGGTAAAATTATATGTTTCTGAGAAATACATACCGTCTTCATGTGTTCGAACGGTTATTGGATGTGATCTTGGCCCATCACCAACTGAAGTGCCAGCCAATACCCAAATTTTATATTCGGTCCAACGTTTTAATTCATCCAATACGATATTCGTCGAATTTAATGTCGATATGGTTGCTTCACTATCGGAACGACCAACCTCAATGAAAAACACTTTGTAATATACGATTCGACCGTTTGAACGTTCTATTGGTGGTGGTAGCCAAGATACTGCTATTGTTGTAGGGCTGGTCGCTTCCGCTGTTATATTACGTGGCGGTGCACCAGGTACTACGGATATTTGCGGTTTGTTTTTTCAATATTTATAATATTTACACATACAGGAAAACAAAATGGCAATGAAACAAAAGAATAAATAACAAAAATTAATCATTTTTTTTAAAAATATTTAAAACAAAAAAAAAAACTAAAATATATAAGTAAAAAAAAACTGGCAAAATTTTAAAAATAAATGGTTTAGGCAAATTATAAAATTAAATGTTCTTCGATGTTGGTTTTTTTTTAGCATTATATGTAAGTTTTTCAAATATCTGCTGCTTGTCATTAGAAAGTCAATATTAAAATTCAATTTATGGTCCTTCTATTTCGAAAGACATAAATTATCTGGAACATAACTTCACAATAAAAAAAAACTACTAATTGGTATTTACGTATATATTTTTACTCTTTGAAAATATTTAAGAACTTGTCTCTTCAGCAAAAAGCAATCAGCTATTAAAAAGCTAAAAGATTTTAAAATTATGATTACGAACATATATTATTTGTAACAGAATAGGACATGAAAGCATACAACTGTACACAACATCAATAAATACAAAAATTAACGTTCTAGCAAAAAAAATTTAACAATTTTCATTATACTTGTACGAAATTCAAAGGAAACATAACCAAGAAAATTAAGTTTCTTACAAATCGCTTCAAACTTATTATTGAACAGCATTTAGGGTAGCATTGGCAATTGACAGTAGTCTCAAAATGCAATTAAATTTTTACAAAAATGTACAAAACGGGAAATATTACCTACGTCTAATACATATGGTAGAAATAAAAAAAACGGCAATTACAGTAAACACCCATTAATAAAAAAATAAAATAAAACTTTTTAAAAAAAACGTCTTTTCAGAATAACAAATTTTTGTGAGTGTAATTTCGATTTAATGCAAATTTAAATCAATTAAAAGCCGCTTATCGCAAAACTATAAGCAATTTCATGCATTTGATAACAAAGGCAGACGAAAACAGACTTTTTTAATCGTACACTCGATATTAAAATCATCCCTAATGGCTAGTGAGCTATAAGACCGCGAGCTAAATGACGAAAAAATATGTCAACCACTAACGACGCGGTCAACATGTAATAATTCAGGAAATGTGATAATTCAGGAAATTTTTCACCCACTAAAATCTACCCTTCCCATTTTTCTGCGAGTTGCACATTTCTTAGCGTGGGCGTACACGGAGAAACTTTCGGTCATCAGCATGCCGCAACTTCACCAAATTGTAGGAAAGAAACGAGTGTGGCAAGACGGGAAAAGTCGCCACTCGAAAAGTGTTTTTCTCGCCTTCTTTTACGCACACAAACGAAGTCGCTCGTGTAGCATGTCAGCATGCATGTGTGCGTAATTTCATTGAGTTAGCACTGCTTAACCACCGACTCGTAAACATATCCCAAATAAACAAAAATTGAATGCAAATAGTGAAATACCAATTGCAGGTAGTTTTATTTTCCAGGTGGGTAGGTAAATAACAAGATAACCAGTCCTTATTCTTCTATTGTTGGCAGTTTCTATTGTGGCAATTGATGTTGCCTCGGTGCTAGCTAATAAAGGAATAAGCTGGAAATACAACACATATATGAGAACCACACACACATGAGCGATCGCTTGTTGTAAACAAGTTTTTCCTACTAAAAAGTGAAGAAGCGTGTACGTCGGAAAGGCATTTTGAGGATTAAAAGTCGCCGCGACGAGATGAAGCGTGTACGTTAGCACTTAATAAAAGCGAGAACTGCGGCCAGGACGATTAGGTAAGATCTGCAAAGCAGCCAGGGGCTGAGATTCTAGTTCTAATATTTCTCTAATCGTGACACCTCGAAGTCGGTACAGACACGTTCGTTTTTAACGGTGTTCCAATTATGAAGGTTTTTTCCTAACAAAACTTTGACAGCGTAAATATCTATTTCTTAGCCCTTTGAATACTTTCAATAAAACATTTTCTAGAGATCGTAAAATATTTTTTTTTTAAAAAAGCTTACATGCAGAACTGATCAAAGGAAAATATGCGCAAATGCTTTTCTTAGCAATTTAGTATATTTATCTCAAAATTTCTATATAAATTTAATACTAAAACTTGCTAAATCATACTAATATATAAAAATTAGTTGGTGTCTGTCTGTCTTTTCCTCTTTCACGCCAAAACGGCTGAACCGATTGACTTGAAATTTGGCATGAGTGTCTGTGGTAGTTCTGGTTCCAACATAGGCATACGGAAAAGTCGCGGGGGGAGTGGGGGGAGTAAAGGGAGGGGGTAAAATGATTTCGAAACTTAGTTTTTGCGCTATGTTACTCTTTCGCGGGGAAACGACTGAACCGATTGGCCTGAAATTTGGCATAGATGTTCGTCAGTGGTCCAGCCCCAACATAGACCCATTAAAAAGTAGCCCAAGAGGTGGAGGAGTAAGGGGAGGGGGTAAAGTGATCTCGAAACTTAGCTCTTCCTCTATGTTACCCTTTCGCGGGGTAACTACTGAACCGATTGGCCTGAAGTTTAGCTCCAACATAGACCATCAAAAAAAAAAAAAAAAAAAAAAAAAAAACTTAACTCGGCAACGACGGGTATGCAAGCTAGTTCTTAATAAAAGTTTTTGGTACATTTTATTTACTTGTGCCAAAGGGTTATTGACCAAAAATCTTTTGGGGAAATGCGCCGGTGGTGACAATTTTATTTATTTACTCCTGATGTTTAAAAAAACCGACAAGTTCTATTTGCGCCCTATTTTTATGCTCCTGGGCTTTCCGCCCTGCCCGGAAATTTGGATTTACGCCACTGCCTCAGCAAAATGTTTGTAAAGTTTTTCAGGGAAGCGATGAGTATAACGCTTGTATAATTGCCCATTGATTTTGAATCAGTAACTGCCAATTATCATATTACCAATCAATAAAAACATTAACCAATATGTAGTACACCAAATTTTTAAAGTATAATCGTATCAAAACTACAACGACAAAAAATATACTTAATAAACCATAGAACAGATAATGTATTTCACATTTGAGTTCAAAGCAACATCTCAGAAACAAAACAAACTAGTTTTATGCTATATAATGTAAAATTTCAATACAGAAAATATGTTTAGATAAAATCGTATTCTGCTAAATATAATTTGCATAAACCATTTATAAAGGTATAAAAATTAGGTGGAATTGTTCAATGGGATAAGGTAAAACGAAAAAGAACTGTTATCGATTTTCAAGGAATTTTCTAATTTTTCAAATATAAATTAAAGAACGAAAAAAATGATAACAACAAGAATTTAAAAAAAAAAAAAAACATGAAAAACAAATTTTGACAGAATTTGATAATCTTTTTTTATATTATTGTTTTTAGCCTGAAATTTTAAAATTGAATTTAACAACAATTTCCAATAGATATAAAAGGCTGTACTACCATAATCTTATTGCAAGAAATATGCTCAGTCTGACAAAAAGCTCATTACTACATTATAAAAATGTCTTCTTATCAAATATAAAATATGAAAAGAAATTTTTAAAAATGCAAAATATAATTTTATAATCTTATATTGTAAAAGATTCAAATCAACATAAATTTCTATTGTATAAAAAAAAATCTCATTATCCAAAGTGCATGTGATGGTGCTTTTGATTTTTTATTAATTAAATCATACAAAAAACATGATATATATTTATATATATCTGAATTGAAATCAATTAAAAAAAATTATTTTTTCGCATGCTAACTATAATTCTTTTCCAAAGAAATTCAATTTCACGCATCTGCTCAATGAAATCAAAATGAAAATCATGATTAGAAATTTAACTAAAACTTTTCTCAATGGGATATTATTTTATATTAAAAAAAAAAAAAACAAGAACAAAAAAAAACAGAGTGGAAACAATTAAATCACTCTCTCGTACAGACACACATAATGACGCAATATTATATAAAATACACGCATAACAAGTTTTTTTTTCTCTCTTAAATATATAACAACTTGTCATAATTGATGGTTATTCAGTAATAAATTTCATTATTTTTGATTTGTTTCGTAATTCAAAAATATTTGGGACTTTTCATTATCCTCTCAAAAATTATAATAATAATGCCAAACGTATAGGTTTGTATCGCTGGCCTGGCAAAGTCTCAAAAATAAAACAAACTCGCAAAAAATTAGTTTTATTTGGAAAATTCTATAAGTATATGATATTAGTTTTTTTTTTGAAAATATGCGAAATTAATTTATTAATCGTATTATTTGTCTAACAAATGAAATGAAATTCTAAATTGCTGTTTTTCCATGAATTAAAATTATTTAATAATAAATCTGTATATATGTTTAGTGTTAGGTGGTAAAAATTGTTTGAATTAAATTATTATTTCGTCAGTTTAACATTTTTTCTGTCTTTTTAAACGATCGTTTGGAAGATTTAGTTGATTTTTATCTTTGAAACTATAAGAAACCGAGCCTTGAGTACAGAGTTTAATGCAAAGAATTTTTCAAAGGCTTGTATTAAATTTCACACACCGACATTTCTGTGGCAACAAGTCATAAGAGCCTAAGTCGATTTTCAGATCAAGATAAAAAGATCTGTATTTACTTTAATAGACAGAGCAATTTGGCTTAGCCTAAAAACAGACTTAGGCCCTTATGACTTGTTGCCACAGATTTAATGGCAGTCGACAAACGAGTCTTTTTTGCATAATTTGGTGTTGCTGATTTCGAATCTGAAAGTGGTTTGGCTGGGTCAGTTCTAGCTTTTGAAATACTGAGTGTTACCTATAAATACCCAAAAAAGTATGAATCAGTTTATAAGTCACCCTGTAGATCTCACAAACTAAGGTGCATCCAGCTAAACCACTGCAAAATTCGGATTCAGCGACGCGAAATTTTAAAAGAAAATATTGATTGCGTCAAAATAAAATCAGTTTTTGTGGGCCTGTGTTATTTAAACAAATTTTGAAATGATTAATATGAAGGAATTAATAAAAAAACTTCTGACGTACATATGTTGAGTTGATCGAAGCGCTCAATTTTTTTTTTCAAAAAAAAATTGTGATCTTGGATCTACAATCTTTGCGAATGAAGGCGATTTACAGTCACGGTTGCCAGTATGGGTACCTTTTTGGTGAACCGCATGACGAATTTACACGTTAGGACGTATTTTATGTAATCATTTTAGCACAGACAAAACAGATATCAAATGAGAAAAGCAGAACAAAAATTTAGTTGAATTTTCAGATATTTTTTCGTCTCCATTTGCGGGGGGCGACATCTTTCGGCCGTTAAAGTATACAATAATAATGTGACTCTAATCCAAGTATCGAAGCTTAACTTAATACAGGTCAAAACTAATGCGGAGAACAGAATGTTGATCTCGAATTTTGACAGTAAAGTAGATCCCTTTACCTACCACCCGCACTGCCGCCCTTTGCTGACAAATTTTGAGATCAACTTTTGGTTCTCCGCATTAGTTTTGACCTGTATTAAGTTAAGGTTCGATACTTTGGTTAGACTTACACCCTTACTTTAGCGGCCGAAAGATGTCGCCCTCCGCAAATGGAGACGAAAAATATCTGAAAATTCAACTAAATTTTTGTTCTGCTTTTCTCATCTGATATCTGTTTTGTCTGTGATTTTAGTTTGAACTTTTTTCCATTTTTTGTTTTAAAATTCCGGTGTCTCCATTTGAAAAAAAATGGATTAATCGGAATTTTAAGCCGGAAAACCAGAAAAAAAACAACAATTCAATTTACAAAAAAGAGCTCAATCTGGCAATTTATGTGATTGGTCTGCATTCAGCCAGAGTGTGAACTCGGCATAGGACTATAAAATTTTTTTGTAAAATTGAAACTTTATAAATCTTCCGAAAATTTCTATACTTGTCGTAGATTTTAATTGACAAAAACTCAAATACTAGATTTTTTTTCCTTTTTATTTATAATATGGATTCAAACAACTTTTACTGCACCAAGATTAAACAAATTAAAAGAAAATGGTATACAGTGTTTCAAAACTGATATAAATGATAATAGTAAAAAAAAAACTACAAAAAACAAACCCGATTTTTTCGGGTTTCATGAGGACCGTGTTTTTTGGACTTTTTTCCATTTAAAAATAAAACGCATTTCAGTATCAGTTGTTTTTTCAGCTGCTGCTAAGTTTACGATAAATCACTAAAACTCACTCTCTCCTACATTTTTACTTTTAAAGCACATTAAAAAAAACTCAACGAAAAATCTAAACGAAATTATTTTATAAATATAATCTCAAGAAAAAAAAGAGATAACATTTTATTTTTTTTTAAAAAAACATTTATTGGTAAAACTTGAGAATATTATAACCATGGCTTGTATGAAACGGTTTTCGTTTTAATTCGATTAGACGACGCTTGGTTTTTATTTACGAATACTGTTTTTTTTTTAAATTTCAGTAAAAAAAAATCTCAAATAATTGCACGGCTTGATTAAATTTCAAGTGTAGTTTCATTTCATAAAACATTTTCGTATGCTTTTAAGCGAAATTGAATTGTTTCTCAGTAACTTTTTTATTAGTTTACATTCAATCCTGTTGTGATCTCGAAGTTTAAAAAAAAATTCACAGCAGGACTTTTTCTAACAGTTAGACAGACACGAGAATTCAGAAACTCTCACTCATATATCATAAAATTTACCTTACTCCGGGCAGCGTTAAGAAAGGGATAGGAATCGGAAGAAAAAAAACTAGGATTACGTAGTACGAGAAATAATAGTAAATCATGAATGAAAATTCTCGAATGTTTACTATTATTCCTCTAAAGAATGGGAGGGTTATGGAGCGGGAATTCACTAACTACGAATGGAAAAAAATGTTATTTTGTTGTATGTTTATTTTCTTACCATACTGTTTTGTTCGGACGGGAATTGGTGGCGTGGTAGCTCCTTCTCCGCGTTGAGATCTCGCTGCCAACCAAATATAATACAGTGTATCAGGATATAAACCATCAAGTGTATATGACTCCGTATTTGAAATACGCCTAAATTTTTACATTTTATTACCGTTTAATGCTATTTTGAAATATTAGTTACTTGTGGTGATCTTGATTCGCATATGTGTCATTCCAGTATAGTTCATAATGCACAATATTTTCACCGGAATGAGTTGGTCGAGACCATTGCAGAGTCACTGCCGTCTCCCCAATATCTGTTGCCCGAAAGTTACTGGGCTGTGATGGGACACCTAAATAAACGGAAAAAATTATTTAATTTAAAGTTTTACAATAACAGAAAGTATGAAATACATAAAATGTTTATTAGATTTTGATTATACTACACTCGCATCTCGATAAGTCGATAACCTTAATTTCTTTAATAACTTGAAGTTTCTTTTTCTCTCCCCTTCAGGTACGATATATCGTAATTCGACTGTATTTCCACTCCCACAATTGTAGTAAGAGTATGAATGATACTAAACATCCAGAGAATCGAAGATTCCGTGAAAATCTAAGGGGCCGTTTACAACTGACATTTTATTCGGCAAACTTTTTTTGAATGAAAAAAAGAATGAAATTTTTCATACAATATCGCCGAAATAAATTCGAATTCTGTACAGCGATTATTCCAAAAAAAGGCAAGAAGTCTCACTAGTGAGTTCTATGTGAGTTTTTCACAGAATCCGTTGTGTTGTGTCAGTGGAATTTGTGCAATAGTGTCTGTTGAGAAATTGAAAGGTTTTTGTAAATTTGCCCCATAGAATTTCTATATGGTAACACGAAATTTTTCTCACGTTTGCTTGTCAAAAGTCCTCTTGTAATTTCAGTGGGTAGGAAACTGCAAAAGCATCACGGAGAAGTAATCAAAATGCCTAAAGTGCGCGTTTTTAATAAATATTTGTTGTAAATTTAATTTTAGAAATGTCATTCAGTCCCGGTATGGCCACACTAGCAAAACATAAGAAAAATTTCTCCATCAGAAGACAGTATTACAAGTTGGAAAACGATGTACAGAACTCACTAGAGAGAATTTGCACCTCTTTTCGAATAATCGCTATAATGATGTCGACACTACATCATTGCCAAATGCGTACGAATTATGGCGAAGCCCCCTAGTAGATCGTTCATGATGAACTCATCGATGAACTCATCATCGCGAAGTGATGATACTCATGATGAGTTTTGTTCTAGGCCTGGGAAATATACTCATCATTACTGCTCACTTATATACTCATTTGTAGCAATGAGTCTTTCGATGAGCTCTGCATGAGTCTGTCGATGAGTATCATGGCGCCGTATTGATGATGTATTGATGATGCTCATGGGTGAACTCATTGGTAGCCGAATTGGCTACCTGATCAGTAAGCGTATTGATGAACTCATGAATACCAGAATTGATGAACTCATCAATACCAGAATTGATGAACTCATCAATACCAGAATTTATGAATTCATTATTTTGATGAATTCACCAGAATTGAAACCTAAAATGGAAGAACTCAAGCATACTAAAATTGATGAACTCATATTATTTGAACCTTCTGTCTTCAATTGCACTTTAACTTAGAATGAAAATAAATAATCGTTTTCAAGCATCTTAGTTCCAGTTAACGGTAATATCGAACGAATTTCGGAAACAAATGAAGTGGGTTACGAATCGATGCCGAACGCATCGCCTCGTCGACATTACATGAGCACTCATCGAAGGCTCATCATATGCTCATCAGAAGTCAAATTCAAAGCGGTTAAAAGCATTTACTTTAAAGTTTTTTTAACAAATAATTCTATATATACCCAAATCAACTCATTTTCGCTAAACACAACTGAAAAACCATGTTATTGTGTGCGTTTTTCCTTTGATAGTGTAGAGTACTGATGAGCAAAATCTACTAGGGTAGGGAGGACTGTGAATTGTGTGTTCGTCTTGGTTTGCTATGATTCGCCTAGGCTTGTATTAGTTCGGCTTGATGTAGCTGAATGTGTCAACCGCTGTCGCCCTTGAATAAGTTCACAATATCTAATTGAGGCTATCAGAGCAAGAGTGGACTAACCCACGTATCGAAATCGTGAGTTTTTTTGTGTTTGAATCACTATTGCGAGTGAGTTTTTAGATAAAATTGTTTGGATGCACAAAAGAACAGTAATAAAGTCCACAGAATGTTTTTTTTTCCAAAAAATTACAGTCAATAATAGTACAAAAGTGGAAAAGCTTCAAAAACTTGATTATGTGGCTTGGTCCACTTTTGCTCTCAACGCCTCAATTGTAGTACGAGTTGACTGACTGTCAAACACAAAAACATTTACACCTTTAATTTTTTTGTGTGTGTCAAAAAGAAAACCATCAAATTCCGGAAATTTTATTTTTTCGGAATAAGGCTCTATTAAGATTTTATTTATGCAAATATGCTGTAACCCTAGAACTCTGAGAACTCTTGTTGAGTGAACTCATTGTGCAGTAGATAAAGTCGCGGAGAACTGAATTACGACAAAAATGGCAAACGTAAACGGCCCCTAAGGAAAATTTCGAAAAAAACCAATTTTGAGCATTTTTGAAACAGACCTGCGACGAACTTCTTTAGACTTAAGAAAATGCAGTGTTTAATGGTTTTTTAACATATAAGAGTGTAGAAATGCATACCTTGTTGTGTTTTGACCTGAACGGGAGCGGACATTGGACCAGCTCCCATCAGAGAGTATGCCTGTACACGCACTGTGTAAATCGCATGCGCGGTTAATTCAGATAT
Source organism: Chrysopilus asiliformis (assembly GCA_964034945.1). Lineage (NCBI taxonomy): Eukaryota > Metazoa > Arthropoda > Insecta > Diptera > Rhagionidae > Chrysopilus > Chrysopilus asiliformis. The sequence continues at coordinate 3,936,788 of OZ035960.1, forward strand.
TGTTGTCAATTCACTATTGTCCACCATCTGCGAATCCCAGGATGCTTCTGGCTGATTTGGATTTGTTGTATAATAAACTTTATAGCCCTGTTGGAAGATAAGTAAATAAAATTATAAAAATATAAAATAAATTCTGCAAAACTTTTAGTAACGAATTAAATGCGAAACAACAAATTGTATTTTTCACATAGCAATATTCTTTTTATACACATTTACCCTCCATGGTATTAGTTTTCAAGAGTTTATTGAATTGAACTAGAGTGGAGGACGATATATTTACTGTTTTAATGTTATATCGTATAAGAGTTTGGGAAAAAGGGGGAAAATTTTACTTACGGTCACTTGTCCATTCGGTGACTCAGGTGGCTCCCAAGTAATAACCATTGTCGATGAGCTTAATGGTCTAACTTGGACATTTCTTGGTGCGCTTTCCATTTCTGTATAGAATTGAAGATCGATATTATTTGTAATTGGCCAATTTGGTTTCATTTCAATTCAATTTAGGATACAATTGTGTATTATGTTGTGCTATACATTGGTATTATCTAACATATTTTTGGATTAGGATCAAAGATGAATACGATTAAGTATGTAGCCGGGGAAAAAGCATTATAAAGTAAATTATATTACAATGTTTAAAAGGAGTTAGCAGGATTTCAATTAAATGGAAAATCGAATATATGTTATTAAATTTTATCATTAGAACACAACAATGAATTTCATCTCGTAAATTAAAAGCAATAAATAACAAAAAGAAAGTTTGTTCTATCAGTTGATTTTTCAAATTTAAGGATATTTTCGTTTTAAGAATATTTTTATGTGATAGATTTTTATGAATACCAAGCTCTAATTATGTCAACCGTCAAGTTGGCGGTTCAGAAGGATCGTCACGGTATATCGTGGGCTGGATATTATAGGATATTAATTCGTTACTAACTACCGTGGAGCAGTTGGAGCAAACCGCTCCAGGCACACGGATCATAGGGGAACAGAATTTGACAGGACAAAATAAAAATTTCTAAAAACTTAGTTTTTCGAACAATCAAATTACGGAAAAAACATATAGGAACCGTTCCACCAAAATCACTTGCTCTAGTCCCCCATATTTGAAAAAAACGGTATAGTGGCCAAATATAGGAGTCATTCCTATATAAAAGTCGTAACAGCTTTCAAATTTTCTACTGCAAAGACGTGATCCCAGTAAAAAAAATCAATAGAGTACAGGTTGTTATAGCAAACTATGAATTTTTGAAAAAGATCCAAAAGTCCTCTCAAACGAAAAACCTTTTAAACGACCAAAGAAAAATCCGAAAAATTATAGCTACGTCACTGTAAAGTATAAACTAGCGCCAGAATTTACATATAAACATAACAAAAGCTATAATTACCAATCTGGCAATTATTGAAAACCCGTATGGTGATGTTTGTACCAAAATTCCACTTTGAAGTCAAACTTTCCAATAAGATTTTTTAAAATTTATTCCAATCGGATTTTGATGTATGGAAGTTTTATGTAGAATCATATCCTAAATAACTTTTGTTCTTGCACTTTTTTGATAAGATGCACCGTTTTTGAGATATCCGAAAAAATCGTTTTCGTTCGTATGGGGGGTACCCCCCCTAATGGTCCATTTTCGCCCATTAACGAACTTAGCCTTGCATTTTACGAAAAACGAATCTGCTCAAAATCTCAAGTCTCTAGCTCAATCCGTGCGCCCGCAATCCGCGCCACAGACGGACGGACAGACGGACAGACAGACAGACGGACAGGCGGACGGACATGCTAAATTCAACTTTTTTTTTATCATTCTAAACACACTGGTATAATTCATTTTTTTTGTGTGATGACGGGATCTCGGGTAAGGCAAATCTAATATACCCTTTGGTTTCACCATACGGGTATAAAAATGGGCAAACTTACCCGGCCCTTACACGCGACTATAAAGTCTGTCAGTAGCACAGACTTCAAATGTCAAATTACTGACAACGAATTAAAATACATTTAGCGAACTGGCAGTCAGTGCATTTACACGAGACTATGTGTCAGCGACTGTGTCAGCTCTACAGACGCGTGTAAGGGCCGGGTTATGTTCAATCGACGATATGTCAAGCGCTAATGCCACGGTTGACATGAATACTGCTTGTGTAAATAGAGAAGAGAGGAATAAACAATTAAGTATTAAATTGTAGATGTTTTTTTTTCATTCATCTGAAGAAATTTTTACCTATTTACATGTATGTGATTGCATTTTGCTAATTGTAAATATTTGTAATTTGACTTAAATATATTAAAAAGGAATGACAAATTTGGAAATTAGATTTTCTTTTCTTTTTATTAGTTTTTATTTTCAATAAATTCTGACTTTTTTTTGGCACTATAATTCAAAGGGATATTATCTGGCACTAGAATTGTAACCAAGCTACGGAAAATTACCATTTACCATTCTAAGCAAGCTTAATTTTAAGATCATTTGGACTTAGGTGGGGTAGGGGCATAAACCATAGAATTTCTGGGACTTAAATAATTTAAGTTGAGCGATGTTTCGTTGGTGCAAACGACCATAAGTGGTTTTGCGTAGTTTTTAGCCAAAAAATTTATTTGTAGTCAGTTATTTGATTTACTTACATTCTATACGTAAATTTGAATAATTCAATAAATTACAACTGTATAAAACAAATTTTTATGCAAATAAAATTCACATAAGACTCGAAGTTTCCTAAAAATATTCTTGACTCAAAATCCTAAAAAGTGTTGACAGTGGAATAGAAATGGATATTTTGATATAGGAAATTTATTTAAAAGTTTTTCATTTTGACGCTTATAGCGTAGAGAATGCGGGTGTCTGACAAAGATTTCATAAAAAAATCAACTACAAGGCTGTAGCATATAAAATTTCGAATATTACGTTAAATGTAACGTTGCAGATATTCACTTTGTTTTTGTTGTGTGCATAAAAATGCAAATAGCGACTAAAGAGGATGAAATCAACAGAGCAAAATCAAGATATGAAAAGAGCTTGAAAATGTCAATGTAACAAATTTAATTGAATTTTGTTTTTTTTAGATGTTACAACATTAAAATTTAGATATACGAAAATACAACGTTTTTAATACCTGAGTCCTGGATGTATTTTTCTTTTGGAAAACAGTGTTCTATGCAGAAAAGAAAACGTCATATCTTTGTATGGAAAAATGTATAAAACGGTTTGGTTCGGTTAACTATACGAAATATAATATCATAGATCGCTGTAGGTCCGTACGATGGATGTAAGGAAGTGAGAGAGATCGTTGAAAGAGATTGGGGCATAGTTTAAGAAAATTTATGCAACAACTTGTACATACTGTTGGCAGCCTTATACCATCTCATGTTCAACAAAGTGCAATATGTCAAATAATTCTTTATGTTTGGTACGTAAAAGCGTTGGTTATATTATAGGGGTATTGGCAATGGCAGTTAGAAGGCATTATGCATATAAATAGAAGAATCTGGTGCTCCACAGTAAAAGCCCGGTCACTAGAGAAGAAACCTGTGCAGATGTACTCCCGTTGCCCGGGGATGCATCAATGCTTACTTGGCTTGGATTCGTAAATGGATGGTAGAGTAGAGTTTGGATGGTTGGTTGGTTTCTCAACTGGCTGTATTTGTGCAAAGGTTAGACACCATTTAGCCAGGGCCATTTGGAACACTTGAGCTGAATATCGGGGATGAGGGAAAAAGATGAATAGCTTGGCATATTCTGGTACGAGCGTGGCACGTACTGATATATAATAATATGTATCACTAGTTACATTCAACTAAACTGAATTGAACAGAACGATTCTATATTACATAAATACACAACCGCATATATTCCGTTTATATTCCTGTATTAGACATTTAGTAATAAGTATGAAAATTTCTATACACCTATTAAAAGTATAGAGGCATATAGAGACGCGTATTTATGCATTTAAAGTACTTTCCGTTAGTTTTCGCTTTGTAAGGACATGAATAAGATCAAAGTGCATATATGACAGAATGGAGCATATATGCTATTATTTTTGACCTCCTTCCAAATGTATTACACACCATACCCGCTTGACTTCGTCGACCGTCATGGATGTGGGTATTTTGGTATCGAATTGGTTTGATAAAGAGTTATTGATTGGCGATTGGTCATGGTAATGGCGATAGTTGTCGGATAGTTGGAAACAAAATGGACCAGAACGATTGTAATGATATCATTGGTCAACAATTTTATCGATTGAGTTATTCTTGAAGAGTATTTGATTTTCCTAATCGTTGTCCTTATACAAATATTTGGAGAAATAATTTTATTTTGCCATTTCAAGTATTTTTCAATGGTTAAGGATTTAGTTTGCAGTATAACTTTACGAGTAAATGGAAATTACAACAAGTTTAGGAAAAAAAAAATACTTTACAAAATTCTAACAATATATACAAAAGAAAAATATCAGTTGTGATCAATACAAAATTTTCCTCTGCAAAATTTACTTTCGGAAAAAATATGTGCAAAAATATATATTCTTTCAAATATCTCGAGAACTATTAAAGATGTTTAACGAAAAAATGTAAGAAATTTTATTTTCTTTGAATTTGATTATATGCATTTTTTCTCAAAAGCGCACAGTTTCCAAGAAATTTTCAAGAAACTGAATTTTTCAAAAATAAAAAAATGTATGGGGGCACCCGTTATAACTAATCATTTACAAAATCGCTAGCTCAACGCGTTATCGAGTTATTTAAAATACAGTAATCCCTCCAACTGCGCGGTAGATACGTTCCACAAAAAGAGCGCGCAAACCGAAACCGCGCACTGCGAACCGCACTTCGTATGAAATTTTGGGGTTAGGAACATGTTTTTCTAAACGAAAATTATAAAAAAAACCGCGCAGCTGCGAAATTTTACCGCGCAGTTCGAAATTTTGGTATTAAAAACTTAACCGCGCAGTTGCGAAATTACTGTACGTAAAAGGGACAAACTGACAGACAAATAGAGAGACTGACAGACAGATGCACGGACCGGACATCCTCATAATTTTGCCTGAAAAGAATTTCGTACTGACCAGAAAGCTTATATCTGCCCCCCTTCTCTAGTCGGTCTCCGTCATGATTACAATACTTTCCCTCTATAGCAGAGGAAAGTAAAAAAAATAATTAAAAATAGCAAAAATTATTCTATCTTTTCTTTTACCAGTCTGATTTTGAATATGTGTCTGATTTCTTCCACACATGGTACTTATTCGCGGTTCACATATAATATTTTTTACCAAATTTGATAGCTCTCTGTTATTATCATACTAATATATAAAAATGAGTTGGTGTCTGTCTGTTCCTCTTTCACCCAAAAACGGCTGAACCGATTGACTTGAAATTTGGCATGAGTGTCTGTGGTAGTTCTGGTTCCAACATAAGCATACGGAAAAGTAGCGCGAGCGGTGGGGGGAGTAAGGGGAGGGGGTAAAGTGATTTCGAAACTTAGTTTTTGCGCTATGTTACTCTTTCGCGGGGAAACTACTGAACCGATTGGCCTGAAATTTGGCATAGATGTTCGTCGGGGGTCCAGACCCATTAAAACGTAGCCCGAGAGGTGGGGGAGTAAGGAGATAAACGCTATGTGGGGGGTGAACCGCGAAGCGGTTCGGGGCGCGGGCCCTAGTTTTAAATAATGTTATTTTTTTTAATTTAAAACTTTTGAAGACTGAAATCATGAAGTTGCCTTTTTAATGGACTTTTCGTGTGTGGGTAATTTTTTCTTAAGCCAGGAGTCAAAAAGCATAAAGGTGACGTACATTTTTTTAGTGTCATATGTTCACTCTTCTATCCAATGCCGCAAACCCCCTTTAACATTCGTTCACTGGTTTAAAATATAGCAAGAAAGGGGGTCAGAGGAAACTGAATTCTTTTGGTATTACTTCTTTAACGAATTCTCTATCCACTGGTGTAGAACCCATGAAAATGCATTAACTGGTTTACGAGATATCAGGTGAGGAGGTAAGAAGGGAATGGAAATTTCTGCTGCCAACATGGATAAAAATATTCGGGTCGTTTCAAGCAATCCAAAGCAATTTGTTTCGATGTTCTACATTAAGGGGTTCAAAAAATTTAGGGGAACATTAATAGCGTCAATAGAAGGCACACTACTCTTCTTTTTTTTGGGAAATTGCATAAAAAAATATAAATGTGGTAAAAAAAATTTGAGCACATTGAAGCCAATATTCTAATTACTTTCAAGTGTTCCTTGGCTGCAAGAACATCAGTCAGAATGATTTTGTGTACAACGTGTAAAAAGTATTTTAAGTGTACCATAATATTATGGCTGTCTCAGGTATTTTCAAAAAAAAAAATAAAGTTAAGGATTTTTTTGGGCTATCAAACTACAGGCATCACATTAGGATCTAACTACGGGGTTTGTTTGTGTACGTGTGTGTGTAAAATATCGCCTGGATCGAAAAAGGCAAAGACTTACTAGAACCTCCAAATGTGAAATCACCTGTACGAATAGTTCAGACATAAAATTGTAAATTATTGAATTTAAATTTTTTTAGTACACAACATAAAAAGCACAAAATTAGTTAGACATTTTTTCTTCTTTTTGGAAAGAAAAATAGCTACAAAACAATATTATGAAACATGATAGTAAGAAGAAAACAAAAATAATCATCTTTGGTTTTTATAAAAAAAAAATGGTTAGCACTTACATTACGTAAGACATTAAATCCACAAATCACATAAAATTGTTGCGTGAAAAAATTGTTAAAAAGCAATTCTAGTAAAATGTTATCAAAATATTTAAAATTTTTTCTATCGTTTGAATCAAAATTCAAATTTGAAAAAAAATAACCATAAAAAATTTGTTACACACAAAAACTGAAAGTTTTCGCGGCACTTTTTTTTTGTTTGTTTATATACTCGTGAATGAGTCCAAAAATGTTTGATTCTTACCAGTCTCACCGGTGGTACAAATCGCCGGAAGTGAAGGTGGTCCACGTCCGATATTGTTGACTGCAATCACATAAAATTCATATTCGGTATAGGGACTCAGCGACCGCACCACATAGTACATCGTTATGATTCCACTAATTCCGCTAAATGCCTATATTTTGTTACATTAAAAAGTTAATAAATCAAAAACGAATAAAAATCTTAACTAGCAAATATTAGTAGTAGTGTAGCAGGGATGAAAAGGGGTGCGTTGTTGGCTGCGGACCATATAGAACACCTACAAAATTACACGAAAACATAGTGCGAAATCACAAAAAAAGGTCATTAAATCTGGACCGGAATACTCTTTACGACCGAAAAATTTTAATTTTCATCCGGTGTGTGTCGCAAACCTTTGCTACGTCACTTACTCTTAGTAATTGCTAGTAAATTTACCTGATTAGCATTTTTCGGCTTGTACTGTATTACATAGTATTGCAGATCTTCTGGACCTTTGTAAGACCATTCCAAGCGAACAGATGTCGCTGTGACTTCGGATATTTGAACATCTGTGGGGGCCGTAGGTAAGGCTATAAAAAAAATTTAATATTTAGGGAATTATTTTTTGTTTCTGAAAACTATTTATTGCCACTTTTTCTTACATTGTACTTTGACAAAAGCCACCGCCTCGATTTGGCCTAATGAAGATGCTGCAATACAAGTAAAATTTGCACTGCTTGTTATATTCGTTAACTCCAAAACGTTACGACCAATTGGAATTTCATTTTCTGGCGTTAAATCTTGGGCACCTGCAATCATGCAAGAAAATTCTTAGAAATTGTACAATTATTCCAAAATATTTTCAAGGACGTAAAAGATATTGCGCTAGTTCCGATCCCTGGGAAAATTCGTAAAGGTCCTGTAAGAATAACGCGAATGTTCTTTTTTTCAATTTTTTTTTTCTCGGAAAAATTAGCAATATGGGCTTTTTGTAGTCGCTGGTCACGTATTTGAGGTCAGGAATGTAAAAATCTTAAAATTTATAACCGAAGGTCCTGTAATGATAGGGCAATTTTTTTCCGAATTTCTTAAATATATACAGAATACTTCGACCCGGCGCACTTCCAACGGATGCACTTTCCGGTGAAATATTATAGTTCTCACAATTGTTACGGATTCGGGTAATTATTATAAATAATTAGGGATTCGCTGTATAGCTTACTCGAATGCACTTTGAATAGCATATTGTAGTTGGCTACTAGTGGTCATAGTAGTGACAGTTGGCCGCTGTGACGAACCGGGATTGGAAAATATGTGAGTGCACTCAGAAAAATGGAGGCTAACTCGACGACCTACACTCTAGAAAATTTTATTGTAATTTTACCCCTATTATCGTAGGAAACCATTTTCCTACGATAATAGGGGTAAAATTACACCGAGTCGTAATGGCTTAAAAGCTATGCATTTTTACTCATTTTGTGGCGTACAAAAGCCTCTTTTACGGGGGAACTTTAAGCTAAATAAGAAGTAAAAGTACAATACGGGTGTAATTTTACGACATGGATGTTTAAAATTACCACATTTTTGTTGTAATTTTCCTCCTATTTGGTAGCAAAACCGCGTCTTAAAGGTGTAATTTTACGACATTTTTTGTTTAAAATTACACCGAAAATGGTATTAGAATTTCTCGGCTTATACGGTCTGCAAAAACAAAAATATTATATTATTTTTGCGGATGTTTTCACATCCAAATTTCCCGGGCATGTCTGCCATGTGGCAGGCGACACACGGGATTTTGGTAGAGTAAAACTCGATTCGAGTATTTATACTCCGATGCCACAAACCTTATGCGAATTATAAGGTTAAGGTTAAATTGTCCGTACAATAATGCAAAAATACCCTGCGAGCGTGTTTTTACACCAAAATGAGAGTAAAAATACGAATATTGGTCGAAATTTTACGCAAGGTTTAAAATTACCCTATTTCTAGTGTAAGATTAATGTTTTTTGGGTGATTTTACAACTTAAATGGTGTGCGAGCTAAATTCTGATTTTTTTTCGAAATTTTACGACGTTTTTGCAAATTTACCCCGTTTTTACCCCATTTTTCGGTTTAAATTCAAATTCATTTTCTACAGTGTACATACGGCGTAATTGGCCTCAGGCAGGCGCGCGTTCGCCTGTGGTCGGAGAAATTCTGAACCTGTGGTCGGAGAAATTCTGAAATTAAGCCACCAGCAGGTGAAGTAGGGCATTGGGAGCTGCACGAGTTGATCTTAGATAGGTTAACTCTGACCGCTAGCTGGCTTACAGACACCTCTGTAAGGTTGACAAAAAGTTGACCTGGACATTTTTCTGAGTGTGGTTTATAATTAAATATAGTTATTGTGAGTGGTTATAGTTAATTATTTAGTAATGGAGTTAGATTAAATTATTATTATTGTTGTGATTCCGGGCAAGATGGCGAAACAGGGAATGTGAACGTGTGTCGTTTGCCTGTGCGTGTGTCGCTTGTCCGCGTGTGTCGCTGACTACCCTATCATCTGGGGTCTGAAAGGTAAAGTCACGTTCGTCGTGTACTCTTGGTCTGTTCGAGGTAAAGGGAGGCTAACTGTAAGCCCTCACTAAGTCTTATAGACTTACGTGTTGTTTTCTTTATAATTACAGGAGTGAACTGGACCGGCGCACGACAGCAGAAAATTCATCTTTACCCTCAAAAGTAATCATCTTGCGCTCCGAGATTTTGTCATCCTAACACAATGACTTAAATTTTCATGTAAGTTTGATTCAGATGAAAATTTAAAAACAAAAAAGGAAGCATATTTTTAAATTTTCGTAGTTTTTTCTTCTGAATATGGTTTAAAATGAAACCGAAACGTCGTTTATTTTTTTTGACAACCTCGAATCTAAAATCTAGAGTTGTGTTATAAAGATTTTATCTCAAAAAGTGCTGAACAACCACCAACATTTATCTTTCATAAACGATATTAATTTTTCTAATTTTCCGTCCATATCAGAATGTTTATTAAATACGGAAATTTGATTTAAATACCGTCTACTAAATTTTTTCAAGAACATGAAATAAAACTGAAGGACGATTACAACAACACTCCGTAATATTTATAAAAGAATTCGTATAAATACAAAGGAATTTCTACATCTCTAAGATGCGATAACAAGTAAAACAAGACAATCTTAAGTGATTACTACCGTATGGTGATAGCATAGAACTCAGTGTGAAAGAGAAAAAGTCAAATATTCAATTTGGGTCTACCTGCGTTGTAAGATCGAAGCTATGTGTAATCGAACAATGGAATAATAAACATTCATTTTCCCTTTTGAGTAATAAATTTTCTTAGCCAATAAATTTGCGAGCATTAATTACGCTCGACTTGAAATTACTTAGAGCAAAAGTATTAACCAAAAGGCGAAGAATAAACGGAGCCTAAATGAATGAATGAATGAATGAATGGTAACTAAACTCCTAAAATACCTAAAGTGAAATTGCTATATGGTATACGATAATAAGTGGTAGTAGCATTGTTTTATGTGGCAAACCGGCAATTTGCCACTATCTGCTCGACTATATAGAAATCCTGAAAGTTGAATATCCTAAAGAATCGCTTTTATATAGACTATTATTTTTTTTCTATGGCATAGCCTATAGATATTTTATGTGCTGGGCATAGTGTAGATCGAGAATTCGTATAAGATAGTCATTTAGGTGATAGAATAGATAATTCACTTGTCCCGTATTCACTTATACCTGTCATCCATTTAACGTGAGGCATTGGTGAGCCGACCGCAACACACGAAAGATTTAAATTTGCACCTAGCATAACTTCGTACAAGGGCTCAGGTGGTCGCGAAAATGTCGGCGGTACACGTCTAACTTTTACATAGAGTGATGTTGCCTTCGAGTGTTCAGTTCCAATTGAATTTTCCGCTACACATTCATACTTTCCCTGATCAGCTTCGCTGCTATTCTCGATTTGAAGGCTCCCTGAAACAGTATAGAAAAAAAAGTGATGAATATAATGCACATAAATGTCAACAGTAAAAAAAAAAAAATATACACATTGAAATTTTCATTAAAAATTTATAGTCAAAAATGTGCAAATTATTTTATACTTTTCCATCAAATAACTTTTTAGATAATTTTGATGGTAAAAGCTTTCAGCGGCTAATACCAAAGCCTTTGATTAAATTAATTAAAGTCAATGTTTTGATACAATATTTATTTTGTATATGACTTGATGTAGGCTTTATAGCTACTGATTTTATGCTCTGAAATCAATTTTAATTAGATGCAGAGAAAAAAAAATAGTAAATCGAAATATTTTACAATAGAGAATCGAGAATACAACTAAATAATTAATTTCAATCACAAAAATAGTCAATTTAACCACAAAATAGTAAATTTTACTACCAAGTAGTTAAATTTATTATAAAAATAGTTGATTTTTGTGATTGCAATGAACTATTTTAGCCGTACTCCCGATCCCCCGTTATAAGAAAAATAGATTTCCTTTTTTTTCGTGTGTACTTTTCAGTCGATCTAAAAAATTTCTTTAGAAAATAAATTAATAAAAATTACAAAATTCGAAATTCTTTTTGCAATATCTTTAGTCGTTTTCGAAAAGCTCGAGAAATACAAAAATTAAATGAAAATTTTTAGACTTTATTTACACAGGCTAACAGCCTTATTCTAGCTACGGTCACTAGTCACAACTCGGTCACAAGAGCCTCAAATTCTATGGACTTGTGACTTGTGACTTAAGTATTACAACGCCAGAATACGGCTGTTAAGCTCGCAGATATTTGGCTCCCTGCGAGTCATTTTGCAAGTGAAAAAACTTAAAATTGGCCTCGCAGCATTTGTTTACAGGAAAAAAATTCCTATTCACGAATTTTGAACAAAAAAAAAATTACGAATTGTACAAAAGTTAAATATTTTATGAAATTTCTGTCTATGACAGTTTACATTTGACACTTTTCAAATTTTATTTTTAGGAAAAAATCTCATCTGGGAGTTTTTGGGGTCGCTGAATCTGATTCTGGAGTCAAAAAGTCCGTAAGGATATCGGAAGGTCCTGTAAGGATAACGTAATTATCATTTTCCTCTAATTTTCCAGAAAAAATCTCATCTAGGGGTTTTCGGGGGCGCTCGATCCATATTTCCATATTTTGATGTTATGAAGTCCCTAAAGACAGCGGAAGCTCCTGTTAGAATAATGTGATTATCCTTTTCATTTTAGATTTTAAATCATACTAATCAAATACGAAATTACTTAAAGGTTTGATTTGGATTAAAATATTAAAAAAGACATTATTTATAATTCGCTTTCGCATTCGCTTTCGCATTCGCATTCGCGTTCGCATTCGCTTTCGCTTTCGCATTCGTATTCGCTTTCGCATTCGCTTTCGCTTTCGCTTTCGCATTCGCTTTCGCTTTCGCTTTCGGTAAAAAATTTACGTTCGCTTTCGATATAAGTGCTTTTGTTACAACCGCAATTAGCGTGATGTCAACTAGACATTAGGTCTCCCATTGAAACATTTTATGACCCTTTTCGTCTGAAATTTGTGTCATGAACCTAAATTGACCACCACCAAAAACTTTTTTCTTCACGTTCTGTACTAGAAAAGCCAATTATCGAACTTCTTGACCGATTTCGCTGAAATTTTCGCTCATATCTCTTGACGGATATTTAAAAAATTCATCATAAATCATATGTTTTCCTTGTTAGGTTCGGGCGATGCTATCGTAATACTGTTCAATTTTCTAATATTGATATTAACCTAAAATTTAAAATGTGTTTTAAAAGTTCTCCGTATACGAGTATATAAAAAAAACTATTTCAATTTTGTTAATAGCTATAAACCCCTAAAATTTCCCAACTATACCTATAAGATTTTATTATAATATTATTGAAATCAGATTACAATAATAGAATTAGTCCTACAATTCATCTCATCATCAATAAGTTTTTTAATCTATTTGGTATACGTATTTTGGTATTTATCAATCTTTTTTTTTGAACGTTTTGAACCTTTGAATGAAATGTCTAAACCATTACGTAACCCCTTCGTGGCTTTTCATTCTTATGTAAAATGCCTTTCAATCACTAATCCAAATCATCATTTTAAAGCATCAAAAGTAAAAAGTAAGACGAGCTATAACCGACCCATTTTCCCTTGTGATTGAGGATCATACATCATAACATTTATAAAAAAAGGTACGTATCCCGAAAAAAAAAATCAAAATAAAATAAATAAAAAATATAGGGGGAAAAATGAGGGAAAAAAGTAAAAATCAAGAGCAGGATAACCTTTTAAAAAGAAAATTTCCATATTATTCTTGAGAAAAAATAGTCTACCCTGGCTGAACATTAAAGCTGAGGAAAACTTGTGGGATATCTTTTTGCCAGAATCTGACATATGAACGCTACAGTATTCGTCTGCATATATTAAGTTGTGTGGCCTAGTTGGTTAGAACAAAAATATAGAGATACATACGTAGCTATACTCCCCCCACCATAAGTACGAAAAATACTGAATGCGAGTGGAAAATATGTTATGTTGTGTTATGTTGCGATGGTTCCTAAAATGTTCATCTCATTTCAAAAAAATTTTTTTTTATCTCTACAATTTCAGCAAAGTTTTTGGAAGAAGAACCCTCTTCAAAACCTTTAGCTTCCGCATACTTAAATGTGTCAGTTTGCAACATTGATGTGCTATTTTTCTACGACAAATACAAATATATGTATAGCAAATATATATATGTGTACAAGAAAAAAAAAACTTTTTGGGATGATCCACTAAAAAATATGTTGTACAGTTTTTCTATTCTAGCCTATTTTCAACTATTTTGATGATCTTTGGCTTCACCTATTTGTTGAATTTTTTTTTGTCGTGTCCGTTGAATAGTTAGTTTTACTAATTTTACAAACCAAATAAAATTAATTTCCTTTGAATCACAAAAAAAAACAACAACAGCAAATAAATACAGTAAGAAAATTACCATATGGAATGGTGAAATTGAAAAGATAAAATGTTTATAATCTCCTCGCTATGAAATTAATAAATCCGCTTTTTGTTCGTTTCGATATTTTCTTTATACATATTGACTGCGCAAAAAAACACCTATTCTCTGTATATTGAAAACGCAATAAATAAATACAATCAATAAAAAAGGGGAAAAATGTTTTAAAAATGGTCTTTGTTGACAAATTTTATTAAAACTCGTAGAAGTGGATGGTCGGTCATCGATTTGATTACTCTCTTAAAAAGCTTTTGTTTCAATTTATAAAAATTTACTTTTTAAAATTGTTTTTTTTTTTTTGCAATCGTTTTTTTATTTGAATTAGAGCTATTGATTTCATTCTGGTACATATTTGGAGGTGAGATTTTTTTTGAAAAACAGAAACAGTTTTCTTTAGAAAATTGCAAAAAATCGTGAAAAATAATTTTGTATATCCCTTAGCGATATGTCCCACTGGCCATCAGCTGCTGCAGCTTACTGATCCCGATATCAGTTGCACATGTAATCCAATGGCGCATGGCACACTGCAAAAAATGTGCAGCTGCATGTCTGCGACACAAAGCTGAATTTTTTGAACTGACCTAAATGTAGCTGATATCAGGCACATGTCGGGTAGTTTCTAATGTCATTTTTGTTAGATTAAATAAAATAAAGGGACAATTTTCAATATATTTTTCATCTGGCGGTAATAATTGTCATCAGTGGCACAGTATATTAAGGTAGCATGGCCTCTATCTAGGTTTTAGGCTCTCTACTTCATGTAATGTTGACTTTAAAATAATTACTAGTTGGAAACATCATCAAATTTTGACAAGTCTGTTTAACTAATAAACTTTTGAACAAGGGAAAATAAATACGATGTCCATCGAAGAGGGGAAATTAAACACAGCAATCGTACAAGCTGTAGGAAAAGGTAGATGCTTGTACGATTGCACAGATTCAGTTTTTTATACCCGTATGGTGAAACCAAAGGGTATATTAACTTTGCTTTACCGTTTGTAACGCCAAGATCCCGTCATCGCACAAAAAAATAAATTACACCAGTGTGTTTAGAATGATAAAAATATTTAATTTTTGCATGTCCGTCCGTCTGTCTGTCTGTCTGTCTGTCCGTCTGTCTGTCTGTCTGTCTGTCTGTGGCGCGGATTGCGGGCGCACGGATTGAGCTAGAGACTTGAAATTTTGCGTGGATCCGTTTTTCGTAAAATGCGAGGCTAAGTTCGTTAATGGGCAAAAATGGACCATTAGGGGGGGTACCCCCCATACGAACGAAATCGTTTTTTGTGAATATCTCATAAACGGTGCATCTTATCAAAAAAGCGCAAGAACAAAAGTTATTTAGGATATGATTCTACATAAAACTCCCATACATCAAAATCCGATTGGAATAAATTTTAAAAAATCTTATTGGAAAGTTTGACTTCAAATTGGAATTTTGGTATAACTGTTCGAATTTTGATACGAATATCACCATACGGGTCTCCAATGATTGCCAGATTGGCAATTATAGCTTTTGTTATGTTTTAGCAGAGAAATAAGGAGAAGTTCTTCCTCCGAGTCCGACATTTTGACGTTTGAGGTCAGCTGATCCCAGTTCAGTGTGTCATGTCAACTGATCGAATCAGTTCATGCAGCTGCGCGACCTGATGTCGGGATCAGTCAGCTGCAGGAGCTGATGCGCCAGTGGGACATCTCCCTTAAAAAGGGAAGACGTAAAGTTAAGCTTGATTCAACTCAGTTTTCCAAACTAAAGTTTTAATTATCTAAACTTAGATAACTAAAGATAATAAACTACTTTTAAAATGTGTGGAAAATACTGTAGAGACACCAAGTTTCAGCGAAATTTATTTTTTGAAAAAAATCGCAAAAAACGATGGACTAACCCAGCGTTTCCCAACCTTTCAGTATTTGCGGCCCAATTTACAATCAAAATTGTCATCGCGCCTCCCCTGCATACAATAAAATGTATACAATAATAACGTAATTTGAGTGTTTTGGCGCTAAACCTACACTACTACCCTAATTTTAAACACAAATTACCAAGAAAACAGTAATTTATTGACATTTGGCAACACCGATCCTCAGCGTTGACAAAACTAAAATCCGGTGCCTTTTTATTGCTCTTGCGTCATTTTTGCGGTCTCGCGAGAAGTTGTTTTAACCCTGAAATCAAAATGAACGCGAAACTGGCGCAGAAACTGTCACTTAAAAGTTTGGTTGCCACAAATTGTTTGAAGTGAGCACAGTGAACGTATAGAACGCAGCTACAACGTAACCGCAACGCAAAAGTTTGCAAACTTCTAAGCAGAATTCTGCGTTGACAGTTCATAAAGTGAGGTTGGAAAAATGTCGTTCGAGGAAAAATTGATAGCCTTAGTGCAAATAACAAAGATAAAGACCAACAAAGCAAATTATCGCTTCAAAATTATCCATTTTTGTAATTTTTCCAAGTTTATACCACTTTATATTATGTCACTTGTACTACTTCACGAGCTGCCATTGTGCTCCGCCGCTAGAAATTTGCACTGCGTGACAGTTCAGAGCGTTGTAGTTGCGTTGGTTTCGCGCTGGTTTCGCGTTCATTGTGCTCCAAGCGTAAGTTAATAAGTTAATTATTAAATATTATGTCGAAATGTATTTTGTTTTGTATGTGGGTATGTACTTTCCTTTCAGTCAATTAATAAACTTTTTTAAATATTTTGTCTTGGATATGCTCGCGCCCCCCCCCCCCCCCCCCTTAAATGTACTCGCTGGACTAACCACTGCAATTTTTGGCGTTTTTTCAAAAAAAAAAATCTCTCTGATCGGGCTGAAACTTGGACTTTAGGGGTTTTGGGCGACGAGAAATCGAAATTTGTTGTCCATTTTAAGCTATCTCCATTTTTTGAGGCAACCCTAGGCGCCCTGGCCAAACCGTGAGAGCTATCGAAAAACGGACAACGAATTCGTGATCAGCGATCCCCCATTACCCTTTACACCAGTGGTTCTTAACCGGGGTTCGATCGAACCCCAGGGGTTCGGTGAGTCAGTCTCCGGGGCTGAACCCCGGAGATCAAAACACACACTTTTTGTTTTTATGTGAAAATCATGTTATTTGTTCTTTAATGGTTTTGTTCATTTTGTGCACTTTTGTATAAATATATACCTATGTTTTGAATTTGAAAAATTCATATTTTATTTTTCCAATAAAGAAGGGTTCGGTGAACGCGCATATGAAACTGGTGGGGGTCAGTACCTCCAACAAGGTTAAGAACCACTGCTATAGAGTTATTTATGAATATCAATCAAGTAACGCATGCAATTTAATTATTTTTATTGATTTTTTGACAGTTATGAGTCAAAATATAAAAGATTATAATCGTTTTGTTTGGGGCTGTCCATAAACTGAGTCACACTAATTTTCCTCCGTTCGAACCCTCACACCCTTCCGCCTTTGTCACATTTTTTCGCGATTTTTTGTATGGAGTTTACTACTGCCATCACACTACGGGATTTATATGAGAAATTTTCAGTTTCGGTGTCTTTTTGAAAGAAATTTTCAGGAATAAATTTCAAAATTTTGTGTCTATATGTAAACGGTTATGCAACTTGAATTTAGTGTCACAGAATAAAATTCGCGAAATATAGTGTAATTGCAATTGTTTCTGACTTAATTTTAATTCCACAATGGAGACAATTTCTTAAATCTTCTGTTGCAGACAATTTCGAAACCGATCTCCTAATCTGTCACTATCGACTTATGTTTGTCCACTTCGTTTCCTGTAGTCGCCTAGATTTTCAATATGCTAAAAATCCTCGGTAATGACGGATAAACTTATTCATGTTACCATTTCTACTAAATTTGAATAAATTCAAACTATTTTTTAAGCATTCGTGTCTCAAATGTGCCTGTGCTTCTTACAGCCTTAAACAATTCCTGGTAGTATTTCGAGATTTCCTTTTCAACAAAGTGATAGATATGTGTGATAGTATCCCATTTACCCCTTTCCAGACGAGAGAACCAAACTTTACTTGAACATATTTCCTAAGAGCAAAAGCAAGTACAGTATACGGAGGTGTGCGGTGGTGCACCTTCTTCGGATAACATACGACGGCACTGCTATTGGCGATAGTTGCCATTTTTATTGGGAATAGTATGCCACCATGACTGTAGAAGCCACTATGGGAGTCTTTTAGTATTCCACTGGAGTAAACAAAGATACTGTGGCTTTACATGCATCTGTCTACAATAAATTTATGTTGGTATCTGTCGTAAGGATTTACGTTTGTTTAGGATATGTACTGGAAAATCAACTGCCAACGAAATCCAAAAGAATAAATCTAAATTCACACCATAGTTAAAGACTCAGACTTTATTCTGTTGGTTGGGGTCGGTTAAATGAAATTGAGTGGCTGGATAATGGTGGTATATGGCCAGGGCACCAGGGGATAACTAATGCTCACGTATCCTCCTGGTTGTTTCTCATAATGTGGTTGTTATACAGTGCACGGACGCCACCGTCGACCAGTTGAATTTCCTTAAGGATTAATAGTTCTAGTGTGGCGTTATGCAATCAAAGATGGATGTTCAAAGTTTATTTTATTCTCTATTGGGAAATAAAATTTTCGATAGGTATGTATTCCGTAAAAGTGGAACATTTTCTAGACTTTTTTCGATGTTAAATTTTTTTTTTTAGAGAATTCCACCACATAAACTTAATAATTAATTGATACCAAGTAATAATTTCCAACTCGAAAAATTTATACTTGCGAGTTATTACAAAATTGCGAACAAGAAATATTGAAATATTGAATTCTTTTCCAATTTTATGAGTTTTTAGAATAAGTTTATGGGTATATTGTTATAGAACGAAGATGTTGCCAATGATAATGTAAAGCTATGGTGGCGCTAAAGTCAAGTAAGAAGAATATTTCACTTTATAGCCGAAAGAGTTGTAAGAGAAGAATATAGAGATGCGTTTCTTTTTGTAATTTTCCGCCATTGGTGTTTTAATTTGTTCAGTTTCAAATAACTCCATGATAATATCAAGAATTTTCAGTTTCAAATAACTCCATGATAATATCAAGAATTTTCACATGTACCTAAAAACATAATGAAAACTGCTATTGCCAGGCAAACATGAAACACCCCTTTATAAGGCGTGAACTAAACATTCAAATAGATTCAATGTCATTTTAACATTCCGATTTAAATTTTTATGTATTAAGGACTTATGTTTAATGCCATCATGAACGATGTTGTCTTTATAACTAAAATCGCAAAAAACATTCCGCTTGTATGGGGAAGGGGGGAAGAAGTGATCCGATTTTGTGCGTTAACGAACTAGAGACCCCTCATTTTACGAAAAAAATGGCTGCGCCGAATTTCAAGTCGCTAGCTTAATTCGTTCTCAAGTTATCGTCATCACGGACAGACAGACAGACAGACAGACAGACAGACAGACAGACAGACAGAACACACTGGTGTAATTCATTAATTTTGTTTGACAAATATTAGAGCAAGCCTATTGTACCATTTTATGGTTTCACCATATAGGGTATAAGAAGCGCGAATAGTTTAAAAACGATGAAACTTATTATTGAACTAGCTTGAACGGGGGTCAGGAGTCAGTTCTAAGACTATTGCGAATATCAATTGGAATTGCATTGTGAAACGAGAATGCATCTATGTTGGCTGTTCAGTTTCTTTTCCTTGTACATTCTATCCTACCCCTCTAAATCGTTACATTTTATACCCGTATGGTGAAACCAAAGGGTATATTAACTTTGCCTTACCGTTTGTAACGCCAAGATCCCGTCATCACACACAAAAATGAATTACACTAGTGTAATAAAAATAATTAATTTTTGCATGTCCGTTCGTTCGTCTGTCCGTCCGTCCGTCTGTCCGTCTGTCTGTCCGTCTGTCCGTCCGTCCGTCCGTCTGTCCGTCCGTCTGTCCGTCCGTCCGTCTGTGGCAATTATAACTTTTGTTATGTTTTTTGTTAAACTTTAACTGTTGTTAAACTTTCATTCGACCATTGAAAAATGACATTTTTTAAAAGATTTAAAATAGGTGTTTTTATAACATGATATGAGTTGAAAAAAATATTTTCGGTTTTTCTTTTGGTTTGTTACCGAAAAGATTCAACTAAATTACTAACGAACGTAGAAAGCACAAATGAGGTTTAACATTCGAATCGTGCTGAAATATAAAAATATTTTATACTGAAAATGTGACTTTTTTTTGATACCCACAATAGTTATATTTATAAAGAAATAAAAGAAAATACTTTAGTTGCATTCCGACCTCGTTATAGCAAGTTGCATCAATGAACTTTATTCTAAAATAAGTTCTTTTTTCGTCTACATTGCCCTTATATAAAAGGGTATATACTCGTATAAAGGTCATATGATTATTTTTTTTTGCTTTTGAAGATATAAATAATTGAAAGGACGTCGAAAGAAGAGGAAAATTTCTTCGGGTTGAGTTCATAATGCCCACTTTTTATGTAGGTAAGTTGGCACAAAATCTATGGGGATGATATAAAAGTCACGTTCGCCGTGCACAGATTGCGTTGAAAGCGAAAAATTCGTAAAGCAATTTATCTATTCACAGAATTTTTTTCTCTTCAAAGAAACCTAAAATTTCTTAAGGAAACTATCTCCACCTTTTCTTCTATACATTTATAGCCGCTTCACTCCTTCGGTTGAGTTTGGATACTCCACTTTGACTCACAAACACACATTTTTATTGCAATGTGTACCACAATCGTAGATAATATATGAATATATTACCCATTATTATTTCAAAGATATCAACATAAACAGTGTTTTATTTTTAAAATATCGAAATTTTTAAAAAAATATCTTCTGTTTCACACATTTTCATGATTTCTTAAATCACGATTTCGTTGTTTTCATTGAAAAATTTATGGTTAAGTAACACAAGTGAGTTTCTTGGATTAGTGAAATAGAGAACAGAAACGAATATTTATTAAATAATAAAATTAGTGATGAAATAAGTTTTCATTCCAACGCATGCATGTATTGTACATCTTTTAAAGCCCATTATTCTAACACAGATGATTTTTGTCTATGTAATTTGCGTAACAAATAAGAATATTTTTATGTAAGTACAACATCTGGGTATAGTTATAGAAAGGAGAATTTACTACAACCAGTACTATTAGAAATTGCGACTACGTGAGAATGTTGCTGGATTTCAATGGAAAAAAATCTCTGTTCATGGGTATCGTAAAAGCTTCGAAAAGAATCGTTGCCGGTTTATTGTATTCAGAAGACGTGGAGGAAAATTTTGATTGCCGGATTACGGAAGTGATGCTTTTCTTCAAACATTTCCCCTGTAATCAAACCCGTCAAGTTTAGCTGTGGCATTTCAAGTATCGTATTCATAGTATATCAACTAAATCCTACCCCCGCCCCCTCCATTCCTCAACACATTTCTCACAGTTTGACGTTTTCAACAAGATATCAAAAGCACAAGTGGTAACATTATTGATTCGGGCATTGACAACTATTTTTACAACATTGCTTTGTTATCATAACATTTTTATTAGGCAAATGTGGCTGGATGTTTGTTACATACATATGCCACCATTTTTAACATATTTATAGTTACATTTGTAATTTGAAATTGGAAAACAATTTGGCATATTTTTAAATAAAAATATGATTGCAGAAGCACTTCTGCAGAACTTAGGCACAAACGCCATTATATTAACCGTGACGTTAGCGGTTGACATAAATGCTGTTTGGGTATATTTTGCGTTTTTTATTGTTTAAAAGACTTTACTTGCCAGTTGCTAAAATTTTTTTTAAAAAACTAGGATTCCTGAATGAAAAACTCCGGACATAGCAATTAAAACCCCGGACACGCTTCGATAGTGGTAAGCCTCGAAAATAGGCAGGGTGTGGAAATATGACTCGAAGAATCGCCAATAGCATTTCTTTTATGGGTCTTATATTTACATATGTTCGATCAATTGCTACTAGAACTGAAATTACAGTGAGAGCGTCATACTTTGCGTTCCGTGACGTCGAAAGTTGAGTTAGATTGTCAAATCGAACTGTTATTTCAGTTTTGTAGATTTTGGAACATAAGAAAGTTAATACACCCATTTTAATAGCTAAACTAGTGGAGACTACTACGCTATTACTAGGCCGTTTTGTCATTCAATATTTCATTCATTTACATTTGCCTCATGAAAAGTATAAAATATTTATTAAATTACACAAATTCACAAAAAAATGTCGCAACTTTATAAAAAAAATCAACAGAAAAAAATTTCGTTTATGATATATTACTAATGATATTCAAAATAACAAAAGACCAGTTATTTATTTGATCCAGTTTTGATTATCCCTAAGGACGTAGATGTATTAAATAAAATAAATGTAGTGTATATTTTGCCAATTTTCCACATTATTGTAAAACATACAAACTCAATTTCGTGTAGATTGCATAATAGTGAGGAGACTACATTTATTGTCATAAATGCTTTAAATTTATATAAACATGTCTATAGATGAGTAATATAAAGCAAAACCTGTATAAGCCGGACTGGCACGGGACCAGGACATTTGCCCGGCTTAGACCGGTTAAACTATAAAACACTTACGAGTATATTTTACTTCGTTTTTTTAACACAAAGTGTTTTCAAAAAATTCCAAAAACCATTTTTTTAATGTATGGGGGAGGGGAGAAAAAGAAGTCTGATTTTACCCATTT
Organism: Chrysopilus asiliformis; assembly: GCA_964034945.1. Lineage (NCBI taxonomy): Eukaryota > Metazoa > Arthropoda > Insecta > Diptera > Rhagionidae > Chrysopilus > Chrysopilus asiliformis. The sequence continues at coordinate 3,959,485 of OZ035960.1, forward strand.
AAGAACTTAGCCAACAACCAAAATTTTTTTTATCTAAATTATAATGATTGATACTTAATAAAAAACATAACAAAAGCTATAATTGCCAATCTGGCAATTATTGAAAACCCGTATGGTGATATTCGTATCAAAATTCAAACAGTTGTATCAAAATTCCACTTTGAATTCACCTTTCCAATAAGATTTTTTAAAAACTTGTTCCAATCGAATTTTGATGTATGGCAGTTTTATGTAAAATCGTATCCTAAACAACTTTTGTTCTTGCACTTTTTTGATAAGATGCATCGTTTTTGAGATATTCACAAAAAACGTTTTCGTTCGTATGGGGGGTACCCCCCTTAATGGTACATTTTTGCCCATGAACGAACTTAACCTCGCATTTTAATAAAAACTGATCTGCGCAGAATTTCAAGTCTCTAGCTCAATCCGTGCGCCCGCAATCCGCGCCACAGACAAACAGACGGACGGGCGGACGGACAGACGGACAGATGGACATGCAAAAATTAATTATGGGAAATATATATGATTATATTTAATGAATTATCATCCCATATATATAATATTAAAAATCAACTTTAATAAAATATTATTTAATTAGAATTTTAATTTTTAATTGAGACTACAAATATTTTAAAGTTACAATAAAAGTAGTTGACAAAAGAATGAATCATTTTAATCTAATTTTGATCAAAGACAAAACGATTTTAATTTTATTTTTTATTTCAAAGTGATTTTTAAAAAAATTAAATCATTAAATAACGAACTGCCACAGTACTCTTTTATCATTCTAAATACACTGGTGTAATTCATTTTTGTGTGTGATGACGGGATCTTGGCGTTACAAACGGTAAGGCAATGTTAGTATACCCTTTGGTATCACCATACGGGTATAAATATCTTAGTCTTGCTGTTTACGAGAAGTATCTATGTAGATGTATGCAAAATTTCAGGTCTGTAGTTCAATCCATTCGAAAGTTTTCGTGTTCTCAGCTGTAATTAATTACAGATTGGTAGATTGGTTCGGGGGATTAGAAACGGTATACTAAGTCGAATATGATTCTATTTAATATAGGCTATAAAAAATTTTATGGAGAAAAGTCCAGCTTATGCAGAAAAAATGATGTCCAGATTCGCGTTAAGAAGATTTCGACTTATCCAGATTCATTTTGTATGAAAAACATCTTCAAAATCACGGGACTTTTACTGGGGGTTAAAATCACGGGTGAGTCCGGCTTATATAAGTTTTACTGTACATATATGTCAATTGGTTTCCTCAATACAAGGAAATATTTTCATATACATTTCATATATTTATAAATAATAGCTATTATAAACATACGTTTCACGTTTGTGTCCTTTTAGGCAGATGATATATTCCCATATTTGACATAAAAGTGATATCAATTTTACTGTAGATAAATAGGCTGATAAATAGATACGTTGGCTTTGGTAATCTGAAAACGGTATATCCAGTCGGTTTTGCAACCTTCATCATCTCCACTCTTTTCATAAAATCATATATAGAGATCAGTTCGTGGGACTGCTAACATATATTCCGCGGATCGTTGGGTTTTTTGTACATTTTCTCTATTTTATAGTAATACTGCAATCCTAAAAATGGGCCAGCCTATATCTTTATCCATACATATTTAGATTTAAGACCTTCGCGATTCCCCATTGCATCGGCTCAACGGCTACCATAAACAGAAATATATGTAGCAGACCGGAACCTCTATACATATATAGAAAATGAAAACGTTTTGCGAGTAAATTGTAAAAATCTTCCGTTTCTGGCCTAGCAACGGGATAGAGTTATATAGAGTGGCATGAAAAAATAGCCCATAAAAAATTAATAGTCTATTGACAGTACTAAATCATTTTAATGGCAAATTCTGGTATCCGTTTCGAAAGCGAAGCAAAAGTGTATATGAACGGCCCGGACACCAGATTTCTACATATCCGTCCGTATCTTTGCTGGACATATGGAGGGCTCCTTTATTTCTGCTTTTGTATTGATTGGAAATGCGATGAGGATTGGGCCGGCCACATTAATGGCCAAGGTGTCACATTTACGTTTTTCAAACGTGTTATAGTTTTAACCTAATATTAGAAGGTTGTGCTCTTTGGTTGGTGAATTTAAATATTTCTATGATTTACATGATTGCGAAAATTGAGACGATTTAATGATTTCGTTGTGGAATTTATTAATTAAAGATTCGATTTTCATTCGATCAAAGGAAATTCTGATTAGTGAATTCGCTGCGTTTCGGCGAATTGTTACTTGTGTATACAATACAGCGCATGGCAAGGGGTTAGATTTATTCGATTTTTGTGATTCTGTAATTCGATTGAGAGACGTTTTTTAAAAACTGCTTACGATTATTTATATGAAATCTAGTACCTCGTATCCTCCCTTTTAATGTATTACGTGTTTTATAAACATCGACAAAGAAATCTTCACCCATTCGGTATTTTGATGCCATATGGCAACGCAGTTAAAAGTTGCTAAAAAATTTGAATTGACATATACTTATTTATTTTCAAACACTCTATTCTCATTCAGTGCACCTTTACGTGCATTTGTGACCCAATTTTGATTTTTTGAGCAAAAATCTGGACTACAGTGAAAGTATTTGTAAAAAATCAAAAATTTTTAATTTTTTTAAATGAATACTCATAGCTTAAACATCATTAATTTGTATAGAGAGTATTTTTAACCCCCATAGAAAAAAACATGTACCGAACGGGTTAAAGGGCCAATCAAAAACTAGAAAAAATGGTCCCCAAAAATGAAAAACACAAACTACTTCGACTGATAGATGCTATAAATGATTTTTTTTCGCCTGCGGCGCATTTCCACATGTATCCCGAAAGATTTACCCTGGGGCGCATTTTTCTTTCTTCGTATATTTGCAAGTTCCACTGCAATTATTTATGGAAGTAAAGAGCGGGAAAAGTTATGTTAGTTTTTACTTCGAACTGTATAAATCAGTTATCAGTATTCTTTTTAAAAAAAATCACCTATTTGGGACATTTTTTAACCGTTTTTCTTTGTTTTGTATCATTAGTGTTTCGTTTCAGTCACATTCGGAAGATTCCTAATTCTAATTTGTAGGAAGGTTAGGTTGGAGTGGATGCCAAAAGGCCCACTTAGGCCAGAAATGACCCATTGTGTTACCACACGAATCGTAACGATCCATTTCCCTATATCTCGAATCATTTTGGAGCTTCCGATGAAGCGGAGTAGATCTGCGCCGTTTGTGGCGCTTAAAGGCCACCCTCCATTACCATGACTTCGGCAACTGCAAAAAAATAGAGACACATTTATGTGAAGATATGTTGACGAGAAAGGGAGATAAGAATCAACTGCAAAAATTTGTAGGCAACTGCAAGAATAATTTCCCCTGTTTTTTTATGGCGATTTTATGGCGATTTCTACTACAATCACACATTGTCCCTGTAAGTGAATAGTAAGCACGGACACATTCAAACTGTTATTATAGCGTGATGTCATTTTTCTCCTTCGCATGCATAGTCAAAAGCTTTGTTACCATGCCAATTTGAACATTATATTGATAGCATAAGGTTTGATATGATTGCTATAAAATTGTAAAACTGGAAGGGATAGCGTTTAACTTGTATTCAGTCATTCCTTTTTAGATCTACAAAAGTCTATCTTGCTCTAGTTTTCTGCATTTTTTTGCAGTTACAGAAGTCATGGTAATGGAGGAAAGCCTTAAGGCCTCTAGATCGTTTAGGAAGAGACTCACCAGATGAGCTCTTCTGCGTTGAGCTAGAGCTGGGCAGTGACAGAGAAGATGATTTGTGGGAAGCTTCTTATAAATTTTAGTCGCACCGCGGTACGTTTTGTGTTTTTTAAGGGTGCCATGATTCGCAAAAAGGTTGAGAACCACTGCACTAGATGTTGCACTACTAGATACTACCGCACAACCCAAAGTGGTTCCAGTTTGACATTGACATTGGACACTTTAAAAAATTTTGCAATTCCACTTGATTTTACCCCCTACGAGTAATGAAACGAAATCCTCGCATTGGCATATTTTTTAAAAACAGAAAAAAAAAGAATTTATGGGATAAGAAAGATTTTTTTTTGATGACACATTTTACATTGTGAAATGATAAAGTGACCTATCATATCGGATTTCTCTAGTAAATATCAATTTATAATGATGAATGTTGTGCATATGGTGTACCTACGCGTACTTCGTGGAAAAATGAAGAAAGTTTTTAGCTTTTGCTCACGTTTAAAGATTATGGATAAAGCTCAGTACGCAAACGATATCAAAATTTATTAGATCCATAAAACGTATTTTACTTAAATCTAGAGTAATGCAAATAAACATAAAGAAGCTACAATATTCAAAGGTTGACGAAAGATTGAGCCGACGAATACAAAACTTTTTAAAGGAAATAAGAGCATATTCCTATATACGATTACGTTCCGATACCAACGTTAACTTCACCCATCATTCAACACATCGCATAATAATATATTTCCCGTATTATATCGCACGCGTTATATTGCTGAAATACATTCAGAAGATGTTATTCTAGAAATTCAGTTGAATATATGTGAAACAATAAATTCTGAAACGAGAAAATATTTTTGGCAATGGATGGTCTAGGATCTCATCGAATGGATGCTTTTCTTTCATCTCCTACCGCCTTTAACGACAAGCCAAGAATGAAAACCCCTTTTCGAAAATATTTAACAACATTCAGTTGAGTTAAAACGGTTCGTTTAACTTCAGGCCAACTCGAAAAGTTGCTCGTTTAGCGGCCCAAAAGCCTTCCATTATGGAACGTGCAATATAATATATAATCCATCAGATGGGAGGGTGGTGGGGGACGTTCTAGCCAAAAAGTATTATATGGCAGTTGCAGATGGGTTAATGGTGGACAGTTGTATAGTGTGAGTGGGAAAAAGGAATATCTAAGAAAATCCTAAGATTACCACTTCATATTTTTTTTTAAACGAGACATCAAGGAGGTTAGGACCTAATATAAATTCGGCTCATGATCCTATTTAATTAGTTCGTATCCTAATCAACCGGGCATCCATCATCGAAAGGGGACACAGAAAGGTTTCTAATTCGATTAGCAAAATTCTAAGCACAGCCTTTTAGCAATTTTTCATAGAGTGCGGGATAGTAGGTTTCGCTTTAACCGGATTTCGAAGCATATATAAAATACGCAAGTAATGTACATTGGCACTGTATCTATCATACAGTGATACAAATACCAGCCGGATGAAGTGGATTAGAACTTGAAATGTGTTTGTTATAAATGTGCGTGAGGTAAATCAATCATAACAAAATTCTCTACGTGCATAATATCGGATGTTGTACGTAAGGAGTACCTACTCGTTTCTTAAAATATACTTTTATAAACCTAAGAACATTGAATATCTTGTCGTTGCCTCGAAATCCGTATATATGTATCATGGTTTTGGGGAGGGGGATACGGAAATTGTCTTATCTGGTGGACTATTGAAGATTCTTATTTGAAATGCTGTTGTTGGGGGGTGGTGGTGTTGTACCACTCACTATATATCGAGTCGGTTGCCTGCTGTTGGCCTAAAGTCAGGCAGAATTTACCGAATAGCTGGGAAACTGTACCAGATGTGATAAGTTACAGCCCATGCATAATTAGTAAGCGAGTTAAAGATAGACAGCATAAGATGAAGACAATGGTCCAAAGACAACAGCTGTGGGAATGAAAGTGGTTGGTGTTGCGATCTAAGTCTGAACTCGTCGTTTATCCGATCCGTACAGTTACATATCTAGCCTTAAATTTCGTATATAAATATTACTAGTAACCCCTTGCGGAAGCCGAATATGGCCACAGATTCAACTATGAGATGATACTGAATATATGTATATGTACGTTCACATAAAATGGATAGAAGCCGGTTGACCATTTCCTTTTTTCGGTCCTTTCGGCTCAATACCTCTCGCAGATACCAACATTTCGTTGCGGACCAGAAGAAGAGTCGAATTGAGCCAGAAAAAAGAAATGTCTTTAAGTGCTTTTTGCATTGTAAATTTTAGATTTTAAGACAGTTTTGCTGGGTGAATGTGAAATTTTTGAAGTCTATATAGTAAAAACGCCTTGCAAGAACGATGGCCGACGAAAGAATGGCAAACGAAATAAAATGAAGGGAAGAATATGAGAAAGTATTTCATACTAAATTTAATATTTTTGCATAGTTTGAAATTTTAAACGGATACTTGTCTATAATTTTTGTATACCATAAGACATAAAACGACCCCACAGGTTCAATCGAAACTGGGCGCCAAAGGTCGAAAGTTGGAAACTAAGGAAAAAATATGTATACATTCGGCTGGAACTTTTCACACAGAAAGCTTAATGATCTAAGTGCATTTTGAATAATTAATGTTTCAAGGGCTTTTTGTTTCATAGAGTTTTAGAGTTGTTAAAAGTTGCTATGAATGAAATTTTAATTTTAATTTTTCTCTCTTTTATGTATTTTAATAAAGATATTTTTCATAACGTAATTTATTATAGAATGTATACAATTATAATATATTTTTATCACCGCAAAAAGTCACGTTAAAGTTCAACGGCATTTTAATTACAATAAAATTTTATAAAAATGCAAATTGAGTATAAAACTTATATTGGACTTATTTTTAAGCGATGTACACTTCTAAATTTATTTTCTTATTTGTTAAATTAACCAGAAAATCTAGTTAAATTGCCTAGAAAATCTAGTGAAATTAACTAGAGAATCTTGTTAAATCAACTAGAAGTGGAATCTAGTATTTGACAAATTCTGAATACTTTAAATTACCTAAAAATATTTAGAAACTTCTAAGCATATTAAAATAAAAGGCTTCTGTATTTGTCTGCGTGTATGTTTGCCTCTAACTCGAGAACCACTGCACCGATTTGAACGAAACTTTCTGGAGAGCTTATTAGGATTAAGGAATGGGTTATAAACAATCCGATCTATCATTCGGTTTTACTGCCTTCACTATTAATACAGATTTAATACCACCTTAAGAAAGGTCTAAAATTAGGGTGACGTAATTTATGAACAGCACTTAAAGGTGTTTTGCAGATATCGAACCAATAGAAAATGTCACATTATATTTATGTACGAGGTACAATTATAAAATTTTATCCATAGATATTTTTCACTCGTATTTCATTACCGAACATAACAAGTAATACAGCAAAGTTTTTTAATTGAAAGAATTTTGCAGATAAATTTCAATTTCTTGTAAAGTTTGAAAATGTATTGTTTGGTGCTTCTAGAAAACATTTAATCATTGACATAAAATTGATACTGCTTTAAGCGTATTTTATTAATTTTTTTGTAGTTAGTACCTACTACATAAATGAATTGTTTTTGTAAAAAAATATACTCTTGCAAGCGAAGGGCAGATTTCAGTTAATTTTTTTTTTATTATTTTTTTGAAACTATCCCAATCAGTGTTGTGCCGCGTAGTCTACGTGATGTAGACTACACCATTGTCTACGCGTAGACTATTACTGTAGACAATGGTCTATTCTCTACGCGTAGACAATGTAGACAATCAATAAAATAAAGGATAGCTGATTTTCTTCAATTATTTTAACATAATAAAGCACAATTTCCAGGAAGCAATCGCCAAATGCCGTCTTAGTCGGCTTTCGGCAGTATTTTGCAAAAAATGTTTGCACTGCAGGCAAAAAGCGGAGTATTTGTTGTTGGCCTCAAAGCCCAGCTCTTTAAATGCTTTGTTTTTAAGCCTTCCTGCCATATTTCACTGTGGGCACGTACGATAGGAAATGAAGTTAGATTCCCATACAAGCGAAAAATACAATAAAGGCACGGCGCTGGTGTCGCTGAGGAGCCCAGTTAGCGAATTTTCATATAATTTGAACTGTTTAGGGACAGCAGCTCCTCGCCATTTCTTGTAATTGGCCATTTCCTATATAGTATAGGATTAGATATATGACTCACTGATGACTTATATGAGAAAGTCTACATTGTCTACGCAAAGTCGACATTGTCTACATTGTCTACCCCAAATCTATTGTCTACGCTATTGTCTACACTGAAGTGTAGACAATCAAAGTCTACGCGTGGAGGAACAACACTGTCCCAAATATTAAAGAGTTAATAGTGAAATATGAGTTTATTTTTTAGCCAACATGTTTTTTTTCGTTATTTTGAAATCAAATATTGTAGATTTGACATGAATTTGTGCTAAACTTACAAGAAAAATATTTCCCACGAACATTCAAAAATATCAATTCGATATCGTCTGTAACACTTGCCTTTAATACCTTCAATCATACTAATATATAAAAATGAGTTGGTGTCTGTCTGTCTGTCTGTCTGTTCCTCTTTCACCCAAAAACGGCTGAACCGATTGACTTGAAATTTGGCATGAGTGTCTGTGGTAGTTCTGGTTCCAGCATAGGCATACGAAAAAGTAGCGCGAGGTGTGGGGGCAGTAAGGGGAGGGGGTAAAGTGATTTCGAAACTTAGTTTTTGCGCTATGTTACTCTTTCGCGGGGAAACTACTGAACCGATTGGCCTGGAATTTGGCATAGATGGTCGTCGGGGGTCCAGCCCCAACATAGACCCATTAAGAAGTAACCCGAGAGGTGGGGGGTAAGGGGAGGGGCTAAAGTGATCTCGAAACTTAGCTCTTCCTCTATGTTACCCTTTCACTAGGAAACTATCGAGCCGATTGGCCTAAAGTTTAGCTCCAACATAGACCATCAAAAAAAAATAAAAAAATAAAAAATAAAAATTTGAAAAAACTTAATCCGGCAACGACGGGTATGCAAGCTAGTATTTTTATATTGAAGCAAATCAAGCGATTGAAGGCTTTTCAATAGACTGAAGCAAAAATATTTACCGTGTAAGGTAGGTCTAAAACAATCAAAAAGAACCGACATTTAAAACAATAAAAATACCAGCTGACTTATCAGCTGTAAATTACTTGCAAAAAACAATATTTCACTTTCCTTTCGGTGTTGTTAAAATTTAAAGTTGAAATCTCATTTTTTTTTAAATATTTCATATTATTTTTTGGATTATTTTGGTTATTTATAAACGTGTACCGGGATTTCTGTCTAAAAACTTGATCTATCGAAAACAATATGAGCATAATGTCCAAAATGCCTAACGTATCACTGTCTTAAGTAACTTTTTGTTGTATCTAATAAATACAATTTCGCTTTCTAATATGCTTTTCAAAAAAAATCTATTTTACCTTCACAATGTATCTGGCGTGTAATGAAAGTTGAAGTTTTTTATGTATAAGAAAGTCATATGATAACAAAAATAGAATTTTTCTTCATTTTCATTGGATTCGTTGGAAAATTGTCCAAATAGCGACGGACCCAGTAAGCAACAGAACTTTCTTAGATTTGTAACAAGAATCAAATAGAAAGAGAAAAGTTTTTCGTTTTTAGCACCATCTACAGAAATTTATGTGTAGGAGTGTGTGTGTGTGTGTGCGGTTGGAAAAAACAGACGGCAGTGAATTACATTGCAAAACAGATAAGAATAGAAAAGTTTTTCTCCTTCTTTTTTTTGTTTTAAAAATTATTATTGAAAATTACTTTTGAAAAACAGAGAAAAAAAATGTATGATTGGGCCTGTGCTTCGGGATCATTGAGGGAAAGATTAGCTTTTAAGAGATGATTAATAATTCATGAGGAATGATAATTGAATTGTATGTTTAGAAACTTTTTCTATATCTTTTTCTTCTAAAAGATTTTTTTTCGCCTCGGGCTTCCATGGAAGTAAATCTCCTAAAAATGATAAAGTTGAGAAAATCGTGTCCTATTAGGAAACAAAAGCAAAAAAAAAAAAATTTTGTGACTCGAAAAGAGTGAAGTGATTGCTAATAAATATGTAAGATAAAGATTTACATATTATGCTTTATAAATGGAAAATTTTTACTAAATTAACTTGCCAAAAAAAAATAAAATCACTGACTTGTTTTGCTATTTAGTCAGAAAATTTGTATCGATTTTTCTCAATAAAGCATTTACAGTGCGATTCGAATTATGGTAATTTATTTCGTCAAATCATTATTAAATCGATCATCCAGTTATAATTACAATAAATCGAATACTAATAAATTGGGTTAAAAATTTATGTTAAAATTTGATTTTTTCATTTTTTTCGAAAATATTGCTAGATTAACAGTAGTGGAGTCAATGAAAATTTACAGAAATTTCGCGAAAAGCTTTTAATTTAAAAGATTTTATTGTATTAGTTTAAAAAAAACCGGGAATAAAATAAACCAAACTAATACAATTAATATTCTGCGGTCCATCATATCATATCATATCATACTAATATATAAAATAAAAATGAGTTGGTGTCTGTCTGTCTGCCTGTCTGTCTGTCTGTCTGTTCCTCTTTCACGCAAAAACGGCTGAACCGATTGACTTGAAATTTGGCATGAGTATCTGTGGTAGTTCTGGTTCCAATATAGGCATACGGAAAAATAGCTCGAGGGGTGGGGGGAGTATAGGGAAGGGGTAAAGTGATTTGGAAACTTAGTTTTTGCGCTATGTTACTCTTTCGCGGGGAAACTACTGAACCGATTGGCCTGAAATTTGGCATAGATGGTCGTCGGGGGTCCAGCCCCAACATAGACCCATTAAAAAGTAGCCCGAGAGGTGGGGCAGTAAAGGGAGGGGGTAAAGTGATTTCGAAACTTAGCTCTTCCTCTATGTTACCCTTTCGCGGGGAAACTACCGAGCCGATTGGCCTGAAGTTTAGCTCCAACATAGACCATTAAAAAAAATAAAAAATAAATTTGAAAAAACTTAATCCGGCAACGACGGGTATGCAAGCTAGTATATTATAAAAAAATGAATACATTTTATTAACTTACCATCAATAAGAGAATATCTTGGGTTATTCATGTCGACTTTTGTGAAATTTTTAATCCAATAGATTACAGGAGTAGGTGTGCCTGATGCTTTGCACTGCATCACCGCTGTATGGCCAACTTCAATTACGCGAGTATTTGGACTCTGGGTTATTATTGGAAATCCTGGTGGGGTCTTCTCTCCTGAAAAGATAAAACAATAGAATTTATTTAAAGAAGTTAAATTTTCAACATATTATGTATTGTACGAAGTATAATAAAGTATTGTATTCATGAAAAATTTCAACCTCTTAATTTTGCATAAAACACAATTCCGACTGAAGCATTATTACAAAAATGTAAAGGATCTTTCAATAAGGACATAACAATTTTGTATTTCAATAAAAACGCACCCTAAAACTTTTTTTATGATCTGGCAATGCTAAAACGTCAGTCAAAGTTTACATTTTTATCATGGTGAAGTTCACGAACGAGCAATGCCACACAGCTGGTCAAACAATTGATCTATTGAAGGAGAAGTTCGGTAATCGTGTAATCTCGAGAAATGGTCCGGTCGAATGGCCACCTCGCTCATGCGATTTAACGCCGTTGGATTTCTTTTTATGGGGTTATGTTAAGTCGTTGGTTTATGCCAACAAGCCAACAACGTTAGAGGAGCTCAGGAACAATATCGAACGCGGAATTGCCAACGTTCCGGCCGATATGTGTGGAAGAGTGGTGGAAAATTGGCTCCAAAGAATCAATCTGCAAACGTGCTCGCGGTAGCCATATGAACGACATCGAATTTCATACTTAAATGTAACATGTCCACTACACCTGGAATAAATTTCAGCCCGATATCTCAATTATTCTGTGTTTTATTTAAATACAAAATTGTTATGTCCTTATTGAAAGACCCGATATTTCTGCCTGTTAGTCTTTCAGGCTGTCAGTCTGTGTATAAGATTTCTCAAAAACTGCCAAAACTAGAGCCATGAAATTTTACAGTCGGGTTTGGTCCTGCAATGGAAATCTGTTTACCGGAATTAAACAAAATTGCGGCTTTTTAAAAATCATGATTTCGTTTTTCTCGATTTACACCGAAACTAAGCGTTCTTAAGTAGTTTTGTATATCACAAAAGTTGAAGGCAGTAAATTTTCCTACTTTTTTTGTCTTTTCTAGAACTTGATATCGAGATTTACCGTTATTTCGAAAAAACCAGTGTTGAAAAAATCTATAAAAAGTAAAAATCGACAATTAAAACCTTCACACAACAAACATCTCTATTATAAAAATAATTTGAAGGTTTTTAGGCTCATAAAGGTTTCGTTAACCAGTAAAAAGTGGTTTATAAACTCGTACCCCTTTAAAAATTCCAACTATGTACAACTACACGTTGCATTCAAACGTATATAAATATGTCCAAATTTTACGACTTCGCAGCCATATTTCAAATTTCAAATATGACATCAGAGTTTGTCAAAGTAAAGTGTTGTAAAAGAGTGTGAAGTACATCAAGTAGAAAAGCTTTTAATGGAATTGAAGTCGCAGGTGAAACTAAACATTAAACAACACATTACACTTATCTTTTTCCGTGTCGCATACACCATCTAACATAATCAAGTAATATTTAGAAACGCGATAACTCTTCGTATTGTCCCTACACACACAGAAACATACTAATATATACGTGTATTTGTGTGGAGGCATCGTACACGTTTGTTGTCATTATGTATAAAACAAGTGCTTGCCATCAACATTTTCGGTTATCTCTCCACATTTCAGACGGGTTTTTTTATACAAACGCATTTAATGGAAGTGTTCGATGTAGGACGACGTCTTTGTTTTTTCCCAATATAATGGTTAGCCAACGGATATGCGGACCATACTGGGATAGATCGATAGATATAAAACATTTGTAAGGATAGAGATATTTAATAGGACAAAAATACTTTCTCAGTGTTGATTAAAAACATATTCGTTTGCCAGTCGAGTGTAACTGAATTAATATAAGTGGGAAGAAAGAGTTATTTGTTAACTAATCCATGGCTCTTAGAGATGCAATCATTCTTATGTGAGAGGAAGTGAAAAAGTTGAAAGGGTTTTTGTTTCAATGAAAGCATAATAAAATGTAACTATGTAATTTTTAGTTCGAGCATACGTCCTTTGTTTCTCCTTTAAAAAAAACCCCCCCATCCGCCTTTAATGTCATACTAAACTACAACAATATGGATTAATACATGCACAAGGCATAAGAACATCTGCACTTCAGAAACTTTTTGTTCTCGACTATGCTTTTACAACAGCACTACGACGAGTATGTCATTAAAAGTGTTTCTTAATAATCACCTCAGCATCCATCCTTTTTTTTATTTAAGCACTGAAACAAGAACATTACAATTTTCAAGGTTTTTTTTAGTGTATTACCAAAGTGGCCGTTTTTTCTTATGTATTATAATATTTCTTTGTGCTTTGAAATGTTTTATTTTATAATCGCCGTTAATTTAATGCACTTATCCACAACTTTATACATCATTAGTCGTGTATGTCATTTTGTCGTTACGTCGAAGGCTCATCGTTGTGCTTTACTTGCAGGATGAGAATGTGAAAATCATAAGGGTGTCAGGTTTTATACGAGTAGTAAGAAAATTAATTTTCTTCTTGTACTGGAAAGGAAGAGAATTATAAGTCATAAAAATGGTAATAAGTTCGTTCAAATAGATTATAATCTGTTCAAGTACATCGTTGAATGCGCTTTTCAAAAACACTACTATGTCTAAGAGCTTGCGATAATAGTACAGTGTCTTCTGATATAATCTCTTGTTGTAAAACAAAACATGTTTCTTAAATTTATTAGGAAATTTTTGTGGCTTTTAATAAATTAATAAACAAACAGTTATTATTTAATTTTATTATTTTGATGAAATACTTAAGGGTATCCAGGAGTGATATTCCGTAGCTTGTTTCAAGCGTGTGTTTCAAGTTAGATGAACAAGAAGTATTCGCTGTCTCTGTTTTGACCGAAATAAATGACAGAGAGAAACCGAGATAGCAAATACAACTTTTTCTTCTAACTCGAAGCAAAGGTTATGGAATAACACTCCAGCGCTCTTACCCGCTTACTTTTCATCGATTTTATAGAAGTCGTAGATTGAAATAAAATCCGGGTGTTCCAAACTGAATTCTAAATAAAAGGCCGAAACTGACCACTTGAGATTGTTGGCCGGGAAACTTCCTCAATTTTCACTCGGTAACATAAGAATTTTACAATTACCAATTTAAATCAGACAAAAAATTCGAAGCAATTTCAATTTGTTTTCGGGTGTAATTTTAAGTTTTGATTTTTCCCTCCCCTCGATACCCCTCGCCTGGTATCTTCGAATTGGGTGGTCCGATCTTGATGAAACTTTACCGTATTACTAAGGGGGCTAAGGGCTTTCGATTTTAGCTTTACAAACCTAACTTTTCTACTACAAACCTGATGTTTTATATAAAAAAATCAACATTATACCCAATTATATTCATCATATGAAGTTTAATTATGTAAGAAAGGTATCGTCTCACCGTTAGGTGGATTAGGCTGTGTGCTTTTCTAACAGGGGTGAGACCTATCTAGATCGATAGGTCTCACCTCTCCAAAAATTCAGCAAAAGGACAACTTTGGGTGGCCGAGCATGGCTCGGTTTTCCTGGAACTATAATTAAAAACAGAGATAAGGTTATTTTACCTTTGCCTCCCCTCCCATAGAGGTCAAACTTTTTACGATTTTCTCAAAAATATCGCATTGTTAAAAAAAAAAATTCCCATAAAAAACTTCACACAAATTTTAGCCTTTCCAGTTCCGCCTACTCCTCGTCAAACTTTTTCATTATTTTTTTTGTATGGAGTTTAGTGTCCCCACTGTTACACTATGGTAACCCCTTCCGCTTGGTCCCTCTTAAAACTGTGTAATATTTTATAGACAGTAAATACAAAAAGTATTTAGAATATACAATTTAAGATAACTCTTTTCATGGATCAGATTCTAATTTAAATATGTTTAAAAGAAACATGACTCCAATTGAAATTTCTATCAAAATTGGTATAAAAATCTCTTACAAAGCTTATTTCTATCGTCTTCTGGTAACATAAATTGTAATATAAATTAGTCAGATTTTTTTTTTTAGTTTTGCTATAATAAATGAAGTTAGACTGTAGATATTTCTAAATCATGTTGCGAATGCATTTACAGCATATGTAAGAGCATAATATTTAATATACATATGTATTTTGTGCATACAAAATTAAAAAGTTTTAAATGAATTAAAGTCGAATGAGGTAAGCTGAAATAACTAAAAACAGTGAACATAAAGATTCAACTGAATTGGTTTTAGTAAAGCCTTTTTGAGGAGGTATGTATAACTAACAGAGATAAGCATCGAAATCGTAACAGAATTCAGTGATGAAAAAGAAGCATGAAAAAGGATTTTCTAAAAAAGGTAGCCGAAACAAGCATTTGGAACTCGAAGGCAGAAATACAAGAAACACATGTACGAATAACATCTATAGATGTATACATAGGATGGGGAAAAGGAATCACAGGTATATGTATAGTGAATGGCAAGATAGTGGTGATCTAGCTGCACCAGAGGGGCATGTCGGAAGCAACTTTAATGTCAAGAGTTGAAAATGGAAAATTGTAAGGGGCCCAGGGAAATGGAGATTGGATGGTTGAACAACATTCAGAGACAGGCGGGATTCATCTTTCACTTCCTCACTCTTCTCCTCTCCCCTCCATCACCATAAGAATGTGTTTTAACATTTTAATGTTACATGAAGGAGATTCTATTCTCATCCAAGTCGTCGCCGTTGCCGTTTTCGTCTTTGGGTTTTTAGCCGCACCCCCATGAGTCAGTCTCACCTTCACTCGAAGGACGACGAGTTTCATTTCTTATTTCTTGGTTGCTTCTTTATTTTTGATCAAGGTACAAAACCTCTTCCTCATGTATTTCTAACCGTAACCGTTACTTTTATTTTATTTAAAGCAACTCTTTTCTATTTGGTTTTTGTTTTACATATCCGCACAGCAATATCAAAAGTTTACCATTAAATTGTATCAGAAAAGAACACTCGACAAGTACATGAAATTGGTACTGAAAATGCTGAAAATTACAATATGAGCACCATATAGAGGAAGGAAACATGTCTAGCAGCGAATTGCAAACAAACAACAAAACTAATAATGATAGCAGCGATTCAGGGGATAGCCAGGCAGCAGCAAAAGAATCGTCCCGACTGGATAAAAGCGAGAATCGGTTGAGGCGATGACAACTAACTTAAGGAATAAAAGAAATTTAAAGACGCCCACAGCAATAGGATGAAAACAACTTAAAAGATTGTTCTGAACAACGTTATGCTCCTTTGCGACAATACCAACATATATAACCGTTTTACTATAGAGAGCAGCATATCGTATTGGCGAAATGGCGTTAGATAGTCATGTTGTTTGTTATGCTTTGCCGTAAAATGGGAAAGAAGCTTCATGGTTTTTAGAAACATACCGGAGCCAGGAAAAACATATCAACTCGACCAGAAAACATGACCAAATGGTAACAGTTAGGGGGTGTGTATGAACGACTTAATAATAAAAGGATAAGAGAAAGTATATACCATAGCCATCCATACCCGAGCGAATGTTGGAAATATGTTAATGAACACTTTTCGTTTTATTGAAACATTAATATTAGAGTGGAATTGCCATTTGCATACAACTCGTCTTAATGGGCCTCGTAAAAGTTTTCGACTTAAACTTACTCATTGTGAAAATCTTCTTACTTCCGCAGTGATGGCAAACGGTGAAATTTTCGGCAACGATTGTGAGTTGAAATGTGGACCGACGAGGGGGGAGGGAGCACCACTTGATTTCACGGTTAGTACAGCACATTTCTGAAATAGAATATGGAAGTGGCAGGAATTGTATAGGAAGCTAGGCGTTAAGCACTCTCAAATGTACATCATTTTAGCTCATTGCTCATATTTCTCTGTAATTCGCTATCTATGCTAATTTGTAGAGTTACTTTGCTTCGCCTCAATCCGAAAATATTAAGTAACAAATTATGGACACTCTGCACTCATGAACAAATTCCAGTCTATATATTTATATGTATAAAAAAATATACATATTCTACATATGTCGTCACAATCTTTAGCTGTCAACAGTTGTCGTCTAATTTAATTCGTAACGTTTTTCTTGAAATTTCTTTAGCGCAAACAGCTGAAACATGGCACTTCTTGCTGTATTGTAACGTCTATTTTCTTATTTAGCCAACAGTCGAGGCTGATAAGATGGTTGCCTTTTGATGGAACCACTTTACAGTGAATTTTGTTGTTGCATCGACAAGGTTCATATATTTCAATTTAACTCGACGCTTTGGGGATTTAAAGGACAATTTAACTTTAGAACTTCATCTAAAGGAATTTTATAGTCGGTAATAGCTTAAGACATTGAGGGGAATTGTTATCAAACCATATCGCATATACAAACACGAATATGTATATTATGGGATTTATATAGTTAATAAAAGGAGGCATTTTAATAATTGAGATGTCATTTTGGGAATCAAAATGCGTTCTTTGTAGTTTCATTTAAAAATTTTTTAAATTGAATTTTTTTTATCATATTTTCAAACGAGTAAATATTTTTGTTTTCACAATCCTCTTGTTGTATAATTTATTGTCTTCAGCCATGGCTGGCATTTATCAGTTTTTTAACACGTTGACGGACAGTAGAAACAAGTGAAATTCGAACAAGTGAAATTCGACAGTAGAAACAAGTGAAATTCGAAAATTGACACTAGGCTTCTACTTGTACGCTGGTAAATGCACATTTGTGCTGCTACAGCCGCAGTGTCTAAAAACGACCGTTTCGTATTGGACGGCTATTGCCGTCATGTCACATAGTGAACTTGAACTTGACGGCTATAGCCGCAACTGTCCGTCAACGTGTTAATAAACAAATATAAGAAATTGCAGCCAGGGACAATCGGGAAATCGTACTGATTCCATTTTAGAGGGGGAATCGAATGCGCCCGAAGCATGGAAGACTTATGTAAAATTGCATTTAGCAATTATAATTTTTTTGATTTGGCACACGCTTCTCGAGAAAATAGCAAAAAAAATCAATTATATGGGCGAGAGGGAACATGTAGAGAAAAAAAAATTAAAAAAATTTTTTTAAAAAAAAGCTTTTATTAAAAAAAAATGCACTAAAAAGAAAAAAATAATTTTCTGGACGCTGTGTATCACAAATATAAAAGCTTTTAAAAAGCGATATAAATGTTTATTTTATTGTTTTATGCTTTATCTCGCTTTTTAAAAGCTTTTATATTTGTGATACACAGCATCCAGAAAATTATTTTTTTCTTTTTAGTGCATAATCGTTATCCTTACAGGACCTTCCGTTATCCTTACAGACTTTTTAATAACAGATTCGGATTCAGCGACCCCAAAAACCCCCAGAATAGATTTTTTCCGGAAAATTTGGAGAAAAGGATATTCACGTTATCGTCACAGGACCTTCCCTTATCCTTACAAGGACGAAGTAGAGAAAATATTGTATTGTCATCGGACTTATATAAGTGCACAAAATTTCAAGTGAATCGGATGAGTGGAAGTGGGTCAAAATTTGATTGCAAGATTTCATCTGACAGACAGACAAACAGACAGACACGAAGGCAAGCTAAAAAAGCTTTTAAAAAAGCAGTAAATTTAACTATTGAATAATGGGGAATCGTGTCTATTACTAAAAGAATTAATGTCGATTACAAAATAGTTAATTTTAATTACAAAAATAGTCAATTTAACCACAAAATAGTAACAAAAAGACAGTGGAAAATCCGGGAAAAAACCTAAAATTAGCGTTAACGTATTTTATTGGCAGCCACGTAGTTGCAATTTTCATTTAGAATCCTACCTATGGAATTTTCAATTTCAGTTTTCAAATTTAATTATATTTTATTGTCATACTAATATATGAAAATGAGTTGGTGTCTGTCTGTCTGTTCCTCTTTCACGCAAAAACGGCTGAACCGATTGACTTGAAATTTGGCATGATTGTCTGTGGTAGTTCTGGTTCCAACATAGGCATACGGAAAAGTAGCGCGAGGGGTGGGGGAGTAAGGGGAGAGGGTAAAGTGATTTCGAAACTTAGTTTTTGCGCTATGTTACTCTTTCGCGGGGAAACTACTGAACCGATTGGCCTGAAATTTGGCATAGATGGTCGTCGGGGTCCAGCCCCAACATAGACCCATTAAAAAGTAGCCCGAGAATTGAGGGGGGGAGTAGGGAGGGGGGGGGGGGTAAAGTCGAAACTTAACTCTTCCTCTATGTTACCCTTTCGCTGGTAAACTACTGAACCGATTGGCCTGAAGTTTAGCTCCAACATAGACCATTAAAAAAAAATGAAAAAACTTAACCCGGCAACGACGGGTATGCAAGCTAGTATTTGATAATTGCTTGAAAATCTTCATAACATTATATTTGAAAAATCAAGTGTTTTTAATTTGGTCGATTTTCAAATATTATATTAATAAGTTACGTTAGGTTACGTTGAGAAGACAGCGCGTGCTTAGGTGTGGACACGGCGCTTCAACCGGAGGAGGTCTACAGACCCATTTTAGATTCATTGCTTAGCAATTAATTTATTAATGAGTAGGCATTTTATGTGTGTAAAATATGTTTATGGGTAAATAAAAAAAAATTTATATGACTGACTCATTTTTATTGAATTGAGGTGAATTGAATTGAATGGAATACACGTAATATGGGTACATTCCCATTTAGTAAGTATTTTCATATCCCTTTCAGTCCTCCTCTAGACTGTAAAGACGAATATTTCGATTGAATCACATACTGGTAGATACACAGTTTTCTAGACTTACTCTTTACATGGTGAAAAAAAAATGGTATCCACAGATAAATATTATATTTCCAGCTCATCATTTCCGTCCTTGGCGTATCAATATAGATATTAAAGTGAATACCTACACATTATCCTTTAAATACAAAATACTGTGTTGAAGGGAACGTTACCTTTTTCGTATGTTGCCGGTTCCCTTTTCGCTTTTTGCGTAACATCTCTATTATCTTTAAGCTTAAGCTAAAGCAAAAATCATGACTTCGGCATTTTTTTTATTCACCCTCCCTTAGTCATTATTATTTTGGGATATAATTTTGCTATCATCATCTGTGGCAAAAGTATCAGAACGTGGCTACCATATAGATTTATAGGCATTTACATAGCTTTGTATAAAAGGGTGAATTTTCTCTATACAAAATACACAAAGTATCCATAAGTATACTCGTATATATAGGTAGATTTTTGGATACCTAAATATGACTTTTTAGACCTTTTTCTACATTGTGAATACAATTTTCGATGACTTTATCTTTTATATGTGTTAGAATAATAATTGAATAACATATTATTGTTAAAAACCGTCTATAGAAGACCTTATATTACAGATAACATAAAACCTCATTTCGGTACTTAATCAAATTAAGACATTCAAAAGGGCTGCTTTCAATGCAAAGAAAAAAACTTTTTTCAATCTTCTCATTTTTAAATCCTCTGATCATGTTGCATTATAAAGATATAGTGGAACATCGGTTTGTGAACGGTTCGGTTTGTGAACATTTTGAATTGTGAAGTATTTTTGAGTCCAAAAATGCCTTAGTCTGTGAACGATCTTCAAGAATGGATTGAGATTCCACGAAATAAAATAAAAATAAAAAATAAATATTAAAAAAATACTGCGGTTGTGTTTGTTTTTTTAATTATTTTAAGTGAAGGCCTGCTCTGCGATAGTCAGTATGTAAAATGATGCTAAAGTGACAATTGAAGTTTTTGAATCCCGTGAAAACCAGTAACGTTCATAAAAGCTCTATCACATAGTATAAATGTGAGAATGAGATAGATTCGCCTTTCAAAAAGCAATAGGACTATTGAATAGGGCACTGAAAAATATATTCAGGGTATTCACAGTCCTCTTTTAAATTGTGGGTAAATTTACCGCTCGGTAATTCAGTCAAATTTAACAGATTTTTACCGAGACGGTAACTTGGCTCATGTAAAAATGAATTACCGAATTCGGTAATTGTAGACATGCCTTGAGTCGTGTTTTCCGGCCCGGTTATTCGGTATCAAGAATCAACCGCGAATGGCGCTAGTAATGTTTTTAGTTGTCAAATTTTCTCGCTGGTTATCTCATCGGACTGCAATTTTTTTCAATTTTGATAGCCGTTGCCACAATAGAAATTCAAAAGAATACATCAAACATGGATTTAAAGGTATGTGACATATTTTACAATTAAATTCGCAGTTCATGATTTGGTCACGTATCCAATAAAAGCGCTGTTCTCAAATCTGTGCTGTGGGATGTTCACAGCAGAATATTTTCAGTCTTTTAATATTACCGAAAACACCGAATACCGAAAATTAAAAGAGGACTGTGAATACCCTGATTGTACTTCCTTTGCATCGAAAAGTTAAATTTAAAAGTTACACTAAAAAATTGTGAATTTTTTTTTGAGAAAGTGGAAGGGGTTTCAACAAAATTTAGCATGGCGCCCTTTAAATTCTTTAATTTTTTGAGACTCGAATTTCAAATTCGTGTTTTATCTGCAAACTTATTAAACAGGAATAATGTAAACTGGATGAATTTTTACGATATATCAAGTTTGAATAATTCCCAATAATTCTTTTAGTTTTAAATATGCTTAAATAAATTGTTTATACATATTAATCGATATAAAAGCGAGCGATAAATTTATTATTTGTATTTTTTATCTGTTGATAAGGATATTATTTTTCATAATATTCTTACCTATACCCACATAGCATAAAGTTGCGTCACCACAAAAATCCATGTTTCACAACTTCCGATATCGAGGTAAAATATTCGAATCCTATTGTCGTCGGATTTTTTATGCATCACACGGTGTGTTCACTAGTGATAATGTACAAAATTAATATGAAATGATTTTTAAGTGGTACACGGGGCTCACTTGAATCAGGAGTTTCAAATTAGTAGCCGCGCAGTGATAATCTGATTTTGCATTTAATATTTTTTTTTATATCGAACGATATTTGGGATATTTAAATAATATTTTGGATGACGAGGAAAATAAATGTGCATTCATTATTCTTGGTAGCTTTATTATGATCAAAGTTTTTTTTTTGTCGATATTTTAAATTGCGATATAACTAAAAACTAATTAATTCATTAATTAATCAGAAAAAAATTATGAATTTACAGAAATGCAATGAATTCCAATTAAAATTGTCTAAATCGATTGTCGATACAACAATATTTAAAAAAAATCATATTTTTATAAAGAATGTGTGTTGATTATAGTTTATTTCATCTGATAGCTAAACTGTTAAAAAAATACGTATAAAAATCAATATTTTCTGTAATTTCAACAATCATAAAACAGATGTAGCTCAGGTTTTTGTCCGCTAATTAATTCTTGGTGGTTAATACACTCTCGAAAAAATCCGGGGACGAATTAACTCCGCCTGAAAACATAGCTTAAAATTTAACACCGTAGCGCGGAGTTATTTTTACATTTGTATTTTACGGAGCTAAATATTCAATTTAACACCGTTTTGACCTAAATTTTAAATGAACTCCGAAAAGGAGTAAAAAATTCACTACAACTCCTTTTAGGAGTTATTGAATTGTAAAGGGTGTTCACGTTTAGAAGAGGCTTGCCAATTGGCTTCAACAGCCTATTGGGAAGGCAAATGGTTTACAATTCGAGAGGTCCCGTGTTCGAGTCCCGGCAGAGACATGTAAGAAAAGTTTTTAACAAGTAAACTTTGGAAACACGAAAAAAAACTCAAAACATATCAAATGCTTGCAAAAAAAAAAGAGAATTTGTGAGGTTTTTTTTCTTGGTAATAAATTGGTTTAACACCGAAAAATTGTTAAAAATTAACACCCATAAGGAATTGTTGTGAACTCCTAGCCCGGTGCTCGATTTTCTCCAATAGGTGATGGACTCCCTCAAACTCCCTTTCGGTGCGTAATCGACTCCATTTTTTCGAGAGTGTATGACTTCATCAAACCGAGTAATAAAATCGATTCAACTTTTATTATGATTTTGCAAACTTTATGCAAGGGTACATCAGTAAGTTCAAATTACATTTACGTGGAGAACTTGTTAAACGCTGAATGGGAAAATGTACAATAAGTCAAACAACGCATAAATTACCAAGCTCTAATTAATGTTTAAACTTAATTGATCCAGCCGTGCAAAATTCAAAACAGAATTCTAACGTATCTCGTCAGTACTATATTGTTTTGTTTCATTAAAATGTGTATATCTTCGTTTTTGGAAGTGTTTAGCGGAGAATGCAAATATATTAATGTTTTATACTGAGTTTCATGAAAGCCATTTGAAAATCTAATGCATGTAGAAATTGCATGATGCTTTTATGATCTCAAAACATAATTGTTATCTGCGCAACAAGTAAATATGAATTTTGTGATTCTATGTTCATTTACACTTGTTGAAAAACTGTTTCAAAATTTCCCAGTGTAAAAACATTGTGAAAAATGTGAATTAGAAAAAATATGAATCACAAAAAAAAACTGCCGATTTTCGTTTATTTGACAGAGTCAAACTTGCTCACTACCAAATCAATTTTTCCTCTCCCAACCAAAGTTTAGCCCTGTGGACTCTATATATGTTCCGCAGAATAAAACTACGACCAGAGCCGAAGAAAAATTTTCCTATTATACGAGGGCAGTCCGATAAGTACTTAGCCTCACCGCCCGATGGCGCCACTATCGCAGGAGAAATTTACTATCGTGTAGTACATTCTCACAGACGGCTACAGTCAAAATTTCAGCCGAATCGAACTCGTAGTTTTGTTTTGACCGCGTATGGAAGCAAGCGTGTGTGCGGATTTCAGAAAAATGGAAAAAGAGCAATATCGGTCGGTGATTCGATTCTTGTTTATGGAAGGGAAATCGCGCAGCGAAATCAAAGAGCGCTTGGATGCTGTGTACGGTGACTCTTCTACTTCGATGGCGACCGTCAAAAATTGGTGGAACGAGTTTCAACGTGGTCGCACGTCGGTTTTTGATGAGCCACGCCCAGGTGCTACGAAAACGGCTACCACGGAGGATAACATAACAAAAATCCACGATCTCGTATTGGCAGACCGCCGATTGAAGGTGCGCGAGGTAGCTGAAGCAGTAGGCATCTCAAAAGACCGCGTGGGTCATATCCTGCATGAAATTTTGGGCATGAGAAAGCTGTCGGCGCGATGGGTGCCGCGTTTGCTCACTCCGGACAACAAGCGCAACCGTGAAACCACTTCACAGCAGTGTTTGACGCTGTTTAAGCACAATCCGAAGGAGTTTCTGCGTCGTTTCGTGACCGTCGACAAAACATGGATCCACTGGTATACACCAGAGACTAAGGAACAGTCGAAACAGTGGACTTTACCCGGCGAACGTGCTCCGAAGAAGGCGAAGACTGTCCTATCTGCCGGAAAGGTGATGGCCACCGTTTTCTGGGATTCACAAGGTGTGATCTACATCGACTACCTGGAGAGGGGCAAAACGATCACAGGGCTCTACTATACCGAATTATTGGGCCGATTCGACGCCGAATTGCAGAAAAAACGGCCCCATTTGGCGAAGAAACAAGTGCTCTTCGACCATGACAACGCACCGGCTCACACCTCCGCCGCCGTCGCCACGGCCAAATTGGTCGAATTGGGCTACGAACTGCTGCCCCATCCACCGTATTCTCCAGATTTGGCCCCGTGCGACTTCTTTTTGTTTCCAAACTTGAAAAAGTCACTCGCCGGGCAGAAATTTGAGTCGAATGAGGAGGTCATCGCCGCTACGGAGGCCTACTTTGCAGACCTCGAGAAAACGTATTTTTCAGACGGGTTAAAGAAGTTGGAGCATCGCTGGGTCAAGTGTATCGAGATAAAAGGAGACTATGTTGAGAAATAAATGGTCACTTTTCCAAAATTTTCGTTTTTTTTTTTGTAGGCTAAGTACTTATCGGACTGCCCACGTATATAACCCAGTCTGGAATTGAAGATCCAACTTTACTGTTTGTAACCAAACTTGCCAAATTGAATTTTTATTTATCTATTTTAGGAAACTTGGCCTGCTCAAGGTAAACTACTCAAATTTGTTTGAAACTAAGAGTCAAACTATTAAGCATTTATATAGAAAAAGTTAGGATATAATTTTGAGTCTCGCATAGACATAAATGGCTGTAAGATTCAGAAATAGAATTTTTTTCTTGGCTTGAATTAAAATTACACTTGCAGATATATTTTTTCCGAACCCTTTGGCTCAAGATATCAAAAAAAATTCTGACAAATGCTCTCTTCACAGGACATTTCGATGGCAGGTCATGATAGGCCAAAATAGTTTGAATTAAGTCGAAAAATTCACTTATTTAAAAAAAATTGCCTTCATTTAAGAATTTTTTCTTCTCATGGTCAGAAATCGCAAATTTTTATAAGCGTTTTCAAACAAAAGTGAACATTTCGTGGTACCTTTCATGCTGCCTCTCTAGGACTAAAAACAACCGACTGAAAAAATCTGACTTCAGAGAAAAAGTCGCACATAAAAGGGTTAAAAAATTGGACAATAACGAACGACACTTTCCAATTAAAGTCATAGCAAGTGCGTTGCATTACCTCAATGCGGAATTTGTGAAGACAGCCAAACAAATTTAGACATTTTGCCCTCTACAAAAGGTTTTCACAATCAAAATTTCAAAATTAGGACATAGTAGCAAATATAACCCTTTTTAGAAGGAAAAACGTCTAAAGTTGTTTGTCTGCAACATCGCAATGCATATCACAGCTCTTACAGTAAATTACAAAATCAAGCTCACAAAAAAAAAAATTGTATGTGAGATTGATTGAATTTTCTTTTATTCCACAACGTGTATTTTTTTGGGTAGTGGAAATGCTTTTCTGTCTATTGTTTTAAGAAAAAAATAAATAAAGATAAAATCAAACCATATGACAGAAATAAGAAACAAACAAAGAAAATATATTGAACTTATTGAGTCCTCAAATGGCTAATCTCATCGTTCAGTTACATTTTTATTTTTGGCCTTTCTAACACAATTATTTTTTATGTGAGTAAAGTAATAGAATATCATCGTTGGGTGAAATGAAATAAGAATTGCCATCATACATTCCCTCGTATCGCTTGTTCAGATTTCAAAAAAAAAAAAAAAAAGACGAAGAAATCTATAGAAAAGGACTAAACGGAACATTTAATATAATACAAAAAAATACAAGTAATATTAAAAAAAGGAGCAGAAAAGTTACAGACTTTTTTTTTGGTTTTCTCTTTGATTGTGTGTATAGTAACTGTACGGGAACGATGGAAAACGACAAAATATAATTTTCGGGGCCATTGAGCTAAAATTTATTATCCACTTATAGAACAAATGCTATTGAACGATATTTTTTTTTATCCTTTTTGGTTTGTTAAATTTTTTATTTATGCCAATAGATTTCTCTCTGTATGACGATAGTAGATTTTTACTCATATAACCGACAAAGTATAATCTATTCGATACCAAATTTATAGTGGCTAAATTCGAAGGAAACGTATGTTAACTTGATGCGATTTTTTTTGTGACATATAAAATACCACATAAACTTGAACAGCCAATCGGTAAAAGAAAATCATAAACTTTAGTCTGTTGAATTTGCGTTGCACAGGAAAAAATGACAAATTTTATTACTGACGAATACAGAGTCTGCAAGTATTGCATTGCAATATTTAATTTTAATTCAATTTATTGTGGAGAGCTGCATTGTATTGGTATCAAATGAATATTTTGTACAATATTAGTATGATTTTTTTCACTAGTATGATTTTTTTCACTAGTATGAATTTTTTCAAAAGTATCCCAAATAGCATCGAAAAGCACGGGAACATGAGATTTGCTCTTTGCGGCTTTAAAATGGACCAATTTACGCAATCGGGACTAAAAATTTACACCTATAATTCACATCCGCGTAAAAGAAGCGTAAGAAGTGACGAGCACGACTCACTGATTAATAATGCGTCTGCAAAGCCACAATTGCTTTAGTGGCGAAATTAGTGACCCACGATTCGTCTTTGGGGCAGCATTCGCTTCATGAAAATCCTGCGGCGATAGAGCAGCATTTAATGGTGGTCGGGTCGAAACAGTGACTAGCTGTGGAGCCTGAATGCCAGTTTCGCTTTGAAGAAGCGTGTGATGGAAAAAGTGTCGACACTGTTGCCACTAAAGTTTCATTAAAGTCCCCCGCTTTACAAACAAAAAAAAAAAAAAGTTGATGCCTTCAGCCGCCATTTTCCCCATTGACATTTCATGCAAACGATTTCTCTTCGAGAATTAAATTTCTTATTTCAGGCTAATGACTGAAGGATATTGGATAAAAAGTGAATAGCAGACATTTTTGAAACAGCATAATTAAAATTTCATTGCAAAAGACAAAATAAATTTGACCGATAAAATAAAATTAAAGAATTTTTTGGTTAAAAACAAAATAACTTGATGGCCCATTAAAATCTGTTTAAATTTCAGATCCAATATTGTCGAAAAATTTTAATGGTAACTAAAATCAGGACATGCAATCGGAGAAAAAGTCCATTATAAAATAATATTCCACAAAAAGTTTCCATTAATTTATCGCCATTAGATTTTTCTTGTTCGCTTTCTGTTTACGTTTTTATTTGTTCATCTCTGTTCACTCAACAAGCAAGTGAGCATTCGAGGGAGAAAGAAAATCCGCTCGATGATTTGTGTGATATAATGCCGTCAGATGACGCTCGCATAAAGCTTGAGGCAACTAATTTTGTCCCTGTCGTCGTAATTGCGGCGCCGCAAACCGCTGAAAAGTGTTCTCCACTATGGATGTCGTTGCGCGTCTCATTGGCACAACTAACGACGTGTTTGCGACATAAATTGCTTATCGCCGCGATTTGCATGGTGACGAAATATGGGGATAAAGACCATATTTGCTGCTTAAAATGCTATTTGGGATGTTTTTTTATCAAACATTTCGATCAAAATAATTGCTTTTTATTGGATTTACGAAACTTTTTATGACAGATACGTTCTGGATAAAAAAGTTTGTGTATTTTGAACTGAAATTGCTTTACAGACGTATTCAAATATTTCTACCAGCTCAAATGAATTTTAATTTTGTTCTATAATGTAAACTTTACAAGCAAAAGTAAGTATGATTTTTGTTTTCAAATATGTTTGAACCTTTGGCACCCCTCACCACCCACCCACCCGGCCACCTCCTGAATTGTCAAAATTTAACCAACATGAGTTTTTTTTTGTTACTTTGAAACGAATCTGGCAATTATTGAAAACCCGTATGGTGATATTCGTATCAAAATTCGAACAGTTGTACCAAAATTTTCCAATAAGATTTTTTAAAATTTATTCCAATCGGATTTTGATGTATGGGAGTTTTATGTAGAATAATATCCTAAACAACTTTTGTTCTTGGACTTTTTAGATAAGATGCACCTTATTTTGAGATATTCACAAAAAACGTTTTCGTTTGTATGGGGGGTACCCCCCCTAATGGTCCATTTTTGCTTATTAACGAACTCTGTACCCCAGAGGTAAACTGTCGTAATTGACATTTTGCAAATTACAGGAGAGCCATTTTTAGTTCGGAATTGCAAACTTTTTATTGTGTATGATTTTCGGTAATTATTTGAAATTTTTGTAGTTTATTTTATTTTAGGACATTGTTTAAACAAAATATTAGTTGATATAATATATACGTCTCCACAATGTAGTTACAACAATAACCCCAAAATCGCGGTTTTGGCAGTTACGACAGTTTACCTCTGGGGTACAGAACTTAGCTTTGCATTTTACGAAAAACAAATCGGCGCAAAATTTAAAGTCTGCGCCCGCAATCCGCCCCACAGACGGACGGACGGACGGACATGCTAAATTCAACTTTTTTTATCATTCTAAACACACTGGTGTAATTCATTTTTTTGTGTGATGACGGGATCTTGGCGTTACAAACGGTAAAGCAAAGTTAATATACCCTTTGGTTTCACCATACGGGTATAAAAAGGTGTTGATAAGACACAAATATTATGTGAAAACTACAACGAAAACGTTAAAATTTTAAATTCTTACCGTGGACCGATGGTGGTCTAAAAAACAATTACAAAAATTACAAATCAACTAGCACTTCAATTGAATTCATAATAAGGGCATGGTAAAACAATCGAAAATCTTAATTAAAATAAACTACAATTACACTTTTGTATTCAATTAAAAACCCCTTATGAAAGGTAGATTGTACAAATAGATAAACAATCGTACACATACTTCCGTCTTCTCGGGCAACCAACTAGAATTTGTTATGCCACAGAGTATTTCCTAACTCGTCGTTTAAAAATCCAAATTGAAAGTCAACGATACCGGACATTAAACAAATCCGATCTCCATAGAGACAGCATCCCCTGTATCGTCTCTAACCCTTTTCACTATTTCGCTATCTATCTACGAAATCATCTATCACGGAAATACATGAAAAAAAATGTAAAATACATCTGTCTATATTCACAATTCAAAGTGGGACCCGGCAACACAAACCAATAAGGGTTAACAAATATCTGTCATGTATTCCAGCAAATATCGCAAGCCAGCCAGCCAGCTCACAGGACATACGCACAGCTATTTTATATTCAATATATATAAGTATATATATATGTGTGTGTGTATATTCACATGTAGGTTCCGACAATCGGAAATGAATGCAAAATGTTTTTAGGTAACATCATGTCACACTTTCCTTTTATTTTCCTTTATTTTGCCCTCACTTTTTTGTTGTTCAATACAAACAGGACGATGGTAAAGGACGTTAAGTGAATTTCCGGTATGCTTTTACATTTGGATGAATGCATCCAGTTCAAAAGTTTAAATGGCGCTATATGTACATATATATATACTGTACGAAATATATAATATTCAAAGTATGGGCAGTCAGGAAACGTTCGAATATAATCGGAACTAAAATTTTAAAAATTTGGACAGTAAAAATGCTTTAACGAAATACATTTTATATTTCCGAGCATTTTTTTCAACGCTTACTAATCTATATTATAAGGAATTGAATTTTTTTATTGATATTTTGTGCAAAACAAAAAAAAATCTGGAAATTTATTGAAATTCAATAAAAATCAAAAACTTACTACAAAAAAAAAACCATCTGCATTTATTCCCAGGCGTTGAAAATCGTTACATTTTTTATTTTTTGCTTTATAGCATGGTAGCTCTAAATTTATCATATTCAAATTTAATTTGCCAGTATTTCATTGTGCTTAGGTATTAGCAAACTATAGAAAATTCAAAATGCCGGAACACTACAGATAGTGAGGGATAGAGAGAAGAATGTTTTTGCATTTGCTGTGAAATTTATAGTATTGGAAAAATGCAAATGCAATTAGTACAAAATGCAACGGCAATTCCGTCCTAATCTCGTTTAGCTCGTGTAATACTTGTTGATATTTAATAAGTTATGCATTGTATAGAAATAATTAAAGCGCGGCTATTAAATTTGTAAGAGTATGTTTAGTTCTTAGTGTAGTGATTTTAATGGAAATGCAAAAATAGTCTTGGGACGCAGGGCAACTCTGAATATTTCAACCAAATATACAACACTTCTATGAAATATAGTAAAAATTAGGTCGATATATTTTATTTGCAACGCAAAAAAGGAATTTTCAAACAAACAAGTACTTGAAAGTTGGGAAAGGCGCCGTCCATAGAGCAGAGGGTTGCGGCCGTTTTTTGTTGCAGCCGCCATTCCAAATGGACAAATCTGGGGAAATTCATAACGAAAACTCATGTTTCATACCAAGGATTCGTTTATGAAATTCTGCCACGTGCTGTGAATTTCACACGGAAAAATGATATGAAATATTTCATATAAAATCATGACGTCATATTTGAAAAGCTGAAAAATTGATATGGTTTGAACCTTTGTTTAATTTTAAGTTTAGTTTTAGCTTTTGCTTAACTCAGAGGTTTGAATCTTTGCTTTGCGTTTCCCATTCACCTAGGGTTTGATTTTATTAAACTTTTTTTAGCCAGAAACTATGTGCAAATGCCCCAAACTCTGACCAACTTACATTAATGATCATTCATTATAGGAGTATATGTATATAATTAGAACAAATTGGCGGATATGTGAATTATTTAGCTAGAAAAATAAAGCTCAAAACATGAACAGAATATTCTTTTGCTAAACATCTTTGCTGTACGGAAGTTATGTATGAAGTTTACTACGAATTTTTGTATGTTCAGTAAATTCAGCATATAAACTCTTTAAAAAATACGCCGCAGGTGAAAATTTTGACCTATGATTTAAGTGTCACGGCGACAGGATAGGGCGGTTAATCGAATTTTCTTTTGATCGGAGACTGTTCATAAAATACTGATTTTAGTCTCTTCGGGTCGCCTCCAACCTCCGGTCTAATAGTGAGGTGTGTTTTATGGAAAATCCTTAACCAAAGCTGTTATTAAGTTCTATAAGGACGATGGGTAATAATAAGCTTTAAAAATGTTTTTTAATACAAATACAGTAGAATCCCGATAATTCGTATTTCAAGGGACCAGCAAATTCATACGAATTAGCGGGATATACGAATTATCGGGATTCTACTGTATTTGTAAAATTGTTGGTTGCGTAGTATGGGTTAGTTATTTGGAAACCTTAATTTGGACTATCACCTCTTTTGGGAGCAGAACTCGTAAATCGGTCAATTCAACTCGAATTATAACTCGTGCTTCTGCGCAAAAGCCTTTATTTAACACAAAATAAATTAATTGAAAAAAAAATAACGCATTTTTTCTTTATTACCATAGCAGAGTTAATAAACTAAAAGGTATGATAACAATAAAATTTAAAAACTTTAAAGAAATAGTAAATTATTGCAATTTATTCAACTGCATGATTCAAGCTAAATTTACTAAATATTTTCCGCTCTGAAGTTTCAACTCATTGCATATAAAAGTAGTATATTTATTTCTGTGCTGCTGGATGAAAGTGAATGATGCATTTATCATATGCACGTTTATGTGCGTAAATATATTTATAAAATCCCATTATGCCGAAAAAGCAAGAGTTTATCCAAAAAAAAAATTTGAAAAAAAAATCTGTACAACCCCCAAAATTCACTCACATGCGACCATGACGGATAATGATAATAATCGATGGACATGGAGAGGGTGGTCCAGCAAACGATAAATCCCAGCAATTATCGCGGCGTAATTTATTAGAATAGGTTCTGTTATCGCTACTATTACCATCATTGTTGGTTTTATAGCAATTTCGTACAATTTTTTTCCGCTGCTGCGTTTTGTATCTTCCCGATTCTCTTTTAGTTAACAATGTGTACGAATGCGTGCTTGTATTTAAATTGTCCCTATCTATCTTTCTGCATTATATTCGAAAAATTGTTTAGCCGACAGTAAAAAAAACGACGCAAAACACCGTTTTGAATAAACATCGCCAAATGAAAAATGAAAGAGCAAACTACGAGAAGCGCGCAAAACAGGTAAAAATAAAAATGAATAATAAAATATCCTTTAATAACATCAGCTGGGATATCAAAAGTACCAATAAAAATGGATATACCTAAACAGAAATTGTAAGAGCAATATAGCGATAGCGCAAACAGTGCCATACCAGGTAAAAGAAAAACCATTTAGATGTAAAGGAAAGGTGAAGACCGCCAGTGATGCTGGAGTAAAACAGAAAAATAAATGACAGCCGTAACGAATTTTCTTAAATTTTACTTTTTCATGTACCCGACGGGATTTCTTTGTGAAATGGAAGCAAGCCTCCCGCGATGCTACTGCCGCCGCAATCATCACCCCCCCCCCCCCCCCCCCCCCCCCCCCCCCAACCAAAGTCGCCCCCTACGCCAAAGGATCCTATCGTACATACTAGCAACAAAAAAAAGGAAGAAGCCGAGATCACAACATCTAGTAGACGTCGTCGTCGTCTCCTTGATACTGCGTCATGTCCCACAGTATCCTGGCATCAGCCGGCGGAAAATGCTTTTCCCGAGATGACGGCAGCTGTCTCCCTGTCTGGATGTGCCGCCTGGCTCCCTACTGGCTGCGGTGAGATGAAATGAAAATACTTGCAAAGATAGATGATCGGCGGTGTGCCAATGTAATCAAATTAAGGCAACCAAAGTACCCCATATAATTGTTTTTGTTATTATTATCTTTTTTTTCACTACACGTCGGTATCCATTTTGTGTTGAGTGTGCAGAACGATAATTTCCAAAATAATGGTTTTTAATTACTTGAATTGGTTCACTCTACTGTAATAAATTGCCTCTAATTCTGAAAGACCAACCGCAGGTTTTTTATACAGTTATACAGCGAAAAAATAAAAACAATTTCCCACCCATATTTCGTGTTTAATAAAACGCAACTTAATTTAAAATGTAATTAGTTTATCATGATTAGCGGGAAAAATTAGGTTTTCTCTTTTTTGTGTAAAATATACAAATATGTATTTGAGTTTTAGTACTCCAACCACAAGATTATTGTGGCATTAACACAATAAAAACCGCAAAGAAGTATTTAAATGAAATGGCGCGCGCGGTATTTGTGGTATTCTACAGGTAAAGATTTAAGTTATACTTAAATTGATTATTCTTTTATAGCTAGATCTCAAGGTGGAATTCCTCTAATCGAAATTCCTATGCAACTTTACCATCCGCTGTCGCGGTAACCGTTTCAACTGATGGTGTCTTCCGTACCAAGCCGTATCTATTACTATTTATTTCGGTAAATCAAGTTCACCGGCTCAGTGTTTTGGGAAACAATGGGATGATCTGCGGTAGTGTGACGGTGATGTGATATACACAAAATAATATGAAAAAGTATGATGAGAAGGTGGAGGCAAGAAAGATTCCAAACAGCTAAATTTGGCACGGCGTTTTATAGAAAGCCTCCAATACCTAACCTCTGGAGCCCAATGAACGCAACGCGAACGCAACTCCAACGCTGTGAACTGTCACGCAGCGCAACATTTCAGCGGCAGAGCCCAATGGCATCTCGTGAAGTAGCACAAGTGACATAATATAAAGTGGTATAAAGTTGGCAAAATTACAAAAATGGATAATTTTGAAGCGATAATTTGCTTTGTTCGTCTTTATCTTTGTTATTTGTCTGTTATTGCACTAAGGCTATCAATTTTTCCTCGAACGACATTTCCCCAACCTCACTTTATGAACTGTCAACGCAGAATTCTGCGGCAAAGTTAGAAGTTTGCAAACTTTTGCGTTGTAGTTGCGTTCACTGCGTTCACTGTGCTCAGTTCAAATGATTCCTATGGAACAAACTTGTAAGTGACAGTTTCTGCGTTCGCGTTGCGTTCATTTGGCTCCAGGCATAAAAGTAGCGGCTTGGCCACTTGTTCCAGTTCCTAAAGTTTTATGAGAAGAACTATTGAACTCAATCGTAACACAACGAAAAGTGACATTACGTTTAGCCTGCGACTCTTAAATACAGGCGTCCTTATATTTACGACATTATTGGGGAGGCGAAATTGCGTAATTTTGCGTCGTATATCGAAACGTCGTATATCAAGGCCTTGTATTATTTTGTCGATATAAATACCGGAAACAAAATATTGAACGTGGTATATTAAAACCTGTTAAATCGAGGAATCGTAAAATATGGGACGCTTGTAGTTGAATTATCAATAAATAATTGAATTGATTACGATTGTAGTAAATTTGACTACTTTTGTCGTGAATTAAACTATTTTTTTAAATGTGACCACAATTATGAGTAAATGTTCTGTTAACCCATTTAAGCCCACCACTAAACCAGTGGCTAAATTTCGATTTCTTATACCAGTTTCTAAAATAAGGTTTTTTTTTATATTGTATACCAAAATTGTTAAATACGAGTGTGTTTTTGATTAAAAATTGTGAACAGTGAAAATTAGGTCCTACAAACGACTAAAAATATAAATAAAAATATGTAATAAAAACCAAAAGCAACAGGAAATCGAGATATTCTGCAAAAATCACTGATACTCAATTGGATACAGTGAACGTAAATGGGTTAAGAAGAATTGTTAGGACGAACCCGTCAATTGTATAAACTTTCAACATGCCGAATGCCAAGCATTCCTTTTTCGAACAACACAACAAATATTAACTGCTCTCAAATATCTTGAATCGTGTACAAGGTGTTGAAATTCAACAATACTTCAAATGCTTATCTTTTATAGCAGTAGATAGAGCAAGTTGAAATACATGTGATGTATTACAATTAAGTTTATTAAGGAGCCATCTAAAGGCATCTGAGTGTAAGCAATTAAACAAATTTTCATGTTCAACTGGACCTCTTTTAACTATTCACAAGTTCAAGTAAACTTTCAAAAACAGAACTGCAGAAGCTACCATCAGAGTGTATGATGGAGCAAAAAAAAAAAAAAGATCAAAGGAAATTATTTCAACAGAAAAATTGTGTATGTACTGTTAAAAGAGGAAAACTTTATCTTTATGACTACAATAGTGATCTGGCCCCATAGTATTTTTTGTGGTCTGTCTGTTGAAAGGACTAAAAGTCATGAAGAAGGTCGTTTGACTGTACGAGGACATGGTAAAATGTAAAAATATGCCTGACGATGCGCGCCAAACAGGTAATAATCACTTTAACCTGCTTCTACATCATAAAATAACACATGTACACATACACACATTGTTATCGTATATAATAATTATGAATATAGATATAGCTAAATATCTAAGCCTTAAAACAGTGGCCCTATCTCTATATTTCCTTCATAACTCTATACCCTGTATGTATAAACACATATCCGACCGTCATAGTCAGACCGCTTTTAAAACTAATAAATGATATTTTATAGGTCTCGGGCTCGGTATATTCAAAGATACGTTTCTATATGTGTATAAATATACCATCAACTATTGTTTAAGTATTGCGCAGGAGTTACACAGCGCACAACTTTGGCTTTTATTTGTGGCCTGATCTCATATCTAAAACTTTTGCTTTTCTCCTTTGTTTTACAGTTGACATTTATAGGTGGTAATATTTTATATTATTAATATGTTCCTCACATAACTTTGCTTTATAACTCTATCCGGGATGTTCAAATTGAAACGTTACGTTTTTACTTCCATACTATAGCAATGGTGCATTAAATTTCAATTCAATTTAGAAAAAAAATTTGGTCTTAATTCCGGTGTAAAATTTGATTTTTATTGGTTAATTAGTTAGGGAAATCTGGAAATATTTCAACAATTTATAGTATCTATCCTGACTTCGTAGAACTGGAAATCAATAAACTGGAGACAAAAATGTTGGGCCTTTTTTAAAAGAAAAACGTCACCTTATTTTTACGATTCCGGGCTCCATCTACCGAAATTGTTGCCACGCCCTCTCGATCCAGCATTCGTTTCCAAAATGAGTAGTGATAGGGCTGTCACGTTGGCTACCAGCCAAAAAAACGCACTCTTATTTCACTTACGCTGTGATCACCGGTGACTCACATGGTACACAGAAAAAAATAATTTTGTATTATTTACAAAATGGGTTTAACAAAAAAAAATTGGGTTTAACAAAAAAAAATAAATATTACTGAAGTTTTGTATATACTTCGTAATATTAACAAATATTTTTTCGTATAGTTACTAAAATTTGTTAATATTACGAAGTAATACAAAACTTCAGTAATATTTACGAATTTTTTTTTGTTAAACCAATTATTTTTTTCTGTGTAGCCAACGTGTTAAAACCAATGGTTTTTTGGAGTTGGATACCTGGAAAATTTTGGTGTCTGCTTTTTGCCCAACCTGCAAGTAGTAGTCTTGGGGCAAATGCCCAGCCATTTTGTACCCCTCCACCCCCTTCCCAGTAGCGCAGTCAAACTTTTTCGCGATATTTCACATGGTATTTAACACCGCACCAAAAAACACCAACCACCGATTAGATTAAAATTATGGCCTCTGATGCTGATCTGTTTCAAACCTTATAAATTTTTCAATACTTCTATGATTCAGAATCCATGTAAAACAATAGGTGCAGCAGAGAAACGGAAAATTCGTATAGAACCCAAGATCATATTTGGCATATTTAAGCTCTCGCAACATTGTTAGCAAAAATAAAATGTTTCTGATTTAAAAGTTGTCATTCAAATGAATTTTTAATGAGAAACTGGTATGAAAAAAGTGATGGAAAGAAAGTAACAATTTTTCTCAAGGGTGAAAGCATAAAAAATCTTCCGCCTATGTATTTTTTTTTTCTTTGGTAAAACAAAAGTATAAACATGTATGTAAAATATCTTAGTATACATACGTATGTATATTCAGGATATTTTATTCCATTAAGGGAAAACCGAAAATATTGCTTTCTCAGATTTCTAAAAGGTAAATAGGAGAATGCTTGCAAGTGGTATGTGGCGGGTGGTATTAAATTATGAGAATAAGAACAGTGGAAAATGTATTTTAATTTAGCTTATGGCGGTTGGCTTCATATTTTCCTACTATTATTGTCTATATCTTCTTTTGGTGTTCATATTATCTGCCTACAAATTTATTTTCATATAAGGAATTCTTTACTTTTCTTAAATCGTTCCGTTTTCGTGTTTAACTGCTACAAGTGAATTTTCTTCGCCGAGTGAAACGGGGATGAATTCACATCTCACATGAGCATGAGATGGCATGTAACAATGTTTGTATTTTCTTAAAAGGTTAACTTTACAGCTTACATTTTGGGTTAAATGTTATGTCAAATTATTTCAACAGAAGAAGACATAAAATGAGTTTGCACAAAGAGATGTCAAGTAATTTAATAAAGTGTACATGTCGATGGGGTAAATTTATAATTTCGGCACCGTATTTGAAGCAATCTAAAGGTGTATACTCGTACAAAAGCCAACAAAACATATTTCCTTTTACAATGTAGCCATATTTCGCAAGTCACAATTTACTTAACAGACAATCAACAAACATGCGGCACAATTCAACTTTCATTTTAATTAGCCCCAAGAAATTTTCAGGTACACCAATTACATGGTTACATGGTATACCAATATTGGTTATGATATGCGACAATCTCAAGTATTCACTGTTTATAATATATCTACATACCAGCCACATATGAAAATGTGTGGATAGCCTTAGGGGGCAATATGAATGATTGCGTGAAACTTAATATGTGTGTAAATTTTTTATTGACAGTTTTATGCAAAAGGCCTCTATAATATATGCCTCTATAATATCGTTTGCCATCTTTAAGATTAAATTCCGAACTCATGGTTTCCCACGTTTAAGATTAAATTACTTGGCTTTAAAGACAAATCAGTCTCGAATATTAACAGTTTTCAAAATATGAAATTTCGCTACGCAAAAACTGGTTATATTAATGATTTGGGCGATAAAATGCCAAATTCTCGGGAAACCAATCAGAACTGGTTCTTGAAAATTTTCGAAACCGGGCATCCGGTTCCTATCAATAGCTCAGGTTCATACTGGGATTTTTTGTTGTGTATTTGTTTTTTTTTGGGTACATTGAAGTCTCTTTAGTGAAAAAAAAAGTTTTCTGTTCGTTCTATTTTGGCCAAAAATCAAGTGGCTATGTTTGGAAGCTTTTTTCCTTGAAAAATGGTGAGTTTTAAGAAAATTGAAATTTCCACCACCAAAAAAACCCACGGATCAGTTTTTTTTTGCTTTTAGTTTTGTTTTACTAACCAAAGACTTTCCTTTGTGCGAAAATTTTTAAGAAAATCCGAAGACTCTGAAATGTTTAAATCACTCAATTGTAATGTCTGTGATTTATCCTATAATATAATACGAGGAACGTCTGTCTGTCTGTCTGCACAAACGATCTCGAAAACCCGCCTAACAATTTTCACGAAACTTGGGGGTTAGGGATTTTCGGGGACAAGAAATTGATCTAGATAGGTCTCACCCCTGAGAAAATTCCCCTTCGATACCCCTCGCCTGTTATCTTCGAATTGGGTAGTCCGATTTTAATGAAACTTTACAGTATTACTGAGGGGGCTGAGGGCTTTCGATTTTTCCATCACAAACCTGACTTTTCCCTCCCCTCGATAACCCTCACCTGGTGTCTCAAAAGGTTTCAAAAATCGGTGACAGCGATTACTCAATAACCACTCAACCGATTTCTATAAAATTTTGTTATCGCGCGTTAGTTTTAGTTCTAGCTTTCTAGATCGGGAATTTAAAAACTCTGGAAAAGCTCTGTAAAGATAATGTGAATTTAGTTTTTCCCCAAAAATCAGTAAAAGTAGGATTTTGAGCTCGCCGAGCATGGCTCGGTCTTCCTGGTACTTGTTTTAACGTTAGCACTTGACAATTTAGTTAAAATGAACCAAAGAACGTATTTTTATGATTATTATAATTTAAGTATGATACCTCATAATAAATTTTTTAAATACATCTTTAAACGTTTTACAACCAAACTAAAGCTACTTTAATGAAATAGAAGTTGAATTTCCATTAAAGTGTCGTAAAGTTCAAGTCTCGAAGGATAAACAACATGACATTAGTATGATTAAGATGTTTCTAAACCATATCTGTTTAATATAATATAAAGTATATGCAGGTTATTTAAATTGTTAAATTATGATGTACGGATGCGAATGTGTGTGATTACGTCTGTAACGTTGGATTGTTCGTTTAATTGAAGAATATTAATAAACCTTTTGTGGTTTGGGAACTGTTATTTGAATCGACGTGTCATCAAAGGATATCACATCATCTTTTCTAATACGTATATAAATACATATATGTATATTATGGTTTAGGTCAAAGATTAGGGAACGTTTTAGTTATTATATACAGAATATATTCATGTGCAGAATAATTCCCTACGGTCCCATTTGCTACTTTGTGGTGTAATGATTTTACAGTCGGTATACGATGTCGACAAGCCGTGAGAGATGTTGACTTCCGATAATGGACCCCAATCTTATCCATTGCCAGATTTTATACAAAGTTCTTATAGATTCATAAAATTCCGAAGCATTTGAGACAAGTAAAACTTAATCCAAACCGGAAATTCAAATAAATAGTAATGATTCCGCATCGTCGTGCTATAGAAATATAAAAACGTGTGCATACAGCAAATTTACATGCGGTATATAAAAACGGTGTGTAATATAGAAGACTGTGTGTACTCTGTGGAGTATTGTGTCATGTACGAACGTATAAAATATCACCTAATAAGTTCAGGTAATTTATAAATAATGGTTTAACTCGCAATTGTATGATAATAGGAAAGCGTATGAGAATATTAAACGTGCAGACAATTTCAACCCTATCATATATTTATTTGGTTTTGATTTGAAATCATATCGTAATACATTGTCATTTAATTAGAGTGAATATTTTGCAGATTTGTTTTAAAAAATAAATAATTTAACTGTAATTTAAATTGAGATTTGTTTGCCGAATTCAACCATTTGATTATAGTAAATTTGGTGATAATATTATACTAATTACCATCCATCATTGGATTTATTTGTAAACCAGATTTCGTACTCAATCATTATTAGATGGGAAAATCTTTTTTGGGTAAAAAAGATACAAAATTCTCCTGTTGTGGAGTGCACTATATTTGAACAGCGGTGCAATTTTTGTAAAATTAAATTCTAAACACTATCAATACTTAAATTTTCGGCAAAAAAGCGTATTTTCCAGGGAAATTCTGATTGTGGGTGAAAGAGAATTGGTAGTGGGAGTGGAGTTAAGTTTACACGACGACGTTGGTGTGCGAACACGTTGGTGTGTCGTAAAATTGACGTTGGTGTGTCGTAAAATTACTAAAACGTTGGATAAGGAGATTTTTAAAAATTCTGAAATTCACCGGCACAAAAATGGGAAGAAGGGGAGGGGGTGGTGGGAAGGGGGTGAGGGGGGTGAGGGGGGGGGGCAGAGGAAATGCTTTTTTTCCCTTGAACCAAAAAAGGAGTGGAAGGAAGGGGGGTTACAATATTTTAGTTGTGGCCATTGTTTATTCCACACTATCACCACCTTAGATTCCAAGTTTCATGAAATTTTCTTAAAATATTAGAAAAACATACTCATGTCCTTTTTTTGTTCCAATCGGATTTTGATGTATGGAAGTTTTATGTAGAATCATATCCTAAATACCTTTTATTCTTGCACTTTTTTGATAAGATGCACCGTTTTTGAGATGTTTGCAAAAAACATTTTCATTCGTATGGGGGGTACCGCCCCCCCCCCCCCCCCTAACGAACTTAGCCTTGCATTTTACGAAAAACCAAAGAAAAATTTCAAGTCTGTAGCTCAATCCGTGCGCCCGCAATCCGCGCCACAGACAGACGGACAGACGGACAGACGGACAGACGGACAGACGGACGGACGGACGGACGGACAGTCGGACGGACAGGAAAAATTAAAATTTTTTTATCATTCTAAACACACTGGTCTAAGTCATTTTTGTGTGTGATAACGGGATCTTGGTGTTACAAACGGTAAGCCAAATCTAATATACCCTTTGGTTTCACCATACGGTTATAAAAATGAACACAAAATCAACTACGATTATTTTGCGGAAGGCTTACATTTCTACATTCCCAGTGATTGTGGCTCTTTTATGCTGTGTAAATATGTTTATGCTTCCATCATGATTTTCAAATTAATGTAGGTACTGTTCAGTGAAACTGAACATCACGAACCATAATATGTATGAAATCGTACTATTAAAATAATCGTCACCTCTATAGTCAACAAATTGTGTAAAAGATAACATTTAATACATATAATATCGTTAAAATCAAATACGTACGTGACATTTTGATTAACTCAAGCGTAATAATAAAAAAAAAATTGCAATACCAGCAATAAACTCATTTAATTTAATTAAAGTAGAAAACTTTACGAAAACTTGTAGTGGTCCAAGTATCTCGATGATGTTAAAGAGGCAGGATGGTAGGTTTAGTGGCTCCGCTCGCCGGATTGCCGTGGGTTCTTTCCTGCATTTTCATCTTGGTCGCTACACATAAATTTTACCTACCAGCTTGTACTGAGGGGAAGATAAGGACAGGAATTGGGGGGGTTAGATCAATCTTAGCTTAGCGGGCTATGTCACGCATAGTCCAATTCTTTGTGCAGCGTCATCGCACTCACCCTTCTCACCCTCCAATTAAAAGATCATGTTAATTTTAAGTTTAACAATAATTCATAAGTTTATTACTACCAATATATACATCCTTATATAGGGCAAATAAAAATAGTTAATTAGCATGCCGTTGACTTACGCTATTAAGTAATAAATAATAAACAATTCTAATCGGTTGTAAGAATTTATCAAATACTCAAATAAATGGATATAATTAAATATCGTAGATTTTAAGTAATGTAACCTAAGCCACGTCAATAAAATGGACGCGGATTAATCTTAAGACTTCGTTGTGCGCATTGGGGCCCCTGATACCTACAACCAAGTATATCGCCAATGATTTTCGATATGCGATACGGTACGTTATCAACGGTACGGTTCGTGGCTATAGTTTCACCCAATATTTAAAATTCTCAAAAATATTCAACAAATATTTAACATGAATTTATATAGTCGATAATAAATTAGGTCTAATATATATTTTAAGATAGTTTAATCTACAATTTATGATGTATGAATATCCGCAAACGAGATTATCTTGGTGTGATCAAAAAAAAGACGAAAAATCAAAATAA
Source organism: Chrysopilus asiliformis (assembly GCA_964034945.1). Taxonomy (NCBI): domain Eukaryota; kingdom Metazoa; phylum Arthropoda; class Insecta; order Diptera; family Rhagionidae; genus Chrysopilus; species Chrysopilus asiliformis. Next base: position 4,002,174 of record OZ035960.1, read on the forward strand.
CTAATTTAATAAATAAATAAAAATCGTCGGAGAAGGCTCGAAGCCTCGAAGCCTCGTGTCAGCCTTGGGTATGGATGGCTATCTTTCTACACAAGTAGCAAAATTTTCATCTTAGTTTCGCGAACTTCACAAAAAAATGGAAACATCTTACTTGGGTATGAATTATGGTTTTCTTATCCGATTACTCCTGTAGGGATTCCCAGCTCGGTCCAATTTTATGGGGCCTCCCCACACGTGGTTGAGTCAAGGTTAGGTTCCCCTTCTATTACAATGGAGTCTCGGTTGTCCAATTATTCTGCCACTAGTATAAGTTGTTTGTTTTTCCTTTTTAAATCTTTGGGCGACTTTAATGGGTAGCCAAACAAATTTGGAACACGATCAGTTTTCTTATGTGAAAATTTCGCCGATTGCTCCACCATGAGAAAAATCTTGTATAAGGAAAAATCAAACACGATAACTATTTAAAGCCACTATGAAATGTCAGTGTTATCTTACGTGATTTCGAGTCTTCTCCGCTTATGAACTTTTAATATTTAGTTTTAATCTACTTAAACATTTAACATAATATAATTATCTCTAGAGGACAATCTTTCCTCGTGGCCACTTTAAAAAAAAGAGGACGGAAATACCTCCGACGGAAATAGCCTCTCCGAAATTTCAAATCGGAAGTGTAGCCATGAAAAAAAGGTTCCACGTCTCACCGGAAATTTAGCCATCTTGAAATATAAATCCCTTTAAGTTCGGCTTTATATTTGGTAAAGTGAAATGTAGGTGTAAGGGTACATGACATTATGCCCTTCCTTCCCCCTTTGGAGACAAGACAAACAAATACTTCCAAATTCGATAGTCAATCATAAATGACCGGGTTTTCAGGTAATTCTGAGACTAATTGGGTATTATTCAAATAAGTCAATGCAAAATTGTTTCGGCTAACAAAAATTGCTTTGAGTCCTATCAAATGATTCGCTTTTCACAATTCTTGTAATCTTCTTGTTGAAGATGGAATTGTATCGCCGTTTTCAAATTCTTACCATCAGCTGATTACATCGGCAGCTGATGACTCTCAGTAAGTCACCTCTCATATCCATTTGAGTAATGGCTAAAATCCCATTACAGCTATTCGTTCCAATACGACTTCATAGCTCGAATTTACTGGTGGCTACAGATTTGTTTATTACTCGACTTCAGTAAGTGTAACAAGTATTTAGAAAAAAGGTGCAAATTCAAAGTGCAAATATTAAACCGGACTTATTATTGTTTTGATGGATGAAATTCATTGAAAATGTTGTGCAGATTAAAATATATTGGACTTATGGTTACTCAAATTCAGTTGGAAGTTAGTATTTAGTACTGATGTTTAGTGAAAATGCAGGTAAAGTTTCATTTGTCGTTGTTGTGTGGATTTTTGGGTGGTTTTATTGTGATGATTTAATGGAAAACTTAATTTTATTCGAGATTCTACAAATGCAAAAAAAACTGGAAGTTTGGAAAGAAGTTATACACATATAACTGAGTAAGAGATCGAACATCAGTCTGTCAACTTGTTCAACCATCATTCAACTTGACGACGATGCGAACTTCGGTACTCCCGAACCGTGCATACTTTTAGGCAACTTCCATAAGTATCCTTCATAGTTAAATGAAATTAGTTTTAGTAAGAATTTCTGTTTTGTTTTTAAGGTGGCTGCTACAGGACCGGATAATTTCACGTTCCCTGGAATGGGAAAATATTCGGAAAAACAGACAACTGTATCGGGACGTATGGTCAAGTGCATGAAGATCGCAAAAATGAGATAATTAATTCTTGAAATTTCTAATGAGATGCAACTGTGAAAATTATGGAATAAGCAAGTGTGAAATTTCTGGATAGAATTTTAGTTATTACGAGATTTAGTTTATGTTAATTAACGTGGTGCCGAACCCACATAAATGTCTAGCCGGGCATAAGACTAAATTAGCTTTTATTAAATGCGATGTTAAGTTTAATATTTTTTTTTTTGTTTTCAATTTCGGTATGTGAAAGATTATATCACCTTTTTTGATTAGAATCAGTTACAAAGTTGTCAGAAAAATTCACTGTGAAAATTCTGAGTCAAAAGTCATAGCCTAATGTCTTTTCCGTGGAAAACACCTACTAATTTTCCGGTCAAATCTTCTAATTCATACATATTATTACCAATTACTTTCCGAACACGAGCTTTCACAAATTTATGGCAAAGTTTCGCATTGATACCTTTCGATTTGTCGCTCAAAATGAAGTTTCGTCGGAAAACTTCTTGGCCGGGGAGAAAGGATGTCTTACTTGACCGCAAATTATACGACTTCACATTTCTCAAGTATGCTTGATGTAAGTTGTCTTTGATTTTTTCTCGAATCAATTCTAATCTATTAGATTTAGGTAAATATTCAATATCTGCATCTTGTAATAAATTTAACTTTCTTGCGAGGATATAATGGTTACCATGCGTCATCATATTTGTACCAAATAACGCATAAAAGGGATTCATACCGATCGCAGAATGTTTAGCCGTTCTCAATGCACATTCTATATCACCAAGATGTTCATCCCAGGTTTTTTGTGAATCTTTAAGGGTCGTACGAATGGCAGAAAGGACAGATTGGTTTACCCGCTCTGATGCGTTACTCTGCGGAGAGTAAACTGCAGTTCTTAAATGCTGGACTCCATATCTATCTAAAAATGTCTTAAACTCTTTGGACGTAAATTGTTTTCCGTTATCGGAATGGATAATTTGAGGGACACCGAATTTATTGAAAATCTCTATCTCTAAAAATCGTATTACATTTTGGGAAGTAGCCTGTCTCATTGCCTTCAAAAAGACAAATTTGGTCAGATAATCTAACACGACAAGTACACAAGTGTTGCCTTGTTTACTACGAGGGTAAGGTCCCAAGAAATCAATATAGATTTTCTGAAATGGTCGGTCTATGAGTGCCTCGGCTCCCATTTTGGGTCTTAAAACGGTGTTTGGAGATTTTACCTGTTTGCATATTGAACAGTTTGTAACATAATTACGAACATGAGTGACCATATTTGGCCAGAAGTAGTTCTCCCGAAGCCTAGCCAAAGTTTTTCCTATGCCTCCGTGGGCAGCTTGTGGGGGATCATGGGCTTGGGATATCAAATCTGCTGTTAGTCCTGACGGAATCCAAAGTTTCCAAGCATATTCTTCAGCTAGCGTATCACCGGTATAAGGTACCGTGCGTTTATACACGTAATCTTCCACAATCTTCAAGTCAGGTAGGCGTTCTTGGTTGTTTTTAATGGTGGTGATTAAATCAGTGTACTCCTCTGATTGAAACTCTTTTGACTGAAGGTCTACGGCCATTAGGGGATTATCGATACTAATACTTTCAATATCGCCTCGAGACAGAGTGTCAGCTACCACGTTTTGAGAGCCTTTTCGGTGCTCAATTTTGAAGTTATACGCTTGGAGCTTTAAACTCCATCTGGCAAGACGACCGCTAAGGTCTTTTAATCCCATTAGCCATCGTAAACTGGAGTGATCAGTAATTATTGTGAATTTCATTCCCTCTACGTAAGGTCGAAATTTTTTAACAGCGGTCACAGCGGCCAAACATTCCTTTTCTGTAACGGAATAGTTACATTCGGCCTTATTCAATTTTTTGGAGATATATGCTATGACTCTTTCACAATTCTGATCATCCAATTGAAAAAGGACGGCGCCGATGCCGGTGGCGGATGCATCGCACTGTACGAAAAACTCGCGGGAGAAATCGGGATGGGTCAAAACTGGTGTTGAGCAAAGCGCGACTTTTAGAGCTTCGAACGAATCGTTAGCTTCAGGCGTATATCGAAATTTTTTTGGTGTTTTTAGGGTATCGGTCAAGGGAGCGGCAACTGTGGCGAAGTCTTTTATAAATTTGCGATACCACCCCGCCATTCCTAAAAATCTTCGAACTTGCCGTATAGTTCGTGGTGTCGGAAATTGCTGGATGGCCGAAACTTTTTCTGGATCAGGTTTTAGTTGTCCACCTCCCACTATGTATCCCAAATAACGTAATTCTTTCACACAAAATTTCGATTTCTTTACGTTAATGGTAAGGTTTGCACGTCGTAGGCACTCTGAAACTTCTTCTAGGATCTTAATATGGGATTCAAAGTCAGGTGACACTACTAGCAAGTCATCCAAGTACACGAATACACGCTCTCGTAATCTGGAAGGTATGACCTTGTCCATCAATCTGCATAATCTTTGCGCGCTATTACAATGGCCAAAAGGCATAACCGTAAATTGGTATAAAGGCCTACCAGGTATTGTAAATGCAGTTTTTTTCCTACTCTGCCTCTCCAACGGCACCTGCCAAAACGCATCTTTCAAGTCTATACTACTAATGTAGTTAGTGTCTTGGAGACGGCTTAATAGACCTTCTATATGTGGAGGAGGATAGGCGTCTTTAATTGTTAATTGGTTTACCCGTCGCAAATCTAAACACAAGCGATTCTTGCCTGGCTTTTTTACCAGAACTACGGGGCTACTCCAAGGACTGTTTGACTCCTCGATTACTCCTAGACGCAACATCCTGTCCACCTCCTCATATAGAAGGGTCTGAACTGCCGGAGAGACAGGATAGTATTTTTGTTTTACGGGAGCAGAGTCTCCGGTATTAATTACATGTTCTTCTAGATTGGTATGTCCAAGACCGTATTTCGTAGAGCACAAAAATTTTTCGCGTATCAACTCAAGTTGACTCTTTTGTAATGGGGTTAAATTATGCAGAGTCGGATCAACGATTTCTTCCTCATTCGTTAGACTACTAATTATGTTAGGGGCAATACCAAAAAGACGCCAAAAATCGACACCTAAATACAAAGATTGTTCAAGACTTGGTACTAAATAGACTTCCATTTCCACAGTATGATTTTTATACGTTATCGGGACTTTAACTTTTCCTACAATTTGCTGTCCTTTACCATCCGCAGTGCGTATAGATGATGAATATTTAACAATATTTAATTTTAGTTTTGCGACTAAATCTAAGCAGTTTTTACCAAGGCAAGAAATGTTGGCTCCGCTATCGAGTAAACCGTATATTTCTTCCTCGACTACTTTGACTCTAGCATAAGGCCTATCATCATTGCGAGCAGCAAGGATTGTACTTGATATCCTTTTGCGGGTTTCTTGACGAGCAGTGTATCGCAGACGAGCTTTCAAAATCTTGGAACTGATCTCCTTTTCCTTTTCAGATTGGACTGACGGACAACTATTAAATATTTTATCACGTTTCTCAAGATATTCTTTGAGGCGTGTATGATATGGTTTGAGAGGTCTGGGAACAGGCAAATTGTCTATAACTGGCTTATTAGAAGATATTATTTTATGATGGGGTTTAATTTTGATAGATAAATTTGGAGTGCAACTTTTCAGAGAAGAAGGGGTTATTCTCTTTGAGTCTGTGTCGAACGTGACTGACCTGGGGCAATCACGTTCCTCCGGGAGTTTTCCGGATGACACCTTTCACATTTTCTGGTTGTGGTTTTATCCGCTCCGCAACGATAGCAGAAAAATCCTCTTGGAGCATCACAATCAATAAAATTATGACCTTTATTTTTACAATTCCAACATATAGTTTCGGATTTGGTGAGTCTTGATGGGCGATCGGTGAGAGCTTCTAACGTGAAGTCTAACTCATCTCCTTGATCGTCATCAATGTAATTTAATTCATTTAATTTAAATTTAGAAGGGATTTGCGTCCGAGTTCGTGTGGCTTCAAAACTGGGAAAGGCATTTTCCGTGGTTCTACATGCGTCCCTGAGTTGTTCGAGACTTACGAGAGTCATTGGGTATATATACCTCAACAACCACGGTTTTAAATTTCTCTTCATCGAAATGATCAACTCAGACTCGGACATTGGTACTCGCATCATGTTGCGAATTCTCATGATAGCAGTATAGTAATCTTCAAATGATTCCTGATTTTGTTGTTTCCTATCCATGATTTTACGCATGAGTTCCATATCGCTCTCGGTAGACCTAAAGTGCTTAACTAGAGCATCTCGAAGTTGAGGCCAAGTTGGTTGAATATTCCAACGTAAATATTGCCAGAGCCAATCTCTAGCCGTACCTTGCAAAAAGATGTGAAAATGCTTCATTACTTCGGGCCACGGAGTATTATGACTACTTTGGAGAAACTCTACTTGGAATATGAAACGTTCAACCGATTCATTTTCGCCGTTAAAGCTTATACCCCATTTGTGAATTTCAGACTTCCTTGATGGATGAACTTGGTTATGATTCGGCAACTGTGGTGGGTGAGTTTGAAATCCTGGCATGGAAGGTGGCGGAAATTGATAATTTGGAACAGATGGTGTAGTATACTGATAAGAATTGGCTTGTGGAGGCTGATTAAAATGAAAATTATTGAGATATTGATTATTAAGATCCCTAGATGGTTCAAAATTATTATTATTTTGGACGGTTGGTATATTGTTTGCTAGGTTTCTATTTAATGTGGTATGACTTGAATTAAATTGTGAATACGGATTGAATACGGTTTGTTGATTCGGTGTATTTGAATTAATATAATTGGGATTAGTTGCTGGAGGATCACGTATAGTTAGTTTAGTAGTTCTGTTAGCTAATGCTTCGTCGACGCAATGTTGGACCTGATTTTGGATTGTCTTGCTTATACTACTCATGAGAGAAGTTTGAGACAAACCAATCGCTGCTTTGATTGTCTCATCTAAGACACTCTTTAACTGTCTCATGTCAATAGGGGAAGATACCGCATCAGATGAGTTTGACATCGTAACTTGTCTACTGCTATGCGTATCTGATTTTTGAGGATATTTTTCATTAGAACTATTTAACGAGGGGACCTTTCTTCTAGTTCCTGTTGTATTCGACATAGTGTTTGGTTTAGGCCGGGATGTAGAGTGCATATCTAATAAATCGCGAGAGGGACGTTCTCCATTTCCTCCTCTAAAGTTTCCCACGTCTTCACCTCTAAATGACTGCACTTCCGATGTAATATTATGTTCTTGGGCAGAGATAGAAGCTGCACCAAGATTTGACAAATCGGCAAGAGGATTCATATTTCTTAAATTTCGTTGATTATTGATATTAGATTCTACATTAACTAATGGGGAATTTTGAATGAGTGACGAATTGTTGTCACTTTTGTTAGATTTTGGGGGCGAATGGAAAAGAGACATTTTGGAAAGAGCCGAGTGACTGCTTTCCTGAGCTTTATAATAATTTCTAGTATGCCGTGGACTTCCTAACAAAAACTGTCTTTTAGAATATTTTCTTTTTTGATTCGGAACTGGGCGCATAACCACTCAAATATGCATCAACAAAAAAAATGAAAAAAATAATTTTCGTAAATACTTCAATTAATAAATCTCATACGGTGAAGGTGAGTGCAAATAGCTGGCACAGTATATACAAGATGTTACCTATAGCTAAATGATCGATCTGATGGGAAATTGGGTTTAAGGAAGTGGGGAAAAAGACTAACTACTAACGGGAGTCAGATGTGGCTCCTATAAAGTCAGATTATATCGACTATGCACAGGATTCACACTGTCAACCCATGACTCTAACTATCAATTTATAAAATATTTAGGTAGAGTTTAGCAACGCGAAATAATTTGCTTTTAGCTGTTTATTTCGGGACATAAACAATACTTTAATAATTCTGTTCTATGTTTAATCATGATGGTGTAATTAAATCAAAATCAATTTTATATCACTAATTGTAAGTGCAACGCGACTTCTATTTTAAAGACGGGACTCCTTACGTTCAGTAATTCAATAGATATTAGAATCTTAGTCTGCTTTAAATTAATTCCAGAAAATTATAGTAGCAGCGCGAAATCATTTTGTCGTAAAACTTTATGTTCCGGGTCTCACAGAATCTCCAGAAAAATTTATGTTAGACAATGGTGTAATCTTTTGATTACAAAAAAATCGTCTTGGCTTTGTCCGTGGAGGACGCAGCCGTAGCCGGTACGTTGGGCGCCAATATGTAGTGGTCCAAGTATCTCGATGATGTTAAAGAGGCAGGATGGTAGGTTTAGTGGCTCCGCTCGCCGGATTGCCGTGGGTTCTTTCCTGCATTTTCATCTTGGTCGCTACACATAAATTTTACCTACCAGCTTGTACTGAGGGGAAGATAAGGACAGGAATTGGGGGGGTTAGATCAATCTTAGCTTAGCGGGCTATGTCACGCATAGTCCAATTCTTTGTGCAGCGTCATCGCACTCACCCTTCTCACCCTCCAATTAAAAGATCATGTTAATTTTAAGTTTAACAATAATTCATAAGTTTATTACTACCAATATATACATCCTTATATAGGGCAAATAAAAATAGTTAATTAGCATGCCGTTGACTTACGCTATTAAGTAATAAATAATAAACAATTCTAATCGGTTGTAAGAATTTATCAAATACTCAAATAAATGGATATAATTAAATATCGTAGATTTTAAGTAATGTAACCTAAGCCACGTCAATAAAATGGACGCGGATTAATCTTAAGACTTCGTTGTGCGCATTGGGGCCCCTGATACCTACAACCAAGTATATCGCCAATGATTTTCGATATGCGATACGGTACGTTATCAACGGTACGGTTCGTGGCTATAGTTTCACCCAATATTTAAAATTCTCAAAAATATTCAACAAATATTTAACATGAATTTATATAGTCGATAATAAATTAGGTCTAATATATATTTTAAGATAGTTTAATCTACAATTTATGATGTATGAATATCCGCAAACGAGATTATCTTGGTGTGATCAAAAAAAAGACGAAAAATCAAAATAACTAATTTAATAAATAAATAAAAATCGTCGGAGAAGGCTCGAAGCCTCGAAGCCTCGTGTCAGCCTTGGGTATGGATGGCTATCTTTCTACACAAGTAGCAAAATTTTCATCTTAGTTTCGCGAACTTCACAAAAAAATGGAAACATCTTACTTGGGTATGAATTATGGTTTTCTTATCCGATTACTCCTGTAGGGATTCCCAGCTCGGTCCAATTTTATGGGGCCTCCCCACACGTGGTTGAGTCAAGGTTAGGTTCCCCTTCTATTACAATGGAGTCTCGGTTGTCCAATTATTCTGCCACTAGTATAAGTTGTTTGTTTTTCCTTTTTAAATCTTTGGGCGACTTTAATGGGTAGCCAAACAAATTTGGAACACGATCAGTTTTCTTATGTGAAAATTTCGCCGATTGCTCCACCATGAGAAAAATCTTGTATAAGGAAAAATCAAACACGATAACTATTTAAAGCCACTATGAAATGTCAGTGTTATCTTACGTGATTTCGAGTCTTCTCCGCTTATGAACTTTTAATATTTAGTTTTAATCTACTTAAACATTTAACATAATATAATTATCTCTAGAGGACAATCTTTCCTCGTGGCCACTTTAAAAAAAAGAGGACGGAAATACCTCCGACGGAAATAGCCTCTCCGAAATTTCAAATCGGAAGTGTAGCCATGAAAAAAAGGTTCCACGTCTCACCGGAAATTTAGCCATCTTGAAATATAAATCCCTTTAAGTTCGGCTTTATATTTGGTAAAGTGAAATGTAGGTGTAAGGGTACATGACATTATGCCCTTCCTTCCCCCTTTGGAGACAAGACAAACAAATACTTCCAAATTCGATAGTCAATCATAAATGACCGGGTTTTCAGGTAATTCTGAGACTAATTGGGTATTATTCAAATAAGTCAATGCAAAATTGTTTCGGCTAACAAAAATTGCTTTGAGTCCTATCAAATGATTCGCTTTTCACAATTCTTGTAATCTTCTTGTTGAAGATGGAATTGTATCGCCGTTTTCAAATTCTTACCATCAGCTGATTACATCGGCAGCTGATGACTCTCAGTAAGTCACCTCTCATATCCATTTGAGTAATGGCTAAAATCCCATTACAGCTATTCGTTCCAATACGACTTCATAGCTCGAATTTACTGGTGGCTACAGATTTGTTTATTACTCGACTTCAGTAAGTGTAACAAGTATTTAGAAAAAAGGTGCAAATTCAAAGTGCAAATATTAAACCGGACTTATTATTGTTTTGATGGATGAAATTCATTGAAAATGTTGTGCAGATTAAAATATATTGGACTTATGGTTACTCAAATTCAGTTGGAAGTTAGTATTTAGTACTGATGTTTAGTGAAAATGCAGGTAAAGTTTCATTTGTCGTTGTTGTGTGGATTTTTGGGTGGTTTTATTGTGATGATTTAATGGAAAACTTAATTTTATTCGAGATTCTACAAATGCAAAAAAAACTGGAAGTTTGGAAAGAAGTTATACACATATAACTGAGTAAGAGATCGAACATCAGTCTGTCAACTTGTTCAACCATCATTCAACTTGACGACGATGCGAACTTCGGTACTCCCGAACCGTGCATACTTTTAGGCAACTTCCATAAGTATCCTTCATAGTTAAATGAAATTAGTTTTAGTAAGAATTTCTGTTTTGTTTTTAAGGTGGCTGCTACAAACTATTTTCTATTGTTTTAAATTCCTTAATTACAAAAACTATTCACCAAATATTTTCCAATTTAACCACCCCTACTAGCTACAAGACAGGCATCTCACTTTTCAAGTAATTTTCCTTGTCCTCAGGAGAATTCGCCACACAATTTTCTTTCATTTACATATTTTCTCATTTAAACGTAAATACTTTTGACTTTTATTCCGGCTATCTATTTGACTGCCAATTCTTTGTCAGCTAGCTATACATATTTACTATTTTTTTATTTTTTTGCTTTTGTGTGCGTGCGAAGAACTTTATATATACATATTTAGGTGTACGCACGGTTTTTATGTTGTTACATACATATTTTGTTCCGTTGTTTTATGTTAGTTAGCTATGGGGCTATCTATTTGCTAGTCCTAAATCAAAATTAACTTCTATTCTACAAACTGCTTTACACGAAAAAAAAGTAAGATATGTAATAGAAATCAAGCCGTTTTCGGCTATAGTAAGGGTGAAGGACGGCCGCTTGATATCAATATATCCGCCTCTGTAGATAGCATTATACCTTGGGCTTTAGGTAGTGTAGTACAACAATCGTGGAATTGTCGTTGAGTGTCTTTTTTAATTTATGCAAATCGACTTTGTCTTATTCGGCTCCTTGACGAAAACGATCCCAGATTTTTTTTCTTGTTCACACCAGCACCACCACACACCGCAATGTCAACAGTTCGTTCAGTGATTTCAGAATGAAATAAATTTACTTTTTTTCCGTTGGTACTGGAATTTTTTTTCCAACGTTGTTGTTTCTGTCTTCACCATTTTGAACCGTTCCGTCCAACAATGCCACCGACAACAAATGGGCAAAATGGACGGGTAGACACCGGAAAGTACTATCATTGAATGAAATTTTCGTATTTGTCACACACAGTTCTGTAGTAGATTGAAGTCCATCTCCTTATCAAATAGCTTCATCTATGCGAGTATCTATCTATCTACAGAGTATATTCCAGACATTCGAATATGTCTTTACGTCTATCTACATTTAAGCTATTTATAAGTTTATGCTTCTGTCCGAGCTGACTATGTACAAAATAAAAATGGTCCTGTGTCCGTTATTCGCTCCCAAAGGACACCAACAACTACAAAAAAAAAACGTCACGACTTTAGGACGTTGTCTATGTTTTCATATTCATTTACAGTCCTGTATATTAGTGTACCCTATGTTTGGTGTCTTCATTCTTCACTCCAAAAAATTAGTTATTACGAATTTTTCCAGCGGCGAAATATTATCTACAGTGAATGTCTGATGAATTGACTATACGAATACACTGGTTTTCCATTTTTAATATGCATATGTGACTCAGAGCATGTAATCTGACAGTCATCAGAATAGTGAAAAGTAGATCGACGTTTATATAACGACAGATAAACATAATATATCTTTAGTTGACTCAAACTCACAGAATTTGTCTATAGAAATGACAGATTTTCCGCACAAAAGAAGTTATTCGTTGAAGTTTTGTGTTGAGAATTGCGACTTCTTGGAACAAAATGATTGCAGTAGATATCATTTTTTGTTATTATAAATACATCTCCGAAAGTCATCCTTACAGATCTAAAAATCACTAAAACTGGCATTTACTCAAATTTGTTGTGTTATTTACACATGCTGTAAAGGAAGTATGTACGAGGGTAAGGTGAAAAGTTCTAGTTTTGTGACACAGGAATTTGGTGGAGTCTTACACTCTAAATGGTTTGTGTGAATTCACACTAAATTTTGTTGCAAAAAACTCATTTTTTGTAGTATTTTCACACTTTTGATGTGTGATTTCCAACATTCGCGTGAAATCTCTATTTTTGAGTGATTTCACTACAAACTTTGTGTGATTTCCAACAAGAGAATATGGAATTTGTGTGATTTCACACAATGGAAGTGAAATACGTCACAGCAGATAGTAAAATCCAACAGCAGTGTGATTTCACTACAAATTCTGAGTGAAAACCGTCGTAAAAAACAGTAAGAAGTGTTTTTAAAAATGTTAAAGACTGAATTGAAAAACTGCCACCCTGACAACACTAGAGGTTGTGAGGTTATGGTAGCCCGTCGCTGTGGTTGAGAGGTAGCTGAAGCGTCAGTAAGCGTGTGACATTGCACACAAAAGGAAGTGGATCTGACCCTAGGCTTCAGGAATCGTCCAACAAGGGGCGCAGCGGCGGGTTTCACCAAAGTAATAGGCAGTTCTACAGATTGGTATTTTTCATAAATTAAAAAGAATTAAATAAATTGTGTTACACATATTTGCTCCCTGCGATCGTGATACCGCTTGAGTGGAGGTATTAATGCTTCTTAGCTTAGGAGGTGTCAAAAGACAGCTTTTCAGTATTGGTACTTGATTGTAATAGATGTGCTACATTTCAAAAATTTTAAACATAACAAAAGCTATACTTCCCAATCTGGCAATTATTGGCAATTATTTCGTTCGTATGGGGGGTAGCCCCCCTAATGGTCCATTTTTGCCCATTAACGAACTTGGCCTCGCATTTTACGTAAAATGAATCTCCGGAAAATTTCAAGTCTCTAGCTCAATCCGTGCGCCCGCAATCCGCGCCACAGACGGACGGACGGACGGACATGCTAAATTCAACTTTTTTTGTCATTCTAAACACACTGGTGTAATTCATTTTTTTGTGTGATGACGGGATCTTGGCGTTACAAACGGTAAGGCAAATCTAATATACCCTTTGGTTTCAGCATACGGGTATAAAAATACTAGCAAAAGATCACTTTAAATCAGAAAATTTTAAAGTCTTCATAAAAAAAATCTATTGTACAATTAAATTAAGAGTCCGCAACATGACTGTGTTGTGTGTTCGTGTGTTTTGTGTTCGTTCGTATGTATGTATGTAACAGAACTTGTAAAATTGACTTCTACCTGTAAACCTTGCCTGATTTTGACGCCGTTATTTTGCATCCGAAAGCTGTCATCGCCCCATGGAACCCTATGGAACGCGATTTTGGAAAAAATCAACCGTTTTCGAGATAATCGCAAAAATATTTTCCATTTGTATGGGAGAGGGGGTAAGGGGGGTCCGATTAGATTTCGATGTATGAAACGGTTAAGTAAAATTATATTCTAAACATATTTTGTCTTCATAAATTTTCAGATACGATGCACCGCTTTCGAGAAAATCGCAAATATAGTTTATATTTGTATGGAAGAGAGCGGAAGGAGTGGTTCAATATTTCCCATTTTCGGAAGAGGTTTACCTTTTGATAAAAGTCTGTTCTATGTCAAATTTCAACTTTCTTCTTCAATTAGTTCTCGAGTTTTCTAATGTTTTTGCATAAAAACTTTCAACATTATACCCACTTATATTCATCATATGAGGTTTGATTATGGTAAGAAAGGTATCATCTCACCGTTAGATGGATTAAGCTGTATTTTTTCAACCTTTACTTGTAACTTTAAAAACAAACAACGAATCTAGAAAATGATTTGCCCCTGCCGCCGTATAACTCAAATTTTCTAAATTCAATAATTTAAAATGTTTTTTTTTCATGAATTTGTTACTTTGTGCCCATTCCAAAATCCCAACTCTGCCGATTTTAGACACGGGGGTACAGTAATTCCTTAACATTCACGGGGTTTAGGATCTCAGAAACATTCATGAATTTTGCCTCAATTGGTAAACTAACGAGTTAAAATCAACTAAAACATTTCACTTTTCGATTTTTACACATGGTTCTTAAAAACTGCTCCAGATTTTTATATTTATGCAAGTTAAATTGTCAAGTAAACCAATTGATTGTCAAAAAAAAAAATCGGACAGAGGAGAGGACGAAAAAAAAATACATGCATGCCGATTTCCTTGCCAACCGTCGAACTTTTCGTCCTATCCTCGCATTATGTACTAATTTAAAATAGGCAGGCACATATTAAATGCGATGAAATATCTCAGCTTTCCCGAAATAGAAAAACTTCTTTAAACAATGAGACCGTTTTTCAAGCTGAATACAAGGAATTTATATGATAATTTGTCCTATCCATGAACTCGAATACATTTTAATAAAAGAGTGAGAAAGCGAATGAATTTGTATCATGGTGCAGGTGAAATGTATTTTTTTTAAACTTGATATTGTTTATATGCTAAGTTTATGCATTTTTGGAGTAGACAGATTCAGTCACAACTTTTGAAAAGTGGAACCACAGAGACTTTCTCTTCTTTGCACAATAAACCAACATTTTCCAAGCAAAAAACAAAGCCAAAAAAAAATTCAAATCTGTACGCGCGCTGAATAACATTTTTCTGGGGATAAAGCTGGAACACAAAAACATTTCGCATATACCGCAAAGTTTTTTATTGAGTTCAAGGGTTCAAATAAAAGCTCACGATTGCTACTGGGATATGACATTTCATTTTTTGATTTTTTTTTTAACATTGCGACTTGGCTGCTTTTTTTGCATTTATTTTCATGAAAGGAAAGACAACTGTATACAAACATAAAGGTAGATAGTAACTTAGCGAAAAAAAACTGAGCGGATATGGTGAACAGAATATAGTTTTGTGGATACTGGTTGTATTTACGAATGCACATGGAAAGGATTTCTCATGAGATGGGTCGGATTGTTTAGTTTGCATTTTCTGGTACGGAAACAGATTAAAGAATAATAGTGGTTGACGGAAATCATGATTATTGTAATATATATATGAGAAACGAACTTTATTTTTTATGGATAAATGCTTAAGTCAGATTTTTTTTTCTTATATTTCTTTTTTAACTTCTGTAATCTTTTATTATTATTGGCAGAGTAAATTAATAAATATGCAATTTTTATGCAAGTTTTCTATCATTTATATATATATATAGCTTGCATACCCGTCGTTGCCGGGTTAAATTTTTTCAATTTTTTTTTATGGTCTATGTTGGAGCTAAACTTCAGGCCAATCAGCTCGGTAGTAACATAGAGGAAGAGCTAAGTTTCGAGATCACTTTAACCCCCCCCCCCTTTACTCCCCCACGTCTAGGGCTACTTTTTAATGGGTCTATGTTGGGGCTGGACCCCCGACGAACATCTATGCCAAATTTCAGGCCAATCGGTTCAGTAGTTTCGCCGCGAAAGGCTAACATAACGCAAAAACTTACCCGGCCCTTACACGCGTCTGTAGAGCTGACACAGTCGCTGACACAGTCTCGTGTAAATGCACTGGCTCCCAGTTCGCTAAATGTATTTTAATGCGTTGTCAGTAATTTGACATTTGAAGTCTGTGCTACTGACAGACTTTATAGCCGCGTGTAAGGGCCGGGTAAGCTTCGAAATCACTTTACCCCCTCCCCTTACTCCCCCACCCCTCGCGCGTGTTTTCCGTATGCCTATGTTGGAATCAGAACTACCACAGACTCTCATGCCAAATTTCAAGTCAATCGGTTCAGCCGTTTTTGCGTGAAAGAGAAACAGACAGACAGACAGACACCAACTCATTTTTATATATTAGTATTAGTATGATAGCTCACAAACATAAGCAAAATAACAATTTAGACACCATTTAGAATTATAATTTATTGCTTTTTCAGTAAATAGGTATTTTCTGTGATTATCGTTTCCGATTAAAGTTGAATTTTGCCGAAATCTACTTAACTTTAGAACTTCTTAAAAAGATTATATTTACGAGTATATTTGATCTACGAATGATTTTAACTGAAAAGGATTTATGATTGAGTGTGGTCAAGTTCATTCTTCACCCGTAAAGTGAAAAACTTTTGTTACATTTAAATAGTATAATAATTCAAAACATCTAATTTTATATATTTGCTTCGTTTATAGCTCTTAGAAAGTTTGGAAGTATTTAAAGAAACTCTCAAGAATGTGGCAAAATGACTGACAAAAAGCGTCAGAAATTATGATAGCTAGACGGGAAAGTTTTTCTTTAAAAAGCGTAAACGAAAGAATATCGTCATCATCCAGTATGGTGTACTGTCAAGAAAAATAATCCGGATGTGGCCTGAAGCAGAAAAATATTTTCTGCTTTCAATTTTCGGTAGCTTTTTATTCTATGGTTTAGTAGATAATGTTCATAAAGCGTAAAGCGGACAAAATTTCTTTTTAACTGAAAAATAACTGTTGTATTTTTGAATTTATTTTTTATTGACAAAGGTGGGTATTTTTTTTTTTCAAAAAATAAATTTTAATTTGAAATCTAGGTAGGAATTTTATTATGTTCAATTTATCTTGTCTACTTACCACTTTATTTTTTATTGTTTGGTTTTTATTATACAAAAGTTATCATTTGCACAAAATTCGCAATATAATAAAAATCTGTTGGTTGTTGCATAATACACTCAGAAAAATGGAGGCTAACTCGACGACCTACATACGCCGTAATTGGCCTCGGGCAGGCGCGCGTTCGCCTGCATGAGGGAAAGTAAAACTTGTGTTGACCTGTGACCGGAGAAATTCTGAAATTAAGCCACCAGCAGGTGAAGTAGGGCATTGGGAGCTGCACGAGTCGACCTTAGATAGGTTAACTCTGACCGCTAGCTGGCTTACAGACACCTCTGTAAGGTCAGAGTTAACCTGACAAAAAGTTGACCTGGACATTTTTCTGAGTGTAAGTCGATTTTCATGTGAAGTTAAAAGAATCTTTTTGCAAATTTGAATACAGCTTATATTGAAATTTTCACTTAAGTCGACTTAAGCGGTTCTTACTTGTGGTCACAGAAATGAATGAGGGTGTGTGCAATGGCGGGACTAAACTCCATACAAAACAACTCGAAACAGTGAGACAATGTTGTCCAAAAACTCTAAAATTAGCGTTACGTATTTTACAGACAGCTTTTCACACAACTTTTCCACACATCAAATTTCAATTTAAATAATATCAGAAAATCCTATTAGATTGGAGGACTTCAACTTGAATTACAATCAAAATTCTTTTGAAACTTTTCGTGCTTTTGCCTCCCGGCGTATGCATTTCAAAATATTTCAACTATTACCACATTTTCTGAGTCCATTAAATTGTGTTTCCCCTTGAGTAGATGGTAACAAAGGAAACATTTTCCCTGTACCACAATTATAAATACATAGGACAAAAACATATCAATGTATGCATGGTTGTATAACGAATATGTATGTTTTCATTTGTTCCTTACAATATAAATTATTTCTGGGTTTTTGAATATTGTCAGTATTAATGGCTAAAGATGAGACTAAAGCCAAAATGTAATATTAATGTTATGTTCGAATATACGATTATAACAACTTAACTTTGGGAAAGAAGACAAACTTAAGGTATTTTATCCAAAAGTAAAGAAACTGAAAGAATCTACTAATATACCCACATGATTTTAGTTATAAGTGCTTAAACTTAGAAGTTTCCCTGGTGCAGTTTATTGACCATTACTTGAAATTGTTGCTCTACATTGAAAAAATGTTTGTTTCTTTTTTTACTAAATTAATAACAAGTTTTTTGTATGAACTAAAATTTAGTTTTCGTTAAGAGGAAAATTTTCAAACACCATAATTTTTGTGTGGTGAAATAACATCATAAATGTATAAAAGATGGCAACAAAAATCCATAACGAAACGTGATGTAGTCAAAGTGGAAGAAACCCAAGTGGGATTTAAGCAGCTGTGTCGTCTTTATTCACATATTTCGTTACCATGAAAATTGCAGCGACAAGCAAATTTTGTCGCGGAAAAAACAATGAATAAAAGCTTTGACTAAAAAATGTACTAAAAAGGGGAAAAAATGTACTAAAAAGGTAAAAAAAACAAATGAGTATTAGAAACAAAGAGATAAGAGCACAAATTTAAAAAAAAAAATATCTCGCTTTTCTTTCTAGGCACAACTGCACAATACCCAGAAATTGATTTTTTCCTTTTTAATAGTTTTTTTCAAAAAAGCTTGTTTTTAATTTTTACTTTCCTCTGCATATAGGGAAAGTATTTTATTCATGACGCAGACCGACTCGTTGACCTAGCGACTTGAAATTTTTTTGTGAAGAAGTCTTACGAAAATCGTTGTTTTCTATCAACTTTTAGAAAAATGACGGTAGCTATACGGTAGTTTTAACCTCCCACACATTTTTTTAAACACCTTTTTTTTAAACACCTTTTTTTTAAACACCTTTTTTTTAAACACCTTTTTTTTAAACACCTTTTTTTGAAAATTTAACAAAACTTAAAGGATATGAAATTTTCTGAATTTTTTTTAGAAAATACGGTTTCTATGTACATACTCGTATGTCGAAAGATTCTCAATATATTTAAAAAAAATTAATGTTTTTGAAAATTTCTCGGAAACTACGCGCTTTTACGAAAAAACGCATATATCCAAATTCAAAGAAAATAAAATTTCCTGCACGGTTCTTACGTTGCTTTATATCTCTGTCTCACGAACTATTTGAGCTAAAAACTTAAAATTTGGTAAATTTTTTTGCGAGACATAAATTTTTTCTTGCGGGACGGAGACGTTCATGCATTTAACGGAGAAATCGCAGCACCTCTTTTCTCTTTACATAAACTGAAAAGAATATTTTTTTGATAATTTCCAAAAGTGGCCATTTTAGTGAACAGTTTTTGAAGATACCAACATTTTTGATTTTGATAACACATCGCATAACTTTATCAAACATCTAAACCCAGCTTTAAGAAAAATGAATTTTTCCTCAATTTACAGTGCGTAAATAACACTAGTTGCGTTTTTTAATGTTCTAGAACACGGAACATTAAAAAAACGATCCAGAGTAAGTGGGAAATTTCATCGAGTTCGAATTGCAACTAACTTCACGTTGGTTACATCAGTAGGCCGTTACTGCTATATTTTCTTGATATAATCATGATTCGCTATCTCCCATGATTAAAACTATTTCGCTGTCGAACAGAACCAACGAACCACCAACACAAAATCCTCAATGTCAGATTTATTATGTTGAAGTTAGCAGCATTTCATTACTGTACATTACCGTATAAAATTTCCCTTTGCTCCAAGCGCTGTTCGAGATGAAAAGGTAGTGCAGGATTTTGTATGGAAAGCTTGTTCTGAACTGGTTCAGAACATTAAAAAACGCAACTACTGTCTCCAAATGTCTCCATTTCATTTTGGTAATTCTGTGCCTATTGATCTTGAGTAGAAATTAACAGCTATCAGTTCACTTTTGCCCGTCAACCAAAATAAATTTGTTTGTGGCTAGCGGATAGAAATGAGCTATGGGCTGCTCATCTCTGGTCTAGATAATCCCTCCAATACTTTTTTCCTGTAATAGCAACACAAACGTTGGCAAATAGAGCTAATAGGAAAAATAAGAAACATTTCTTTATGGATTGTGAATGAAAAGAAAATCACCAATAATAGTATTCTAACTCTTTTCACCTATTTAAGTCGGCGCAGATTTATGAGCGGTTAACCTTCGTAAAGTCAACAAATCCATGGTATAATGAGATCGGAAATCGAGCGATCAACTAACTTTAATGTGGATGAACGATTTTTTTCGCGCTTTCTATACGTGTTCATATACAAGCATTTTGAATATCTTGCATAGACGAATAGTCCTCTTTCTAACCCTTATCATTTCACCTGCCCTACGTACGTCTATAGAAAAAAAATGAAGCTGTATTGAACGCCTTTTTAAAGGGAGACTCACTAGGAGTTTTTTTTAAAGGCAAGAAAAAAATCACAGAGAATCCCTATTGAGTAGGCAAACAATGTATTTAACCATTATAGAAGAGCAACGTGTAAGTGTAGTATGGTTGGCACTGGTAATTTGTATCGTCCGACAGGAACGATGACGATGCGACAACTTGGAAGACAAGCAACAACTAGAAATCGCAAATCACGGATGTCGTAGGGCCTGGGCAAAAGGGGAGACTCTCTTTTTATCGGAGCTCCGCCAAGTCTAGCGGATAAGGTGTTTGAGGTGGTAGATGATTGTTGTTCTATGGGCAGATGAATTGTATCATAAATTTGATTAAATGTTCAATTTCATGATTTATTGGAGTTGGTGATCTTGTAAATTGATTTGGTGTAATGTCAACATATCAATGAGTATAAAGAATACACGATTCAAGGAGAGTCGTATACACTTAACCGATATCCGTTGAAATTGTAAGGGAATGGTCGGGCGGAGCTGAGCAAATCGACGCTTGAGAGGGGGGAAGGGATAAAGGTGATGTCAAGTTCTAAAACAGCCAACCCTTCCAACAAGCCAATAATACCCAGCGACGGAAAAGGGAAAAGTCTTTAGAAATCGAGGTGATCTAAAGCCATTTGTTGACATTTGTATGTGAGGAATATGAAGGCAAAAGGGCGGTTTAATCAGAGCTAGGGAAAATGTTGTACTTTATCTTTTGCGTATTCCAAGTGGTGTGGTTTTATCTTGTTTTGTCTCCCCGGTACATAATAAATATACACTTTATATGGTAATGAATTGCTCTAAAGACATTGAAAATAATAATGGAAATCAATTTATTTTTCATCAACGTAGATTTATTGGCCTATGGAGTCATACAGATGTTGAACATGGCATTTAATCAAAAACGTATATTTAGCAGATCATTAGTCCTGTGAATAGAAGCATAACTCTAGGATATTCTCACAAATGACTGTGGTGTTTAGAATCACAACTTTTCCACACTTCACATTCCGATTGGAATATATAATATACTATACTAGCTTGCATACCCGTCGTTGCCGGGTTAAGTTTTTTCAATATTTTTTTTTGATGGTCTATGTTGGAGCTAAAGTTCAGGCCAATCGGCTCGGTAGTTTCCCCGCGAAAGAGTAACATAGCGCAAAAACTAAATTTCGAAATCACTTTACCCCCTCCCCTTACTCCCCCACCCGTCGCGCTCCTTTTCCGTATGCCTATGTTGGAACCAGAACTACCACAGACACTCATGCCAAATTTCAAGTAAATCGGTTCAGCCGTTTTTGCGTGAAAGAGGAACAGACAGACAGACAGACACCAACTCATTTTTATACCCGTATGGTGAAACCAAAGGGTATATTAGATCCCGTCATCACACACAAAAATGAATTACACCAGTGAGTTTAGATTAGGGGGGGTACCCCCCATACAAACGAAAACGTTTTTTGTGAATATCTCAAAATAGGTGCATCTTATCTAAAAAGTGCAAGAACAAAAGTTGTTTAGGACATGATTCTACATAAAACTCCCATACATCAAAATCCGATTGGAATAAATTTTAAAAAATCTTTTTGAAAAGTTTGCCTTCAAAGTGTAATTTTGATACAACTCTTCGCCGTCCACTTAAGTCACCATACGGGTTTTCAATAATTGCCAGATTGGCAATTATAGCGTTTGTTATGTTTATATATTAGTATGATAATAAGGAGCTGTCCAAAAAAACTTCACACTTTACGGGGTAAGGGAACGGGTCTGTGGTATAGTTATGTCGGTATTCAATTCTACAAAAAAAAAATCGGGAAAAATGTTATGATTAAATTTTAAGTTTTTCTGCTAGTAGTTAGTATTTTTAGATTCATTTTTCCAAGCAATTTCCCTCACCAACCGACTAGAGAAAACAGGTTGAGAATCGGTTAAGTGGATCAAAAGATATAAGGAGAAGGGGTTTACAGTCAGGGGGAAGGGTAAATTATTGCCCGTTTTATAACCGCTCCGACAGTTAGTATTAGATAAAATCTCTTTTGGACCCATAGACTGATAAATATTCAATGACTAATTGCATTTCTGGATTTCTAAATTTAACACGAAGATTTTTTGCATTTTATCTGCATGTCAAAAACAAGAAAATACATTTTGCAATCGAAAATACATATATTTTATTTTTCATTTGTTTTACTGATCCCGAAGATGATAGCATACAACAAGTTTACAAGTATGTACTACCGATGCACTTAAATATGTAGGTTTACGTGTCCTAGATTTTCATACAACTTTCTTTCTTTTTATTTTGAATGTTTTTTTAGATACACATTTCGAAACATCTTAGTTTTATAATTCTTGTAGACATGGATTTTGATATATCAAAGATTATAATGAGAATTGGATCAGTATTTAGATTAATGTAGTCTGATATGTACGAATGAAATTTAAATCTAAATATATGTAGATGTTGTATAAATACTTGATCCTTAGTCTTATCGCATACCAGTAGTCTTCGAAACTCTAAAATCTTTTACGTATAGACACGAGAAACTTAACTTAAAATCTTGAAACTCTTGTGCACACATTTAAAGAAAATATGGGGGCTTGATAGGATTACATAAATATAAGATGACGAGGGCATATCCAAGTGGTTCTCTGTATGCATAGTAAAATCTCAGGAAATATCATCAAAATCCACAGGAGGCGGTGTAAAGTACGAGTATGAAAAAAAATGACATCTCTCCCTAAAGTATACAAAATACGATGTATACAAAATTTCACATATGAGCGTATATCGATGTGAGGTGGTGAGGAGAAGACACCCGTATAAAATTCAATGCACGGCAATGGTTTGTAAATGTATAAAATTAAAGTCCCATAAGATCCTTCTCTCTATACTCACTCATAAGATGCTTTTAGCATTCCCTAAGGCAGGCAGCAGTACACTGCTACCAATATCAGTATATCAGAATTGGTGTACAGTTACGTACGTTGTAGCTACTCGGTTTAACATGTAGGTAACATATGAGTATTCATCAGTTATAGAAAAGTAATAGAAATGCTTTGGATTTTGACAGAGAGACAGAGCCACAGTAACAACCAACCATCAGATTCCTATATTACTTTCTTTTATACATACGTGTACGCGTACACATATAAAATACAAATAGTGAAATTCTTACGTTGACAGATTGTGTATTTTAACATTACATACATATATGATGGTTGGAGGGCAGGTACTTCCTTTAATAATAATAATATCTGCGACATGACGCTTTTAACAGACGATATGATATGATTTAGTATACTTTATATGAATAAACAACATGCATAAATCTATACATGCTATTTCTTAGAATGTAATGTATAATAAAATCCAATCATCTATAACGCGAACTTTATTCAAAATTTATGAACAGAAACGATAAAATTGTCATATAAGGACCAGCCTAATTGATAGAATTACCAACCTTATATAACAGCAATTGAAAATTTTTTGTGAATAGATAATAATATGGATAGGATATTCTTGTGTTATTTTTTAAAAGCTTTAGTTTGCTTTTTTCTTGTTTGTTTGTATGTCACGGTCAAATCTTATAATCTAATTTTGACCCTCCTCCACACATGACTTGAAATTTTACACACATATGTAACTCCGGTGACAATACAATATTTTCACTACTTCGTCCTACTAAGCATATCAGAAGGTTCTATAAAGATAAAAGGGATTCCTTTTCCTCAAATTTTCCGGAAAAAATCTCACCTCAGGGCTTTTGGGGTCGCAGAATACGATTCTGGCATTAAGAAATCTCTAAGGATAATGGAAGGTCTTGTAAAGATAACGTTTTTTTTTCTGCCAAATTTTCCGGAAAAAAATCTCGTCTGAGGATTTTAGGGGTTGCTGAATTCAATTTTCGCACTAAGAAGTCTAGAAGGATAACGGAAGCTCCTGTAAGGATAATGTAAATATCCTTTTCCTAAAATTTTCCAAAAAAAATTATCTGGGGTCTTTGGTCCCGCTAAATTCTGTTCTGACGTTAAGAAATCTGTAAGAATAACGAAAGGTTCTGTAAATATTACGTGATTGTTCTTTTTCTCAAATTTTCCGGAAGAAAACTCATCTGGAAATTCTTCGGATCGCTGAATCCGATTGTGGAGTCAGAAAGTCCAAAAGGATATCTCAAAGGCAAGAATTATATTCCAAGACTAAAAAGTATAGATAAGCGTGGCGAAAGACAGACGTCATCTTGGATCTTTGGTCAAATTATTCAGAACCAAATTACTAAAAAGAATGAAATATAATAAAAACAAAAAATAATCTTTTTGGGTGCTGTGAATTCTAACAATATAAGAAGTTAAAAATTCCGAGAATTAGTGAAAAATTAGAATTTTTTGAAATATGGTACAGAAATTCCTATCGCTGCACCTGAATTTCACAGTGGGTGCATCCAACTACCAGAGCGGCTCAGCATCGCTCTAGAGCGAAAAAGGTGCTCAGTTACTGAACGCAATCGCTACAGAGCGGCTCAACTGAGCAGCTCACCTTTTTTCTGAGCGTAAAAGAACTCCGCTCAGTAGCTGAGCAAATGTCAAATGAAGAATTACAGAACCTCAATTCATGTCTAAAAACGACGACGGAAATACATAAATGGTGTTATTTATAATATTTATAGTTATTTATGTTATTTATAGTACGGGAAGCCTCATGGAAGTTCTTGCTGAGCAAACGGGAATGGAAATAGTCGGCGTTGCGGAAAATGTTGGCGAAAAAGTTCGGGAGTGTCACTTCGGCATAGTCACCTCAAAATAATCCCGGTTTCTTTCGGGTGCCGCATTCCGGATTGGGGCGACTTCAACTGAAGTATTATAATCTTCAACCAAAAGTGAAATAGTTTCCAGATTTATCGTATCAGAAGCACAAATTTCTAACATTACGGAGATAATTACATCGCGGTCCATCTTGAACAATAATTTCTTTGAATGACAGCTCATATATAAATGGGCGGTGCATTCAGGACACAAAATGCTGCTCAGCTGAGCATTTTTTTGACAGCTGAGCTTCGCTCCAGAGCCGCTGTGGTAGTTGGATGCACCCAATATCTCGATGTCTCCGTATTTGACGCTTGCGTAATTTTACTAGGCTGTTTGTCCACCAAACTCGTTGCGAAAACTTATCAGAGCCGTGTCAAAGATTTTCCATCAAAAATTTTGACAGTACATTAGAGATAAACTTGCACAATTTACGCGGATTACGAAGCATTTGCGCTATTTCGTGAATCGATGTATTTAACACATTGACTGCCATGGCTATCATTTTTGATAGCCAATGAAAAATGGCACAAGTTTTATTAGAGGCCCCGGTTATTATTTTCGATAGCCAGCGGCGGCTTCATGCAACTTATTTTCGGTCGACCGATAAGGGAATCCTTTTTCACCAAAACTGATTAAACAGGCCGACACTCACTCTGGGGCACACGATATAAGAATCTTTTCTAATTAATTTGGAGTCGCTGAATCCGAATCTGGCTGTAGTTTAGCCGGATCAGCTCTTGTTTTTAAAATATGAAGAAAGAAAGAATTGTTGATTTCCATATTATAAATATTTAAACCAATTTATGAATCACCCTTCATATTTGAAAAACGATAGTTGGTACAGCCAAAATTCTATCAGATTCGGATTCAGCGATCCCAAATTACCCAGAAAATACTCTTATATCGTATGCACCAGAAAGAGTGTCGATCTGCGTAATAATTTTTGGTCATCTAAACATTTCCTTCGACTACTCATTTTATCGAAAATAAGTTACATACATTCATACATACACACATATATTCTACAGGTCTACATGTAATGGCATTTTCTTTAAATATTTGCAAAATTTGTTCGGCAGTCAACGTGTTAAATGTTTCCCGTAAAATCCAGATTTTAACACCAATATAATTTCGCATCAGAAAAACTTTTCATGATATTGAGAACGAAGGTAATTTTATAAAATATATCAATCAGATTGGTATTTTCATTTAACTTTAAAATCATTTAAAACTGAACTTAAAATAACTTACCTTTATAGACAGTAAGGATCGCTTCGGCAGATACAGCGTCACCAACGCCGTTCTCAGCTACACATTCGTATGGTGCATCATCTCGTCCGTCACGGACTGGTTCTATCCGCAATATCGAAATTCCACCCGATTCCATTACTGTGTAACGACTCTGCGTATCTACAGATTGTAGAAATAAAAAATGTCAAAAATAAATTTCAAAACTAATGTTGAAAAAAAAAATCATGATTGATGAAAAATTCAATAAAAATATATGTTCGTGCATTTTATGAAATTGAATCATTAAAGTGAATGAAATAAAATACAAATAAAAAATCTCCATGCAGATAGTCCTGGTATAACATAGTTTTATGCTATACTCTCAATATAGACGAGAAATACGTAAAAACAAGGGAAAAAGGTGATTAAAAAAATATTCTAAAAGCGTACTTGAAACTTTTTTGCCATTTTTACGCCAAACTATCGATGGTGGTGGATCGCCCCGGGCTGCACAGAAAAAACTCGCAACGCCACCGACTCTCACCGCTTGGTTGACAGGTTTTTTGATGATCTCTGGTGGATCTAAAATAAGAGAAAAAACAAAATATTGTATATAATTGTATAAATTGTCAAAATAATTTTCTGATTTCCTTTTCTACTGGCCCAATGATGGCGATATGCCCATGAATTGTAGTCAAAATTGGCAATTTGAAAAGTTTGATGCTTGAAATCGTAATTTTTGTTGGGGAAATTATTCAGCGAGCATCAGAATTACCCTAACAAATTACCCATTCTTTAAAATTTAAATTATTTGCTTTTCATAGAATAGCAATTTCAGAAAACGACACTCTGTCGTTAAACTGTAAAATTGGGAAAATTATGGCTAGATTTTTAAGTGTCCCCGTTTAAGATTCATTGAATTTGACATTTAATAGTGAAGCTTATTAATGTTTAAAGAGTAAACACGGAAAGGCAAAAATAACTTTTCTATGGCGGTTTTAGAAAATTCCTTAATTACGATTATTGATCGAAAGAGAAACCATATTTAGAAAAGCGATTTTTGGAAAATGAACTTAATCGAACATACTTGAAGAATTCACTAATCATTTAAGGGATTTTCTTAACGAATTCTCGGTTATTATGAGAGAATCGGTTAATTGCTTCTGATTGATGTTTACAATTTCATTATTCGTATTCGTCCAGTGAATTTTGGTCTTCGTATGTTAACGGACACAAAAGGGAAAAATGTGTTAATACAATATAATTTGCAATTTCTATCTGTTTTCACATCAAGAGGATTTATATTCTTCGAATCGTACTACAACAATAAACCGCTCGAGACTCAATACAGATTGCAGAAATAAATCTGTGAGAAACGATAGAAAACTAATTTTGTACAGCAGTTTCCATCCAGTAGAATTGATTTGTCTTATCCGTTTTGTTTTTTTTTTATTTATTTATTTTATTCAACATTAAAAAAGCATGGACGAGAAATAAGTTGCCAGCATCGCATCCTATATATCTTCTTATTTTACGGACAGGATTTTGTTTTTCATCGCTTAAACTAAAATTTTCAATTTCTTTATCCCTTGGAAATGTGATAAAATGTTGTATTTTATAGAGACGAAGTATAGTTGTTAGATGCTATGGATTTGCAGCTGATCCTTCCGCTTAAGAGGTTTAACAGAAACTACATATTTATCTCTTACGGATTATCTATTATTTAGAAAATATTCAATTAAAAATCTTTTATAAATTTAGCTGTTTTCATTAATAATAAGTCTGGGTAAAGTAAAGTGGTCGGAGGAAAGTTCTTATTTAGAAAAGAGCAACTCATAATTTGTGAACCATCACAATGACTGATTTTCGATTTAAACGCTCTTTAAAGTGCATTCTTTCTAATGCAGTACGCAAGCAGGATTTATACCAACCACGATGTCAACCCCTGACGTGATATGTTAACCGCTAACGTGATAAGTCAACCGCTTACGTGATATGTCAACCGCTAACGACATGGTTAACTTAAATACTGCTTGAGTTTGTACATTATTTAAGTTGTGAAAAAGTTTGCAATAAACTATACACAGTGAAACCTCTATATACAGAATCGCACCAGAAAAATCATCCGACTTAGACAGATTTTCGGCTCATCCGACAGGTTTCAATTAGACAGGTTTCACAGTATTTCCATGACCCCACACACAATATTTTAATTTTCACAGTCATATCGCCTTTCCCACGTTGTATCAAACTTTACAAAAATTCTTAAAAAAAATTTTATAAACCTGAAAAAAATTTCATTAAATAACTTACGTGTTAGATATTGAATATATGGAAAATCCGAGAAATTTCCATCTGCAACACATGTACAGGAACAATAATGAAGAAATATTTTCGATACGATATTTTTTTTAAATTTTAAATATTCAAGTTACACGTGTTTCATTACGTTTATTAGTTATTTTTGTAAGTACAACGCACTTGATTGTTTTACGCTCTTATTATTATTATTATCGAAATTTTAGTGTAAATTGAAAAAGATCAAGGAATGTGGACGGTAAGGTTTATAATTTAAAACAAAAATATCCTATCTCAAACTAAAAAAGTTGATTTGCTTATCTAAATTCAATTATATTTTTGAAAACGCATTATGTATGTCGATGTGAAAAAGTACCGGATATGCCATATTGAATACCAACAATAAAACAATAAAATATTTGTGTGTTTTCTAATAATCTTGAAAATTTCTAATAAATCTTGAAAATGGACAAATCTGACATGGAGCAGTGTCTTTTCACTGTCAGAATAATACTGGATCTAAGAAGAAACCCAAGTACCATCCTGACTGCATTCGTCAACACCTACAGTGTTTTAACTTTGGGAGATTGTTTTTTTTTTTGGCTCTCTGAAGATTAAAGTCTATATTAGTTGAATTCCCGACTTCTTTAGACGTTTTTTCGCTCGATTGTTGCAAATGTGAGAACAGGACAGTGTTAAGGACAATTAATACTAATCTGGGCTAAAATCATGTATCTCGACGCGTCTCTGTCTTTCGACTTCGACGCAGCTTTTGACTCTTGACTTCGCCATATCAGCAGCTTCATATTTCTTGGAATGCTAGTTCAGAATCACATTTTTATTCATATTGTCCGACTTTTTTGGTTTTTTTGGGGTGGTTGGCTGAAAGGGAACACCAACAAAGCAAATTACATAAAGAATAAATATTTATTTTGGATGAAAACTTACCAAAAAGAATGTGCGCCGCAGACGAATTTTTTTAACAGAATGCGGCACAAAAATTTAAAGTAAGTGCTGCGCAATCCCAAGCGAAGTTTAACTTAATCTTTTACGCTCTTTACATTCCATAAATAATGGCGAAAATTGTAAATATACCAATAAAGAAAAAAGCGCCGCGGGCGAAATATTTTGAAATGCATGCGCCATTTGTATAAAATCGTTGATAAAATGCGTCACAGGCGAACAGGCCAAAGTGCATATTTAGTGCATATTAAATTAAAGCACTAAATTGAAAAATCCATGACAAATGTTTAGTTTCGGGCACCACATGTCTAAATCCAAGACAGTCCCGGCCATTCCAGGGCATATGGTAACCCTATATAAGATTCTCATAAAAAATTTAATTCATGATTTTTTTTATACTTACACGTGTCAACCCCAAATGACCTCTTAATTTTTCAATATAGCCCATTTCCTAGTTTAAGAAAAACTCACAGCTTTCTAGCAAACTGAAAAAAAATCTTTGCAAGGTGAAATATTATATACGTACGCTATAGATTTTTTTTACCAAAGTAAACTTTTCTATGCCATTCAACAGATACGCTAAAACTTTTTCAATAATATCTTGAAATTGGATATTAATTATTTTGTGCACAAATAAATAATTGCTTGAAATTTTCCGCAATTTAGAACTTAATTTGTTGGCTTTAAATAGGGAAGGTGATATCTTTTCTAACTCAATATAACAGTTCCAAAAACGAAAAACGGGTGCTCCTTAGCCTGGTTAACTTCATTACAGTAGAATCGTTTTACTAACTAATAACATAAATCGAAATGAAAATTGCATGAAACTGTTTGGATTCGGATTGAAAATATAGAAGTTGATTTGCTATGATAATGGGGGTTTCATGTTTTCGACTTCATTTCATGTGCTCCACTTAAAATTTTACACTTTGTTTGAAAAATTTTGCAAAATTCTCCTTTCGACTAAATACCGATATATATGTATATACATTAATGTTTTTATATAATTTACAGCTAAAATGGAATATTTATATATTTGTATAAGTTTTTATTCCAACTTTAAAATATATGCAAAGATACATACGAGTACATACAAAAGGCAAAGCCGTTGATCCGCCAAAATAAATGCGATGTGATATCAACCTACATAACTATACAATTGCCAAAAATTAGGAAATCGTGAAATACCCAATGTGATTTAAAAATATACAAATTCAAAAAAAATTAGACTCCCGATTTTTTTTTAATCTTACCTCATCAGATTGTCAGGCATACGAAAACGTACAAAATTAGAGCAAGGTCTCGTACCTTGGACCGATTATACCTGGGTCCGAGTGCCATTCAGTATAAACCATCAAGCTTCTGGGAAAACATCCTTCTATAAATTTTTAACACATTGACTGCCATGGCTATCATTTTTGAAAGCCAGTGAAAATTGGCACTAAGATTCATGAGGGGTCTCGGCTATCATTTTCGATAGCCAGATCTTCCATCTACATGTATACATTCTACATAATACATACATTCATACATACATTCTACCGGTCTACATGTATTGGCATTTCCTTTACATTTTTGCAAAATTGGTTCGGCAGTCAACGTGTTAAGTATTTCTATGCGAGTTTGTTAATCCCTAACAATAACTGGTTTCGCTATCCAACAGCAAATTTTTTCGACCCAGTCAGATATCGCTATCTAAATTTCAACTGTAAATTTTGCTATGAAATTTTCAGAAATATGTAGATAAGGTGATTCATTAGTTTTATCGACTTTAATTCATTTTTGCATCGGTTTAACGGATAATTGGGATTTTTTTAAAATTATATTGCAATGGTGACAGGTACTATGAGAATGAGGTCCAAAAAGCCTAAAATAAGCGTACTGTATTTAATAGACAGCTCATTATAAACAGTTGGATAGCTACGACCCATATCTATGGTAATAAGTTAAAGTAATGTAAGTCGATTTTCAGACAAAGCCAAATTGATCTGTATTTGCATTAACAATCAGATCATTTTGCCTTAGCTTGAAAATCAATTTGCGCTATTTTAATTTATTACCACAGATAAATCTATGGCGAAAATTCAATCATTTGGCAAAAATCCAACGCATCTTAGTGATTTGAATTTTTAGTGATTTGATCAACAGCAGAGGTTCTTATTCCGATGGTGTCGTCAGCGCCAAGCAGTAATTATCACAAGTCCTTTTGATAAAATAAGTTGAGTAAAGTTGGAATTGTCGCATCCTGGACCTTCAGGTTGAGTGCATTACCATTTGAGCCACAATCCCACCACATAGGGTGTGAAACTATTTTGAAATTCAATGATTCCGTAGCGATGCCTGAATAGGTTTTCATACAGAAAGAAATTTTCTACATTGGATGATTTCAACTAAAAAGCTTTTATGTGTATGTGTTTCGTGTTGAAAATACAATCCCAAACGGAATTTGTTAAGCTACTATTAAGTTTTTGGCTGTACATACGTTCGTTAATTAGTCCACACACATAAATATATATAATGTATATATCAAAAACTGGGTATTTATTATTGTTTCTTGCGCAAAGGGGTGTGTACTTTAATTCCTGGATGATTGTTACTATTCTTGGCCTAGAAAAGTAAATTAGCACGGGAAAAAGGAAACTTACACGTGAACAAATTGAAGCTTTTAGTTACAAACGTATAATTACAAAGTGATTTAAATTAAGCTGCGAATTTCAACTTTTGGTGTACATACTTAAGTAGGGAAATGAAATATTTAATGACTTTATTACGCATACCTATACACCGAGAAGCACAAAAAATTGAATAAAAAAAAGGAGAAAAATTTAAAGAAATACAAATTAAACGATATATTTTTTGTACAGAAACATTTTTATAGAGAACGTTAGTTTTGTGACTTACTCGCAGTATTTGAAAAAAAAACATTATGTCAGAAAAAGGAACGTAAAATCTAAGTTCATGCAAGCGTAGAAACTGAAGAAACTGCTATGTAAATCGAATTTCTTATATTTATATATCGCAAAGATATTGATATGGATTATCCCTTCAAGTAGAAATTATAATGTTCTTCAATAAAAGAGGAAAAATTAAGTTTTCTTCTGGTTAGGTAACGATTGACGGCATCGGGTTTAGCGTAATATCTTTTCATAGCCTCCGGTGCACCATTCCCCCATACCGGAAACTTTTCAAAACAACGGAAGGTACATTCAATCAAGTGAAGATAAAATCGAACCAAAAATTTCTCAAATAAAAATCAAGTGAAGCAGCAAAAAAGTTATAGGACTATGATGATTGTAAGAAATATCAAGAGAATAGATGCCGAAGGATACGGATTTTATATAAAAGCAAGAAAGTAATTTAAGTATTATTAGTAAAGTTTTGCAATTGTGCAGAGCAACCAAGGCAAATAAATTTCTATAAGAAGTGAATGTCAGGGAAAATTTTCTTAATATTCAAATTGTTTTGACATCTCGTGTTCTTCAAACATTTTTTTTTTCTTGTAACTGAATTCTTATGAATAATCTCTGGTTGCGATATGGAATTTCATTTATATTTGCATGTGTATTAATCGGAATTTAATTTCAGTTAGCTTTCATCTCCGATTTTTGAATGAAAAATTTTTTTTTAAGGAAAAACAAACAATTTCTCTGATTGGAGTTAGATGTATGGAAACGCACAGTGGCACCGAAGCACAACCTGTATTTTTTTGTTTTTGAAGCGTCCCTAATATTTTCTAAAAAAAAAATTTGATAAAAAAGAGCTTTCTTAAGTTTTTCTTGTATTGCTGAAATAATAACACAGGCCAACACTCATTTTAGTACACGCGATATAAGAGTCGCTCATTTTAGTTAGAGGGCATGGAGAATGATTTTTGGTATTAAACTAAAAAAAAAGTGTTAGACTCTGTATGGTAAAACCTTAAATAGGGCGTAATAGATTTGGTCTATCATTGGTAACGCATAGAATTAATCGTCGGACAAATAAAATGTTTCGCCTCTCTCTCTCTCTTCTTCTGCACTCAGAAAAATGGAGGCTAACTCGACGACCTACATACGGCGTAATTGGCCTCGGGCAGGCGCGCGTTCGCCTGCATGTGGGCAAGTAAAGCTGAGTTGACCTGTGGTCGGAGAAATTCTGAAATTAAGCCACCAGCAGGTGAAGTAGGGCATTGGGAGCTGCACGAGTTGACCTTAGATAGGTTAACTCTGACCGGTAGCTGGCTTACAGAAACCTCTGTAAGGTCAGAGTTAACCTGACAAAAAGTTGACCTGAACATTTTTCTGAGTGTGTCTGTCTGTCCGTGAATACTATAACTTGAGAATCAATTAGGCTAGATGCAGTTATCGTTTTTTTTGGGTTTAATAATTTATAACACAAAATATTGAGTAATCATATTAATATATAAAAATGAGTTGGTGTCTGTCTGTCTGTTCCTCTTTCACGCAAAAACGGCTGCACCGATTGACTTGAAATTTGGCATAAGTATCTGTGGTAGTTCTGGTTCCAACATAGGCATACGGAAAAGTAGCGCGACGGGTGGGGGGAGTAAGGGGAGGGGGTAAAGTGATTTCGAAACTTAGTTTTTGCGATATGTTACTCTTTCGCGGGGAAACTACTGAACCGATTGGCCTGAAATTTGGCATAGATGTTCGTCCCAACATAGACCCATTTAAATGCCCCAACATAGACCCATTAAAAAGTAGCCCGTGAGGTGGAGGAGTGAGGCCGAATGCAAGTGCTGGAATTTTTTGTTAGTTTGTTAATCATTTTCCGAAGAGAAAAAACTAACGAACAGCATGCAGGCTAACTAATTTTTAACCAACTGAATTTAGTTTTCCAAAATTTTTTTCTGTTCACGCTTTTAGCCAGGAAAAAAAAGGATAAAAGATGAGTTTCCTGGACGTCGCGACAAAATGCCTAAATCCGGGACTAACCCGACCATTCTGAGATGTGTGGTCACCCTACTTCTGGGTACTTCACGATTGCCATCGTAGTTTTAATTATGGTTTTATATGAAGTTTAAATTAATAATGAAACATTAACAATATCCCATAAAGAATCACTATATTTATGCCTCTTTTAAGAAATTATGATCTATAAATAATTGATATTACATTATTAGTACAACTCATATTGCAGATAATCGAAATGCCATTGAAAATGGTAGAATTTTTGCCATTTATTGTTGAATAAATAAGCTTATTGACAGTATACTCAGCAGAATTATAAATAACAGAATTTTCATTAATTTTCAGTACAGCGGCAAAATATAATATTTTCCCAAAGTGCCCGAAGGCAGAAAAAAAGTAAAATAATCGCTAATTCAAAACATAGGAACATAAGAAATATACCAATATTCTAAAATGTACGAGTAATACGCAAAACATAATGTCTATAAATATATATGCTTATATTTGCATCTTGTTATAATATTCTATAGTATTACCCTCATCATCATCATCAGTTTGAAAAGCGAAATTCCCTCCGTTTGCCGTGATTTAGTCCATAGAGAACATTTTTTATTCCTTAAATTTTATGCTTTTTTTTTATTTTTTACTTTTTACTTTGCAAGAAATGAAGAAAATGCTAAAATGCTAACTGGATTTTTGTTGTCGTTTTGAATTAAGTAACTTTTGCCTTCTTATACGAATTACGGAATACGCGTACAAAACTTGATACATATAAAATATCTCGTCCTATCTAAATACGAAAATGAGCGTAGTATAGTATACGCGGATAGGTTTGCATTTATATTTAGATATCCATTTGAATTGAGATACATAATGTTATAGGTCTATATTAAGGGTAATGGGTACAAAATAAAATAAAAAAAATAGAAAAACACAGTAACAAGAAAGAAAAAGGAGACGGTAAGGCAGTAACATTTTTGTTTGGGATTCAGTAAAAGGAGAGAAAATAAACTGAAACGAAGCCCCAAATCAGCACTTCAAATAGACAATTTTCTGGATAACATCTCCCGAAGGTATTACGCGACTTCATACTGTTAAATCAGCATTTAAATGCGAATCCAAAAACGAAAAAGGGGAAATTAAAAGTGTGAAGAAGATTGTAAGGGTTTCTTTCCTATTTCGGTTGGTTTTATATTAAGGACCAGACTTTCACACTACGTTACATAACAGATCTCTATACTTACTATACCAAAAAAACGTCTATGGCGAAGATGAAAAAAAAAAAATGTGTACGATTGTAAAATAAAGACGATATTTCTGCTAACGCGGCATATTTCGCTTCATTTTATAATTTATTTGTTTGCTATCAACCCTTAAGGTTTTTGCATTAGCCATTTTCTAATTCTGGCAAACAACCAATTAAAAAATCACCAAATATTTAAGGCAAATTAGTTGTTTAATAAACTTTGCATACTGTTTAGTGAAATTGTCAAAAGAACGCGATCGCGTAGTACTGATAAATTCTTAGGATTTTGATTTCTATTTGATTATATGCTCGTATATTACGAGTTTTAAAATATTAGCTAATAATTTAAATTTCTATGAAATTTTATCTTTTGCAAAGTTGACGATTCTTTTTCAGTCATCAGGATTAGCGAATAAATTTAATGATGTTCTTAATCTAGAAATCGTAATTAGCGAATGCCTATCAAATATGTACGTAACGCTAAACCTATTTTAAGCTTTCCGTATCCCACCATTCCCTACTGACACTTCTCATCACAGTTTTTCGTGATTTCTGATATGGAGGTTAAAACCGTCATCAAACTATCGCAGACGTCCAACCCCACTTAAAGTGTGATGTACTAATCGGCAGAATATATTGTAAATCTTGATTTTAATCATTACTAACTTAGATACACAGTGAAATCTTGGTTAGTGAACTTAACTCGTTCCTGAATAGCGTTGACAAACAGTTTTTTCCAATCTGAATTAAATTAGAT
The DNA here is from genome assembly GCA_964034945.1 of Chrysopilus asiliformis. Classification (NCBI taxonomy): domain Eukaryota; kingdom Metazoa; phylum Arthropoda; class Insecta; order Diptera; family Rhagionidae; genus Chrysopilus; species Chrysopilus asiliformis. The sequence goes on from OZ035960.1 coordinate 4,038,507, forward strand.
TGGCTACCCAAATCTATACTTGATCCTTAAAAATCCGTGAAATCTTATTCAAAGTGAATGAACTTAAAAAAATAGGAAAATCAAGATGAAAATATAAAGTTTTTTTGATTTTTACATAGAAGAATTGAAGTCTCTACCAGAAGAAGAATTGAAGTCTCTACCAGAAGGAGAATTGAAGTATCTACCAGAAGAAGAATTTAAGTCTCTACCAGAGGAAGAATTGAAGTCTCTAACAGAAGAAGAATTGAAGTCTCTACCCGAAGAAGAATTGAAGTCTCTACCAGAAGAAGAATTGAAGTTTCTACCAGAAGAAGAATTGAAGTCTCTACCAGAAGAAGAATTGAAGTCTCTACCAGAAGAGGAATTGAAGTCTCTACCAGAAGAAGAATTGAAGTGTCTACCAATCTCTACCAGAAGAAGAATTTAAGTCTCTACCAGAGGAAGAATTGAAGTCTCTACCAGAAGAACAATTGAAGTCTCTACCAGAAGAAGAATTGAAGTCTCTACCAGAAAAAGACTTGAAGTCTCTACCAGAAGAAGAATTGAAGTCTCTACCAGAAGAACAATTGAAGTCTCTACCAGAAGAAGAATTGACCAGAACCTCTACCAGAAGAAGAATTCAAGTCTCTACCAGAAGAAGAATTGAAGTCTCTACCAGAAGAAGAATTGAAGTCTCTACCAGAAGAACAATTGAAGTTTCTACCAGAAGAAGAATTGAAGTCTCTACCAGAAGAAGAATTGAAGTCTCTACCAGAAGAAGAATTGAAGTCTCTACCAGAAGGAGAATTGAAGTCTCTACCAGAGGAAGAATTGAAGTCTCTAACAGAAGAAGAATTGAAGTCTCTACCAGAAGAAGAATTGAAGTCTCTACCAGAAGAAGAATTGAAGTTTCTACCAGAAGAAGAATTGAAGTCTCTACCAGAAGAAGAATTGAAGTCTCTACCAGAAGAGGAATTGAAGTCTCTACCAGAAGAAGAATTTAAGTCTCTACCAGAGGAAGAATTGAAGTCTCTACCAGAAGAAGAATTGAAGTCTCTACCAGAAGAACAATTGAAGTCTCTACCAGAAGAAGAATTGAAGTCTCTACCAGAAGAAGAATTGAAGTCTCTACCAGAAGAACAATTGAAGTTTCTACCAGAAGAAGAATTGAAGTCTCTACCAGAAGAAGAATTGAAGTCTCTACCAGAAGAAGAATTGAAGTCTCTACCAGAAGAAGAATTGAAGTCTCTACCAGAAGAAAAATTGAAGTCTCTACCAGAAAAAGAATTGAAGTCCCTACCAGAAGAATTGAAGTCTCTACCAGAAGAAGAATTGAAGTCCCTACCAGAAGAATTGAAGTCTCTACCAGAAGAAGAATTGAAGTTTCTACCAGAAGAATAATTGAAGTCTCTACCAGAAGAAGAATTGAAGTCTCTACCAGAAGAGGAATTGAAGTCTCTACCAGAAGAAGAATTGAAGTCTCTACCAGAAAAAGGATTGAAGTCTCTACCAGAAGAAGAATTGAAGTCTTTACCCGAAGGCGGTTAATGATAAATTGAATACATTTTGTTATAAAATCATCACAGATCGAAAATTTTCTATCAAAATTCGGTCTGAAATTCTCTGTAGCTTTTCTTATGGTTTTATTGAAATCTTCCTATTTGGTTATTAAGATATTTAGAAAAAATGTCGGTAAACAAAAGTCCCGATTTGCTAAATAAATCCAAGTACAAACATCACTTCAGGTTCAAGGTGTGCTTTGTTTGAAAACGTCATTTGCTTACTTTCCCATGAACCCTATAGAATTAACTCCATTTGACCTTTGTACTACAATCCGTTTTTTTTTCATCATTTAACAAATAAAACAGCTCTCACTCGGTTGTCACATTAACAGTAAAGCTAATAAAGCCCCCTAAGGTTGTCACTATGCCCCTACGCCGACAAGCCATCTATAGGCAGCCCTATCTGCCTTAGTTCGTGTAACATAATATTCGGTTAGAATATGTCCTGTCGCCCAGTGAGAATACGTATATTATAATATCACCAAACCCTGAATGACCCCAGTGTAGATGTGGAGATACACACAAATATATGCTAAACATATATACTCGTACTCGTAAAAAACCAACAAAAATAAACGAAAAAATCCTGACAGGATAACTTCACCCAAGTATTTGTCATTTCTGTTTGCATTAGTCTATAGAACGCAAAAATCAGCAGGACAACAACAACAAAGTGTATTATAAATGTATTTTTAGCTGTAATATAGTTATATACAAGTATATATATGGATAAAAAAAGGCTAAAATCACTACTGCTATAAAAACTTGACTAAAGAATAGGAAGTGGTCAAATAAATTCTATGCACACTGAACATAATACTAAACCTTAGTGGTAGACTGTGGAAATATGACCAAATATCATACTCGTATATAAATTCATTTCTACGAGTTTTTATTTTCTATGAAAATATGCATGTTTGTACACCGTTGTCCTGTCTAAACATATAAATACAAATAGATGTAATACTGCTGGTAGCATCAATCGGTAATTCGTCCTTGTTAATATTTGACTTTTCTGATGTGATGCTTCCGTCTTGAGATCAAATGGAAAAGGACAAATTTTAGTGCTAACAATGACGAATATAAAGGCAATCTTTCGTATTATTTCCGTTAAATTCAGACCCATTACCGACAGTAAAAAAAAAACTGAATAAAGAAAAACATTAGATGTTGTTGTTTAGATTTGGTTAACATTTTGTGACAAGAAGCCGATTCAGCTCATTATTTCTAGACTAATAGGGAACCGCTAGAGCGAAAAAAAAATCATTATAGAGAATAGTGTGAACATACATGCAAAGAGAATTTTTTTTCCAGCCATTAAAATCGCCAACAATTCGGAAAAGCCAAAAATGTACACAACATCAACAACACTCTTTGGAAAACGCAAACACATGCCAGGAAATTGAGTCATTAAGTGTCCTGCCAGGCTGTCGAAAGGATTTTCTCCATTGTGTAAAACAAACACACACACACAACATTTGTTTCTATTTCTCACTGTCGCCTTGCATTTTCAACTCCTCTAGATATCAATGATTCCGTATAGCTGTTGGGAGCATTGATGGCGAGACTTGCCTTACCTTACTTTCCCTTACCTTAGTTACCTGTCATTCCAATTTACGGACGTCTTAAGGTGAGTTTCATCAAAAACAAAAAAATATTTTTGTCCTGTCGTTTGTGGTAAAATCAGGCCTTTGCCCATGACTTCTTTTATTATTCTTCGTATCGGCCATAATAACAAAAAAAAAGAAGTCTCTAACCCATGCTTTCTTGCCACTCTTTTGTATTTCATTAGCGAGAAAATATTGTCTCCAGCTGGTGGTCGACTTTTTCGCAATGACGGCGACATGTCAGAAACACTCTTGAAGGAGGACAGACAACAGTGAACTCAATAATTATACGGACCAGTAAAGTGTATGGTGGACCCAATAGGGGTCCAATCACCTTTGCGGGGATGGCCATAGGCGAGAACGATAGATTAACATTTGACGAAAAATGGAGAAAAATATTTTGAAACCCCTCGAACTTCCCTATCTCATATATTCGATAACTCGAATTTTTGTTTGTCCCCTTTAAATTGGACAGAATCCAGTAAAAAATGTAGTCAATCCTATTTGGAAAGTACTTGGTGCTATAATTACAGGAACAAAATCTATTTCAAATGAGAATGTCGCACATATATTTATATAGCAGAGAGTCCAATAACCAATGGAGACATTACAAAGTGTTATAGGATTCATTCCTTTCATTTTAAGATTAAGTCTCTTATAAAAGTGAATGGTCCCTAATTTTTTGTCATAACATGTCTATCATATACAGTAATTTCTTCCATAATTTTGGGAATGACTACACAAAAAAAAAATAATACGACAATTTTTTTGTTGGAATGTTTCCTAAAAAATTTGGGAACAGTCACAATTTTTTTTAGAGGAATCACTCGCGTATTTGGCCACTATGCCGTTTTTCCCATAAATATAGGACTGGAGTATGCAATTTTGCTGGAACGGTTACCATATGTTTTTTCCGTGTGGAAAACCTTTGGACAACCAAATTTTTAAGTATTAAATTAACCTAAAGCAAATTTTAAAATATCAAGTTTCCAGTCAAAATGGTTTCCTTTTTCTATCCCAAAGCGCAGTTAACATAAAAATCTGGCAATCAATGTGAAAGTTCAATAAATAATATTTCCCACTCAATAGACTGTTTTTGGGATTTATCTTTTATAAAACTGTTTCAAGAAATGGGGGCAGATAATATACAAGACAAGATCAATAATTTAATACAATTGAATGCCTGAAACCATACAAAAAATGTCATAATAGACGAACAAATCCACAAATTCAGTTGAAAAATATTGTTTGTTGTGTATTAGGCTGATCTCCTCCCTGGGCGTTTTCAATTTTCTAGAAAAGCTTTCATCAAATACTTAAGAATTGTCGTGTGTTCTTTTACTCCCCCAACCAAACGAAAGTAAAAAAAAAAATTGGAACTGGCTTTAAAGCCGATATTACACTTGTCTTGTTTGCGGTGAAAAATAACTGGTTTTTATGGAAACCCTCACTTTTCTGGTGATTATTTCAACAGTAAAGAAGGCAAGTGTAGCATTACGTTTCGGATACAATGGGAAGTTTTGTGTTCTGTGAATAAGACTTGTGAAGATGTTACAATAATGCTAGCTATAAGATTGTATTCTAATATACATTCTGATTGAACTCAGATACGAAAGAATTCGTATACTGTATATGTACAGACAAGCGTAGAAGAATACGAATGCTTTAGAGAATAAGAAAGCAATAAATTAAACAACCACAGTTTTAAAATCACTTCGTTTGTGAGGTAAATAAATCATCGTCAACCCCAATAATGTCAAAAGCCGGAAAACTTGTGGCCTCATTGTTCCGGCTTTTAAAGAAAATTGTTTAGAGATATTGTCATATTGTACATATGGGGATGTAAAACTTTTTTTTTTATTTCTTTGTTTATTATCATGATTATACAAAATATTGTGATGTGTTATACACATTAATATCCTTTGGTAAATTCATTCGTTTGTAATTTACAATAGCTTTTATTACATTTGATAATCTTCCCAAGGAATCGTTTATATTTGCGATTTTTGCCAGAATTTCTTTCTTAGGCCCAGTCTATACTTGTGATTTTTTCTTGAATTTCTCCGCGAATTGTATTTAAAATTAATTTCACGAAATTTATTTATCTATCGCAGAATAAATTCACGTAGGAAAAGTTGTCAAAATTTGTATTTATTCCGGCGGTTTTATATGGAAACATTTGAATTGGGTGTAAACGGCTGTGCAACGTGAATTTAGTGTCGCAGAATAAAATGTCAAATGTAAACGTCCCCTTAAAATCAATTGAAGCTGTTTTGCACTTTGCAATCCCTATTTTCGGGGGCAGTGCTTTAACGTTTTTGCTTTTTGTACACATGCCTCTGCTTCCCATCTGGTAACCAATGACCGCATTTATGACAGCCACTCTCCTTTAAATTCGTGACGTATTTTATGGACAACTCTATACCATTAAGCTAGCCATTCTCAACCTGAGAGGCGCGCCCCCCCGAGGACATTTAAGTTGGGGCCCCAGCATATCCAAGAGAAAATATTTAAAAAAGTTGATTAACTGACTGAAAGGAAAGTACACACACACATGCAAAACAAAATACATTTCGACATAATACTTAATAATTAACTTATTAACAACTTACTAAATTAAAAACAAATTTAATAATTATTAGTGACTTCCTTGGGCCTGTCTTGCAGAGCAAAGTCTTTCGAAGGAAGGCTTAATATTAGATAGACACTCTAGATCAGACGTGGGCAAGAGAAAATTAAAACGGGCCAAACATATACCAACAAGCCAAAATATACGCTTTTTGAAACATTTATTGTGCTGTGCGATTTTTAAACTGACTACAAACGAAGCTTTTTTTATTGCTTTCGAATTACATGAATTAGTTGCTCTGGTATAGCATAACATTGATCAAAATCAAAATCGCTTTTGTGCTTGGCTACATAATGCCTTTGCATTACATATTTTTGGATGTGGGAAAGCTTAAGAAAACAAACCAAGGGATTTCTACAAAAAAAATCGTCCCATTGATCTTTAAACTTTCTATTATTATAGAAACGCAAACAACACAACTTACTGAGTGGAGTGCCTGATGGCGAATGACATGAAAATAACTCAGAGCGACCGATGGCTGTGATGTGTTTTCGCTCATCGCTGTGAAAGTAGAGAGTTACAAGGACTGTGTAAGCATGATACTAAATTTGGCCCAGTTGCAATTGTATTTGGCCCAGTTGCAATTGTATTATTTCGGTTCTCTCAAACTGGGCCAAATGGGCCAAAAAGGCCACATTTTGCCCATGGCTGCTCTAGATAGACATACATTTTATTGTATGCAGGGGGCGCGATGAAAGTTATGATTGAAAATTGTGCCGCGAATACTGAAAGGTTGAGAAGCGCTGCATTAAGCAATTTACGAATCTTCATAAACTGTGGATTTAATACTGATCCCGAGTGCCACAAGAGGTCGCAAAGTAGGCGTTGCGTCTACTTGCACCCATCATGCGACCTTGTAGTTGCGGCGTGTACTTTTATTCTTTTCGTGTCACTTTGTGGATCTATCAATATAACTAGTTTAACATTCTCTTAACTGGCTTTTAATATTAAATGCTAAAATTCTGATCGTGAATTTTTATTTAAAAAAAATTCTTTTGCAAAAACATTTCGCTGTAAATGATTTACAAAGCCAATTCATTGACTACATATAAAAACATATAAAAATATAAATATTAACAGAAAATGAAGATGGTAAGTAAATACCAGGGAGAAATCGAAGTTTGGGATTATTTCTTAATACATCCGTGTATAACATGTATTATTTGAACAGAAATAAACGTGCCTTTCACGTAATAATTTAGTAAATCCCAATCTCCGAAACTAAATGACAACTTCCCAACTATAATAATCTCGCCTAGATGTACGTGACAAAAAGAAAAATCCCTTTCCCTGTCTTTAAGCATCTTTGCTTTTTCGGAACGATAAAATCAAACATGAATTTCGAGAAATCCCGAAATGAAGCTCATCTGTAGTATAGTAAATATACAATGCTGGTAAAGCTACAAACTACAACTAGTCGTCCAGCATGCGTATACAAATATGCTTTCACCACTTAAGGCTTGGCTAACAACAACATCTATAGTAGTAGCGCTCAGTTACTGATGTTGATGCGGATGCTGGATTGTTGGACTCTTGTAAATATCACTTTGTGCCGATATACTACATCCCTCATAAAATCTCTCATACGGATGGACAATACAAAGCCCATATATATATATATATATAAACGCATAAATTTGTACCTATATGGTCATGTGTGTTATCTACATACATATTTATCTACTCACTATGAGGACAACATGAAAACACGGATATAATATTTTGCTGTAAGGGGCATATCAGCACATAATATTAAACGAAAGAACATAAGTTATATGACCATCTATCAGGATAAACATATTTCCAATATGGGCGTCGGAGCATCACATATGTGTCATAGCCGGGAAACTCATGAAAAAAAAGGATTTTACTTGTTCCAAGATATCTGGCGTTTCTTTTGTTTTTCACACGAAATGTAGCTGGATCCCTACATGCACATATTATATATAGACAGACACAGATCTATAAGCATTGAAATAAATTTCACAAGTGAGAATAGCATATATACGAACGATCTATCTATCCAACCCTCTAAATGATATTTAATCGGGCGTCATACCTAATTACTCAACGAGTTCGAGTCAACCACCAACCCTATTCCTCTAGCTCACAAGTTTCTCTCAATTGTCCTTAATACAAGTATGTGGTGGTCAGCAGAGTCGACAAGCTAATTATTTGTCACGATAATTGCAGTTTTTGTTCTGATGTCTGGTCCGAGTCCGACACTAGTCCTCTGGCAGGCTGCCGGATTGTTTCGTAGGGATAACTGCTGGTTTGGCCAGACGGCCGGATGGGTATCTATAAGTATTAAACGGCAACTATTCCAGGATACCTACATACAAGTATACCCACATTCATAATTTTTTTTTGTACTCAAGTGGGGCTGTAAAAGTAACTTTTATGTGTCTGTTTGAATGAAAACGTTTTTTTTTTTTTTTGGTATCCAGCATGTTATTCCCATCCTTTTAAATGTACTTGTGTTGGATGGAGGTGAACTATACCAAAGCAAAAATAGATAATCAATCATTTTATGATTAATTGGCTTAAAATGGCTCAAATGAGGTCTAATTATTATATAATCCGAGTGCTTTTATTTAATATTAAACGGCTGAAAGGCTTAACCTTACACCATTAATTTTTATTAGAGTAATGCCTATTTGCCCAATACGTGGGAAAATTATTTGATTCTTAACTTTATCTTCGGATTGCGTTTGTTTGAAAATTAATTTATTAAGAAATAAGAAATAAATTAAACTTTGAAAAAAACATCACCCAATTTGATTTTGCGAGGGGAAGGAGACCGTTTTGATAGCGATAAGAAACCCCAGAAAAAAATGTCCAAATGCCAAAAGAAGAAAGCAGAAAAGTTTCGAAAAATGGCAAACATTAAGGGTGACGCCTTTTTTGGACAGCCCCTGAAACGACTTTCGGAAATCGCTTTTGGTTGTTGAGTAATAATCGCTGCTGAGCTTCCATGACTTCTCAATTAATCGTACTTTAATTTACTTTATTTGAATATCTTTAAATATTTTAATGATTATGGCTTTTTGTCCGAGAAGCAATTAAATGTAACTACAAGGGGTCAAAAAATCCTTGAAAAAATCAGGTAAAAACTTTGAACGTCATAAAAAAAATTTTATGCAATTTTGTAAAGTAGGGACCGAAATTTTTGTGGTTATGGGTTTTCATTAACGATTAATTGATTAATGCGTTTCTTAGGTTTTTACACTTTATACACATTTTGGGATTACTGTGGAAGCATTTCTAATTACCAGCGAATTAATGAGTAATAAATCCTTTAAAAAGATGAAATTCATCCAACGGTATCGGTTTTTTTTAAATATACAAAAAGCTTAGAAAATTAAGGGGCAAAAAATAAAAAAATCTGGGTTGTAAGGGGCTGTCCTATAATGCGTCACACTTCTAGGGGAGGCGATGTCTGCGGTGACTAAAAAAATACGAATTGTTGGGTGGATGGGAGGGGGAGACCTAATAACCCTTAAATTAACGTTACTTATAATATGAATGCTAGGCAACCGCAAAATACCCTGTGTGAAAACTTCGATCTGAAATTAAACTTCGATCTGTTTTTCTTATATAAAGAACTAAGAACTATTTTCTTTTATTAAGAATTTAATTCTTAGCTAAAAAAATTCTTCTTTTGAAAAAAAAATCCTATAATATAATACGAGGAATGTCTGTCTGTCTGTCTGTCTGCACAAACGATCTCGAAAACCCGCCTAACGATTTTCACGAAACTTGGGGGTTAGGGATTTTCGGGGACAAGAAATCAATCTAGATAGGTCTCACCTCTGAGAAAATTCCCCTTCGATACCCCTCGCCTGGTATCTTCGAATTGGGTGGTCTGATCTTAATGAAACTTTACACTATTACTAAGGCGGCTAAGGGCTTTCGAATTTTTCACTATAAACCTGACTTTTCCCTCTACTCGATAACCCTCACCTGGTGTCTCAAAACAACGTTTCAAAAATCGGTGACAGCGATTACTCAATAACCACTCAACCGGGAATTTAAAAACTCTGGAAAAGCTCTGTAAAGATAATGTGAATTTAGTTTTTCCCCAAAAATCAGCAAAAGTAGGATTTTGAGGTCGCCGAGCATGGCTCGGTTTTACTGGTACTATTCTTAATTCAAGAAAGTAAGTTTCAGCTATAAGAAATGCTTTTCTTAATGTTAGACATATTTGCTAATTTGCTTCTGTAGATAAGATCTGAATATTCTAGGAGAATTTTCCTCTGTTAGTTCTAAATCCCCGAACGAAGAATATTGAGCCACGTTGCGTTTGCTTGCTTGGGATGCCGCGGATGCCATGTCTGCTGCAGAAGTTCCCTTACCCTCTGACCCGCTCACCTGTTATCTCGTAAAGCAGCTAACGGATCTTTATGGGGTTTCTTCCATTAGATAGAGGATATAGCATATATGCTGAAAAAAAATCATCATCTTCCCCCATATTTTCACCCCGGTCCTGCTTTTAGTAAATGAATTTAAATTGGGTTTTCGGTATTGGATAGAGAATAATATAAGAGATAAATGTTGTTAAAAATCCTGCAGACATTAATATGATGCGATACTACTCGCACTAGAGTCTGCAGTCAATTTTTTTATTTTCAGAAATTTATCTTGTTTAATTCTCTTATCCAAAACGAACTCACATATGTGTATTTTTTCTAAACAGATTTTTTTTTTGAGTGCATATATGTTTGCTTTTTTCACATTTCATATAAAGGAGTAAAATTTTTTTTAATGGATTTAAGGCTGACAGATACGATTCTGGATGTAAGTAATATGCATCAAATTACAAAACAAGATAAACCGCAGAACAAAAAGCTATCGCACAGCGCAAAACCGACCATCGCTGCCACATTGTGCTTTAATTAAATTTCCTCAAGCCATAAATAAAATTCCCACGCTCTTCATCCCGAGCACTTTAGTCTCTCGGGCATGATTCCCGGACAAACTTTGCACAGCTATATAGACTATGTTGTTGGTCGTCTGATTCTCCATATACCATAATATACATATATTTATTTCGCCCAGTCATCCGTGGACATATCCATATTCCTATCCGTACTGAATTTAATACACCCACGAAAAGAGGACCATATACCATATATATTATACTCATATGTATATAGAAATGAGCATGTTTGCTCACATATATGTGTGTACGCGGGTAAACCCCCGACTTAGTACAGTGCGATGGTTAACTTATAGTACAATCGTTATGCGAACTTACGAGCTACCCTACCCGTTGTAGATTGCGGATAGTAGGAGACAAAAAAGCTCACATGAGCTAAAATCACAAAATCAACAAAACAAGGGCAGCACTCCTGTAGTGACCTTTTAACACATCCGCTTCTTTTGTAAGTACCTCCATTTGTTCAATACGAGGCTCGCTTGCATTAGCACGGTGTAACAGACATCACAAAACCTCGAAGGTATGTAATATCAAATGAGTGAGAAATATTACGGTGTAAACGTGGTGGGGTGCCATAGCATGGAATGGCTGCACCAGTCAACTTAAGATTGGTATCAGTTGAAAGAAGTTTTTAGCACTTTGTTAATCATTAACCAGCCTTTCTTTTTGTTCTGTTGCTTTTCCATTGAGATCCATCTGGTGGTTGCTTTCCCCTCTGATAGTCCTGGAAAAAAAAATCTAGACACTGCCCCGGGGGATAAAAGTCTCATACCATTTTTCACAGTTTCAAAAATATCTGATATGAACATTGCATGAGTTTCTTATACCATTTATACTATAGCCAGAGGAATAAAATATTGATTTGTGTAAAAGTACGATTTTTTTTTCTTACAAAATCTGAAATATTTCGATTTTTTTTTAAATTATAGTATACCTGGATAAGAGCTTGAGATATCGAGTTCTAATAAAAACAAAATTCTGGGAAATTGCCTTCTTTCCAACTTTTGTCATACATAAGATTACTGAAAAGCACGAAGTTTCGGAGTATGTCACGAAAAATGAAATTGGGATTGTTAAAAAGCCGCCATATTGGTTACTTTCGGTTAACGGATTTCCACCAAAAGTTGATAGGATCGTCCCATTACAGGACCAAACATCTTTGTAAAATTCCATAGCTCTGGCTGTAGACGTTTTTAAGAAACCACAGACAGACAGACAGAATAACAAACTGACACGTAAACTGATATTTAAGTCTTTAGGGCCCGTTTGCTGATACAAGTCATAACTATTTAAGTTATGCTTAGCCTTCTTAAACCATAGAAATTCTGGCACTTAACAACTTTAAGTTCGACATAAGTTTCGGTGGTGCAAACCGCTCTAAACACAGATATCCTACTACTAGATCAAGCCATTTGCTATCTCAAATGGGCCACTGAAACGTCAAAAAGCTATGACGAAAAAAAGGGACAAAGCTAGTAATTCTGGGAAATTAAAATTCTCGAAAAAAATGCTTATGCAGGTCCCCGACGGAATATTATTCAATCCCTATACCGATTATTCATGTTAATATTCAGAGCTGCCATTGTACATTAATATGCAATTCCCTAAACCTGTGTATAAGTCTTATGAGTTCGACGTAAAACATATAATTCAAGTGTTATTGAGTTTGTTGATTCGAACATTTGACGTCATTAAAATTCGAAGACAAAATGAGACAACCATAGTCACGCTCCCTCATATTTTTGCTATGGAATTGTTCGAGTGCCGCGATCTAGTGGTATGATATCTGTGGCTCTAAATAACATGAAATAATAGTAATAATACTCCAATCGACTCAAGAGTACACGCAGAGAAAAAAAATAAAAAATCGTGGGAAATCGTTGATTTCAATTACAAAAAAGTTAATTTAAATTACAAAAATTGCCAATTTAACCACAAAAAAGCAAATCTTTTTACTAAGTAAGTAGTTAAACTTGTTATAAAAGCAGTCGATTTTCATTATTTTTGTAATTGAAATTAACTATTTTAATTATTCAGAAATGCTTTATTGGCAAAAATCGAAATTTTTCATGAATACAATACTTTTTGCACTTTGTATAAGAAAGTTAAAAAAGGGAGCCAACAAAAAAAAACAAGCTTTAGATTTCTTAGCCCCATCTTATATTGTCGTTGAGGATTACGTTACGTTATTAAAACTTTTTTAATTTCCTCCCTGGAGAGGAGGAGGTTGTTCCTTTCGTGCACAAGAGAGTGCGACCGACGCAGTATCTATTGCTTCTGTTCTTTTTTTTCGTATTTTTTTTCTTATCATCCCCTCATATTCCATCTACATAAAATAAGTTGCCTTTGTGGTTTATTATTATCGCAAGAAAACTCTAATGGAAACCTGGAGGGTAAACAGGGCTAAAAAGCCATCAAATCTCTTGCCACATAATAATGTATATTTTTTTTCAACCTTCATTATATTTAGTACATTTTAAAAATTTCAAATATGACAACACTATACTCAATAAACACTTACTTTTTCTCAGCCAATGTTTTTACAAGCCTGACGGGCGGACGAATGGGGTTTTTATATATTGTATGCGTGTAATTAAATCAACTTCCTAAATACATTCAATTTTGTAGTCATCGAGTGATTTACGGGGTAAATTGTTTGAAAGTAAGTATCCTTTATCGTCTTATTCAAAGTTGCACATATTTAGAAACAAGAAAAATGTTCTTTGCTGACGGCCGTTTAAAAACATGCACTGACTCTCGGGAATATGAAGGTACATACAACGATGATGGCAGCAAACTAAAGTCTGTAACATGGCACGAAATATCCTTACTACTTTAAAAATGAATTCCACAAGAATGGAAAGTACAAGACGGTGTAGAATGCACGTAAGTCCACGGAGTGTTACTTAAAAGTTGTGCCTACTACCATGGTTGATGTAGGCGGAAGCTTCGTTCGAACTAATAAGAGTAGACGGTATATGCATAGATACATACTAGTATATTGTAGATACTATGCCTAACTAGTTATTTTCAAGTCTAATTCAATGCGATATTTTATGTTGTACGAACAGACAGTTGATTCCGGTGTAGAATGTAATTACATTGCTGGTAATGTAGGAGCTAAACTAACTAGGAATATATGCTATCACCACTTTTCTCTAATTTTCTTTATTTTTTCTATACCCAATAGTTAGAATGTCTATTTAATTAAGTAAAATTTTTGCACAAATCCTGGCACTGCATCAAATTGTGGAATTCTTCATAGCGTTATTTAGAAAGCGATTATATTTTCTTGTTTTATAAATTATTTACTGTTTTAACTTTTTTAATTGTTGAATTTCCTTCAAAAAATTTATGACATATTTAATAAGAAATACCGAAAAAAGAATCTTGAGCAACGTAGAGGTCGTTTTTAGTGCAATTTTTTTCTTGAAGTTCAAATTGTGTAGGTAGTAATGAAAACCGTATCAAAATTGGTTCCGTCATTCAGAAGGTGGCTGGTGAAGGGATGATCGTATGAAGGAAAGAGGTAGCTCTTAATCGGGATATTATTTTCTGACAGGACGACTGGTTTAGTGAAAACCGGAACAAAATCCCTTTCATTATTTAGAAAATTACCGGAGAAAGGTTAAAGGCCATTACCATGGCTTCTGTAACTGCAAAAAAATGCAGAAAACTAGAGCAAGATAGACTTATGTAGATCTAAAAAGGAATGACTGAATACAAGTTAAACGCTATCCCTTCCAGTTTTACAATTTTATAGCAATCATATCAAACCTGATGCTATGAATATAATGTTCAAATTGGCATGGTAACAAAGCTTTTGACTATGCATGCGAAGGAGAAAAATGACATCACGCTATAATAACAGTTTGAATGTGTCCGTGCTTACTATTCACTTACAGGGACAATATGTGATTGTAGTAGAAATCGCCATAAAAAAACAGGGGAAATTATTCTTGCAGTTGCCGACAAATTTTTGCAGTTGATTCTTATCTCCCTTTCTCGCCAAGGTATCTTCACATAAATGTGTCTCTATTTTTTTGCAGTTGGGAAAAGTCATGGTAATGGAGGGCGGCCTTAATACACCTTCTGGACAAGAGCGCATCTAGTGAAACCACTTCCAGATTGGAATCAGTGACATTACACAATAGCCATTTTTTCTAGGTTTTTATAACCTTTTTAGGATAATTTGACTGATTCCAAAGTTTTTCACTGATTCCAAAGTTTAAAGTGGTTACACTAGATGCGTTTTTGTCCAGAAAAACAGCGAAAAACAAGCCAAATGAAAAAAAGCTTAGTGATAACACTCTCAAAAAAGCAACGGTGAAATCTCAATTTCAATGATTTTTCGCCTGCGGCCAATTTTTCGAAGGAAATTTTACAATAACTAGACAATCTAGCAATCAGAATCGAAGAAGAGATTCGTCTTTCAAAAAACAGAGTTCCGAGAAACACTCTATTAGGGTAAGCTAAAAAGTTCTGCGCGTAGAAGAGATATAATGTTTTATTAGAAATTTTTCCTTCTTGAAAAATTTAACTCAATCGGTAAAGTGGTTTCTGAGTTCGAGACTTCGCAGTCAATGTATTACGATTTGCATCATCCGCCCGCAGCAAAAAGTTACTAAGTTTTAATGAAAAAAATTTTAACACAGCTTGATCAATGCTTATATTTTTGAAAGCTGTTTAATCGCTTTTCTCTTAACCCACATAAAAGATAAGAAATTTTTCGTGGCTAATTTAGGTACCTGAAATAAACCTAATTTTCGCTGGATTTTTTTTTTCTCGAGTGTTTTTCAGACTGGATTTTTGGTTGAGAAAATGCACCAGAAATCATGTGGCACAGTAGTATTTTTTTTTTATATTCATCATAAAGCCTGACCCTATCTCCTGTCTTCGGTTGAGGACTCCCTTCTTTTCAACTTACCAGACACAATCTGCAGATATAATAAGTCAGTAAATTAAACCAAATTGATATTTATCTCGAGTTTACTTTCGGGAAATTTTACCCCAAACCCCGCAGCATGGTTAAATCCCGCAACATCGCGCATATAAAATCGCATGTACAAGACGCACATAGATACGGATATTACAAGGAATTGTTGGAATATCCGCCATGCCCGAAAACAAGGCGGCCACCATTACCACTTCATTCGTCCGTTCCCACGTTTTGGAAATCGGGTGCCGAAAGGGGATCAACAAAACTCTTATAGTCAGTTTTTCTTTTGAATTCTATTCGTCTTGGTATCAACCAAACTCCCCCCCTTCTCTTCACCTCCCCCAACTTATCGTACACTGGTTTTGTAGGCATCGCGCAAACTTCTGCCGCATTAGCTTTTCGTAAAAAGGTGTATAGGAGTACGTGTGGCATCATCATCGATATGTTAGGGTGTAAAAGAGGGTGTGAGAGCCTTGGTAAAAGTTTCAATATGCTGACACAAATACACGTACTACTGTTCCTTGAGAACGCTTTTTCCCTTGGACATACTCTGTTTAAAAGGAGGCTCTGGGATATACCTACTCGTTGTGCCTGTTTTAAATCCACAGACAAGAGGTGTACATCCTGACATACTATACTAAATATATTCGTATATATACCAGTAATCGTCGTCAGCGTCTTCTTGTTGGTTACGTGGGTTTCACTCGATTGAGGTAGAAATACCAGATAACCAGCTATGATTTTCAAATAGGAAGCATATCTACTTGTACGTTTTATAAATATACCTACCATTCGAATGTGTCTATATCAATAAATATACATATATATTTCATTTAGCATGACTGTGTGTCTCTTTCTTCTTCTCCGTCAATGCATGAATTTTTTTTTTCAGCGACGAACAATTTAATTGCAAATGAGGTACTTGTTAAAATTAACTAATTCCATCAAGACCAAGTTCCAATTGCCAGGAGAACGAAAAGTTTGACGTTTTCATTAAATGTCGGGTGATGAGAATACTATGTTCCGGTTTCAGGTGCCATAATCGCCCGGCACGATTTTTCCCACCTTTGAACGAATGGAATGCCTCGAGATATCAAAAGATCTGGCCAAAGGACTTTTAAAAGGTCATGCTTGAACTACATTCATTCATTCATTGCGGATTGCTGGCTCTTGCGGGACAATGTCGAATTTTATATTGTCGAAATAATAACATTTAATTATCATCGGAACTTCATTTTATCCATACTCGACTCGTACATATTGTCGAATTTCTTGTATTGTACATAATAAATCCACACGCGTACAAATTTGAGGGAAAAGTTGAACAATACATTTAAAGGATCTACGAATAGAAACGATTTATCTTATATGCGTCCTTCGAGAAAAAAAAAAGAAAAATGTGACTCACAGAAATTAAAGTTTTTAATCGAAATTTGAAGTAAAATGTTAATGAATATCATTGAATATGTACAAATATAGAAGAATAATGTTTATTTCCACCTTGGGCGGATAGATGTCGCCATATACATCGATTTGAACTAAAGAATTTCATTTTCGGCAAAAATATGACATTTTAAAAGGAAAATTAATTAGAGAGTTAAAAACAACTTTAAAAATTTTATAAAAGTAAGAAAACGTTCTTTCTCTCTCATTTTTACGTAATATTGTCAAAAATTATTTGTTCGCAAGAGCTTTTAGTTTAGATTCAAATTGCGAATTTCCCCACAAATATCCCAGACCAAAAAGCACGCACACATTTAAGAAGCAAAGCGTTCTTGCCAAATAACGAGGTCGATATTAGCCACATCGTTGCCATGTTTTTTGTCTGCTATTCACAAACAAATTCTACGATTTGTTAAAAAAACTTGAAAATTAAAAATATCAATTGTGGTCAATACAAATCTTTAGGCGCCTCCACACGTTAAATGTTACTTGACAATTATACTTGAATGACTCATGTTTCAAGTAACATTGATCGTTTGGATGCTCTTCAATATTACGTTTGCAGGCAATTTCCATCAATGTTACTTGACGAAATTTTTTCATCAATAATACTTGTCAAGTAACATTGAACGTGTGGAGGCTCCTATACATATACAAAATCTACGACTCTGCGCAATTTACGCTATAGCCCTGCCTGTCGTGTTATGAGCCTAAAACGAACTTCCTTGTTTAAACAAAAATATCAAAAAACGTACCAAATTTGAGATATCTTGAGACCGGTAAAAGATATCGGTTTACGGAAAGAGCAAAAAAAGTAGAAAGATTATTGTTTTTAATACGAGTTTTGTAGGTTTTTTCCAAAAACCGTGGGTTTGTAAGATATTTTGCAAAACTAAATTTTCCACATAATTATGTAAATATCTCGAGAACAAATAAAGATAGCGGATAACAGTGAAAGGGTATTCCCATTTTCGTAATTTCATCTCATATATAAAGTACATCGAAAACTTTTTAGTTTTCGAGATAATTGTAAAAAACCGATTTTCTTAAATATCGGTATCACTTTTTTGCGAATATCTCGAAAACTAACAGGTTTTCAATGATACTACATACACCATAAAATTAATAAAATGAGAATCCCTACATCTTTGCCTTTCATCATTATCCGCTATTTGTTACCATTATTCAGATATTTTCATTATTAGCTGAAAAAATTGATTTTGCCAAATATCTTACAAACTAACCGTTTGTTCGAAACATAACAAAAGCTATAATTGCCAATCTGGCAATTATTGAAATCCCGTATGGTGATAATCGTATCATAATTCGAGCAGTTTTACCAAAATTCCACTTTGAAGTCAAATTTTCCAATAAGATTTTTTAAAATTTATTCCAATCGGATTTTCATGTATGGGAGTTTTATGTAGAATCATATCCTAAATAACTTTTGTTCTTGGACTTTTCTGATAAAATTCACCGTTTTTGAGATATTCAGAAAAAAAGTTTTCGTTCGTATGGGGGGTACCCCCCCTAATGGTCCATTTTTGCCCATTAACGAACTTAGCCTTGCATTTTACGAAAAGCGGATCTGCGCAAAATTTCAAGTCTGTAGCTCAATCCGTGCGCCCGCAATCCGCGCCACAGACAGACGGACGGACGGACAGACGGACGGACAGACGGACGGACATGCAAAAATCAATTTTTTTAGTCATTCTAAACTCACTGGTGTAATTCATTTTTGTGTGTGATAACGGGATCTTGGCGTTACAAACGGTAAGGCAAAGTTAATATACCCTTTGGTTTCACCATACGGGTATAAAAACTTATAAAAGATGAATGACAGACAATTAAATATTCTATATTTTTGTTTTTTCCCGCAAATCGATATAATTTACTGTTCGCAAGATATCTCAAATTTGGTAGGTTTTTTGATATTTTTGTGTAAACCGACAATTTATTGGTAGGCCGTTTTAGGCTTACAACACGACAGGCAGGGCTATAGCGTAAATTGCGCAGAGTCGTAGATTTTGTATAAGAAAATTTTCTGTTGGCCATAACTGATATTTTTATATACCTTTCAAAACATCAATTCTTTGATTTTTTTTTTTCTTTAAAGATGACTTGATAGAAGCATTAATACGTTTTAATTTTGTTCTTATCAATATTGTTAGAATTAGTTTTAACGTTTCATTTTTGTGGGTACATCCATCCCATTGATTAATGCTCTTACTTACTTCGGGCAGTAAACATTTATGTAAAAGAGCTCTTTCGCATTGATTTTTCATAAAAAGTGTTTCAAACATACATAAAATATTGTTTAAATCTTTTTCAAAACCCAAACTACAAACAGTGAGACTTCCATATATCTTTGTCGAGCTGTCAGAAGTTGCCGAATCGTATTTTTTTTGCTGGATTAGGTTATATCGCTGACTCCGAGGCGGATTTTTCATCACAATATATTCCTCACAATTTTTACATTTTAGTTTTTTCGGTATTGATTCGGCTAAGTATCCAAAAAAAATAGAGTTTGGATGCAACATGAAACTTCTCGTTCGGGTCAAAACTTTCAAAAACTCTTTCAAAATTTTCCATTTGATCCTGCTCAGGAAACTCATTTTCGGCATCAGTGGTCATCTCAGTTGGGTCAGCGATATTTGAGTTTACAGTATTCATCAACAAATCTGATAACTCGACAAGGTTTCTTGATCGCGAAATACTGTAATTAGAATATTCTGAAGGGTTCACATTTTGAAAAATGATTTGTTTGAAATTTCTATAAATTCGATATGTAGATGGATTTTTTTCGTAAGTACCCTTAAACGATCGAATAATGGATATCATATTTTCGAGAGGATCTTGAGTTAAACGATTAGTCAATAAAAATATCTGACTTGTTGCTAAATCATTCCACATCAAATCTATACCATACATTTAAGAAGCAAAGCGGTGTTGCTTTGATTCTTATGCTGTCATACGAGGAATGAAGGAACACGTACAGCACACAATCAAAAACGGCGATCATTGCGATTACGACTTTCCTATTGTGCTTAAAGTTTTAGGGTATTTTAGTTAATATACATACCTAAGCTTTAAGTTTGGGGGATTTTCATTTAATACTTGAACCGCAGATTATTAGCCTCACTATCGCCACCATCGGACCAAGGTGAAAATAAAATTTTCAGTCGGTGATGCTTCTATATTTGTACATATTCAATGTGAATATTTAATGGTCTTTTGCTGCGAAATTAAAGCGAATAATTAGAAATACAATCGGTCATATGGGAATACAAGCAATTTCATTCATATTGTGGATAATTCGATTCTCCGAGACCAAATCTTCAATTTCGTTTTATTTATTATAGCAATCAAGGAAATTAGATAGAGCATATTTGCCGTTATATTTGAGGTTAGAGAGAGAGAGAATATAGAATGTAGCAGAAAATCGAATGGCGTAAATAAAATGTTTGCATAAATGTAGGATGACGCACAAAAAATAGAACAGACAGATAAAATACTGATTTGGTTGTCTGTTCCAGTGGTGTAATTAGGGAGGACATACGCCCGCAATGCTTATTGGTGGCCCGACCGAAAGGGGCCACCGAGAGAACAGAGGGGTCCCGAAGATATCTCCTTAGTGTATTTTAACCTGCGACGCAGTTATTCGAAACATTTCTGCCTGCAATGCATGTTTCTTAAAAAAAAGTTGCTTGCGGCGTATTTTCTTAGGAATGCGGCGCATTTTCCCAGGAATATCTTATGTACATTTATTCATAGAATAGAAGTGAAATCCTATCATCTAACATAGGCACCATAACTATGGCATCTATTACCATTGCGACCAAAAATGTTTTCTCGAATAGAGGGGCCCCAAGGAGATTTTCGAGTGGGCCCCGATTCCTTGTTAAACGCAACTAGTAATTCATTAAAGATAAACAAAATTGTAGGGAAAAACTTCAATCGACCTTTCTTAAGATATGTTCGCTCGCATTTTTTCCTTGCGTTATGATGGCAAAACTGATTCTGATGACAATTTTTCACGTGTTATTTGGAGAATAATGGCTAAACCACAATTACGCGTGCGTGCGTGCGGCACCCACGCGGTGAAAGTAAAAACTACGTATTTATATGAGTAAATGTATAATTGCGCGTTGCTCAGACGTGTTGCCGCGTCCGTGCCGTGTAGAGTAGGCTCAGTCTCTACTTTTAGACGCGGTGACAACTACTAGATGCCAGAACAAAATAATGCCGCACGCACGCACGATTAATTGTGGTTTAGGCTTAAAGGACTTCATATTGGGCGAATCCAACTATCAGAGCGGCTCTGGAGCGAAGCTCAGCTGTCAAAAAAATGCTCAGCTGAGCAGCATTTTGTGTCCTGAATGCACCGCTCATTTATATATGAGCTGTCATTGAAAGAAATTATTGTTCAAGATGGACCGCGATGTAATTATCTCCGTAATGTTAGAAATTTGTGCTTCTGATACGATAAATCTGGAAGCTATTTCACTTTTGGTTGAAGAGTGTAATACTTCAGTTGAAGTCGCCCCAATCCGGAATGCGGCACCCGAAAGAAACCGGGATTATTTTGAGGTGACTATGCCGAAGTACACTCCCGAACTCTTTCGCCAACATTTTCCGCAACGCCGACTATTTCCATTCCCGTTTGCTCAGCAAGAACTTCCATGAGGCTTCCCGTATTATAAATAACATAAATAACTATAAATATTATAAATAACACCATTTATGTATTTCCGTCGTCGTTTTTAGACATGAATTGTGGTTCTGTAATTCTTCATTTGACATTTGCTCAGCTACCGAGCGGAGTTCTTTTACGCTCAGAAAAAATGTGAGCTGCTCAGTTGAGCCGCTCTGTAGCGATTGCGTTCAGTAACTGAGCACCTTTTTCGCTCTAGAGCGGTGCTGAGCCGCTCTGGTAGTTGAATGCGCCCATTGACTCTCTTTGCTCTATCGGCGCCCGTGCTACCATAATTTTTGAACCGTTCGAACGATTGGGATGCGTTTTTTTGTGCTGAATAAAAAATCTCCCTGTTAACCATCGGTCATTGAAAAATCACATCTTCCTTTGGCCGCAAACCCCGTTTCCGCTATCCCTTAGAATGACAGCTTGCACAGTGATGTCAGATTTTACATATATCATTTCATACGCTCACTTACGCACGTAGTTTCATCTGAAAACCAATTGTATCTTCAGTATAGCAAAAAGAGAAAAAACAACAAAACAAAACAATTACTTCATTTATCGAGATTTACTTTAATTTTCCATTATTGTTGTTGGTATAAAACAATGCAAAATCTATGAAACAGACGAAAGAGGTGAAGTGAAGATGGAATTAAAGAGATATATCATAATATAGATAGTCAGAACGTTTGATATCTACATACATATGTAGACATATCTGAGAAACAAATAAATAAAACGGAAAAGGAATTCAATTCTTTAGCTTTTGGTAGAGGATACAACAGGATGCGTTCTGAATTTCTAAATAAGTTTCGACGAGATGGTAAAAGATTTGTTCCTTAATTTTTTTTTTCGTATTTTTCTTATTTCTTTTGTTATCCTCATATATGCTTAAACTTTTAAAGACGAAAGAATCTTGTCCTCGGATTTCTTATGTTTTATTTCATTTCGTTTTTTTTTTTGGTCTTTTGTATTTTTTCTATTACATTTGGATGTGGAGTTATTCTAATGGCAAGGGTACCAACAAAACCATTAGGGGGTCTGACAATGTGTTGGTGTTGATTTATTTATTTACTTTTATTATTTTATTATTTATAACCAGAGAGAAAAACAAAAAAACAACAACTTAAACGGAGAAAAACCAAGCAATAACTGGGACTCAGAGTTTAACATTGGTTGGTATAAGGCCTATAATGGAAGTAGAAGTGGGTTATACTGCCAGGAATGAAGGAAGTTTCCTACTTCAGGAAGTATTCAAAGACCTCTAGCTCTATCCGTTAGACTGAGATATCTAAGTAAACAGTTTTTTTTTTGTTGTTTCGAGTCAACAGAAGTATAGCATATCAACACTCTTTACAGACAACAAGAATGCGGAAAAAATAAAGAAAAACGACTGAGCATAAGATTATATTTGAGCAGAAAACTAAGCAAATAAGCTTTTTTTGGGAAATGTTATGCTAATTTTTCCACAAGATAGGAGTGTAGACACAACGCGGCAGCATATATACTACAAATACGGTATAGTTTTCGTATAGACATGGGTGCAATATGTAGCCAAAATGGAATATAGGGATCATTCAGGCGGCCTTCAACCAAGTGGGTTGGTTGGTAATCACATCACTGTGAGCGGAAGAAGATGATAACGAATAACTTCTTGAATAGTTGAAAATACCAAAAACACAGATGGACCATAGGTTGGAATTCATGCTACGAGAATTTATTTTTGCTGATAGTCGTATGTATGCATGAAGTGCTTGGTAGCCATATGTTTATTTAGACACAGGGTTTGTTTGCAAGTTTTTGGACGCGATAGATACAGGGTCTCGTGTTGCATTTTTCTAGAAACAGGATATTTCTCTGTTCAATCAATCGAATTTTTTGAAGAAAAAAAATTGTGTGTGGCTCACGTCTGCATTACAGCATTTGTAAGGTTTTGCTATCCATCAACAGCAGAGGCCGTAATAATAATCTGAAAACATGATTTTGTTCACACCAGTCATTAAGGCCTATGTCCACATGGAAGTTTATTTGCAGAAGTCGCTTCTAGCAGAGACTTCTGGAAGTTTCTCCCGTGGAAACACTAACTGCAAGTAAACTTCCAGAAGTTGTGACACCAGAAATCTCTTCTAGAAGCGACTTCTGCAAATAAACTTCCATGTGGACACAGGCCTTTAGTTACCAATAGCCATTTCGGTAAAATAAGTTAAATGGAGTTTAAATGACGGTGTGTTAGAGGCTTATCCACTAAGCCACGCTGCCAGTATTTATGTTCAGTTGGGTTAAAAGTCGAGCGTTTTATTCATGATTTGAGTTTTTATGGCAAGCCGGACAAAAAACGAGATTTTTTTGTGAATTTTTTTTTTCTCGAAGCAATAAAATATTACACAAGCTACACTCAGAAAAATGTCCAGGTCAACTTTTTGTCAGGTTAACTCTGACCGCTAGCTGGCTGACAGAGGTTTCCATTACATGACATTACATCCTCGAAATCCCTATCTAAGGTCAACTCGTGCAGCTCCCAATGCCCTACTTCACCTGCTGGTGGCTTAATTTCAGAATTTCTCCGGCCACAGGTCAACACAAGTTTTACATTCCCTCATGCAGGCGAACGCGCGCCTCGCATAGGCTAAATTTTCCTGCCCGAGGCCAATTATGCCGTATGTAGGTCGTCGAGTTAGCCTCCATTTTTCTGAGTGTACTGTGAAAAAAATTTGTGGAAGTTCCCCAAAGAATCCATTTATTTACTTACCCGTCATAAGGAGGACAGGAAAACAAACTGTATACCAAGAACTTTCCGAATATACCATGTGGAAAAAGAAATATTTAAATTTACACACACGCGTACACATAAATAAGATATAAGATATATGAAAAAAGAGATATATATATATATATTAAAGCGAAGGAGTCATTTGTATTCAATTATCTTGGTCCAGTGGATCAACAGATTGACAGGATTTCCATTTTAAGTGGTACTCGGATATAAGCGAGTTTTTGGGATTGAGTAAAGAGGTTGTACTTTGTATGCGATATAGGGGGAATCCTTTATTAGTTTTTGTCTGTGGCTAAACTATTAAACTTATGGAATTGGCTTATATGGTATGTGAATGGGATTCAATTCAATGTATATATACAAAGATAATGCCATTCAGATGAAGTTAGATTTTTAAACAGAGAAAAACAAAAACCGTAACAGGACAAAGTGGAGATGTCGTAAATGTTTTTGAATGCTTTTGGGAATCCTTGATGAGTTTTGAATATCGCCAGTCGTCTATCTATGTTCAACATTTATCTACATAAGGATTTTTCCTTTTGCTTTATTCGATTTGATTTTCAAAATTTGATTACGTTTCCCAAATATTTTAACCATAATTTATATACAACACAGGCCAATTGGCTTTTATCCAATATAAGAGATTATCTGGCAATTTTATTTTGTTGTGATTTAATTAGCAGAAACTTAATAAGCTCATCAAAAATACATTTTTACATAAGCTGATTATAAAATTGTAAAAACAAATGTGAAAGATTTAGCATCAAACGGTTTTCATTGTAAGTACGTATTTTCGAAGCTAAAATTTTAATCCCAAAACACTTGAGTTATAATTGAGTCCTCAAAATGCTTGAAGAGTTGAAATTCATTCTTATAATATTCAAATGGACGGAAATCACATCTACTAACATGACTTATTTTACAATACATATATATTTTTACAAGGCTATCGTATCTTTCTCGAGCTGTCAAAATTCTGATGTTTTTGTAAGTACGATAAAACATTAATATTGGATGGCATTTTAGTTATTTTTTGTTGATTTTGGAAGAAAATTGTTTTATTTTTTAGTGAATTGAAAATTTAACATTGAAGAATGTCATGAGTCAACTTAAGACAGTCGTGGAGGGAGGCGTTGATATATATCGGGTGTTCCAATTGCTGGGACCGATGTTAAATGTGATTGCGGCTTAAACGTCTAATGATTTTTGACCTTTCTTTTCAGTTTTGACAAATGCCAAAAAAAATTTTTTGGCATTTTCAACCATTGAAAGATTAACAATCGAACAACGCTTTAAAGCTATTGAAGCCTATTACGAAAATGGGAGTTCAA
Source organism: Chrysopilus asiliformis (assembly GCA_964034945.1). Classification (NCBI taxonomy): domain Eukaryota; kingdom Metazoa; phylum Arthropoda; class Insecta; order Diptera; family Rhagionidae; genus Chrysopilus; species Chrysopilus asiliformis. The sequence goes on from OZ035960.1 coordinate 4,064,408, forward strand.
ACAAAAATACATTTCGCGCACTTCACCACCAAGATCGTACAATTTGACGCCACCAAGATCGGACTTTTTCCTTTGGAGTTATTTCAAGAATAAGGTCTATGCCAACAAGCGTTGATCGTTTAAGAATGCAATTTTTTTTTGAGTGACCAATTACTTTTTTTGTGACAGTGATGTGTCAAATCTACGTTCTAGGCGAAAAAAACAGATACCACCCCGAGTTTGAGTAATTAAGTACGTCTGATCTTTAGAAGTTTTGAAAGTACCTACTCGATACAAATTGCTAGGTAGAAATATTTTTTGGTACCTGATATACCTGGTATTTTTTTTATAGTTCCAGCCAGAGCGTAAGGGAAGACCCTTTAATACCGAAGCACAGCTCAGGATGGTCGAAAGGACAAAAGGAGATGCCGGTTTATGTTCTCCTTGAACTTCTGCGGGTTATAGTCCGGGGGAAACACTTCGGATGGTAGATCGTTCCAAAGTCTTGTTGTTCGCGGAATGTAGGAACTCCTAAACTTTACTGTACGAAAACGGGGAAGCTCAAGGAAGAAGTCGTGCGCGCGTACAGCTGAACGAGAGGGTCTAGGGAAGATGTACCGTGGAGGAATAAGTTGGGAAATTTCGGTGGAACATTTCCCATTGAAATATTTGTAGAATATGCTGAGTACTCCAACAGAGCGACGATGCTCGAGAGACGGTAATGAGTATCAGTACTTATCAGTACTTAGGTATGAAGGAAAAACTACCTAACTGAGTATGATTAATCAAAAGTACTCATTTAGATCATTTCTACACTCAGAAAAATGGAGGCTAACTCGACGACCTACATACGGCGTAATTGGCCTCGGGCAGGCGCGCGTTCGCCTGCATGAGGGAAAGTAAAACTTGTGTTGACCTGTGACCGGAGAAATTCTGAAATTAAGCCACCAGCAGGTGAAGTAGGGCATTGGGAGCTGCACGAGTTGACCTTAGATAGGCATTTCGAGGATGTAATGTCATGTAATGGAAACCTCTGTCAGCCAGCTAGCGGTCAGAGTTAACCTGACAAAAAGTTGACCTGGACATTTTTCTGAGTGTACTGATTTCACTCTAAATTTTGCCAAAAATGTTATCTGACTGCTGCAAAGCAAAGGAGAGTATTGTTTTGCGCATTCTGTTATGTAAACTTTTTGTTACGGGCTACAGCCCAAATAAAAAAAAATTGTAAGGCATGTGTCTTCCCTTTCCCCTAACCCCCTTTTCTGGTACCTTCTGAAATCCATCGAATTTCGCTGCGGTTTTTGCCAATAAATTTTAATTGCACATAATATTTTTGACAAATTTTTTTTGACAAATTTTACTCGAAAATATCGATGTTTAGAAGCTTTTATTTAGCTTTGTTTTTTGTCTCTTTGGCTGAGTGACATCTTGTAATTTAGTTTTGACCACTTCACCACATCTGATTGTCTAAAAATCTGGCACACATACGTATTTCCGGCGACCATACGACCACGGCGACCAAACTCATACAACATGTGTGTACGTATACATCAAGAAAACAAAATGGCTGCTGTTAGGTACCATTTTGCATAAATTAATTATGCTAGATACCCGTTAAGGGTCTTAAATGAAAGTGCTTGGAAAAAAACCATAAATTCGTTTCTCAAACTTCGGGAAACAACACAATTTTTTAAAGCTTATATTAAAAAGATGTACTAAAGGAAAAAGATTTGTGTATCAGAAATAAAAGCATAAAAAATAAAAAAGTATATATTTATATCGCTTGTATTTCTAACATAAAAATTTATTTTTTTCCTTTTGATTACATTTCTTACTCGTATAGACATAACGCCTAATGATTTTTTAAAAACATTTTAATTTCCCATTTAAATTAGAGTACCTAAAATAATCTCGAAATACTGTTGATATATTGTTTTTCCTTTAGTATGATATTTTCCCTAACAGATATATAAATTATATATTTTGAAATGGGTAAATATACAAATAAATTAGTCTTCTAACCGTTGACGTTTACAGTCTAATGAGCTCTGAAAAAAGTCAATCAATTAAAAGTTCACTGGACGTAAAAGAGAAATTACTACCTTAAATGACACACACGCTGAATAATTTAGAGATCTCAAAGGTATAGACAAACACGGCTTTAACATACATTTTCATATATAGATTTTCACTATACGGTAATGTAATTTGGTATTAATACTAATTTAGGAAAATATATGTTTGTATATAATGTCTTCTCTAACTTCGATATGTGCGTATAACGTACATATATAGTTATGTACTATGATAAGGTGAAACTTTATTACTACTTTTTTATTTCTTTTTTTTACCTATGGATATATTACACACATACACATGTGTAGATATTTATGTACCAATGTGTATTTACTTGAGTTCTTGATGTGACTTGATAGATTGGTTTGCTTTTAATATACCTGTGGCGATAGGTAAGGATGTTTTCTTCTATTATTAGGATTGTGTTGTTTTTATTTATTTTTTTTTATGCGTCCCTTCCTTACTAGTAAATTAGATTTTTACTTATTAATAAACACAATTTAATCGAGCAAAAATCTGTCTTAGTTTATTTATGGTAGACCATTTTATATTTTACTAATAGCAGGTAAAAGTCAAACAGATGTCACTTGATACGCATAAGCATAGAATTTGATAAACTTTGATGGATTAATTGGCCTGTCATAGGGATGATATGGTATCGTATAATATGTCAACAGATGATAAATTCATATTATAAAGGTAGAAGTCAGTTATTAATTATTCATTACAATTGAATAATTGTTCCATATTATTTGGATATGTAAGTGAAACAAATGACAAAATTGCTTTTTTATTGAATTTCAATTCACACTTCAAAGGAATATTTAACTTCTTGATGACTTTTTGTACGAAAAGAAAATATTCATTATCCAATATATATTTTTTTTTTGTTCCCCAAAATTTAATATCATAATCATTTACATCGTGCGTGAGTATAATTTATATAAAAAAAAATTAAATGCAAATGCAAAGAATATAAAATTCTGATGGAATATCAAAGTAACTTTGTGTAAATTGTCTTATTTACATTACTTATTTTCTTGGATTTGTTTATCCTCAGATTTCATATGTACCCGTATTATCACTGTGAGTTTGTCTTTGTCCTTAATTTTGTTTTTGTGTTTACTGTTCTCATATTGAAGTTTAATGTAACTCCTTTTCTACCATTTTGTGATTTGATTTATTTGTAATTTTCGTTTCAACTTGAATTCGTGCCGCGTACAATGGATCCTCATTAGTGTAAGACTTTTTCTTGGCATTCTCGTTTTTCATACAATTTTCTTAATCACGGAACCCTTTTATATATTTTCCGAATATTAAAAACCCTCTGTCGAATTGTTTTCAATTTATATTACATTACATGGGCTTATTTCCTATTTTTAGAAGGCGTTACTTATCTATTCGTTGTTGTTCTTAGATTTTCGGCACGTTTTTCGAATTTTTTATGATCTTAAATTTTGACATTGTTTAATTGAAAGACAAATGCCAGTAAATTTTTATACCCGTATGGTGAAACCAAAGGGTATATTAACTTTGCCTTACCGTTTGTAACGCCAAGATCCCGTCATCACACACAAAAATGAATTACACCAGTGTGTTTAGAATGATGAAAAAAGTTGAATTTAGCATGTCCGTCCGTCCGTCTGTCTGTCTGTCTGTCCGTCTGTCTGTCTGTGGCGGGGATTGCGGGCGCACGGATTCAGCTAGAGACTTGAAATTTTGCGTGGATCCGTTTTTCGTAAAATGCGAGGCTAAGTTCGTTAATGAGCAAAAATGGACCATTAGGGTGGGTACCCCCCATACGAAAGAAAACGGTTTTTGTGAATATCTCGAAAACGATGCATCTTATCAAAAAAGTCTAAGAACAAAAGTTATTTGGGATATGATTCTACATAAAACTCCCATACATCAAAATCCGATTGGAATAAATTTTAAAACATCTTATAGGAAAGTTTGACTTCAATGTGGAATTTTGGTACAACTGCTCAAATTATGATACGAATATCACCGTACGGGTCTCCAATGATTGCCAGATTATGTTTTAAATGAATAATAACTATAAATTTGTGGGATTAACACTGTAGACGTTTTTTAGAGGCCAAAAGTACTGTTCCAAAATGGCGACCTTATTTTTCGAAATTTTTCGTGATGAAGTGATACGGAACATCCTTTTCGACCATGGTCATTATAATGGGATTGTGAAATTTCTTAAAATTAAAAAGCGCTCCGTAGATAAAATTTCGTGCCGCAGGTAAATGTTTTCCAACGGTAAGTAAAATCCTTAACTTTACTTTTGTTGAAATTTTTTTGAAGTGAAGGTTACTTCCCTCTCACACAGCCCTATCATCGACATTTTTCTCTGACCGACTTTTCGAGCAATTTTCATATCAATAGCCATATCTACTGATGAGGCTACTTATTTCTTGTATCCTATCCTATGAGGAATGTCTGTCTGTCTGTCTGTCTGTCTGTCTGTCTGTCTGCACAAACGATCTCGAAAACCCGCCTAACGATTTTCACGAAACTTGAGGGTTAGGGATTTTCGGCAACAAGGAATCGATCTAGATAGGTCTCACCCTTGAGAAAATTCCCTTTCGATACCCCTCGCCTGGTATCTTCGAATTGAGTGGTCCGATTTTAATGAAACTTTACAGTATTACTGAGGGGGCTGAGGGCTTTCGATTTTTCCACCACAAACCTGACTTTTCCCTCCCCTCGATACCCCTCGCCTGGTGTCTTCAAATTGGGTGGTCCGATCTTAATGAAACTTTACAGTCTTACTAAGGGGGCTAAGGCCTTTCGGTTTTTCCACTACAAACCTGACTTTTTCCTCCCCTCGACACCCCTCGCCTGGTATCTTCAAATTGGGTGATACAATCTTAATGAAACTTTACAGTATCACTAAGGGGGCTAAGAGCTTTCGATTCTTCCACTACAAACCTGACTTTTCCCTCTACTCGATAACCCTCACCTGGTGTCTCAAAACAACGTTTCAAAAATCGGTGACAGCGATTACTCAATAACCACTCACCCGATTTCTATGAAATTTTGTTATCGCGCGTTAGTTTTAGTTCTAGCTTTCTAGGTCGGGAATTTAAAAACTCTGGAAAAGGTCTGTAAAGATAATGTGAATTTAGTTTTTCCCCAAAAATCAGCAAAAGTAGGATTTTGAGGTCGCCGAGCATGGCTCGGTCTTCCTGGTACTTTATACAATTTTAGCACAATTTGAATTGAAGGTATTAAAAAGCCTGCAAAAAATACGGAGAAGCATGATGAGAGGGGTTCGAAAGGACGAAAATAAACTTATTTTTATGAATAACCCCTTAAACAATTCAATAAAAAATTCGATTTTTGTTACAAATCATACTAATATATAAAAATGAGTTGGTGTCTGTCTGTCTGTTCCTCTTTCACGCAAAAACGGCTGGACCGATTGACTTGAAATTTGGTCTGTGGTAGTGTGGTAGTTGTGGTAGCTGTGGTAGTTGAGTGTCTGTGGCAGTTGAGTGTCTGTGGTAGTTCTGGTTCCAACATAGGCATACGGAAAAGTAGCGTGAGGGGTAAGGTGAGCAAGGGGAGGGGGTAAAGTAATTTCGAAACTTTGTTTTCCCGCTATGTTACTCTTTCGCGGGGAAACTATCGAGCCGATTGGCCTGAAGTTTAGCTCCAACATAGACCATCAAAAAAAATAAAAAAAAAATTTAAAAAACTTAACCCGGCAACGACGGGTATGCAAGCTAGTTATTTATAACTGACACAGAAGATCCCATGAAAAATCATCTTTGAATCTTTATCATTCAACGTAACTTTTATTCAATGAATTTATTCACTCCATAACTTCATTGTTAGTAACTTATTGTTACAAATTCGTACAGATCCCATATCTGTCTGGTTCATTCAGTTTTTCAGTGTGGTTTTGTTGTTTTCATAAGACACACAAATCGTCTGAATAGACGTGAATATTTTTGTAAAACGGAGAACGTATTTTCACACATTATTACTTTCGGTTTTGATCTTATCAGAAATCACGATATCAACATATTTTCACTATGCAAGAGTTTTTTTTTATTATTATTATTCCAAACTTAGTCCTTCTGATGTCTATTAATCCGGTTTCATATACGTACGTACGTTACAGGATTTTTCGCAAAAGATCAACACTTTTTTGATTGAGTTAATCTGCCCATATGGCCAGTTATTCAAGTGGAAAGCTTTTTAAGCGAAATCACTTCAAAGATACTTTTTGCATTTTATTGAAAAAGAACTGAGTCATTTGTTTAAATGTTTTCGCATGATAAATTCTTACTCCGCCTTGGAAAAAGTAGAAACTCAATAATCCACCTTCTCTGAGAAACCTTTCCGTTTTTTCATCATCTTCGTCCTGTTTCGTGTACACAAAATCGTGTGTATCAACCCGTATCCTTTCCACCCGACTAGAACAAGTTTTATGTACACTAAGGACGAGCTACTAGTTATACGTTGACATATATACATATATATACAATTTTATTGGTTTGAGCGAAAAGAAAACGTATCCACGTGAGCGGTTCATATGTGCAATTCAATGTCTGCAAAAAAAAATAACTTGGCTCCATAAGGACACATTTAATCAATTCCTTGAATCAAATAATATTAAATTTCTTCGAAGGGATTTTCGCATAAGTAGTGGCACGATGGTTGATGTGTTCCAAAAAAAACCTACAACTATATATGTATAGTATGATACCGATAAATATTTTATAAATTGAGATTTTTCAGTAGAAGACGAATTGCAGCAGCCATTGCTGTTGAGAAAATAAAGAAAAAATACATAGAAGGAGATGCGGTAAATAGAAAACTCCATTTCTCTGCATAGTTTTACTTACTTAAGTATACACACTTACACGGATTTTCATGTATCAAAAATTCTGCTTTGAAATTGTGAAATGTGGAAAAATTTTGATATAAAAATGTGAGTTTCTTTCATGTAAAAAAATCTCTAAACTATAGACTTTCCACTATTTTATAATTTTTAGTGGTATAAAATTTTCACCAAATTAATATTTTTCATCAAAACAGTGTAACCTAATCGGTGATTTTTTTGTGCCATAACACACCGATTCTCCTATTTTGTACCAATATCACATTTTAATGATGTAAACGCACCGCCTAGACGCAATTTCAAAGTTTACTTATTGTTAAAAATCCCACGATATAAAATCCAGCTGCTGATTTCATTAAAAATCATACACCTATTTTTTTTAATAGACTATTATTACAAAAGAAAAAGTGAGTTCACCACAACGTAAGCGTGAACAGGTGTATATTATAGCCTTTATAAAGAGTGTGAAAGGTATATAATAAGCAATTTTGTGGACAAAATATTATCATCGGGTTAGTTAAGACTATTGAACTCATAAAGTTTATGTAAACTGTCTAAATAACGAATATTTTAGATATTATGCAATTTAGAAGATGTCATTTGAATAGAATAATAAATTTGTACATAAAATACGTCCTTGCGAATTTTAGGCTCTTTCAATCTCGTCACATTTTTTATGATTTTTTTTCTATTTTTTGTACGAACCCCCTTTCTTTCAAAAGTGTGGCGTGATTTATGGGCCGTCCTTAAAATAATTTTGTGTGAAATAATGGGGAAAATATTTAAAAAAAATTATTTACCATTTCAAGGATTAGTTTTATATTATTCTGAAAATTTTGTTGCCAAAATGTGATGAAAAGCTATATATACATTCCAACCGATATTTTTATTTGGTTTGCGGAATACATGAAAATATTTGAAATTTCTAAACTGAAACCTCGGTTTATGAACGTAATTCGTTCCTAAAAGCTAGAAGCGATCTCTTCATGCAGGCCTATTACAGCAAATTTGCACAATATATAATCAGAAACACTAACACGGGACCAGTAAACAACGCCAGTGGGGTAAAGGTAATAAGGGCGGAGAAACAGAACATTCATCTAAATAGAGAACAGTTAAAGTGTATTCATGCAGAGAAAATAAATAAAGGGTCTTTCAATAAGGACATAACAATTTTGTATTTTAATAAAAACTTTTTTTTTGATCTGGCAATGCTAAAACGTCAGTCAAGGTTCATATTTTTTATTTTTAAGGTTTTTTTTAGGTTTACATGCCACACAGCTGGTCAAACAATTGATCTATTAAAGGAGAAGTTCGGTAATCGTGTAATCTCGAGAAATGGTCCGGTCGAATGGCCACCTCGCTCATGCGATTTAACGCCGTTGGATTTCTTTTTATGAGGTTATGTTAAGTCATTGGTTTATGCCAACAAGCCAACAACATTAGAGGAGCTCAGGAGCAATATCGAACGCAAAATTGCCAACGTTCCGGTCGATATGTGTGAAAGAGTGGTGGAAAATTGGCTCCAAAGAATCAATCTGCAAACGTGCTCGCGGTGGCCATATGAACGACATCGAATTTCATACTTAAATGTAACATGTCCACTACACCTGGAATAAATTTCAGCCCGATATCTCAATTATTCTGTCTTTTATTTAAATACAAAATTGTTATGTCCTTATTGAAAGACTCGATAGTAAATCTAACTATTTTATGTATGGGAATCGGGGATATAACCAAAATAGTTAATTTCAATGACAAAAATAGTCAATTTAAAATAGTTAATTTAATAGTCGATTTTCGCTATTATTGTAATCGAAATTAACTATTTTAGTTATAAACCCGATTCCCCATTATAAAAAATTTAAATTCACTAATTTTTCTCTGCGTGTGGTGGTGAAGGAGAAGAGGATGGGATCGTAACAAGTACTAAAGAACTAAAGACTCCGCTTCACGGATCGGCCTTTGGCCTCGGATCTTACTTTTCAGAAAAGCACAACTTGTAGGGAAATGAGCAGGGCAAATTTTAGTGGGCAAGAAATATCCTCCAGGAGTGACTTTTTTAATTATGAAAACCGAATTCAAATCTTTTCAGGATGGCAGGAGATAGCAGGAAAAGGGTTTACAAAAGGGGATGGGTATTTCGCGTCTAGTGGGCGAAAAATTCCATTGATGATTTACCTTTCCATCGAGGAAAAATGAATCCAAATCCTTTCGGCGGTTCAAGAGAGAGCTTTCCTGATATGCACGAAGTACTTGGAACCATGAGTAATAGTCTTTAACACTTTCAGTGGTTCAGTAGACACATTTCATGGTTACAAAAACTAACTTTTAATAAAAACAAGTTTTTGACTCTTCCTTTTTTACCCAAATTTTGTTCCTTCTGTTCAAAAATCGATGTTTTTCCACAAACCGAAACATCATTCAAAACCCGAATATTTTTTTTCTGTTCAGAACAATTTTTTCTGGAATTCCAATATTTTTATCCTTTTTTTGTGGACAGAAAATCTTATTCTTGCCACTAATTTAAGATTTCTCTCATACGAAATTTTGAAACAATTTTCGTTTCTGCTGCCGCACCTATAGTTTTACATGGATTGTGGATCACGGGACAGCTGTAATATTTGTAAGGACAACAAATGGTACCAATAATTTTAGGTACTTTTACTTACATAAATACAAATAAAACAGAATTAAATAGTTGATAATATCTTATGATTAATTTATACGAGTATATTTTCCAAGCAATCCCTCAAAATATCCACATACATATTGACATCGAGTTTTTTTTTTACTTTGGACAAATAAAAATTTGTATAAACATCATAGGATTTAAATTCTATTTTTATTATTATTCCAATGTTGATAATTTGCCTTTACCCATGCACTATTATTTCCCTTGAGCCTATGTTATATCAATGTGTTTTAGAAAGTTTATTTCTATGTATCGGTCGGTATACCTTTTCCACATTGCCTTCATCACTCTACCGATATCTTTTCAAAATATAGTCTATATATTATTGGGTAAAAGGCAGGCACAGGGATCGCAAAAAAAATCAATCAATAGGAAAGTTTTTCCCTCCCCTTGTTGCGGATTGTCACAAAGAAAAATTTAACCGAGGTCTATACTGATATCTGAATAGATGCCCGCGTGCATGTAAATGTACTAACAAATGCCATGTGTGCTATGTCTCCAAATAGGTTTCAAACGATATTCGGATACTTAGGTACAGGGATAGAAAGCATGAGAGTGATATGGTTGGTATCTCTTATAGAAAAAAAGTCACCCAGAAATTTATTTTCGGGTCCCAGCAAATCCACTTTCGGTGTACTATCAAACATTATTTTTCCAATAAATTTGTAGAGTGCCTCTGGGAGCAACAAAGTGACACGTTACGAAAAACAGAAATGACAGAACAACAGAATATTTTCCCGTAAAGGAAGATGAAAAGGAGGAAGAAATGTCGGCATAAGTGAAATATTTTTTATACATCTTATTCTACTATACCACACCACCCGCTAGCCAAAAAAAAAAAAAAAAAATCCGGGCGATCTTGGCTCATCCCGCATCGTCTGTCCTTCTAATTTTTTTTTCCTTTTTCACAGCCGAAGGGAATGAAGAAGATTTTTTTTTCATTTCTATGTTTCTTATGAAATCGATACATATAGTGATATTTTTACACTCTTAAAACTTAAAAAGAAAAGAAAACCTTTTTCCTGAATTTACCATAAAAAATATATTTTACACGAGTGACCATATTTATATTTTTTAATGTTTTTAAGTATAATTGAAATTAAATTCTGTTAGCAGCATATCGAATATGTACAGAAAATTTATTGAAACACACTCAGAAAAATTGAGACTTACTCGATGACCCACATACGGCGTAATTGGCCTCGGGCAGGCGCGCGTTCGCCTGCATGAGGGAAAGTAAAACTTGTGTTGACCTGTGACCGGAGAAATTCTGAAATTAAGCCACCAGCAGGTGAAGTAGGGCATTGGGAGCTGCACGAGTTGACTTTAGATAGGTGAACTCTGACCGCTAGCTGGTTTACAGACACCTCTGTAAGGTCAGAGTTAACCTGACAAAAAGTTGACCTGGACATTTTTCTGAGTGCAGATATGAAAAAAAGCTACAATTACCATGGGCCAATTGTGATATGCCCTATTTGAAATTTTAAAAGCGTATTTCACACACACAAATTTTTAATTGAAGTGAAAATTACTTGATTTTTATTTTTAAATTAAATCAAAAATTTCCGTCAGACGATGGGTGAGGGAAGGATGCTCCCCTCCCAATTATAATGTACTAGCTTGCATACCCGTCGTTGCCGGGTTAAGTTTTTTCAATTTTTTTTTTTTTTTTTGATGGTCTATGTTGGAGCTAAATTTCAGGCCAATCGACTCGGTAGTTTCCCCGCGAAAGGGTAACATAGAGAAAGAGCTAAGTTTCGAGATCACTTTACCACCTCCCCTTACTCCCCCCACCGCTCGCGCTACTTTTCCGTATGCCTATGTTGGAACCAGAACTACCACAGACACTCATACCAAATTTCAAGTCAATCGGTTCAGCCGTTTTTGCGTGAAAGAGGAACAGACAGACAGACAGACAGACAGTCACCAACTCATTTTTATATATTAGTATGATGAAATTGTTATGTAAAATCATATTCCAAAAATCCCTTTTTATAATTTTGGCAAACAATGTATCGTTTTCAAGAAAATGAAAAGAAAGGTTTTTTTTTATGTCCTGGCAAGAGAGGTCGGAGTAGCACTATTGAATATGTAAATAGTATTCTAAACAGATTTGTTCTTTACTGGCTCATTGTCAGTTTCGAGAAAATCGTGAAATTTTTTTTTTTTTTTTGAATTTGCTTGTTTGTTTGACGGGTGGTTCTAAAAGTTACGCCCAGTGTGCACGTAGTCTTTGTATAGCGCCATATTTTACAATACACGATTTCGTTTCGGCGCTGATTTGAAATTGCGTTGAAATTTAATCAACATTAATTTTCTTTAATACGTTAATTTTCTCGTAATACACGGCATTCATACGTACACAAATTCTAAAGTCGGCCATACACGCTATGGTTTACTAGAGGAATTTTTTTACCTGGAATACAATTTTCGCTCACGCGTGTAATAAAACTGTCACCATACCTACAGAGACCCTTGCCGCTTGATCTGAACACGACATACCCAAATCATGCTGATAAACTACGGCGTGTATGGTTGACTTAAGATTCACATAACGTGATTTTTATAACATGACATCCTTCTGAAATCTAACTTCCGCATGATACGAAAGTTACTATAATACATCGTTATACATATTTCATATAGGGTATAAAAATTGGTAAAGTTTTCGCCCAGTTGATAACTTAAATTGTGTCTTTCTTTCAGTTTCTTTCATTGAATTTCTCAGGGTAAATTTGTCAGTGTTCGTTTGCCGGTTTATATTTATGTACTTTCTAAGAAAATAAAATCTATTGGCTTGTCTATTCCCATTAACACTTCAAAAACACTTTAGGACTTTGGCAGATTGAGAAGTAACGAACAGCCGCAAATCGCAACCAAGCTGAGCAAAACAAAACAAAAGAAAACAAAAGAAAGAACACCAAATAAAATCAACTGAAAAGGAAAAGCCTTGGCGAGTGAAAAGTGTGCTGATTTCTTTCTTTTTTTTTTATTCGTCTTTATAAGATGGAACACGGATAAGGATCTTTTTTTACTCTCTCTTTAAAGATCTAAACATAACATTTCATGGATTTTTTGTCCCCCATATTCCAAGAAAATGTTTCTATATCGACATATTATATATTACAGCGACGATGTACGAGTAAATATTTTTTTTTTTTTTTGCTATATGTGTAAAGATAAATATTAGATACATACATATATGTAACTATGCCGAATGTTATAGAAGAAATATAAATTAGCTATATGGAATGAATATATACTTGTATCTATTCCCGCATGAACCTAATGGAATGATGGTAGCGGGACGATTTCCCGTATTGGACTAAAACCCGACACGGGCCAATTGGTTTATCCAAACTCTTGCTTTGTCCTGCTTCGACGTTGGCGTTTTTTTTTGTTCCTTCGGTTTTCACACGTCTTCTCCTTTTACCAGGGATGAAGAAAAAAAAAACAATGAATAAAACCTATCGGAAAAGAATAACGAAAATTGAAGAACAATAGGAAAATGGGGAAAATCTAATTTGCTGAAAATGCCTCTTCGAATTTGGTTTTTCTTCCTTTAGTTTCATAGATGGATGCGGGTTATGCAACTAGCTTTGCTTCCACGTTTTATCAGTGTACTACGATTGGTTTGATAGTATGCTGTTTTTATCGATTTATATATTTATATATATATATATATAATACATGGTTGCAGGATAATAAGAGTGGTTTTGACACCCTCCAGCTGCAAGGACAAGACAACAAACCATACCGCATTTTCATTCTTCGACCTCTATCCGTATTGTTTTATATACATATATGGTGCTCCGAAACAAGTAAAATGGTTGTTTGGCTAAATGAAAATTTATAACGTCATTACTTTTGTCCGCTAGCTATACCCTTTAAGTATTTCATGTCGACCCGAATCAAGTACAAATTTTGAAGAAATATAGCAACAACGAAAATAAACAATCAAAATGAGAAAGTCTTTGCTATTCGCCTTTTATCTTTATTTGCTTGAACTCATATATAAAACTATATATACCTACTCGTCGTCGTTTTCATAGATTTTCCCACTCAATATATATGTATAGTCCTTTTATTCAGTGATGCTGATGCCTTGACAGACAGACCTTGAAACGGATATATTATACAAGCTTTACATGATGGTAGACACTAGACATATCAGAATCAAGTATTTACAACGATAGAATCATGAGCAAAGACAGTAAGATATTGGCATTGAAGACTGTCTGATTGTATCAATTTGGCACTCCTTCCGACTACTGTTTCCGTTCAGGATCTTTGTGGTGATGAGTTTAGAGAACGCTATTTTAACTCGATTAAAATTGGTTACCATTTCCTACGTTGGTTTCCAATAGTCTCGAATTAAAATATTTAATTCAATTTATCTTGCATCAGGTCCTAAGTTGTGGATGGATTCTGGAATAGTATAATTTGCTTCCTTTGTTCGGCCATTTGTTTTTTTTTTTTTTCAGTTAATAAAAGTTACCTAAGTCCGAATCCACAAAATTTCAAAAAAAATCTACAGCACAATCGCGGCTTGGTCAGATTGCATGATTTTGTACTAAATTCTATGAGTACAAACATATTACACATGCTCCCCCATGGCGGGTATATCTTGTAGAGCTAAGATTGTTTTTCAAAACGAAAGAACAAGTCAAATCGAGTCATTCAGCATCATTAACTCAAAACTGCTCAATTTAGAGTTATAATACTATTGTTTTAAATGAGCGAGTTGTCAGCTGCTTACGTAACGGTTGGCATAAAAGGTGCTTGTACTGAGATTTAGGTAACATTTATTAAGGTTTTGTATATTGAAATCCTACTGACATCGAAAGATTACCGAACAGTGTGCCAATCACAACTCATTTTGGTACAAGATTTTAATTGTAGCCTTCTATCACCTGAAACTGAATCCAAAGCGTTGAATTTAAAAGATGAGTTCTTTATCCACAAAACCACGGGGTCGCTATGTAATACAGTATGTAACGCATTAAATACATCTTCAGAGAAAAAATTGACAATCTAGTGTGCTCACAGAATGACGGAAAACTTCGTTCACACCTTTCCGTCTGTCCGTGGAGACAAAAACTCGAGGATGAATTGAGCAAGAGATTTGAAATTTATGATTGATTGATTTTTCGTACAAGTACACTCAGAAAAATGTCCAGGTCAACTTTTTGTCAGGTTAACTCTGACCTTACAGAGGTGTCTGTAAGCCAGCTAGCGGTCAGAGTTAACCTATCTAAGGTCAACTCGTGCAGCTCCCAATGCCCTACTTCACCTGCTGGCGGCTTAATTTCAGAATTTCTCCGACCACAGGTCAACTCAGTTTTACTTGCCCACATGCAGGCGAACGCGCGCCTGCCCGAGGCCAATTACGCCGTATGTAGGTCGTCGAGTTAGCCTCCATTTTTCTGAGTGTAGAATTCGATTTATGAAAGTCTAAATGGAAAAAAATGCTTGCCCTTTACGTAATAAATGCAAGACAGAGGTAAATGGGGGCATAGAGAAGAAGAAATATTACTCACGTTTTCTTGCTAGACCAGAAACAACTACTCTCGGACAATTTTTAAACTCCGACGGACGTTCCGAAAGCTAAGTACTTTGGATTCAAAATTTGGTACCTATGAGGTTGAAAATTTTATTGGAAAAGGCTTTTTTTGAATTTCTTTCATTTTGATTAAAATGTTTCCTTATGGAGGCTGTCCATAATCTCTATTAAGATTCTCTCCGCTTGTCTAGATTTTTCTAGCAATTTTTATACCCGTATGGTGAAACCAAAGGGTATATTAGATTTGCCTTATCGTTTGTAACGCCAAGATCTCGTTATCACACAAAAAAATGAATTACACCAGTGTGTTTAGAATGATAAAAAAAAGTTGAATTTAGCATGTCCGTCCGTCTGTGGCGCGGATTGCGGGCGCACGGATTGAGCTAGAGACTTGAAATTTTGAGCAGATCCGTTTTTCGTAAAATTCGAGGATAAGTTCGTTCATGAGCAAAAATGGACCATTAGGGGGGGGGGGGGGGGCGGTGGTACCCCCCATACGAACGAAAACGTTTTTTGTGAATACCTCAAAAACGGTGTAGGCTAACTCACGTATAGATGCCCCACATTTTGACTTTGCTATATTTCACAATGAAGAAAGACATTTTCGATTTTTTATTTTTATTTTTAAATATTAGTCTGTACACTTATCTACAATTTCAGCCGAAAAAAACTTACATTATGTTTTTCTTTTACTGTGATAAAAATGTTTTTGTTAGTCTCTACTTTTTGGGATAGATGCCCAACCTATGGGGTGGACGCCCAACATGACAAATGTGCATGTGGGATAGATGCCTTTGAGGAAAAAAAAACATTTTATTAAGTTATAACAAAATTTTATTATGCATTTTAATTCATTTACATGCATATATGTCTATCCAATATACACATACTGCAATATAAAAAAATTTAATTAAATAATAAAGAAAAAAATAACAAAATTCAGTGTCTTTCGGGAGGAAATCGAACGGCCTCTAATTTCTGAATATGACGCACGAGCCGTTTTTCAATTTCGAATCCAAGGATAGGATGTTTACCTATAATAAATAAGTATTTTCAATGAATGTGGGAAAGCAAATAGGTATATATTATTACCTAGAGTTAATTTGCCCCTAAGGTCAACTATCCCTTTAAAAAAGAAGGCGTCTATCCTTTTCATACCGGATAGATCCCCCAATTATTTAATAAATTAAATGTGGATAAAAAGAAAAAAAAATTTTTTTTCACAAACACTAAACACTCCATTTGACACATAAAAAATAAAAAAATATATACATACTTCTTTAAGCAAAAGTTCCAAGAGTTTTTGTGCAGCTCAAAATAAGTTTTTGGAGTTTTCCCTTGTTCGAAAACAAAAATGGCCAATTATCCCGCAACACGCCCGACTCTCGCGAATTTTAACAACGCACTGAAGTTTCATTGAGCAAACACTTGATATGTAGGATATGACATGTTCCGTTTTGTTTCGTTAAGTACGAGTTTTTAACAGTGAGGCATCTATCCTAGTGGGGCATCTATACGTGACTTACCCTATCTTATTAAAAAAGTGCAAGAAACAGCCAGATTGGCAATTATAGCTTTTGTTATGTTTTATATCTGGATTTAATATTGCCATCGCACTATCGGAAAGTGTGTTGCACTTTATTGACATTTTTATTTGTGGCCTATTTATATTGAAGAATTTACAAACAAATATCTACTGATTGATTTTTCCACGTGATCAAGCAATTAGTTTACTTAAGTCTGATGTCGTTTTTTTTTAAAAAGTTATATTTCTTAACAGCAAAACGAACTGAACAAACTATCTTCTCATTATCTCATCGAAAATTTGTTGGTGTTTTTTTCGTATGTCTGTTACTGACTACTCTATTCATGTCTAAATTATTTCTATCCTTCCATCAAAGTTGTGTAGTAAATGATTGATGAATGCACTTAACAAGATTATTCGCAAAACCTCCACTCGTTTCTCAATTCATTCGTGTACCACCCCCGGTTTTGCGCCTAACCCACAACTTCAAAGTATTAATTTATTCATTAGTTTCGCTCTGACTTTATAACTCTGCGTGAGCATCTCTTTTAAGACCATAGATACATTTACACAACGAAAATTCACATTATCTGATTCGATTCTAGCTAACGTTTTTTGTGATGTAACCAAACGAATTGAATAACTTCAAATATATTAATCTATATAGATATGTATTGTATCGATATTACATATCTTAATATTTTTATTATATAGATATAGAATATACTTAGATAATTTTCACAGCATAGTATTTGAACTAAGTAGTAAAGTTATAGTGTGATGTGCTGTCATCCATAAATATTTGCACATAAATTATCAGTAATGACTTGACGGATTCTTACAGTAAACACAAATAATATTCTTCATGTCTTGAATGCCTTTCTACTTTCTTATATGGAGTATACAAGGAATTGTATTCGTGGGAAATTTCAACTTGAAAACAGTTCTTGAGAACTTCTTGCTCGATAACCGTCATGTTAGAAAGATATCCTTCTGTCTGTTCGTGTGTATGTCATTCACAATTCAAGATTTGAAAAGACACTTGAGACAAAGTTGAAATTTTGTATCCTAATTCGTTCTCAAAATAGAATGTTGAGTGTGCATTTTTTATTCAGCAATTGTTTCGCAAATTAAATGCAAAAAAAATTGTGATTAAAAAATTAGAAATAATAAATTGGTTTAGACGAGTTGACGAGAGTGTGTATATTTTCACTGTCTGAGAAACTATAAACCGACTTCCAACATCGCAGCAAGTAAACGCACACATAACCAGGACAAATACTATGATACAAATCGCGTATAACGACGAGCTACTTGCCGGTCAGTAGACAGTCATGGAAACGGGGCTTTATGGAGAGCAATTGACAATTTTTAAAACTTAATGGAATCAAAGAATACTTGTTTGTTAGATCACTGAAACAGTAAAAAAGTTAATCAGGGTATTCACAGTCCTCTTTTAAATTGCGGGTAATTTTACCGCTCGGTAATTCAGTCAAATTTAACAGATTTTTACCGAGACGGTAACTTGGTTCATGTAAAAATGAATTACCGGATTCGGTAATTGTAGACATGCCTTGAGTCGTGTTTTCCGGCCCGGTTATTCGGTATCAACCGCGAGTGGCGCTAGTAATGTTTTTAGTTGTCAAATTTTCTCGCTGGCTTTTTGTTAATCTCATCGGACTGATGCAATTTTTTTCAATTTTGATAGCCGTTGCCACAATAGAAATTCAAAAGAATACATCAAACATGGATTTAAAGGTATGTGACATATTTTACAATCAAATTCGCAGTTCATGATTTGGTCACGTATCCAATAAAAGCGCTGTTCTCAAATCTGTGCTGTGGGATGTTCACAGCAGAATATTTTCAGTCTTTTAATATTACCGAAAACACCGAATATCGAAAATTAAAAGAGGACTGTGAATACCCTGAATACATTTTTTTTCCCTGGTATTGGTTTCTAGGTACGTAGAAAAAAATATCTAGATGAGCAAGACTAGTCAAAAGTATTCATTTATCAAATCTTTATTAATATAGCTTATGAAAACCACGTGGGTAGCGAGTGAAATACAGAGAAATGAATCTTCCATATAAGAAAGTCATTTGCTGTTCACATTACATATTTTTGTATTGAAATGGGATACTGATTGATGATATATACGTATGTATATACATATCATACAATATAAAACTCGTCATAGTAACGCATAAAAGCCATATCCCATAACAATTCCTATATAGCATCATATTCCCATCGGCCCAAAAGGATCGAAGTCTTTAATTACAAAATTTCCTTTTTGGATTTTGGGCTAACCAAAAATTTTCTGCTAAGTCATATACCCACAAACATTAAGATCAGCTATTAATACCTGTGGTATTTTTACGTTCAATAGGAACTTTTTTTTCGTTTCGTTTCGTTTCGTTTTACGTTTTTTGGAAGGAAGTCAAAAACAGCTATTTAAGGGAAACCCAGTAGAGGCTAAGAGTGTTACTTGATTAAGTTTTAAGATTATTGGATTAATCTATTGAATTGATTGATTGTTTATAATATATTAATACTACACTCAGAAAAATGTCCAGGTCAACTTTTTGTCAGGTTAACTCTGACCGCTAGCTGGCTGACAGAGGTTTCCATTACATGACATTACATCCTCGAAATGCCTATCTAAGGTCAACTCGTGCAGCTAGGCCCTACTTCACCTGCTGGTGGCTTAATTTCAGAATTTCTCCAAGTTTTACTTTCCCTCATGCAGGCGAACGCGCGCCTGCCCGAGACCAATTACGCCGTATGTAGGTCGTCGAGTTAGCCTCCATTTTTCTGAATGTACTAGGATTTTTTGGTGTGTGGAACGAAACTGACACTAAGTTATTGCAATTTTAAGTATCCAGAAATTAGTGAAAACTGGTATGAAAATATGCTGCATTTTCAGTGAAATTTTCAGTGGAATTTACTGTCTTCCAGTAAATGTTACTGTCGTTCAGTAAATTTTAGTAGGAAACCAGTGAAAAAAGAATATTTACTGTTTTTTCCAGTAAAATTTTGCTGGGATTTTTAAGTGTTTAATATAGAGTGCACGGGATGTTCATAAAAGACGTCACGCAAATTTTCGGCCTTTCGACCCCTCCTCTTTCCCCTCCCAACCCTGGTACATCTTTTTCACGATCTTTTACATGGAGTTTAGTGTCACCGTAACAATACCGCAAACCCTCATACAACAAGTTTGACATATTTTACACACGCTTCTTATTGATAATTTCTTCAAATGTAAATAAAACAGGAAAATCTGCATGAAAGTAAAAAAAAAATAAGTAAAGGCGACTGTAAATGCGAAAAGGTGAGTGTTAAACGAGTAACATTATTGTCTTTAAAAACGAGGAAATGGATTTTATTTCTGAATTGGATTAATGTTTTTTTTTTACTCTGCTTTTCGATTTTTTTTTTATTTTATCAGTAAAATTCATCTCTTCCGCCTCCTAAAGCAAACGGGCTATAAAACACAAATTGCAATTTCTAATTTTGATAAACGATGAGCAATTTATATCATTTTTCCTTACATTCGTTCCAACACTTCCCCATGGCTTCCGCTCTCGTCGACCGCAGCGCATAACATGGTGTGTTGGTGCGCTGAAACGATTTAGGGGATGTGTGGCGCGATGGCTGGCGATGATTCTGCCAATGGTCGTGGTAGCATTTGGGATTTAATACTAGTGCCCTTCAGGCAAAAGCTAGGAATTATTCGTCGTTCCCCTTACGCCATTCATATTTAGTATGATCTAAAGATATACTCGTACACGATCAACGAGATATAAAGTGTGACGGAAAGTGGGCTAAACCCAGAGAACCCGGCAGTGTAAAACCCAGACTGCTTAGCCTTAGATAGTATGAAGAACGAAACGATAACAAGTGGTTGGGTATTTTTCACGCGGAACGAATCTCCTATGCTAAGACAGAGTATACACAAATAATTCAACACTTGTATTCGTATGAAATATACTGTTAGCTGGTATAGCATTAGGATTCTAGCAGGATATATATATATACATATACGGCGCCATATGTATATCTTGAAACGTTGTTGAACTTATAGTAAAAATGACTGGCCATCCTTCTAGCGTTTGTTGGAGTAAAAGACGTAATACACCATGCCGCACAATCTTATATGCATATACATATATACGTCTGTATCGGGAGCGTTCAAACACGAGAGAAGTACTTCTTAAAATAATGATAAAAATTCTAGAAACGAGTTTTTTTTTTCTTGAAGATTTATCGTTGTTTTTAACCTCATTGACTTATCCATCGTTTTACATAAACGGGAGACAGTTATGGATCAAGTCGTTTAAATGACAAAGTATCTTCGGGGGCGAAATGTTGGCCACACAGTCGGCTTCGTACTGTGTTATTGTATATTACGGATACAAATCCTGATAGATACAGATGCGAATATGAAATATAAAAGTGAAAATGTAACATAGGTAGTTTCGTTTCATTTCATTTCTAACGTTCTAACAAGCATACGAAAAAAAATTGCACAATGTACATCATTTGGATTTTTGCTCAAAACGTATACTACAGTGGTGTTTTTATTTTCTGAGCGTTTCCCAGATACGAAAAATCTTTTTCCGACTTTACTTTTAGATATCAAACAACGAGTAGTGAATTATGATGAACCATTTGACATGTGTGACAGATTATTTCCCAGGCTCGCCGAAGAGAATGGTGCCATTTTGCCATTTGATTGAAAGGTGATTTAAGTGTTCAAATAATTTTTTCTACCAACATACATATGTAGCTACACTACAATATGGTTATCGTAGGTTATAAATGATAGATTTTTTACGTATACCTGCTAGGATATTTGGATTTTAAAATCAGCCATCAGAATAGACGAGGACGAACAGGAAAACTTAGCAATAGGTTACAACAGAAGGAAGGAATTGTCCGCTACTTAGATATAATATTTGTGACACTGAAAACCACTTAAGCTTAATTGGAGGAGATAAATGAATCTTTTCAGTCTCCTGTTCGTTCTGTATAGGAACCGAAAATTTCCCAACACAGTGCCAAAGTCCGTTAGGACATCGAAAACGCTAGTAAAATCGTAAATACATAGAAAAATTCTACTGAACCTTCTTGGCCGTTCCTTTTTTGCTTCTGATAAAAAATGATGTCGTTAACGTTTTAGAAACCGTAAGGAAATGAATCAAATTTGTTAAAAAGGAAAAACCGAGGAGCTGGCAAAATGAAGATGTATTGCGAATTTTACTGCCTTATATAGGTATCTAAAAAAGTATTGTGCCTATGATTTTTTTACGTTCAATTTTTTTTAAATTCTAGTAGGTACTTATTGGTCATCTCGAATAGTTTTGTTTCTCTCAGATGACCAATTCTTTCGCGACGTGTTTTTCGAAATTAAGAATTATCCCTTTTCAATCGGTAATCAATTCCTACAACTATAGTTTATATACTAAAAGGTATAAGGAATTAATGCATAATTTTTATAGAGAATTTCGAACTTCCGCACTGGTCCACATCCTTCGTGGTCAAATCTTATGCGTCACTCTGATGAGATCCAGCCATTGATTCTCGGCATCAAAACATGATGTTTTCTTTCAAAAAAAATTCCAATTCCTCATTATTTCCTTTTGAATTAACTTTTAATCTAATTATTCGATTGTGACCCTGAGGCATTTGGTATTTGAATAGAAATTGTTGGGATAAAAGCAATAATATTTCAATATGACCAAAAATTATCGAAACAAAATAAAAAACATACCAAAAGCTATAATTGCCAATCTGGCAATCATTGGAGACCCGGATGGTGATATTCGTATCAAAATTGTACCAAAACAGTTATACCAAAATTCCACTTTGAAGTCAAACTTTCCAAAAAGAATTTTTAAAATTTATTCCAATCGGATTTTGATGTATGGGAGTTTTATGTAGAATCATATCCTAAACATCTTTTGTTCTTGGACTTTTTAGATAAGATGCACCTTTTTTGAGATATTCACAAAAAACGTTTTCGTTTGTATGGGGGGGTACCCCCCCCCCCTAATTGTCCATTCTTGCCCGTTAACGAACGTAGCCTCGCATTTTACGAAAAACGGATCCACGCAAAATTTCAAGTCTATAGCTCAATATGTGCGCCCGCAATCCGCGCGTACAGACGGACGGACGGACGGACGGACAGACGGACAGACAGACGGACGGACATGCAAAATTCAATTTTTTTTATCATTCTAAACACACTGGTGTAATTCATTTTTGTGTGTGAGGACGGGATCTTGGCGTTACAAACGGTAAGGCAAATCTAATATACCCTTTGGTTTCACCATACGGGTATAAAAATTCTAGAGGTCGAGAAACTCAGATAACCGAGATGTTAGTGTAAAATTCTTTAGGAAAAATGCAAAGAAAAGCAGTGCAATATTTTTAGTATAAACTGAAAATATAATGAACACTAGCCAAAATTCTCCGCGTGAAATCCGCCGCAGGGGAAATGTTCAACGTTTAAACTGAAATATAACTTTTTTCTTCATTTAAAAAAATCATTAAAGATGAGGTTTCTTTCTTATTTTATATAAGTTTTATTCGGTTTTTAGTAGAGATGTCATTTTCTAATGACATTTGATAAAAAAAAAATATATTAAAAAAAATCGTGGCCCAGATCGGAAGACTCCTAATAATATTTACCCTCCATTGAATTTCCGCTTTCTGGTTTTGGTTCGTAAGATTTAAAAATTTGGTTCTGGTTTTGATTTTTAAAAATTTCAAACAATTCGGATCTGGTTTTCGTTTCTAAAATTTCAAAATTTGGTTTTGGTTCACTGAAATTTCAATGGATCAGAGAGTTTTGATTCGGTTCAAAAAACCGTGTCAAAAACCTCTGACCCATTGTTTCAGTGAACCAAAACCAATTTTTTTATCCTAAAAAAAACTTTGCCTAAAAAAAACTAAAAAATGTCAAAATATTTGAATGGGAAAAATCATATCACGAAAACAGTTTAAGGGGCCGTTTACATTTGCGATTTTGACGAATTTTTTCTCAGAATTTATGCTCCACTTATTTTGATCTAACGTAGAAAAAGTTTACTTAACAAAGGTTCTTAGAATTCGAAAAAAAAATTTCCGAATTTTCTGTTGTTATGTAAATTAAGTGTAAACGACCTCTACGACCTTGAATGATTAAGACGGGAAAGGTGTTAAAATATAAGTAAATATGATTTAAAAAAATATATCTAGAATTAATCTCAATAAGGGACATCTCAATAAGGGACATCTCATTAATTTTCTATAAAATTCCAATGAATTGAAGAAGCCATAAAAATCATAAATATAGATGTCAGGCTTTATCGTTTCCTTTCATCTCCTAGGGACAAACACATTTTTATCTGACTTATAGACCGATCGTTATTCGCTTTCTTATCGCTTATAGACAATTTTTATATACCTTTGGATATACGGTATGGTCATAGGTAAGTATTATATATACGAGTATGTAGCCTAAAAGTCTCTCAACCTATACCGCAGCTTAATGTCTCTAACTGACTGAGCATCGAGATTGGATGTCACTTTTCTCGTATTCTGCTCTATTTCGGGATCCATCTTTTTGTTCATGTTTTGTTGGTTCCACCTTTTAAATCAACGTTTGAATAGATGGCCTGTTGTGGGGGAGGGCGGTGGGGGTGATTTGCTACAAAGAACATAACAGAGAAGTTCGTATCCCATTTATATTCCTCTTCCTTGTGCCATTAAACCCGAAAATATTTCTACTTTTGGCTTTGCTTGTTGCCAACTTAATCGTGTCACTCTTAGGTGGAGTGATTTTTCTATCACTCGAGGACTTTTAAGAGTTCGGAATCAGGATATATTTGATTTCATGTATGAAGCGAGAAAAACCAATCCCCGATCCGATCTTCTATTGAGTGCCATTCCGAAGTGCTCATACATACACATTTATGTGCGATTTTCGTTATTGCTATCAAGATATTCATGATTTTTTTTTGTGGACCTAAATGTATGCTTGACTTTAGGTACAAAAGGCATCAAATTGATGTAGAGGCGTATGCAATATGCACCAATGTTTCTAAACAATATTGATGGCTTTGATTCCAATTTTTTTTCATAGGTTCCTCTCAATAGCAAAAAAAAAACAACAACAGACAAAACGTCATTTTACGTTTAGTCTCCGTTTTCCTATGCTTTGCTTTCAATTTTTTCCTATTTTTCTTTTTATTGTTTTTACTATTTTTATCTTGCTATCTATACTTGACTGTAAAAGTTTTTTTTTTTTTACACGTCTTTCATACTTTTCATAGATAAATATTCTCTTTTGTGTGGAAAAATATGCAAATAGACGGATAAGTCGAAACTTAAGGTAGACACTTTAAAATATTAAAACGATCAACATTTGAGATAAATATGCAATACTCTGGAAAATCCTGAAAAAAATTGGCAGAGTAAAAATACAGATAACCACGACAGTTAATTTTTATGCATAGTAACGGATAATAGTAACAGATCGTGTTATGTGATGTTATGTGATCGAAATTTGTAATCGAAATTAGTAGTAATAGCTAATAGTTACTGCTTGGTGTTAACGACACCATCGGTTTAGATTGCTATCACGGCCTCCTCTGTTGATGCATTGTAATGAAAACTTACTAACGTTGTATTTAATGTAAAAGGTACACTCAGAAAAATGGAGGCTAACTCGACGACCTACATACGGCGTAATTGGCCTCGGGCAGGCGCGCGTTCGCCTGCATGAGCCTGTTCACATTGGTTGAAATAGTCCGCCTAAATAGGACAGAAACTGGCAACATTAGGGCAAGGTGAGGAAGTGGGACTGCTGATAGGAAAATCATCCTCAAAACTAAAAACTCCATTCTCAGAGTTCCGCCTGTCGTGCTCTGATTGGTTGGCTGCCACACTGAATGTGTTCCATTGTCATTATTGTTTCGGTCGTCGTCGATGCAACACGTCGCAGAGCAAAAGGCAGCCACGTATTACTTGCAATTCTTTAGAAATGTTCCGTTTCCCAAATGTTTCACGCCAGTCTGATTGCTCACAGCTACTGGTTCAAATAGTCTCAATCTGAACACGAGCAATATTTCAACCGTCCTATTTAGGCGGACTATTTCAACCAATGTGAACAGGCTCCATGTGGGCAAGTAAAACTGAGTTGACCTGTGGTCGGAGAAATTCTGAAATTAAGCCACCAGCAGGTGAAGTAGGGCATTGGGAGCTGCACGAGTTGACCTTAGATAGGTTAACTCTGACCGCTAGCTGGCTTACAGACACCTCTGTAAGGTCAGAGTTAACCTGACAAAAAGTTGACCTGGACATTTTTCTGAGTGTATATAATATTTACTCTGAGTGTACCACCGTCACTACTGCAGGCTCCCCCCTGCCCTGTGGATAATAAAATACGTCATACCTAAAAGTACGACGTATTTTATTACCCATTCCGGCCCTCCTTTTTTGTACCAAAAAAATCACAGACATTTGAATCTAGGAACAAACGTTCAGACTCCAGGCCCTCTAATTTCCTTACCAAGCTTTTGATTAAAACCTCACCCAAAGTTTAAACACAATCGTATCTCTACACTCAATGTGAGGTGTATTCGAGCTAAATATTTTCAAAACTGATATGGTCAGGCTTTATTTTTTTACAAATAGATATTTTCCACATATTTTTTTTTGTTTTCCTTAAAAACCCCAAAAATAAAGTCTGACCTTACCCTTTTTATAATTTATTCTCATGTAAATAAGGTAAATATTGATAAATACATAGAAGTGAAAATAATTACAATACTTTCTATTTGTTATTCACCGGTGAACTGTATTTT
This sequence comes from Chrysopilus asiliformis, assembly GCA_964034945.1. NCBI lineage: Eukaryota > Metazoa > Arthropoda > Insecta > Diptera > Rhagionidae > Chrysopilus > Chrysopilus asiliformis. The sequence continues at coordinate 4,090,962 of OZ035960.1, forward strand.
ATAGGTATTTACATTGATTTAACATGTCCTGTACGAATTTAGTGTGTGTTGTAGTCAGCAAGAAATGAATGGATGAAGTAACCCGAATTCTACTTTCTAGACTTGTGTGTGACGGGAAGATTCAATAAAGGGGTTAAGTACGCAAGAGGGAAACTTAAAAAATAGTAACTACACTTGATCACGAAAACACGTTTCAGTTGTTTGTTTAACTGTTTTCGTCTCCTATTTTTTTTGCTCAATGTTTCCATTTTTTTTTTGCGTATTATTTGTGTCGTTTTTGTTTGTGTTTTAAAATATTTTCTCATACACCGAATACATAGCAAAAATTCAATTAATGTGAGTTATGTACATTTTTTTTCTATATTTTTGAACGGTAGCGGAATGGGTCAGTTGAGATAAAGTTTCTTTTTTTTGGTCTTATTTCAGGCATTGGAGAATTTCAAATGTACCTACGAAAAAAAAAGTTTGTTTTTTAGCCGCCTTTCATAAACATAAAGCCGCCAACTCATAATGCCGACAATGATGAAACTTTCAAAATTGGTTCGGCAAAAACTCGAAATGTTTGTTCAGTTCACACCCTATGTCGCATCTCATTTCATTTTCCATTCTATCATAATCAGCACCGATGGTTATCATCATTGACGTCTCCATTCACGCCATCTCATACCAAGAGCCTGATCCCAAGCCCAACACAATTTATTTATTCATTTGCTCACTGACTGGAAATATTCAGAATTTTAGTACCTACCCTTGAAATAATCGGTAAGTGCACCAGAAGGTGGAATTCCCTCCCAAAGGGAAGTAAACTTCTCACAGGTAATCATCATAAATACCATCTTAAATTATTTAAAATTAGATTAAATTGATCCCATTTTATCCCCTAATACCTGAAAGCCAAAGTGATGAGGGCCTTAAAATGTTTTCAGGTACACATCGATATCTCGCGCATTCGCCTTTTCCATTTAAAATGTAAAACGGCTACTACTATCGACAACAACAACACCATGTTTTTTTGCGCTCGTATTTTCCTCTTGTAGTGGTAAATACAGTTTTTTTTTCTGTGGATTTTGTCATTTCCTAGGAAAATGACAACCGCGATACTGCTGTTGGGAAAGTTTAAAAGTTGCGACATAGTCTGTCTTCGCGCCATAGGGCCAAGGAGTTGAAGGATTATGCATATAATAGCGGTATGATCAAGTTTTTCTCCACAAATTGAAGCATTTCTCTTCGTTTAGAAGCAGAGAAGAAAAAAGAAACATCCGCAATAGCACTACGTTGAGTATAAAAAGTGTTGGTAAAAATATCGGAGATGTCATTTTTCCTTCAGCCATGTTAACTTTAGAATACGTCAAAGCGCCGAATTTTTGACAAGATGAAAAAGAACACAGCGCCGACAACAAAATTTTTGTAGAAATGATAATTTCAACATCTATCTATGTATATAACAACAAAAAAATCCAATTAGACATTACATGATAAATAGATTTGCGCATAGTTAAATATATCTATACAAAGCTTAGATATTTTACTGAATAGTGGAGAATTGTAACAAAAAGTTTTCATTAGAGAACACCGAATTTAATTTTTTTGTGCGAAAACAGTTAAAAATGTTATAATATTGCCAAAAAGTCCGAAGTAGAAAAACTCCTTTGAATGAAATAACACAAAGTGTCGTCTCCTTCTTTTTCTTCTCTGTTAATAAATTTATTAAAGTTTTGTTGCCATTTTTTTCTCCACTCACAGACCTACAGTATTACAGGAATCCCGAACAATGTATTTACAAGCAGTATTTTTGTAAACCGTGACGTTAGCGGTTGACATATATCTTGATGACATCGTGTCAACCGCTAACTTCACGGTTGACCAAAATGCTGGGTGGATCGATAGATTGTGGCTAAGTGGGACTAACATGATTTGGGAAATATGATATACAACCAGCTTTATGCTACATTTACACGAATGACAAATTTGTCATTTTTTTCTTGTCATTATGTTAATTCCCGTGTAAATGGCATAATTTTTGTAATTTTTTCTGTCAGAAAATGTCAATCTCTCATAAAAGAATTCATTTTTTTAAAAGAATTCATTCTTTTATGAATCTTTTAAAAGAATTCATTCTTTTATGAGAGATTGACATTTTCTGACAGAAAAAATTACAAAAATTATGCCATTTACACGGGAATTAACATAATGACAAGAAAAAAATGACAAATTTGTCATTCGTGTAAATGTAGCATTACCATTATGGTCTGGCGAAACAAACCTCACAATTGTTATTAAACCTAATTACATGTAAAAGTTCTATATAGATGTAAGACTAGAAGGAACGATGCTGTGGACAAGGACGCCAAAGACCCATGCATGCCGAAATAGAAGACAGTGGCAAGAGACCGAGAAATGTGAGCTAAAACGCGACCTGCGCTGTTAAGCCGGTGATAATGACCAAACATCAATTTTGAGGCGAAAGTGCAAATTTTGAAGGAAATAGACCAAGAATTAGAACATTTGTAGGGGATTGCAACGCATTAACAGCTGAGATCAGAAGAGATAGACATCCGCGCGGATGGTGTCTTTATAAAACTAAGGAGATGTCATACGTTACGCCTTTTTTCGCCTTTACAACCCCTCTCTTCTCACCACACTTTTTATAATTTCTTGTACGGAGTTAGCGCGATATTACACACGGCAACTTTCGGGCTTACTTAAGCCGATTTTCGAGAGAAACTACTGCGGAGGGAAAAGTTGCCACTCGAAATCATGGCTTATCGACAATCTGCATACATGCAAAGCGTGTGAACCGGTTTGGAAAAAGTAGTAGGCAGAAATCATTTCCGTTCTGACCGTCAGCAGATAAAGATCTTGGGAAGTATATGAGCAACAGCAATTTCAATGGTTTGAGTTCACACACACACATGTAAACTTGTGTAGCATATGCAAACAGGATTGGCTTATTTAAGCCACAAATGTAAGCACATTGGCTTATTAAGCCCAAAAGTTGCCGGCTTAAATAAGCCAAGTGTAATACCGGACTTAAGTATTGCCATCAAATTTCCGAAGTTTCCGTCTCCCACCCCTACACTTAATTTGATGGACGACCCCTTATGCTTGCTACTAAAATACCAAGCAGTATCAAATTTTGATGAAATTGCCACAAAAACTAGATCTGAACCATCCAAACCATTGTCAGATTTAGAATCCATAATTAGAGTTTGGGCTCGAGAATTCCAGGGCAAATTTTGTCCCTAATTTCTCGGGAAATTAGCGTTGGGAATTTAGAAAACAGAACAAAATTTAAAAATCACAAAAAAATAATCGAAATAACTACTTTTTTTATAAAATTTTCTTCAACATTTTTTTGGTGATTGATAGTATATTACAGTATTCTTTCATTTTATATATGGGTCATAAAAATTCCCGACTTTGACTATTTTTGCAATTGAAATTAACTATTTTAGTAATAGGCACGATTGCCCATTATAAAATAGATGTATTATTTTTTCTGTGCGTATATATCAAAGACGAGGATATGTTTTTAGTAGTTCTAACGCGATTTGAAGTTAGAAGCGTCTTTCAAATTTTACTGTGAAAATGTTTACACGTCGATAGAATAATTTACAATCCTTATATTAGCTTCTTTTTTTCCTAAGCTGAGCTGCCCTAAAATTTAACTACGAAAAGCTTGTCAATTGCAAAAAAAAAAACCTTAAGATTTAAGAAAAATCTAATAAAGCTTTTATTATGAAATATCTTGAAAGTGCTCCAATATAATTTGATATGCCTCTTATAAAGTTCAACAAAAAAAAGACTGTTTAACATAATATTACATTTCCGTTTAGCAAAGTATTAAATTTCGTTTTTATTACCTAACCATATAGTCCTCCTTTTTCAACATAAAACTCAATTATTTTTAGATCCTAATCATAAGCCTTAAAAACCTTTTTACCATTAAGCATAAATCTCGGAAATGAAATACAATATGATTGGCCTCCTTAGGCAATATCATATACACAGTAGCGAGAGGTTAAAGCAAGGTAGGAAAGACGGTAAAATTAAATTATTTTTATAACCTGACGTTAAAATGTACGAAGGAAAATGATCCATTTCTTGCGAACTGATATCTGAACAAAATATATTTGCTATACTTTATGGAAATTTAAACCTTTTTTCCCCAAAAACGATACAAAAATATAGAATCCGTGCTACTTGTCACAAAATGATCAATTACTAATCGCTAAAGCTGAATGTTATTACAGAGTGTATAAAAAAATATATGTAAATAAAGTCAGTAATGAGAGCATATAAAAAAAACAAGCTTCATCTCTTGAACATGATTTTTTTTCCCCTAATAAAACAAACAGCAACAAAAAAGTTTTATCTTAAACGGATGCGTATCTAAAACGTTATAATTACAACCGCAAAACAGTTTTTGTAATAAAGATAATTTTCTAGTGTATTAAATGTATATTTCGAAAACATATTTCTCACTACATACCTATATATGTAGTGAGAAATACGTTTTAAAACATTTTACCAAGAGTGGGTATATTACCTACATTATAATAGAAATATCTACTGGATATTTATAGATGGGAATAAGTTTCTTATAAATACATATGTATAATATAGTGATAATATATTGTTTGCAGTTTCAGCAACTTGAACATCAGTAGTCCCAGAATAGTCCACTGCAAATGTAAATGCTTGCTGGAAAAACTTATATAAAGTGATGCTGCTCTTTATTTTGCCCTACATCCTCACTCAGACTGCAAACGAAGTCTCCAAAGCCAGCATAGTGAAAATAAAATTTAGGACAGAATTTGTGATGCTAAATTAAGTTTTTGGTTTTCTACAAAATGCATATCCTTACTAAGCAATGCAAATGTATACAGAAGACCCAGCAGAAGAACCGTATAACTACATTACTATTGCAGAAAAAAAACAACCACAACTTCAAATGCAGTAAAATTACAATAACATTTCTTTTTTTTTTTTTTGTACATTTTTCTTCGTTTACTATGGTCTAAGGGACGATTTTATACTGACAAGTTGTAGTATCGGACAGAAAAGCATATTTAATGACCATAGATCGATATTATCAAAATAGAATTGGCGTCGGACAAGTTTCTTCAATTTATGGCGATTTGGTGGTGTTCCAGACATGGTTTGAGAATGAAATTCTCAACCATTTTTTTTTTGTTTTTGTGGTTAAGGTACTAAATTAAATGGTATGTGTTAGCGTATTAAATTCACACTAAATTATTTTTTTTCTGAATGGAGATGGGAAAAAAAACTTTGTTAAAGAGCAAGTTTTCTTAGTTTTCGTTAGAACAACAAAAGTTGAATACTAAAGTTGTCATAACTAATATTGCGTTTGCACGAATGACAATCTGGCATAAAAGAATAGACAAGTTCATTCTTTTATGAGAGATTGACATTTTCTGACAGAAAAAATTACAAAAATTATGCCATTTACACGGGAATTAACATAATGACAAGAAAAAAATGACAAATTTGTCATTCGTGTAAATGTAGCATTATATTCAATTTAAAACATAACAAAAGCTACAGGGTGGGCCAGAATAGACGCAGGGGTTTGAAGTCTTTATAACTTTTTTTATATTTTTATTTTTTTAATTTTGTTTCAGCATTTTGTTAAGAAGACTTGGGCAATTTAAAATGGACCTGTACACAATAGAACAACGAACCGGTGGGCGGTGTGCTCAATGGCTCTTTTACGGGACATGTTTGGCGGACGCATTATTTCGAAAAGAAGCGATTTCAATTGGCCTCCGCGTTCACCTGATCTAACGACTCCAGATTGTTTCCTTTGGGGATATTTGAAAGAAAAGGTGTACGTCAACAAGCCAACAACCATCAGCCAATTGAAAACCAACATTCGCAGTGAAATCGAGGCCATAACACGAAAGGTTATGGAAAATGTCTTGGAAAGAGCACGGATTTGCGAAGCAGAAAATGGCCACCACTTGCGGGATATAATTTTCCATGTTTAGACCAAAAATATTCCCCACCAATCAACTACATGTATTTGAAAAAAAAATTATAGGTTTCGCTAAAATAAAAAATTTATAAAGAATTCAAACCCCCGCGTCTATTCTGGCCCACCCTGTATAATTGCCAATCTGGCAATTATTGAAAACCCGTATGGTGATATTCGTATCAAAATTCGAACAGTTGTACCAAAATTCCATTTGAAGTCATACTTTCCAATAAGATTTTTTAAAATTAATTGCAATCGGATTTTGATGTGTGGGAGTTTTATGTAGAATCATATCCTAAATAACTTTTGTTCTTGCACTTTTTTCATAAGATGCACCGTTTTTGAGATATTCGCAAAAATAATTTTCGTTCGTATGAGGGGTACCCCCCCCCCCCCCCCCCCCCTCGTGATCTTGCACTTGGAAAAACGTTATCATTTCAATTTTCATAGAATACGAATTTACCCACTGTACCTAATTCGTAAAATGTTTTTTATTGTTAAATTTTACACTATTAAGGCATTTAACTACAAAGGTAAGAAATGGTTTTGTTAATTTGAATTTTTGCTTCGTTGTAGTAAACCAAATCGATTTTGATATAAATTCAGATTAACAATATTCAAGAAGTGAGAAGTTTGAAATGGAAAATATAATAGTAAAGTTGCAAAAAAGCTTATCATATTTCAGGTTTTTGGTGAAATTTTTGGTGTGAAAAAAAAATATTCACATGCTACGTGTAGCTTCACTTAAAAGCTCGATGTTTTTGGCACATCTTTATAATCTAGAATTTCGCAACACTTGAACATAATATAGAAATAGTAAAAATTTGATCAAAATATATAAATATCTAATACAGTTAGAGTCAAATATCATCGACCGATTTTTATGAGAATAATGTGCGAAACACTGTCTGCTCAAATAAATATCAAATTCGAATTCCATTAAAGGTTATTTTTGATCCAATATGAAGGATGCTACATATATGAAGGCACCTTTTCCTAAAATGTATAAAACCTACCATCATATCATATATGTATATATAAACATACAAATGTATATATAGGTAGATATTTACCTTTATTTTATTAAATTTTTTATATTCTCATCTTACATAGTACACACTATATCTACACATTTATTTATATACATTATATTTCAGTTATATAGTAGAAAAAAAGAGATTTCTTCTTCATAATTTGGAAAGGATATTCGTTGAACCATCTTTATCCTTATATCTTGTCGAATGTTCTTACGTTTTAAAATGAAGGCAGTCAATGTTAGGACTTGATGCGTGGTTATATTCATGATACCTGTTTAGTTTAAAAAGATTTTTTTTTCTTGCCCTTTTTAAATGGATCATCCCTTCTTCCAGAAGAAATACTTATACAAACGTACATATAATATAATGTAATCTCCTTCAGTATCCAGCACATTTAAAGGTATATTGCTTTTGCAACGGCAGAGAGAGGGAAGCCTGCACAGACGGATAGATAAATTGGGACCATCGAGATCGAGACGAAGGAAAGTGTCTAACACCTCATAGTTAGAAGGCGTTAAAATGGGATTATACTCCGTAAAATGAAGTGAATCTTTGAGTTGAAGAACGTGATGAAATTTGAAACATCTTCTTTGGTTATCAAGAAATATTTCAGCTTTTCGAAATTTTTCAGCATTTTAAGAAAACTTTGTGCAAAAAAAAAACGTGACAAATAATTTTCTTTATAATTTTATGCTCAACCTCAGCAAGAAATCGGATTACTTTCGAAACTTGTTTACCGTGAAATCCGTAAAAGTAAAATAATTATGTTCGATTTAATAACATTTCTCTCTTATTAGAAATATCCGTCATAGGGAATGAATTCTGAAACTAACAAAAAAAACAACATGAAAGCACTAGAATTTTATGTAAAAAACAAAATTTAGTGCGAATCAAGCATTGGAAATTCAAAAAGGTTAGGAAAAATGAACGAAAACACAATTTAAAAACAAAAAAGGTTTTTTAATATTATACACTTTCAAAAAAACAAGTTTTCCCACTAAAATTTCTGGGTTTCAAGAAAAACATATTTTTAAAATTGTATGTTCTAATAAAAATATAAAGTGTGTGGTGTTGGAACAGTGTGAAACTGCACCGCCACTGTGGTTTACGGCTATTACAGTAAAATGTGTGATTAAAAAAGTATGTGTACTTAGTTCAGAGAACAAATGCAACGCCACACACTTTATATTTTTATCAAAACATACAATTTTAAAGAACATTTCTCTTGAAAACCTAAAGAATTAATGGGTAAACTTATTTCGTACTTTTTAGTGCATTTTGAAAGAGTGTAACATTCAGGGTATTCACAGTCCTCTTTTAAATTGCGAGTAATTTTACCCTTACCGAGTCAAATTTAACAGATTTTTACCGAGACGGTAAATTGGTTCATGTAAAATTGAATTACCGGATTCGGTAATTGTATACATGCCTTGAGTCATGTTTTCCGGCCCGGGTATTCGGTATCAAGAATCAACCGCGAATGGCGCTAGTAATGTTTTTAGTTGTCAAATTTTCTCGCTGGTTTTTTGTTAATCTCATCGGACTTCAATTTTTTCAATTTTGATAGCCGTTGCCACAATAGAAATTCAAAAGAATACATCAAACATGGATTTAAAGGTATGTGACATATTTTACAATCAAATTCGCAGTTCATGATTTGGTCACGTATCCAATAAAAGCGCTGTTCTCAAATCTGTGCTGTGGGATGTTCACAGCAGAATATTTTCAGTCTTTTAATATTACCGAAAACACCGAATACCGAAAATTAAAAGAGGACTGTGAATACCCTGATTAAAAAACTTATTTTTTAAATTGTGTTTTATTTTATGGTTTTTAGTCTCCAAATACATATCCCTCTCTTAGAGATATCCTTACGGACTCTTTGACTTTAGAATCGGATTCAGCAACCACAAAAACATCCAGATCATTTTTTTCCCGGGAAATTTCAGGAAAAGGATACTCACGCTATTCTGACAGGACCTTCTATTATCCCTACAAGGACGAAATAGTGAAAATATCTTTGATTGCCACCCGAACTGCGCAATATTTCATCGTCCAAGGTTGCATAGTTTCGGAAATATGAGCTTCCAACGATTTGAAAATATATTTGTGTAGGTGCACAGGTAAATTATACAGTAACAACTCAAGTTATGCAATAGAAAATTCATAAAAACCAAGCCTGCCTAGGTAGCATATATGTCAACCGTGATGTCAACTGTGACATATGTCAATGTTTTTACAACACATATGGGAACCGCTAAAATCACGTTTGAATCAAATACGGTTTGGGTGACTTTACTCGCCTTCAACACTTCTATTTCACTCCAATGATTGACATGAAATTCAGAAAGAAAAAACTACAGGACAGAACAAAAAATTGCCAAATATCTTTTTATTTTGCATTCATTCGTAATCTATGCACAGAAAAAATCTTGTTTCAGGCGTCAAAATATCTTTTCTAAAACGCCTGAAAGTAGACAACAAAATTAGGGTTGGCCTACAAAGCTCTTTTAAAACCTTGTTGATCGTTGACATTTTCAATTTCTTCCACAATCGCAAAAAAATCTTGAAAAAAAAGTACGAAGCGAAAAATCTTTATTTCGTATTACGGTAAACCACAAGTATCCAAAGTAAGAAAGATAATAAAATATATATGTTATCTATAGAAATTTACCATAATTTAATGGAAATTAATATGCTCCTGGCAATAAATTCAATGAATACAACACATCGTATATATGTACAAAATATCCACCATTTTGTTGATGTACAATTGAAGTACTAACCATAATTCTTCGCAAGTAGGTATTTGGCCTTAAAATTTTCCCATATTCTTATATAGTTTCATTCATGTTATCGGTGTGGTCTTCCTATGGCTCTTATCCACTTCCATTTTCGTTTCCTTTCGTGTTTTTACTGGTTTCGCTGGTATATGTGATCATATAAGCAATCCTTACACCATAAACAATAAAATGCCATAACCACAAATGTCATATTGTTAATAAAGCAACAAAATATGCCATGTTCGTGTTTGTATACATATAAATATTTCGTATTTTACCAACCATATCTGAAACTGGTAAAACGTTACAGTTCTATACTTTCGGCAAGTAGCGTGTTTGTATTAGCAGGACGGGCCAAAAAAAAAGGAAAAATCCTATAATAGGGAGATGTAAAAGCGGCAATAAATGAAAGATGGAGCTCTCAACGACAATAACGAGGGGTTGCTCAGTTTCTGTTTCAGTTGGTCGGTCGGTCGGCCGGTTAGCCCCCATATCTAACTACCATCCAACATACACGTAAACAAGAAAAGCAAAATTCCAGCACAGAAAGACGAAAAGTAAGACTACTAGATCAAAATTAACTCTGGAACAAGCACTTATTGTTAGATTGAAGATATAGCAATTTATGCACATAACCACACATTACAGTTTATATACTAAGTATGTATAGAGACTTTCAAATCTTAGAAACTTTGCTTCTTTGTAACTACAGCAAGGATTGTATTTTGATATGGAAATCAAAGCGGATAGTAAAATTCGTATTTATTTTTCGGTGGATATTTTAATATGTTTGTCAAAATTTCCAATGGCATTCTGGCACGTAGGCGGGTCAATACTTCAAATGGTAGTTTTTTGCGTTTGATTTATTGATAAAATCAGTGTGAAAATGACACCAACGAGGCACCGAGGCCAATTGACTGAACAATTTTTTTAACTACTAGTCTCGGAATTGGTAGTTAAAGTTCTGAAACGGATAGAAAACTTGAAAGTGAAATTTAAATACCTGCCGAATCAAATCAGAGCTGCCTATAAAATACGTCACACTAGTTGTCGCCTACCGCAGTTTGGCTCTCCCCACAAGTGTGTGACGTTTTATGTGGAAAACTGCATTTTCAGCTGAAAAAATCAAATTTACATACGCACAAAAATATAGTTCAACCACAGGAATTTTAATGTCATCATTTTTGCTATCTTACAACATGTATTTTTATCATACCAACTGTTACGCAACTAATTGTATGTTAATTACATCATGTTATTTCGTTTAACAACCCAAGAGCTTTTTTAATATTTCGGAATAGCACTAATATTCCGGAATAATACTAAAAAATCGATAGGAACATAGGAGAAAATTTTTCTTAAACTCCACAATATTTTACTTCATTCTTTCCATGCTAGTTGATTTTTTTTATCAAAAATTTGGGATAATTTAAATAAAATATTTTGTTTGTTTTTTAAGTTAAGATTTTCGCGATTTTATCAAGTGGGGGATGCCGAAATTTTAGGTTCACTCCACATAAAACCACGTAGTTTTTTGAAATCATTCCACTGATCCTGAGGACCTCCGTCAACTAACAATTAAAAAAAGAATCTCCGATACTGCACCTGCAGCTTTGCATAGATTATGTATCACAGGGTCGCAACAGTTGTAAGGTTTTGAAATGCTATAAAACCAAGGTGAAAGTCATTATTGTTCATTTCGTCAAAACAAGTTGAGTGGATTTGAAAACCAAGGTCACGCCTCCATAATCTCACCGAATTATCCAAATAATTTCGTTTATTGTCGATATTATTATGGAAAATTCAAGGTGCAGCATAGTTTGCATGAAGACTGGGGTTCTGTATACCTGCGGGCCATAAAAACCGAACAAAAGCAACACACGAAGTTTTTTTTGTGCCACGACTGTTAATTTAGTCACAATTTCGATAATTACATGATTTTTTTTTTCTTCTGTGTTTTACAATGTCGCTGTTGTGCCCTCGTCTATACACACACAAACACAATCATAAAATTGCATATTATTCCGAAGCTTATGAACATTAAAAGGTTTCTGAAGCTTTACTTTTTGGGTGAATGGGCAGAACGTTGCGTTAATATTTTGACTTGACAAAAAATATCTTTATCCATTAATTAGATGTGATATTAAACTGTGTAAGCTCTTGATTTTTGGCAAAAAAAAACTATACAGCAAACGGATATAACACATGGATCAATAAGTCCCGAGACTAACCCAGAGATGACGCTCGTAGTAAACCAGTAACCACGTCTTTCTAGAGTACTAACCTTTGCTTGAAACGTGTCAAAATTTTAAGTCGATCGGACCAGAAACAGCTGAGTTATCGAGGTTGGAGTAAAGTCGTTTTGTAGTTTGTTTAAAAAATGGAAAAAACCGAGTTTCGTGTTCTGATAAAACATTGTTTTTTAATGGATAAAAACACCGTGCAAGCGAAACAATGGATTGAAAAATGTTACCCGGACTCTTGTCCATCAAAAGCAACGATTTGTCGGTGGTTTGCCGAGTTTAAACGTGGTCGTACCGACACAAATGACGCGGAACGCTCGGGTAGACCTGTGGAAGCCGTTACACCGGAAAATGTGAGTGAAGTGACAAAAATTATAATGAAAGATCGTAAAGTGAAGCTCCGTGAGATTGCTGAGATAACACAGATATCATATGGAAGTGCATTTACTATCCTTCATGAAAAATTGAGCATGAAAAAGGTTTTTTCCAAGTGGGTGCCGCGATTGCTTTCGATGGAACAAAAACAGCAACGAGTCGATGATTCAGAAAGCTGTTTATCGCTATTTACTCGCAATAAAAAAGATTTCTTGCGTCGTTACGTGTCCATGGACGAAACATGGATACATCACTACACTCCAGAGTCGAAGCGGCAGTCATCTGAGCGGCGCACAGCTGGCGAAAGCCGTCCGAAGCGTCCGAAAACGCAGCAGTCAGCTGGCAAAGTCATGGCGTCAGTTTTTTGGGATACGCATGGCGTGACGATTGTATCACCCTAAAAGGTGATTATATTGATGAATAAAAAAAAATTTTGCAAAAAAAATGTTGTTTTCATTGTTAGTCTCGGGACTTATTGATCCATGTGTTAGTAAGGAGCTTTCTTGCGCTCTCATTGTGAAGCGAAAGTCACACGCAAGCCCATCATAAATGTATATTTTTTTAAATTGCTCCCTCCACATTTTCTATTACAACATACGATTGTTACGGTTTCGGGTTGTAGTATAGAGTAGGTCCTTTACACTCCTCGATTTTCAGCATTTTTCCAGTGTTTAGAAGGAACTTTGATCTACAATAATATACATACATCCGTACTTATTAACTTATAGTAATATAAAATAAAATAAAAAAAAACTGATCCTATATTTCTTTTTATATATTCGTTTTTTTCTGTTTCTAATATAAATACGTGTACAAGGAAATTTTCCGTGGCTTGTAGGTGTCCCGTGGAAAATGTTATTGTTTTACCGATGATTCGCACGACAATCGTTGTGGTAGTATTTTTTATATATACATATATATACATGTTCGGGGTTGATTGACGAAGGGGTTGGTCGCTTTTCAGTCAGAATCAACAGAAGCTCTGTTGAAGAGTTTTTCGGAAGTAGCGTGACTAGCGAACACAGCGGCATGAACATTTGGCTGACGCTTCAAAGACGATTGATCGAACGACCCTTTAAATAAAGGCGCCATTTCTTGTTGGGCCATTCAATAAAGGGTTGGGTGAAATATACTATAAGTTTGCGTCTATTTCGCACGCTGATTATTCTAAAAGCTAGAAAACACACGAATATGACTGAGAGGTTATAAAGTCAACAAATGCCATAACTCGTTCTCTTATAAGGAGCTGATATATAAAACATTATCGCTCAACTCTTTTTCGTTTATTAATATCATCACGTAAGTCAAAAATAATAAAAACAAAAAAAAAATTAGGGAGTGATTGGCGACGACGAAGAGTCAAAATATAAATTGTGAAAAATTTTCCTAATAATCGACAAGACCAAAAAAAATGATGCCATAGATTTTTTTTTCGGGACAATAAAAAGATTTTATGAAATGATATCAAACACTTATGGGGTAAGGCCTTGAGCGATATCCTAGAAATTAAAGAAAATTAATTAAACATCGATAAGTGCGCCTTTTTGAAATATAACTGTCAGGAATGGCAGGGGGTGATCTCTTCGGACCCAGAAAAACTCACGATATATTTAAAACAGAACTTTATTATTCCCCCTGAATCACACGTTCGTTCTGTTCTCCATCGGCCGACTCACTGGCTTGCCAGATTAGCCTTTTCTCCTTGAGCGCTGTCAGATGCAATTTCTTCGTGTGACATAACCAACGGAAAGATGCGTGAAAATTAATCTACGTTAAAGCAATTGTCAAAGAGGAATTCGGTTTGTTTCACAATCGGTAAAAGAGCACCAATTTTTTAAAAATGGAAACAGAAAAAGAATCGTCTCTGATTAAAAGTTTTCTATAGAAGAGGAGAGAGACAAATGCAGAGTGACCATGCGACCCAGTTTAGCCCGGGGAGGTCCAGATTTATTCAATTTAATTTCAAAATTTATTAAATACTACAACACCACTGAAAATTTATAAAATGTACTCGACTTTGGCTTGGGGAATCAGTAAATTTTTTTTTTGTCACCTGCGGCACATTTTTCTTTAAGAGCATTTCACAATTCCGGTTGAATGTATCCCGGGATAAATAGAGCCACTCTTCGCTTGAGAATATATATTCCTTGATTTGAGTCATTGCGTCGCATTCTGTTTAAAAAAATTCACCTGCGGCGCATATTTATTTATTTTTCCTCGATTTTTTTTAGGATTTTTTGGTAGTACAGTGAAAACGCTCTTTGCGGCAAACGTATTTCAAATAGACTTCAGTTGCAATGATTGAAATAATCAAGTTTATTTTTGTCTCGATAGTACTCGCATTTAACAACCTAGATTTATTTTTAAACTTCACATGTCCTATTATTTTTCGTACGGCCACATGAATTTCACATAATAAAACCAGCTGATAAAAATAATGATTTTTTACCATCCATTATAAAATACAAACCGAAAAAAATCCCACGAAACAAATAGCAAAACAAGCAAAAGGTTTCTGGAATGAAAATCTGAGTTCATTGAGGAATTTTCCAGTTTGCTAGAACAAGGCATTTAGAGGTTTTCACTTGAATGTTGAAAATTATCCTTTTTCCATGGCAAAAAGAAGGAAGCATAGCAAACATTCTACAGTCGCCTTGATGATTTAGTTACAACAGCAACAACAAGAGCAAAAAAAAAATTGGAATTTTATCTTCATTGAAATGTAGCTAAGGAAGCAAAGCGAAAAATGATAGTTAAACAAAAGAACTCCAAGGAGCACACCAGGGCAAAACAAAGGTATTATTGCTAGGGAATGCTCACTAGGGTGGTGGGTCGGTGCTGGGTTAAAGACGCAGGCAAAAACCAAATTGCAATCCGACTCGCGAAACTAAGAGCATTTTTTGCCAAAAGGAAATTCTAGAAACTGAGAACAAGAAAAACATCAATTTCAACTGATGTAGCCGAAAGGTAGCAGCGAATATTGGGGTATGGAAGTTACGGTAGAGTTTCCACAATTTCTCTAAACTGAGAGATGAGATAAAACGAAAGAAATCTTATACAGAATACAGAAAACAAACTTAAGGAATGCAGAAGGAAAAGTCCAGGGATTTTCCCTTTTGTCTTTGACTTTTCTCCCTTCTTCAAGTTTTTTTTTTTGTGTCTGGTATATGGTTGGTTCTTCTTTGCCTTTGATTAAGCAAATTGTTTCAGAAATTAGAAACCGAAAGAATTGAAGCAGGCACGGTGTGCGGGCGTGTAATGCTCTAGGCATTTGTTTTTGTTTGTTTTGTTGTTGTTGTTATTGTTTTTATTGCTTTCGTTGTTTTTCTCGTTTCTCAAGTATATTTCCGTACATTCAACAATACCCAAGGCGTTGTGAATCCTTTTTTTTTGCATGTGTTTTTTTTTTTTGTTCTGTTACGATATAAACATAAGTGCGGGTTTAATTTTACCTTATGCTTTCGTTATTAGGATATTGGTACTGAGTGGTGGTACACAGTTGTTTTCATTTTCATGCAAACAGGTTGTTTTTTGTTGACCAAATTAGGGATATTGTAATTTTGGGCAAAATTAATTGAAATGAGTTGTTTTAAAAATGCATAACAAAAAGGAAATACTTTTAATTTTAGCAAATTTTAAAAATTTCGCAAAATTTATGAAAATTTTATTTTTATTATTGGTGCGATGGGTCCAGAGCTGGGCATACTTCAGTACATTTGATACTGCAGTGCACGAGCAGTACTGGTATATAGAGTATCAATACAGATCAATACATAGTATCAATACAATAGAATATCAGTACATGGAGTATCAATACCCTAAGTATTGGTACTGCACGATCAGTACCAGTACTTGAAGTAGGGCTGACCGGGGTTAGTTGGCTATAGGGGTAAGTAGACTCATTGCGGTTAAGTCAACCACGGTTGAAAACAAACCTGCGTGAATTGGACTGTTTATTCAGTCGACTGACAGCTATCAGTGAACCAATGTCGTTAGACCACAGTAGGAACGAACTGTGAGGGGAAAAAACGAAATTTCAAGCGTGTGAGTAATTTTTTTTCTTGTTAATTAAATTGTTTTGTAGCTTACACTTTCATTGTATTGAACTCGTCAGTGATTTCAAGTGAAAATTTATGTATGAGTTAACGAGTTAGTGAAGCATTTTCTGACCCATACTTTTTCATTTTTTCTCACGAGTGTGTTAAAAATAAAATGGCGGCTTGGGGCTAGTTGACTCACAGTATACTGGGGTTAAATGACTCGATATGAATTACCTATATTTTTTTTGTTAATTAATTTTATTTTTTTAAATTAGATGAAATTTACACTCCGATTGCGAGTGTCGTATCGTTTTCGACAAGAGTCGTTTTACGTGTTGTTGTTGGTGTTTTTCTACCAACAACAACACGTAAAACGACTCTTGTCGAAAACGACACGACACTCGCAATCGGGGTGTTAATTTATGTTAATCTGAAATGTTATTAATTTTTTAAAGAATAATTTTTTTCAGAATTATTATAGTTTTTTAATATGTTCCAACACATTTTCCTCATAAAAAGTATAGAGTCAAATAACCCCGTTCACAGAGTCAACAAGTTATTATAGTTTTTTAATATGTTCCAACACATTTTCCTCATAAAAAGTATAGAGTCAAATAACCCCGATCACAGAGTCAACACGGGGTTAGTCGACTCATCGAACAACTTTTTTTAAAATGAAAAAAAATATTTGAAACACTTATAATTAGTCAAAATAAAAGATTGACTAAGAAACACAATTGAATAAACCAACCAAAAACGTCTTTACTACACCTGAAATAATTACAGTAAAACTTTTATAAAGTAGATTATAAAAAGTGGGTCTACTAGTCCCGGTCTACCCTACTGGTAATAGATGCATGGATCCAGTCCCAGTACAAAAAGTACTGGTACTGGTTTTTTACAATATTTGTATTTTTGTACTGGTTTTTTGCAATACCAGTACATTTTGCAGTAAAAGTACTGGAATTTTTCCAGTACTTTTGCAAAAGTACTGGAATTTTTTAAGTACTTTTGCAAAAGTGCTGGAATTTATTCAAGTATTTTTCGCGAAAGTACTGATATTTTTCAGGTACATAGCACTGGTACTGGGGTTTCAGTACCAGTACCGATGTTGGTATTTTTGTACTGCTCAGTCAGAGCAATACCAGAACAAAATTTACTGGTACTGAAATCTCAGTACCAGTACTTTTTGTACTGATACTGGAATGAGGTTAAAAGTATCATTACCATATACTGGTACTGATACTTGAGTATTTGAGTTTTGCCCAGCTCTGGATGGGTCAATTAAAGCCTTGACTTCTTCAATATACAATTGTATTCTTCGTTGCCACACCTACGACTTAAAACTATGGATTCGATTGCGGCATTTGTAATGTTTGCGACCAACCAACAGCAAAGGTAGTTAATATGCTACAAACTATAGAAACTGCAAAAGCTGTTGATGGTTCTCAAATCTCAGAAACGGCAAAAGCTGTTGATGTGTCGCAAACCTCATAAATGTTGCGATCTCTATACCAGTCAAAACCAAGGTCTGCTTAAAAAAAAAAAAAAAAAAAAAAAAACAAAGTGTGAAAGTCTGACCTAATTTGTCTTCAAAAACTGTAGATTTAGCAAGAATTTTCACCCATTTTTCTGAAGGTACAGCACCAAAGTGATGCTAAAAAGTTTTAAGCAAAATACCCTTTCTTACCCCTCCACCCCCTATCATTCTACCACAGATTTTTTCTTATCGAGTTTGATTTGGTGTTTAATACCGCCGCAAACCAAGCCACCCGTTCAAAAACCATGACGTATTTTTTTTTTACTGCTTCTAAAATATCTATTCGCTTGGTCTCTTGAAAAAAATTATAAACTACAAAACTCACCGGATTTTTTCTTATAGTTGTGCTGCTAATATACAGACAAATTAAAGGAAAAAATATTTTTGCAAAATTAACTAAATTGTATTCTTTAATGTTGGTAAACTTCGAATCCAGATTTATAATAATTCTAGCTGAAATTCTGTCTAGATTATTTACGAAAGTATAGATTAAGAAACACAGTAGCAAAAAATATTACGCCTATCTATAGCTACAACTTAATAAATCCTAAGGAAAAAGTTTTGTATCGAAACTTGGACTAATTAAATACGACAACATAAGTAATATTTTCATAATAATTTCGACTTTTCGGAAACTCTATCAAATCAAATCCAATTAGTATACTCCTTTTATTCGACATAAATAAGCGTTCCAATCAATGTGAGCCAAATTTCTTAATGGGCTAAGCTTCCTCAATGAATCGTTCTATAGAACTGTGTAGATACACATCTGAGTTTTTTTTTCTAGTATAGAATATTGAGATTCGACGAAATTTCTTTATAGCTTAGGATATCCTCTTTGGAAACGTGAGCAATGTTATTTGATTGTAAACCACCACCCAATTAAATAAATAATAACATTCGGTGCATCTACACTCATTAAATGCAATTAGCGTATACTGATATAACATCGATTTACCACATTCAATAGAACAACCTGAATTCAACTGCTAATGAAGCCTCTTGAGACCGGAAGTACGGGTATTAGCATCGCTTTCCCTATGCAATGATTTTACCATGAAATTCCGCTTTAGCCAATATTTTTCCCCAACCAAGATTACGTTGAGACGGTGCCAAAAACGGTTCATAACCATTTATATACAAGCCGAACAGAATCTTCTTAGTTACGTATACAGACTTTTGGAGTTCACGGCAAAGTTTTTCCTCAAATATTTGGCAATGGTATCGCTATAAGACACAAATGCCAATAAGTTTTGCTCAATTTCACTTATTAATTCATCTATTAATTAATCCGGTATTTTAATTCTTGGGGAAACACAAGTATGTCTTAATGGCTGTTGAGAAATATATGTCTTAAATGTAAGTGTGCTCAACTTTTTAGGTTCATAAAATTTTATATGAAAATCTGGAGTTTTCCGTATTCGATTTTAAAGGAACGAACTATATAAGGGCGTTTGTTTGCCTGTCTGTCCGTAAACACCGAAACATTCGAAAGGATTGAGCTCGAGGCTTGACATTTTTACGGTTGTGTTTCCTGTAAATAGCAAGGCTTATTTCTTTAACGAACAAAATCGGACCATACCTTCCTCACTCCATCATATTGACAATACATTTTTTGTGCGATTTTCTCGAAAACGGTGATTCCTATCGAAAAATTTATAAAGATGAAATGTGTTTAGAATATAATTTTACGTAGCCATTCAATACATTAAAATCCAATCGCACCATTTCCTCCCATACAAATGGATTTTTTAAATAAAAATTTTGTCTGTCCTCATATATACAGTACTATGTAGCTTGCATACCCGTCGTTGCCGGGTTAAGTTTTTTCAATTTTTTTGATGGTCTATGTTGGAGCTAAACTTCAGGCCAATCGACTCGGTAGTGTCCCCGCGAAAGGGTAACATAGAGGAAGAGCTAAGTTTCGAGATCACTTTACCCCCCCCCCCCCGCCCTCATTCCCCCACCTCTCGGGCTACTTTTTAATGGGTCTATGTTGGGGCTGGACCCCCGACAAACATCTATGCCAAATTTCAGGCCAATCGGTTCAGTAGTTTCTCCGTGAAAAAGTAACATAGCGCAAAATCTAAGTTTCAAAATCACTTTACCCCCTCCCCTTACTCCCCCCACCCCTCGCGCTACTTTTCCGTATACCTATGTTGGAACCAGAACTACCACAGACACTCATGCCAAATTTCAAGTCAATCGGTTCAGCCGTTTTTGCGTGAAAGAGGAACAGACAGACAGACAGACACCAACTCATTTTTATATATTAGTATGATGATTTGACGATTGACTCCTGGAAATTGTAGCTATTCTTATGTTTTTTTTTTACTTTTGAGTTAAATGTTTCAAATAATTGCTTTTTGTTATATCTTTTACCCTTATGTAATCGATCAAATAATATTAGAAAGTACGATTGTATTGACTTTATATATATGGAAACTTTTACTACCTGCAGCTAGTCCTGTTTCTAAAAAAGTTTTGCATAGTTTTATAATCACAATTTCGCATATTTTCCTCATTCGTAAGTGCTTTAAATTTATAACAAAAATTTAGTAAAATTCCGGAAGTAAATATAACTATCAAGGATAGTTTGAAAATCACGTTTCTCGCACATAAACTTAAAAAGATCATGACACCAGTAAGTGACATGTATTTTTACTTTCGTTTTATTACCTACAGCTTTCCATGACGACAGTTAATCGTTTATTTTCGTGCAGAGCTTTTGAGAATGGTGAGATAGAGAAACTGACATTTAGACCCGGTGGAAATTATATCCGCCGACTTCTACTTGTGAGATCAAAATAAATTTATTGAAATTCACAAGAATAACAGTCCAATTGCCAGTACGGATAAAATTAAACTAATATCGTTTAGTTTTGTAGAAACATTTTCAAAACATTCAAAAAGTAAAAGGGGTTCCGGCCAAAGTCTATTAGTATTATATCTATCTATTCTAACGTACAAAACATTATTCATAATAGTTAGAGTATGAACCGTAGTTAGTTGAACCTATTTGTCTGTGATTGTACAATGTACACGCTTTACCAAAGCACGTGAGTTGTTTCGTGACGCTGATGGATCTAAAAGTGGTTAACACTTTTGCTGTCACTGATGGGTTGATTGATATTCAGGCAAAAATATTTCTATAGTTTTGGTTTGGCTGTACTTAAATACCATATACTAAATAAAAGACTCTTCACTAATAAAAAGTTGCGTGCTTCTTTTACGGACTGTTTATTCTAAACGGTCTGAAAGTGTTACTATTTGAACGATAGTTAGTTGATTTGCACTGTGCGATTCATTGAATGTCAAATATAATTAATTGCTAAAAATCACTATTAATTATACCGGAGAGAATAACATTTGTAATCAAGTATTCGCTACAAGTAAGAAAAAAAAGCATATTGTTGAATTCGATGTCTTTAATGAAACATTTTTATTAGAAATCATTAATTCATAGGATGATTTCTCTCTTTTATGACTTTTCGAAAAGAGAAAAAAAAACTATTTTTATGCGATTTCCCAAACAAGAAAAGTATATGCGTTCGGGGGGAGCTACAAAAGAAGAATATTCCCTTGTAACTTTTGAACCCTTCAACGGAGAACGTTGAATCAAATTGCGTTGGATTGCTTGCGATGTTTTTAGTCATCTTTGCAGCAATAAAATACACTCACTAAAGGAACAAAGTCAATTATATTTTGTTGAAATTACATAAGATCCCAAATGGCCAGAAACACTTGTTAAAATTTGCTTAATAAATCAGAAATGCATCTAACAACCCTAAACATTAAACAATCAGGGTATTCACAGTCCTCTTTTAAATTGCGAGTAATTTTACCGCTCGGTAATTCAGTCAAATTTAACAGATTTTTACCGAGACGGTAATTTGGTTCATGTAAAAATGAATTACCGGATTCGGTAATTGTAAACATGCCTTGAGTCGTGTTTTCCGGCCCGGTTATTCGGTATCAAGAATCAACCGCGAGTGGCGCTAGTAATGTTTTTAGTTGTCAAATTTTCTCGCTGGTTATCTCATCGGACTGCAAATTTTTTCAATTTTGATAGCCGTTGCCACAATAGAAATTCAAAAGAATACATCAAACATGGATTTAAAGGTATGTGACATATTTTACAATTAAATTCGCAGTTCATGATTTGGTCACGTATCCAATAAAAGCGCTGTTCTCAAATCTGTGCTGTGGGATGTTCACAGCAGGGGTGGCTTCATGTAACTTATTTTCGATCGACTAATTGGTCGAAGGAAATCTTTCGTCGACCAAAACTGATTAAACAGGAGGACACTCACTCTGGTGCACACGATATAAGAGCCTTTTCTGGGTAATTTGGGGTCGCTGAATCCGAATCTGACAGTGGTTTGGCTGTACCAGCTTTACTTTTTCAGATATGAAGGAAAAAATAATTGTTGATTTCCAGATTATAAACATTTATGAGTTACTCACCATATCGGAAAAAGTAGAGCTGGTACAGCCAAACCACTGCCAGATTCGGATTCAGCGACCCCAAATTACCCAGAAAAGACTCTTATATCGTGTGCACCAGAGTGAGTGTCCTCCTGTTTAATCAGTTTTGGTCGACGAAAGATTTCCTTCGACCAATTAGTCGATCGAAAATAAGTTACATGAAGCCACCCCAGAATATTTTCAGTCTTTTAATATTACCGAAAACACCGAACACCCAAAATCAAAAGAGGACTGTGAATACCCTGAATAACTACTGGTAAAAGATTTCCTAGATTGATTTCCCAATTTCCGATAGTTGATAAAATTATTTTAGGAAAATCTCTTGTAATTTTCAAAATCTAAACACTCTCTAAACACATGATATAAATTTTTCTCTAAAAATCACCGTTTTCGAGAAAATTGCAAGAGAAAACTGTTTCGTTTGTATGGCGGAGGGGGAAGGAACTCGGAAAGGTCCGATTCTGTCCCTTCAAGAACTTTGCCTTGCTATTTATGAAAAACACGAATGTAAAAAATTTTAAGTCTTTAACCCTTTGTTGCATAGTATTGTTGTACAACAACACCTTTTCTAATTCAGTTTTTTAATATTATAACATATATTTCATGCACTTATATTGACTAAATTCATTTCGTAAGTATCCTAGGACATCAATTGTTATGAAAAAAAAGTAATATGCACTTTTTATTTATAATTACTGCATTTTATAAATAAATAAAGAGCAAAAAAGTAGCTATTTTGCATATTAAATGTAACTGTGGCAAATCTATTACAGTTAAAAAATCGGTAATCAGCTTTATAAAGGTTTTTGGGGTCGCTGAATATGAATCTGAAGTCAAAAATTCAAAATGGTGGATTCAATATGGCGGTCAAAAAAGATTAAATTACGCACTAGTTTTCAGCGTAATCTAATGAATTTCATCTTTTTTGACCGCCATATTGGATCCGCCATTGTGAATTTTGAAGTTTTGACTTCAGATTCGTAATCAGCGACACCAAAAACCCTCGGATACCAAAAACCGTGAAAATTAATTCCGTAGAAAAATGTGTGCATGAAAGGGTTAACTCAATCCTTTCGAAAATTGTGGTGTTCACGGACGAAGAGACAGACCGGGCAGAAAAACAGACAGATAGACGGACGGACATGCGGAAATCAAATTATGTTATCCCAAACACCACCCAAGTAACCTTATAGGTCGTAAAGTGGACACTTCGTCTTCAAAGGCATCCCTATTGGTCGTAAGGCCCACGACTTTGTCGACTCTAGGTCGAACTATCGTCGACCTATCGTCGACAGTGGGGAAGGTCCGCCGGACCACGAAGTGCCCTATTTCACGCCCTATAAGGCTTCACGACTTTGAAGGCCAAAATAGGGCCTTGTTTTACCATGACGAAATATTTTGTTGACATTTCATCTGGCGACATTATTTGTCTTTCTCTATTCTATAGGCCGCATGAGGAGAGAAAGATAAGACAAGAATCATAAAGTTTAATGGATATATTTTGTGGAAAAAACGTTCAAAATAATTTCATACGGTGATGTTAAGGTTTTTTGTGGATTTTATTGTCACAATTCACATGCGATTTAAAGTTTACGTAGAAAGCGGTTTTGCCAGGAGCTCTATTTACGTGGACCGTAGCAATTCTCGATTTTAGTGATATAATTTGAAAATTATTTATTCAAAGAATTTTCTTTTTTATTCGATTTCAATAAAATTCTTGTAAAAATAAAGTTATGCTGTGTACCCAAACACCTAAAATTACTTTTTATTCGATGTTTTTCCATATTGAGCTTTAAAAAAAGATTTTAAATTTTCAGTAGGAATGTTTTTTTTCCATTTCGATGAACGTCATGGCGGCTCGCGCCGTAAATGCTAGAAGCATATTCGAAGTATGCTAGAAATAAACTCGAAGCAGATATTCATCTGCGCATGCTCGAAGCATTCTCAAATAGGGCATTGGAGTGTTCTCAAAGGCATTATGCCCTATAAGACATTTCGTGGACGAAAGGTGGAAGGTTGGTCTTATAAGGCAGGACGACTATGAAGGCGTCTGGAGGACACTACGACCATGAAAGCCAAAACAAGGCATTCGAACACTAAGACTATCAGGGCATATATTTAGGTCACTCGGACCGCTTGACGACCACTGCAAAAGCCTTGAAAGGCATCACGCCTTATAAGGCGGATTCGCTGGTCTTGGTGTGGTCGTAACGACCAATTTTAAGACACCACGCCCTAATCCAAGTCATTATGCCTTATCTGGTTGCTTGGGCATGGTGTAGTTAATTTTTGTATCCGACGATTAGTTGGATGCGTTACAAGCGGTACACTAAATATAGTATACTTCTATATCATTCTCATATAGAGTATAAAAATCGGAAACATTTTGAGTGTTTTTTATACCCGTATGGTGAAACCAAAGGGTATACTAACTTTGCCTTACCGTTTGTAACGCCAAGATCCCGTCATCACACATAAAAATGAATTGCACCAGTGTGTTTAGAATGATAAAAATAATTGATTTTTGCATGTCCGTCCGCCTGTCCGTCTGTCCGTCTGTCTGTCTGTCCGTCTGTCCGTCCGTCTGTGGCGCGGATTGCGGGCGCACGGATTGAGCTAGAGACTTGAAATTTTACGTGGATCCGTTTTTCGTAAAATGCGAGGCTAAGTTCGTTAACGGGTAAAAATGGACCATTAGGGGGGGGTACCACCCATACGAACGAAAACGTTTTTTGCGAATACCTCAAAAACGGTGCATCTTATCAAAAAAGTTCAAGAACAAAAGTTATTTAGGATATAATTCTACATAAAACTCCCATACATCAAAATCCGATTGGAATAAATTTTAAAAAATCTTGTTGGAAAGTTTGACTTCAAAGTGGAATTTTGATAAAACTGTGCGCCATTCACTTAAATCACCATACGGGTTTTCAATAATTGCCAGATTGGCAATTATAGCTTTTGTTATGTCTTAAAAAAAAATCTTACATAACTGCCTAAATGCCTAAATGTTTAACTTTAAGGAAATTTCAATTTCCAACATGAAAATTTCCTAATAATAGTAGTTTTCTACAAAACAAAGCAATGTTGGTATCGCAAAAACAATTGTTTCAAAATATTAAGAGTGTTAAATGTACAGACGAAACAATAAACTTTAACTTTTGTGTTCAGTTGCACGAAAAGCTTAACGGTATGTTATTGAGGTAAGTAAGGATTGTACCTTTTTGCAACATGGGTTCCGGCCACAATCGTTGACTCCCAGTGCACAGATTAATAGATGGTTTTTCGACCTGAACTTCCTTTCTTGTAAAGTGTTGGATGTGTGACGAATACTTGATATGTTTGGCTGCCGTTGTTGAAAATGAAACGAAAACTTTGATAGTTCAAGTAAGCAACTGTAGGTACTTTATTAAAGATATTGTATATGTTTTGCTTGTTTGCTGGGGTTTGATAGCCCTTCACTCGATTGTGTGGATTCGAAACTAATATCGTCATTTCTACATATAAATTTATATGTGATTCGGTGTGAATGACGGTATTTTAATATTATTTCCATAGAATAATCGATTTCTATCTAGCATGTAATTGTGGTTCACAGGTTTTAAAGATACAACGAGCTTATCGTACCACAAAAACATTAAATACATTTCACACTTTGTCTTTCTGTTTCGGTTAAGTATGGTGCAACAAAATCCAAACAAAAAATTAAAACAGTGGATTATGGGGTTAGATTATGTCACCTATATATCGATTTGGTACTAAATAAACATTTTTTTTCGATTTTGCGATTTTTTTTTCTTTTTCATTTTTTGTGCAGTATTTCAAGGCCATATTCCTTAACCCTTAATTGATGAGGTGGGTCCAGTGGACCCACATTGACTTTTCTCTCTTTGCTATTTCTCATGTTTTCAGCACAGTGACTCTGAAATCTTCAGTACCTTCATACAGTATCGTGTTGTATCCCGAGTTAAAAGCACGGATTTGGTATGTGATTAGAACAAGTTCATTGGAAACCACCTCATCATTTACGCATATGATTTTCACCTCATAAATTAAGGGTTAAATTAATGTTTCACATAAATTTTCTTTTTCGCTGCTCTACTCAAAATTTCATGAAAATGGCAAGCCAGTTATGAAGTTAATTTGTAAGGTTTTGATACCAATTAATAGCAGAGGTTGTAATAAGATACCGCTGGATCAGAGTTCTAAGAACTCTCTATGGGCTTTCATAAGATCCTCCACGCTAGTTTTTGGACCTCCCCTTATTCCTTCGTTAATCTTTTTTGGTATTTGTTGAAGAATAGTCTCACTTCAGCAACCCCCCTACCTTCCTACAAAAGTAAGAGGTATTTTACCCCATATTTTTTCGCAAGAAAATTAGAAATAAGGGATTTTTGGGGTCGCTGATTACGAATATTATGTTGATATTTCAAAATTTGAAACGAAAAGTCCTGTAGCAAACATCCTTTTTCCCCATTATTCTCGGAAAAATTAATATTAAGAGGTTTTCGATGTTGCTGATCCCTAGATACCTGATTAAATGCAACATAAAAACGTAAATAATATGCCGAATCTGATGTCCAGATTTTGAAATGTTTAACATGTGACGGTATTTTTTTTTAAAGTTGTTAAGAAAGTTAGTTATGGATTTTTTTTCCGTTTTTCAAAAATGTACAGAAAGTATTTAAGCCCGACAACGACGGACCCACATTCTTTTATTCAACGAAAAAATCATTTAATGTGTTTTTGTAATGTTGTAAAATTATTGTTTTTTTTTGCATATGAACAAGGTACGAGTAATGTGTTTAAAAAAATACAAAAAACATCTACCTTAAAATATATCCACATTTCTTATTTTCCAGAATGTAAAACATAAATAAGAAATGAGAAAGTTTTTAAATTTACGGAAAATCTTAAATATCCATATCGCATCATAAACATCATCATCATTGTAAATTGGAGTCGTTTGTATGAAACCAGATGGTTCATTAAAGACGTGCAATTTTTTCAGTTGAGGTGATTAAGATAAGATAAAATCTATTTTCACACTTGGGCATCATTAGATTTTTTTTTCTTTATATATTTTTTAATAAAGCGAAATTTAAAAAGGGAATCTCATTTAAAATTTCCTAATGACTAACAATTCTTCATCTGAAGAAACATCATTTCATATCTCGTCGTTAAAATTTTTCAGTCGACTCGAAGGATGTGCACAGCAGTTTTTTTTTTTGTATGAGTCGGAATACATTTCACTTTTGGACGATGATATTCCACTGGTTTGGTGCTAGTACCTACCCTACATATACGTATGTATTCCATTGAAAGATATGTAAAGTGAGGTTATATCTTTGAATTATAAAATACACGCGTCTGTATATTTGTAGATTTTATAATTTATCCTTATGTATGGACATATATGGCTCCTTGTACCATTAGCACATCAAACATAGTAGGGTTCATGGTAGCCTGTTGGCATATTCTTGTAAAATGTGAACTTATGGCCTCAATTTACATCCCATTTTACTCGATGTACATGAAAACTGAACATACATGAAATATATAAGAACCCGGAGTGATTATAAATACTAAACGTTCACATGCTCTATGTTATCTGTCTTCTATAATAATCTTCCTAAATTGCTGAGACAAATGACATTTTCTTAAGATGTTATACAGGTCAATCCTTTAAGCACTAATAATGTCTTCATGCAACAGACAATGTCGACATGACTTAATAATATAAATTTCATGCTTTCATACTATACAATACATCGTACGTATAAACCATTTAATCAGGAAATATCAATACATGTTCGTATATATGAATAGTTAAATATATTGATATTAACTCTATTTATTTTAATTTATAAAGAATTACACTCGTGCACATATCAATTTCTTGACGTTATTGATGTCAAATATATTTAATGAAAGTAATTAAATTTCAAATGCAGCTCTAGTTTCACAAAACCAGCCGTCTTAACGATAAATTCAAACTCTTTGTACGATAATTGCGTTATTTTCCACCCCCAAGTACAAGTTTGAATAAATTTATAAATTAATACGTATTTACACTGAGAAAAAACAACCAATTTTCGTTTATTCGCCTCTTCTTACCCTCTATAAATCAAATTTTTCCTCTCTTAACAAATGTTTGTCTGATCCATAGAAATTTCCCTCACCAGCTAACTAAAAAATTTTTTTGTCTTTCAGAAAGAAATTTTTGCCTTAGACAGACCAACTAGTTTGGCTATAGAAACGAAATCGTACATGTTAGAAGATGTCACCAAAATTTTACTCCAAAAGGCAATATTGTCTCTGCTCTCCTCAGAACGTAGGTTAGGTTAGGTTCGGTGGCGGCCTGCTACATTGCAGGGCCTCGCATAGACCGCTAGGCTCCATAGCGCTACCACAATGGATGCCTAAGTCCTACTTTTCGTTATGGCTATGTCCTTGTGCGTTCAAAGACTCCCGTAGCCAGCGCGAAGTTCAAGAGTTTTTTCAGGTCCAAATTGGAAGCTACCTCTAGGCTTACAAGCGAATGCCCGCCCAGATGCTGGAGCCTTGCTCTTACCAACGCAGGGCATTCACATAATAAATGTTCTAGGGCTTCTGCTGTTCCGGGCTCCTTGCAGCTCCTGCACAGGTTAGAGTCCACTAGGCCCAACCGGAAAGCGTGTTCGCCTATAAGAATGTGTCCTGTATAAATTCCTACCAGTGTCCGATATCGCGCTCGTGGTAGCTGCAGAAGACTACTGGTCTTTTTAGGATTGCGTGACTTCCACATAATTTTGGTTATTTTACAGGTTTCGATCTCAGCCCACCTCCTTGCCGGTGTTTCATTTGTGCGGTTATCAATGGAGGATTTGGCATATTTTAGGGGGAGCGGTATTGTCTCTGCTCTGCTCAGATCTATATTTGCTCCTTCCTTAGCGAGTACGTCTGCTGCCTCATTTCCGGCAATGCCCTCGTGCCCCAGGACCCAGCATACCCGTACTCTACCCGTGGCATACCCGTGGCATACCCGTGGCATACCCGTGGTTCAAACGTAAAAAAGGTTACTTTTTGTCACTAAACCTAAATTTTAATTTTTTTTCTTCGAAGTTTGCCTGCCCGAGGCAAACTGATCTAACTTGTTTGGCACTAGGAGTCAAATTATTCAGTATTACAGTCACTTATGCCTTTCATTTCAAGTACCAATTCTACTTGGGACTCTTTGAAGAAGTAGGTAACGACGTCAGACTTGAAGAACCAAGGTTCGATCCCCAACTGTAAGTGAAATAACTTACAATTACTTAGCAAATTAAAATTTACGCTAATAAATACCTTAATCTAGATAAAATTATGAAGCATGTGTATATCCCGTCGCCTGTCCATTGTTAACACTAGAATGGCCGATACTAGCAATACCCTTAGATGCCCAAATGGAGTCATTTTGAAATTTTTACAATGCCCAAGGACGTAATTTTTAAAAAATAGACGATAAAAGTGTGCTAATATTATGAGAGGTTTTTATAATAAAATATTAATTAGGAAAAAATTGATGACAAAAAAATGTTCGCAAGGAGTCAAAATGTCTCCATCGGGCATTCTAGTGTTAAAAATATAAAAAACCTTACAAATGTCACATTTTTCTATATACATTTATATAGAAAAGGATTGGCTATAAGGATCTAACAGATTGGGTTAGGCAAATAAATACAGTGGAACCTTGATAAGTCGGAGCTGACCGGGGCCAGAAAAACTTTTTTTTTGATTTGTCCAAAAGTTGCCACTTATGCGGCGGTCACACGACGCTAATTTACCAGCGCTAGCGGCTGTTTGGCTGTTAGCAGCCGTTTCAGCAGTACCGTGTGAACCCTAGTGCTTGCTACTACCAGCAGCAGCGTGATGATTTTAGTAGCGGCTAGTGAAGTAGAGACCGTTCTACTTTGCCAGCGCTACTAGGGATGACGTGATCCTGGCACATGGTTTCTGAGCTGCCAAAAGTATGATAAGTGGTAAAGTTTGTTTATTGTAAGTTGTTATTTTACGTTTATTTATTTAAATTTGTGTGTAACATTTATTATTTAAAAAATCTCCCAAATTCAAATGTCAAACGACGGTTTTGCTAATTGCCAGCACTACTAACCAACAACAGCCAGCGGCTGGCGTCGTGTGACCGCGGCATAAAGCATAATATTTTTTTCTCAGTGTAATACCAATATCAATGTAGTCGTATTGAAATGTGTACAAAAACACCAAGTTCAATTCCCCTTAAATTTCACCACATATTCGTATATAACACCGCGTGCAATATAAATAATGTATAGAATTTCGCATGGATTTCTTAAACTCTACAACTGTTTTAAAAGTGATTGTAATTAGACAAGTCTCTTATGGGTGTGATTGCGGTTTACAATTTGTGTTCAACCAAGCTGTTTAATCCCGAAACAACTCCACACTCAACAGGCAAAAGACAAACAAATGGCTACACGACATAAAAAGGAGAAAGTAGACACGAGCTCCTACTGAAACACAAGCACAAACAAATGCAAAATTAAAATAAAAAAATCATAGAAATTGAAAGAGGTGAAAAAGATACATTTAAAGATACCACACATGTACATATATTAATAATAATATTTTATGTTGTATAATCTAGTTAGGTGGATAATCTGAATTCTGAGAGCTTGAAGAATGAATGAGAAAAAAAAATCTCTGCCTCATTATGGACCACTTGAAAAGTGCAGAATGATATAAACCTCGGAAAATACTAAATTGTTTATCCTCCGTGTTATATTTCGCTAAAAATATACATAATGTGTGTGTATATTATTTAGTGTTGCATAAATTCATATACAGGTAGTGCATATGCAAATGTTTTCCAGAGGTTTTACAAGATTTTTCACTGATTTTCATACGAATATTTCAGTTAGACGTAGCATTTGAGGATTTTTTTACATTTTTATTTTGTGTCTTGAATGTGTTAAACAAAAGCGTTAAGTCAAGTACTCTATGGAAAAAAAACCCCTGAGAAGGGTTATCCGTACGTAATTTGAAAAACGGTTAGTTGTCATCCCTGTATTCAGTCATACTGCATAAGGACAGG
This sequence comes from Chrysopilus asiliformis, assembly GCA_964034945.1. Classification (NCBI taxonomy): domain Eukaryota; kingdom Metazoa; phylum Arthropoda; class Insecta; order Diptera; family Rhagionidae; genus Chrysopilus; species Chrysopilus asiliformis. The sequence goes on from OZ035960.1 coordinate 4,122,557, forward strand.
TACTATGGTTTAATTTACATGGTTGTCAGAAAATATAAGATTGCGGAAAAAAAATTAAGAGCTTGTCATAAGTAAATTTTTTTTTGGAGAATAATTTTTTCCTTTTTGTTTTACGTAAGCCATTTCAAGGAAATGTTTGAGAATATTTTTTGGAATGCTTCTGAGCCGGTAATTTTATTTTAAATATTATTTATTTTTTAATGAGGAGGTTTCTGTAATTGAACAAGGGAGACTTATATTCACCTAACAAGCTTCTCTAGTTTCGGTTTGTGATAGCCCAAGCTGCATTTATGTCACCCGCTAACGTCACGGTTGACATAAATGCTGCTTGAGGAATAACTAACTTGCAGAATGCTGCAAATTCAAGTTAACTTGCTTTACCAAAATCAGTAGTGCTAGCTACGGTTTGTCGCTAAGTGCTAACGCACACGGTTCATCTCGTTGCGGCAACTTTTGATCCTCAAAATGCCTTTCCGACGTACACGCTTCTTCACATTTTAGTAGGAAAAACTTGTGTACAACAAGCGATCGCTCATGTGTGTGTGGTTCTCATATATGTGTTGTATTTCCAGCTCATTCCCTTTCTAGCACCGAGGCAACATCAATTGCCACAATAGAAACTGCCACCAATAGAAGAATAAGGACTGGTAATTTGTTATGGCATTTACCCTTTCCTACCTACCTGTAAAATTAAACTACCTGCAATTGGGATTTCACTATTTGCATTCAATTTTTGTTTGTTTGGGATATGTTTACGAGTCGGTGGCTAAGCACCGACTGCCTCAATGAAATTACGCACACATGCATGCTGACGTGCTACACGAGCGACTTCGTTTGTGTGCGTAAAAGAAGACGAGAAGAACACTTTTAGAGTGGCGACTTTTCCCCTCTTGCCTCACTCGTTTCTTTCCTACAATTTGGTGAAGTTGCGGCATGCTGATGACCGAAAGTTGCTCCGTGTACGCCCATACTAACAACATCATTTTATACCGCCAGTGATGTTCGATACTGACGTCAGCGAAAATATCACGTTAAAAACCACTCAATTCAAATCGGAGCCAGATTCCACAAGCATGAATTTTTAAATGCAAACAAAACTTCTATATACAGTAGAATCCCGATAATTCGTACCCCGATAATTCGTATATCCCGTTAATTCGTATGAATTTGCTGGTCCCTTGAAATACGAATTATCGGGATTCTACTGTAGTAGGAATTTTCGTCTAGATTTCAAACTCTCGGTTGCGAAGTCTGGCTCCAGATCTTTACTGAATCTATTTTCTGTGTTGGTCGCGACGTGTGTTCGATATAAAAATTTGTCTTTGTAACGCTGTTCTAGGCCGGTATCATGTTGTTGTCCAGTAGCAAAACCTTACAAATGTTCATAAATCCCACTTTCAAAATGTAGGTACTACATCAGGGAAGAAAATTTGTGTGAAGACTGAATTGGGGAAATTGGAGCCTAATCTGAGCTGTTGCATTCGATATTACTTGGTTTTTAGCGAATTTTCCTTTTTTGAAAGCTCGGAAATTTCAACTTCGATTATGATAGTCGTGTCGTTTTCGACAAGATAAATTTTACATGTTTTTGTTAGTAGGAAAGCACCAACAACAACACGCAAAACGACTCTTGTCGAAAATGACACGACTATCAGAATCAGGATGATCATTTTGAATACTATCAAAAAATTATAATTTTTCATTATTTCATCTAACAAAATCACGCTAGGTTTTGCCTTTGTTCCCCTTCTTTAGTGATTTATTGTTTAAGATTGTTACGTAACGGCTGTAAACCCCCAGTCTCCTAAGTATAAGACGTTTTTTATGAACAGTCACCCGGTTTTTCCTTGCGAAGCATGAAATTTCTGATTCCTAGGGCGAAAAATCGGGTGATAAAAAGTTTGTACAAATACATATTAAACATTCTCTTTGAAAATTTTCTATCACATTGCTGCATCTTTCGAGTGTTAATAAAGTAGCTACTTTCTTTCCTTACATTCCATTCTTTTAGTAGCTGGTAAATTATATGGATATTTTTCACAAGCCAGTGTCTTTTAGCTATGAATTAAAATTATATAGAATAATAATAGTAGAATAATAATAGGATATGAAAAAAGAGTTTCCTTATTATAATTTTTGAGACAGTGCAAACGTTTTTCTCTTTTATTTTTTTATTTATTTATTCTTCTGCGATATTTAAACGTTGTTCTTCGACATTAAAACTGACAAAAACTTTTGCTTCAAACATTTTATGTTTACTTTGAGATTTATAGAAAAGAGCTTTATAAAAACAGTGAAAAAAAAATCAAGAGCAAAAAATTAATTAAATCCCAAGGGAAATTCTATGTAAAGCTGGAATAACTAAATTCTAAAGAGTCACCAAAGAGACAGCTACCAGCTAACTTCAGATTCAGCTTTAGCTTCACTTCCATGCCTATAGGGAAGACGTGGCGTACTGTACTTACTTCACCACTCCTTTCAAGAAACTTTCTCAAGTGGAGTTTTGTAATGAGTTAATCCTTGAAAAAACTTTTATTTCACTGCTGCTCTCATTAGTATGCTCTAGTTGTTTACTTGCACTTGTGGTAATTAGGTAGTCCTTTATTGAACTTCACATACCTTAACCTAAACTATTGACGTTGATAAAAGAGTGAGTTCTTGTTATAACCTTAACGAATTTCAAAAAAAAAAAAATAATATTATTGCATATACCGCACTGTTAATGAATTTGTATACCTACAGAAAATCTGCAGTATTTTAAGGTATTAAGTAAATATTGGTTTCATGGATTTTCTTTGATAGAATCTGGGGAGTGATATTAAATACTAGCTTGCATACCCGTCTTTGCCGGGTTAAGTTTTTTCAAATTTGTTTTTTTTTTTTTTGATGGACTATGTTGGAGCTAAACTTCAGAGCAATCGGTTCAGCAGTTTCCCCGTGAAAGAGTAACATAGCGCAAAAACTAAGTTTCGATATCACTTTACCCCCTCCCCTTACTCCCCCCACCCCTCGCGCTACTTTTTCGTATGCCTACGTTGGAACCAGAACTACCACAGACACTCATGCCAAATTTCAAGTCAATCGGTTTAGCTGTTTTTCCGTGAAAGAGGAACAGACAGACAGGCAGACAGACAGACACCAGCTTATTTTTATATATTAGTATGATGATAATATTTGATAGAAATATTAAAGAAAACCATGAATGAGTTAAAAAAACCCGATTTTCAAAGAAAGCTATGAATGATTTAAAAAAGCTTCCAAACATTTTTATTCAAAATAATTATGTGTGGATGACAAAATCTTGCAAATGGCCACCACCGCCACTGGTAGAACGTTTGTAATTATTTCAGATGTCAACGCGAACTTGGACGGGGCTTTTCTTGTCGAATTTCCTCTTTCAATTTCGCAAGTGTATTTTGTTTATGCTTTTTAGACTCTACCCCGCCCCGTACTAAACTCCATACAAAAAATCGCGAGAAAGCATTTATTTCATCAAATATATTTTCTCATATTTAATAAATAATTTATTGGAAATTCTTTGATGTCGTCTTATGGGACATCATTTAATACATATTATAATATTTATATTCTTGTGATCTCTAATACAAAACTCAATCAAAGTTCAATGCCTCACATTCAGAGGGCTTCAGTTAATTGGAAAATCGGAAAAACGAAGCCAAAAATGGAAATTTTATGTTTTGTGCTTGTGATTATTTTGTAATTCGATTGAAAGAATTTAATGTCTAGAAGTTTCAATAATAGAGAATTATACTATACAATAGGGTGATATTTTCCAGGAAATTTGATGATATTCATCATGGTGTAGCAACAGGGACGGATAGTCATATGGAGAAACGGAACATTTGTCCAGGGCCCGAAATAAAGTTAATATTATCATAAAATATCAAAATTGAAATGTTGAGCCTAGTTTTTAGGGCCTCAGGCCTTTAAAATCTCAAAAATTTTGCCTTGTTAGATAGTGTTTGATGTTTCGCTTTGCAATTTTTGTCTTGATTTATTTATTTAAAAAATTTCACCTGCGGCGCAATTCTTTTTGCTGTTATTTTTACATTAATATAAGTGTCCATAATTCGGATAGTTGTTCCAAATGCGAAACATCCCTTTTTATTTTATGTAAAATAAGAAAATTAATCACCGTATCAAAGAATAAAAAATATTTATTCATTCTCCAGTAATTTCCGCAAGGTATTTACATTCGTAATTTACTGTTATTGTTTACAGTCAACAATTAATCAAATGCAGAAAGTAACAAATTCGTTTTTGAAATCTAAAGAAATAAGTACCGAGAGGTATACACTCATAGATATACTAGATCGCTCGATTTGCTGTCTCAAATGGTCCCATTTCAATACAGTTCAGTGAATCAAAACGAGTCAAGTAAGAGCAAGATAACCGTATGAAAATAAATATAGTCCTCTCGTTTAAACCGTGAGCTGTCAAAAGAAAATAGACTTTCGGAATGGTGTTGGCGCCTAAAGTTATTTGTTTGCGCCTAAAGTTAGTCTCAAACTTGTGAAATTTGAATTTCGCGGCAAACTAAATTTGAATTTCGCGACCTTATACAGTTCAGTGGATGCGTTCAAGTACGATAAAGAGGGGAATACTTTTGGGACCATTTTTCAGCAGAGCTTTGTATGGTGACAGTTGTTCTATGTTATTTAGTTCTGTGTATACACTAGTGAGGGAAAAAAATATGGTAAGGGTTTCAATTATATATAGCAAAGAATACATTTTTTTAATGCTTTATTCATTTATACATTTATGTTTCATCCAAATGGAGCCGTTAGTTTTCGAGTAATTACCAAAAAATGATTTTTTTGTATGAAATCCCCTTGGGGAAACCTCTAATTTAAAATCAAATACTTGTACAGGACCCAGAAAGGGTTTAAAATTAACAACTTGTATAGAACCCAAATTTAAATTTGCCCAGGGGTCGCCCACACCCATAAAGCCTTAATGCGCCCCTGTGTGGCAAGCCCTGTCCGAAAATTGAATATCTACAATGGTAGATATTCGCAGGTAATGTCTTACGAGTATACATCCTCCTGGTTCCGCCGCTGCAAATAAGTAAAATCCTGTTCATAAACCGAAACAATGTTTTAAAATTTTTTTTTTTATTTATGAACAAAATTTTAGTTATTGACAGTGGCATAACAAGAACTCATAAAACGGAGAGGAGAAATGGAGGTCCAACGTTTAAAAAAAAAATCTATCTCCATCTCGCTTTGCACCTCCTTTAAATTGCAATCAAAACCCAATTGACCAAATTGGTTGGAAAACCAATTGGATTTCCAATCATCTTGTACCAAGTACCGAAGGTACGATTAATGGAATTTTGACTGGAAATCCAAGATTTTTTTTGTACCATAAGGTCCATAATTCCAAATGTTCCCACAAATATTATTAAACTTTATAAAGGAAAATTGCGTGGTACATTTGGACACGGTACAAAAATTCCAACATTGGTCAATTGGGAAGCAGTTCCAATTTATGAACAGCTTTTGGAAACGCATTAAGTTTATTAACCGAGGTATCCGTAAGAATCAGTCGCGAAATTCTTTATTATACGTGAAATGTGAATATGTTTTGGTAATATCTGCTTCATTAAACGATCATTTAAAATACAAAATTTCCGTAATTTGTACACGGCTTTTCTTCGTATTTACTTGACTAAGGCAAACAAACTTTTATTCCGTCTTAATCAGTTCAAAAGACAAACGAATTCAATACTTTTTCAGTTAACTCAATTAAATGACTGATACCTGAAGCTTAAAAATCTAACCGAAACGCGAAAATGCTAAGAATCTTCTTGTAAAAGACGGCTTCAGTGTCTATCCAAATAAGATGACTGAAACGGGATGGAAATTTCATTATGATTCTTTATCTTTCTTTACTTTTATTTCTATAATGTTTCAATCCAAAGTTTTTTGGATGTATATTTTGAAAATCTACCCGCTGTCTTGAAATGCGTACTCAAAAGTTCTCGATCTCTTTGATATAATTACATGTTTATTTCAAGCCCTTTAGGGGCTTTATATTACCAGCAAAAGAGCTCTTTGTTTGTATTTATGAGTCTTATTTTACTCCTATGTGAATATATCTTTACTAATGTTTTGCTAGCCCCCCATCGCCCGCCCCACTTCATTTTACTTCACCTTGTATACACCATAGATCGCTTTTCGTTTTCTTCGTTTGTTTTCCTTTTGAATGATAACGCCTTCAAACACTGGTATAAATAAATAGAGAGGATTGGGGCATCATTAAATATTTAGGATTGATGAGTTGCCTCTGATGGAAGGTATTTTTCTAAGCTTTAAGTAAATTGATACCTTAATTAAGTGGCCATGGAATGATAAAAAGGATTTTTTGGCTGTTTGCCCAAAACTTATAAACGATACGATTGGGAGTGTTTATTTCTCAATGTTCGAAGCGTGCCGGGGATCTTTTTTTTCCTACAGGCACAACAACAACAACAACAAGGATCAAGTGCGTAAAAATATTTTTGAGAGTGAATAAATTCTTTTAATGTTTGGTGTAATACTAAGGTGACTATATTTTTTGTGTGGATCCGGGGAGAAAGAGCGGTAGGTTGTATGCGTAAATTTTTAATGCCTCGAAATTAATCAAAAAATGTTCACAATTTGTCCCAGTAATGGCGCTCGAAGTAAAATCTTGTCCTAGTAACGGCGCTCGAGGTAAAATCACATGCCTGAAAATTTGAAAGGTTAATCAGAGAAAATAGCGTTTACTCAATTCTTAAGAACAAAAACAAAATTAAATCGTGGGTAAAACTTTTAAGATAAAATATTCCATAAACGAAAATTCTAAACGAAATTTTTCTAAAGAAAACATACATAGAGACAGAAATGTTTCAGGAAACTACGTCGCTAAAAAAGAATGCTGGGTTTCAAAGTTAACTATTTTAGTGTTTAATAAATTGCAACACTAAATGAAAACATAACAAAAGCTATAATTGCCAATCTGGCATTTATTGAAAACCCGTATGGTGATATTCGTATCAAAATTCGAACAGTTGTACCAAAATTCCACTTTGAAGTCAAACTTTCCAATAAGATTTTTTTAAATTTATTCCAATCGGATTTTAATGTATGGGAGTTTTATGTAGAATCATATCCTAAATAACTTTTGTTCTTACACTTTTTTGATAAGATGCACCGTTTTTGAGATATTCGCAAAAATCATTTTCGTTCGTATGAGGGGTACCCCCCCTAATGGTCCATTTTTGCTCATGAACGAACTTGGCCTCGCATTTTACGAAAAACGAATCAGCGTAAAATTTCAAGTCTACAGCTCAATCCGTGCGCCCGCAATCCGCACCAGGGACGGACGGACGGACGGACGGACGGACGGACGGACAGACGGACGGACGGACGGACGGACAGACGGACGGACGGACGGACGGACAGACGGACGGACGGACGGACAGACGGACGGACGGACGGACGGATGGACGGACAGATGGACGGACAGACGGACGGACAGACGGACGGACAGACGGACGGACAGACGGACGGACAGACGGACGGACCGACGGACGGACGGACAGACGGACGGACAGACGGACGGACCGACGGACGGACCGACGGACGGACGGACAGACGGACGGACAGACGGACGGACAGACGGACGGACAGACGGACGGACAGACGGACAGACGGACAGACGGACAGACGGACAGACGGACAGACGGACGGACAGACGGACGGACAGACGGACGGATCTTGGCGTTACAAATGGTAAGGCAAATCTAATATACCCTTTGGTTTCACCATACGGGTATAAAAATTCGGAACAAAAATTTAGTTTTTCCGGAACGCCGGAAAATTTTTGCAATTGTACGCAATTTTGTTATCAAAATATATAAAATTTCGAGGATATTTCCCTTTAATTCATGAATTTTTCTATTTTATTTTAAAATCCTTGCGCCAAAAATGAAGCCTTTCTTCATTCGCTAACTCGAAAACGGCTCAACCGATTGAAGTTTTAATTGAAATCTTTTGAGAGAAGAAACCCAAAAGCAGGAAAAATTTCTCCCAAACCATGTGTTTCCCATGTGCGACCTCGAATTTCAAACTATATGCTGCATCAAGCCAAAAGCCTTTTTATTATAGCTACAAAAACTACAAATTTATAGATTTTTCAAGTGAAAATTGGAGTCCACCGCTATTTTTTGAGTTGCACACCACAAAAAGTGTGGAAATGGTCCTAGCCATGCTGAGTTATCTCTTCTGGATACCATAGGCTATATCCGGTTCGGTTAGGGTGGTTAATTTTTGTTTCACTGGCCTGTGGAATGGCACAAAATTCAAATTTAAAAATGCTTTCATATGAACGTCCCCATATATACACACACAGACATTCTTCCACTGTGAATATTGAGTTCCTGTTGCCTCGTGACGAAATAAAGGTGATCTCGGACAGTCAAATGGAAATTGATTAAAAATATGTTGTTTCCCATGAACCCAGTTCTTTATCAGGCAAGCAACAGTAGTCACATAACTATAGAATTCTGTAAGTAATTTTTGAGTCAGGGGGTAAAAATTGATAAAAAGTAAAATATACTGCCCTGGAGACAAAAGGTGGAAAAAATTTTAAACACACGAGTACGGAAATATGTATGATTTTTGTGTAACTTGAAATTTTTCACTGATTTTTATACCCTATGAACAATACTAAAGATTTCAGGGTTTCATTCCACTTCCCCTTCGCCATCCCGCAAATTTTTTTTTTAGAATCATACAGATATATTTGAAAATTGATTTTGCTTCTGGAATCCGAAACATCAGGGAGATAAAAATCCCAAAAAAGTTGTGGTGTGGATTAAAGTATTAAAAAAATATTTGCAGGCGAAATGTTATTTCAAAAAAATCCGAGTTGAGATAAAATTATTTTAAAAAATGCACCGCAGGGAAAAAAAGAATAAACCCAGTCATAAACTGGAACTAGTTAAACTAAAATGTGATTTCCTGAAATATGGTTTATAAAATTTAAAATTTTTTAAAGAAACTTTCGAGAATAAGCGAAAATAATATAACTAACATTCAACTGTACTAAAACTCTTCTTATTAGTGATATTTTGATTTATAGACTGCATATTATCTTAGCACAATATCATGCCTTAAAATGTAATAAGTGAAACCTCTTAAAGGTAAAATCGTAACACGGATCAAAATAGGTACGAAATATGTGAATCGAAGGAAGCATACAATGTAACCAAATGAACAAACAATTTGAGTAAACCACGATTCCATACACATTCTCCATCTCTGATAAATAACTCGTACTTATTTATCGATGTATTTGCATTTATTTGAAAATTTGTATGTAGGAATCGCTTTCACCAGTGTAGAAATCTATATTGTTGTGGTGTACGGATATGTCGAGAATTATGGTACGAATTTACTAATGTAGATATTTGGTACTCGCACCTATACTCTGATATGTTCTAATGGCGAATTAAGCGGAACTTCCCAACAGTGCCTTAGGAGGGGGATGGGTGGGAGGAGATGGTGAGAACGAAGTCGATTCCATGTCCTTACACCCTAACCGTAGATTTTATGTTTTAGATGGCTTTTAGCTTCCACTAAACCGCATATGTATTTTATGAGGTTTGCGTGCAGAATAAAGGAATAATAATCAATCAAAAAGCTGGCAAAAGGAAAGCGAAACCGAGCCACTGAAACGATCTAAATATTATATGTGAATATGAGTAATATGTATATAAATGTTTGGGTGTTTTTACTCTTAAAGAGCAACCTCAATAAGATATATCGCTGCCTAATAAAATCAAAAATATATTCTATTTCTAGTTTAATGAGTAAAACCGCAAACAATCAAGAATACTTATTATTCCTTAACACAAAATCGAAGGATGCCAAAAAAGGTGTCTTGTTTGACAATATCGAAGCAAAAATAATATCACATATTGATATCATTCTGTATGATAAAATAAAATTCGGGAATTTAAGTTTTGCGGTGGGAACCCTTAAAATATATTTCACTTCTCAATTTAAACGATAGTTTTTTTTTACAAAGCTTACTACTAAAATTTCGCTTTCACCAAATTGTCACTAAAATTTCCATGTCACCCACAGAACTATATAACATAGAACAACTGTCACCATACAAAGCTCTGCTGAAAAATGGTCCCAAAAGTATTTCCCTCTTTATCGTACTTGAACGCATTCACTGAACTGTATAAGGTCGCGAAATTCAAATTTCGTTTGCCGCGAAATTGAAATTTCACAAGTTTTAGACTAACTTTAGGCGTCAAAAACGAACTTTAGGCGCCAACACCATTCCGAAAGTCTATTTTCTTTTGACAGCTCACGGTTTAAACGAGAGGACTATATTAATTTTCATACGGTTATCTTGCTCTTACTTGACTCGTTTTGATTCACTGAACTGTATTGAAATGGGACCATTTGAGACAGCAAATCGAGCGATCTAGTATATCTATGATGTAACCATATTGAGTTATATTACGGTAACGCAACAGTAACTCAACCCAAGTAATGACAACCTACGAGTTACAAATTGAAAGTTGCGAATTGGTAGCGAAGTTACGGTTTAGGTCCCATTTGCACCAACGAAACTTAGCAACTTAGGTACAACTTAAATGATTTAAGTCCCAGAATTTCTGCGGTTTAAGTAGGCCAACCGCATGTCAATTTTTAAAGAACATTACGCGCAAACGGGCCCAAAATGAATAACTGTATAACTGGGTGCAATGTGAGTTTAAAATTAGTCCCAAAGCAGCCTTATTTTGTAACAAGTTGCATTGTAACTACAGAGCAACTCTTTACCAACTTTGTTATTTCGGTTACTTTACTACAATGGTTGCAAAAAGTTAAATAGGATACAAAGATATATTTGCTTACTAGAATTTGGACACGGCTACGTCCGGCTAAAAGCGTGAGTAGAACAAAATCTAAGAAAACAAAATTCAATTGGCAATAAATTATATAGAATAAGTTGTCCGTGTTTTTCTTTAAAAGATTAAAATATTCTTTACCCCCTCCCCTTACTCCCCCACCTCTCGGGGTACTTTTTAATATGTCTATGTTGGGGCTGGATCCCCGACGAACATATATGCCAAATTTCAGGCCAATCGGTTCAGTAGTTTCCCCGCGAAAGAGTATCATAGCGCAAAAACTAAGTTTCGAAATCAGTTTACCCCCTCCCTTTACTCCCCCCAACACTCGGCTACTTTTCCGTATGCCTATGTTGGAACCAGAACTACCACAGACACTCATGCCAAATTTCAAGTCAATCGGTTGAGCCGTTTTTGCGTGAAAGAGGAACAGACAGACAGACAGACAGACAGACAGACAGACAGACACCAACTCATTTTTATACCCGTATGGTGAAACCAAAGGGTATATTAGATTTGCCTTACCGTTTGTAACGCCAAGATCCCGTCATCACACACAAAAATGAATTACACCAGTGTGTTTAGAATGATGAAAAAAGTTGAATTTAGCATGTCCGTCCGTCTGTCCGTCCGTCTGTCCGTCTGTCTGTCTGTCTGTCTGTGGCGCGGATTGCGGGCGCACGGATTGAGCTAGAGACTTGTAATTTTGCACAGACCCGTTTTTCATAAAATGCGAGACTAAGTTCGTTAAGGGCAAAAATGGACCATTAGGGGGGGTACCCCCCATACTAACGAAAACTTTTTTTCTGAATATCTCAAAAACGGTGCATCTTATCAAAAAAGTGCAAGAACAAAAGTTATTTAGGATATGATTCTACATAAAACTCCCATACATTAAAATCCGATTGGAATAAATTTAAAAAAATCTTATTGGAAAGTTTGACTTCAAAGTGGAATTTTGATACAAATATCACCATGCGGGTCTCCAATGATTGCCAGATTGGCAATTATAGCTTTTGTTATGTTTATATATTAGTATGATATGATATGCGGCAGTCCTACAGTAAGTAAGATATTTATGGTGGTCCCACAGCTTGTTCGAGTATCGAGAATTAGGTGCCAATCTAAGATTGTAGCACTGATATTTGAGAGGAGCTGTCCATAAAATACAATACATCTTGCTAATTTTCGACCTTTCGAACCCCATCCCCTCCTTTAGTCCAGCTTTTTGCGATTTTTCTTTGAAGCGTAGTTCCGCCGTGTCACACTACCGCACTGCCCTTCCCCTGAAAATGTGATGCATTTTATGAACATCCCGCAAGCAAGTTTTTCATTAACACGTTGACTGCCAGACCAATTTTGCAAAAATGTAAGGGAGATGTCAATACATGTAGACGTATGTAGAATGTACGTATGTATGAATGTATGTATGTATGCATGTAGATTGTAGACCCAGCTATCGAAAATGATAGCCTTGGCCGCTCATGAATCATAGTGCCAATTTTCACTGGCTATCAAAAATGGTAGCCATTGCAGTCAATGTGTTAAAGCGGGTTGCAATTATGGGTATACTAAATATATGTGCACGGAGAGAAGTAATAAGGCAGATCCCTACAAAAAAGTAGGAATATAGAAGACAGTGAAATTTGTCTTAAACGAAAGAAGAATTTATGCCAAAAAAGAGGAAATTTTCCCAAAATTATAGGAACAACTCCCTATTTTTAGGGGATCATTGCGGAACAGTCCACCGTGTGAATTAGGAAAAAAATTGGTACTTTTAGATCTTGTGCAAAAAAGCGGATTTACCAATAATGCGGGGACTGTTATATAATACTACAAATTTATTCAAATGTCATTTTATTTCTCTGCGAGAGTGTGGTCGTTTTCTACAATTACCAACCAATCACAAACGTGTAGGACTTTCGTCGTACCACAAAAGCTTGAATAAGTTATACTTGTCGGTACAAAATGCATAAAAATTTAATTAAATACAAAACAAAAAAATATGATTTTGTCAATATTGTTTTTGCAAATAATTGCAATAAATATTTATGAAACGTCATTTAAATTGCTTTCGAAATAATCTCCAAACGATAAATCGAAATAAAAATATAATCATGAAGATATTGCTGATGTATGAAAACAAAAAAAGATTTTCCCTATTAACCTGAAATATAAATTTATAACAGAAAAAAAATATTTTTTGCAGTAATTATGTTGGTTTTCAATAGGCATTCATCGGTAACTCGTTCATGAATTAATTTTATTGAAAAAATCATGAAAATTTACTAGAACGTTTCGCTGATGTGCGTAATATTTATATATGTATAATCGACGGGATTTTTTCACGTTATATATTATAATTGAAAAATCAAACTTATCTCAATTCATGCTGTGATTTAATTTAATTATTGAAGAAACTGATTAACAATGGGAAATAGCTTGAATTTAAGTTTTTTTTTTAATTACTGGGAAATTGTTTTTTTTTTTAATTTTCCCGATTTTTCTCCATTGAAAATTTTAAGAGTTTTCTTTCGCTTTTTTTATGTAATAATAAAAGTAATAATAAGTTAAGAAAATATTTGTACTCACGGGCTGCTGCTACTGTATCAGGTGTCCATATCAAAATAACAAATGTTGTAACTGCAACAAAAATGGCTGCAGGCGCTACTGCCATTTGCAGCCCCATTCTATTTACACCCCAAAAATGGAATTTTCAGTTTGTCCCCTCTTTCCCCGTTGACGTTTTACTCGAATCGATCTGTGTGTGAAGTTTGAAAATTTTTTTTGCAGGTATGATTAATTTGTCTTTTTAGAATTTTTTTTGGTTTTCGAAAAATTTTCTTGGCTAATAGAAAACCGGTCAATTTTCTTGTATTTCTTCTTAGAAACTTTAAGTTTTTCTTGTTATGTTGTTTCTCCGGTTTTCAATTCAAATTCAAATACGACATCATGTCATATGTGTGTGTTTTTTTTTTAGGTTTACATGGGAATTTATTCCATTTGCATTAATTTCGATGATTTATTCAATTCCGAATGATGTTTTCGACATTATTCAGCTCAATTATGAATACTTGATTTGTGTTAATATTCGTTAGCTGCTTCGATTTATCAACATGTATTACGATGTTCACATGCCTTCATATATATATATATATTTATATATCGCCGATAAGACATTAAGCATCAGCAAGAGAAGCACAGTTTTTATACCTTAACTGTTTTATTTATTTTTTTTTGTCTTCTTTGATTTTCTTTTTCTTCCGTTTCCTGCTTTTTGCTCTTCAGGTACAACAACATAACCAAAAAGTTATGATTTGATGGCATTTATTGTCGTCGGCAAGATATATTTTATATTTTTTATTATGTTGTGTTTTGTTATTAATACCATTTTTTTTCGTTTTGTTTCAGGTTTTTTTTTTTGATTTATGTTATATTGTTACATATGTCAAACATTGTTGATACATACAAACAAAATATATATATATAAGAAGCGAAGTAAGATGTCGTCGTCGTCGTTTTTTTTCGTATTTATCCAATTACGTTTTTATTTTTATTATTATTATTGTTATTTTATTAAATCCAATTTAGTCATTGATTAATGACATATTATTCGATAGGATTGATGTTGTTAACGTAGCAGCAGTGGATTGAATTGATTTTATTATTGTCATTAGAGTAGTAGTGGTAGTAAAAGAAGCCAGTCGACAAATTTTTGTTGTCATAGTTAAATTAACCGCCGCCAGGATTTTTATCATCATTGCCATCATAGATAGTATAGTTAAAGTTAACATTATAATCATAATTATAATTGTCATCATATTTGTAATATTTGACGTCATCGTCATCGTAATTATAATTATCACCATCATCAATATCATCATCGTTACAATCATTGTAGTGAACATCATCATCGATGTCATCGTGACATGTAGCATTAAAGGAAAATATATCCAGTCACATTGAAAATATTTTTATTTTATTTCATTTTTTTTTTTTTGAATTTTCAACGTTGTATTAGTCATGTGCGTGTATTTGTTTAATATGATTGGTATCATTTCAATACATGAAAAAATGTGCCGATTAATAGGGAATGATGATGATGGTTTTCCATCGCAGGTAAGTTTTCATTTTTGATCCCAACATTGAAGTTTGAAGAAGAGAATAACGTTACAATATACCATAAGAACGTATTGTATATTTGTTGTTGTTGTTGTAGAAGTTGGTTGGAATTTTTTTTTCGTTAGCGGAAATCATAAACGGAAAAGACAGAAGAAAAAAAAGGGGGAAATTAAATTAAAATTGGATTACCTGTTGTCATGTGACATTTTATTGAATTTTTGGGAGGAAATATTTTATTATCATTCCTTGTTATAATATTTATTCTTTCTCTTTTTTTTATTAATTTTTTTTATTCATTGAAAAATCGATAATCAGATGTACGTTTTTCAAATTTCTTAGTCAATTAATTTATGCAAACACTTTCGCTTCTTAAATAGTAAATATTGATGGTTTTTTTTCAAATCCCTATGACATTTTTCACTTTCCTAGTAATTTTTTTTTTGGATAATTTACTTAAACTTTTTTGAATATAACATTTTTTTTTGCTTAAATTCTTATCTAATTTACAAAAAACTAACGTTGAAAAACAAGATTAAAGATACTTTATCACAATAATGACCACAACCACTATCAAGTTCGATACAACACTAAAACAGTTAACACAAATAACATTATAACGACTTATATATTCGCTGGAAATTATTTTTTTTACAAATAATATATTTCCTGGCAAGATATTTTTTTTAATTTTTTTTTCTTTCCTTTTTTGATATCTTGTTTTTTTTAAATGCTAAAACCTTAAGTTATTTATCCTTCACATTCAAAAGAATAATTCGGATTTATGCAAATACATTTAAATTTTACTTAGAATTTCACTGTATATAAGATAAAATTTCAATTACAATATTTTTATATGAATATGTCTCATAGGAAGATACTGGAAAAACTTATGGATAAAATGTTCTTTTAATCGCCTTCTGAAATATTAATCTCGTTTAGATAGTAAACAAAGCCATAAGTGAACTAATTAAGAGCTTTTGATGATCATGAATTGGAAAATAAATAAACATTGGAAAATAAATAAGCAAAAATCATACTAATATATAAAACTGAGTTTGTGTCTGTCTGTCTGTCTGTCCGTCTGTTCCTCTTTCACGCAAAAACGGCTGAACCGATTGACTTGAAATTTGGCATGAGTGTCTGTGGTAGTTTTGGTTCCAACATAGGCATACGGAAAAGTAGCGCGAGGGGTGGGGGGAGTAAAGGGAGGGGGTAAAGTGATTTTGAAACTTAGTTTTTGCGCTATGTTACTCTTTCGCAGGGAAACTACTGAACCGATTGGCCTGAAAGTTGGCATAGATGTTCGTCGGGGGTCCAGCCCCAACATAGACCCATTAAAAAGTAGCCCAAGAGGTAGGGAGAGTAAGGGGAGGGGGTAAATTCATCTCGAAACTTAGCTCTTCCTCTATGTTACCCTTTCGCGGGGAAACTACCGAGCCGATTGGCCTGAAGTTTAGCTCCAACATAGACCATAAAAAAAAATTTGAAAAAACTTAACCCAGCAACGACGGGTATGCAAGCTAGTACTTTATATGAAAACAGGAAATGATTTAATTTCTTTCAGGGAAGGGCGAACGAGACGCCCGATTGAATTCTGATGTATGGAAGAGTTATGTAAAATCATATTCTAAATACCTTATATCTTTATAAATTGTTCGTTAAGATAGCGGAAAAAAAAAACTATTTCATTTCAAACGAATAATGCAATTTTACCTATTCAAGAACTGAGCCTCACTTTTTCCGATAAACTTATCTGTACAACATTTCTAAGTTTCTTGCTCAATGTTTGAACACCGAGTTTACAGACAGACAGAGGGGCGTACAGGCGGAAATCCACATCATCCCAAACTCACACACAGAATAGTGACTCTAACTTTTTTATAATGGGAAAACTGCGTCTGATAGCTTGCAAAATCAAAAGAAGGCAAGCTTTGCGAAAACGGGCTTCTGCGAAAAAGTTGCGTCTGATGAAAGTCATTGACTTCCAAAATAGAAACAGCTTGTTATTTATATAAAAACATATGTTACGGATTAGAGTAATTATTATAAATAATTAGGAATTCGCTGTATAGCTTACTCGAATGCACTTTGAATCGCATTTCGTGGTGATCGAGTAGTCATAGTAGTGATAGTTGGCCGCTGTGACGAACCAGGATTGGAAAATGTGAGTGGTTTATAATTAAATATAGTTATTGTGAGTGATATATAGTTAAATATTGTGTAGTGGAAATAGTTTAGATCTATTTATTGTTGTACGTTGAGGATGATCCGGGACAGGTAGTATTGTGTGATTAAGATTGTTTTCTGTCCGTCAGATTGTCGTGGTTCTGGACTAGATGACGAATCAGGGGAGGTGAACGTTTGTCGTTCGCTTGGGCGTGTGTCGCTGACTACCCTGTTTGACGGCGTGTGTCGCTGACTACCCTGCTTGTCGGCGTGTGTCGCTGACTACCCTATCATCTGGGGTCCGAAAGGTAAAGTCACGTTCGTCGTGTACTCTTGGTCTGTCCGAGGTAAAGGGAGGGTAACTGTAAGCCCTCACTAAGTCTTATAGACTTACGTGTTGTTTTCTATATAATTACAGGAGTGAACTGGACCGGCGCACGACAGCAGAATATTCATCTTTACCCTCAAAAGGAATCATCTTGCGCTCCGAGATTTTGTCATCCTAACACATTCAAATATAAAACATAACAAAAGCTATAATTGCCAATCTGGCAATCATTGGAGACCCGTATGGTGATATTCGTATCAAAATTCGAACAGTTGTATCAAAATTCCACTTTGAAGTCAAACTTTCCAATAAGATTTTTTAAAATTTATTCCAATCAGATTTTGATGTATGGGAGTTTTATGTAGAATCATATCCTAAATAACTTTTGTTCTTGGACTTTTTTGATAAGATGCACCGTTTTTGAGATATTCACAAAAACCGTTTTCGTTCGTATGGGGGGTACCCCCCCTAATGGTCCATTTTTGCCCATTAACGAACTTAGCCTCACATTTTACGAAAAACGAATCTGCGCAAAATTTCAAGTCTCTAGCTCAATCCGTGCGCCCGCAATCCGCGCCACAGACAGACAGACAGACAGACAGACAGACAGACAGACAGCCGGACAGACGGACGGACAGACGGACGGACATGCTAAATTCAACTTTTTTCATCATTCTAAACACACTGGTGTAATTCATTTTTGTGTGCGATGACGAGATCTTGGCGTTACAAACGGTAAGGCAAAGTTAATATACCCTTTGGTTTCACCATACGGGTATAAACAGGGTGGCACCATATTCAACATCCGATTTTCTTTGCTTAAAAGTTTTTAGGGTTAATGAAAAAAAGAAAAGAATTGGGGAACAATTTATGAGACTTAAATTTTATATCATAAAATTCCAAAAATTGCGCAAGTCTCGCGAAAAAATTAAAATTGTTGCGCCACCAAGTATACCAGCCAACTCCGGACATCTAATAGAATCAAAAAAATATCAACATTGAACAATGAAAAAACCCTTTCGACCAACAATTAACCTAAATAGCGGCAGTTCAACATATACAAATTCTAGCTGTTTCTAATCAGAAAATTGCCATTTTGTAGGTGGCATTCAGCGAAATTAAGTAGCTGATCGTAATTACTCGTAAATATTACGTTTAATAGCCTTCAAGAGCAGTTTTCGAAAATGCAGTTGCATTGCGAACACTCCGTGACAAGCAATTTTAATTAAAATCTGAACTCAAGTTCGATACCTCCCACTTAACATGGCATGGATTGACGTAAACCATCGAGTTATTAAACGATTCCCATCAGCTTGCTTCTGTTAACATAACATCCAAGCGTTAATGTACAAAATACAAAATAACATTGTCATGAACTTCGATCTAATACTCCATCTCCAAGAGCTTTGTTGTTTAATTTAAACAGTTTAACAGGTGAAATTTTTTACCCAGCGTAAATTACTACTTATCTTACAAATACATTTGCTAAAACAATTTAGACACATCACACTGAATAGTTTTTTTTATTTCTAAAAAAAACGTTACATTGAAATAGAATTATATTTTTTTAGAGTTTTATTGGTGTATCGATATCATTAAATATATTTACGAAAAAAATCACGTGATGTAGTTTCAGTCGAATAAATCTAAAAACGACGTGATGTGCTTATAACCACCTTGCCTAGTAAATACATATATAATAATTTTTTAAAACATTGTTCAAATTCAATCCTTTTAGTTAGTCATTACACTCGATTTTTGTTTCAAATATATATCCATTATTGCCAAATGAATCTTAAAGGTATAATTTCAATTTGATTGAAAGCCTGATATGTATGTAGTACAATAGATTTTATTTAGTATTGTATCGTGTTGCAATAAAAACTTGTGTATACTACACGAAAATATGTATACAGAGAAGCAATTATTGCTCGATTGCAATTAGGTTAATTGAAAGGGTTTATTTTATAGCAAGAGAAGAGAAAAACAGAAAAGTGTTTTTTTTTAGTTTTTTTTGAAATTTGATCATAAAAACTGTATCTCTTATAAGTATCTCTCGAATTGAATGTAAATTGAAAATCTAAAATTGCTTTATCCATTCTCCAGCTCCGTTCCTACGAGTTCTTTAAAAAAAAATCTGCGTCTGATGAAGGTCGCTGGCTCGCAGGTTCCTAATTGACTACCAAACAAAATCATGTCTATTTCAACGCAGGGCAGTTTGACAAGGCAGTTTGGCAGGGCAGTTTGGCAGGGCAGGCACATGAAAGATTTAACAAAATCTGAAGCCCACATACTATGACGAGCTTCATTTTTCAAAAGGAAGCTCTCAGTTGAAAGATAACTAGAAAGATAGCTATAGAGACGCGTGCTCTTTGTTGGTCATTAATGTTTCAATCGGGATGTAATACAGATTATGAATTAAATTGGAAGACGAAGTATTTTCGATTTGATTTTAATTAAAGGTTAGTTTAACATGTTGACTGCCAGACCAATTTTGCAAAAATGTAAGGGAGATGCCAATACATGTAGACGTATGTAGAATGTACGTATGTATGAATGTATGTATGTATGCATGTAGATTGTAGACCCAGCTATCGAAAATGATAGCCTTGGCCGCTCATGAATCATAGTGTCAATTTTCACTGGCTATCAAAAATGATAGCCATGACAGTCAATGTGTTAAAGCGATTTTCATAAAAATTTGGCATTTAGAAGAGAACTTTTTTACTTCAAAAAGCTTCAAGTCGCAATTGGTTTCACGTGTTTCACGTAAATTCCCTTCATTTACATTAGTTGTTCCCAAACTTTTTCAGTTGACGCCCCCCTTGAACACTTATCAAACAGTTGATAAGACCTCCCTCCTTTTTTTTGAAAACCTGTCAAACCTCCGTGGTTCTATTCTAATATTTTGAGTTAAAAATCCACACACACTTTTACTACAAAAAAAACTGAAAAAATAGAAAATAATGGGATGGGTGGGTGGGCTGTTTTTCTTTCACTAAAATTTGAATATTAGGTCTGATGTTTGACAGAGCACACCGGAGATCAAGTCTGCAACGCTGCTTTGTTTTTGCGCGGCTGAAATTGCTTTACGCCCCCCCCCCCCCTGCCGTGGCCTCACGCCCACCAGTTTGGGAACCACGGATTTACATACTAGACTAAAAAGAAAAAAATATCAGAAATGAAAGCGAGATAAAAGCATAAAAAATACCAATAATAAGAGGTTTGAAAAAAGTAATAGCATATTCGCTAGGGAATCATGGCACAACATCAAAAGTTCAATTTTATTGTACAATATTTCAGAAACTAATCATCAGAGTGTGATGATATTTTATGGGAAATAAAGTTTGAAGGGCGTACTATCAAATCAAAAACCGCATTAAAAAGTTTTCATTGGATCAAAAGATATTGAATTTTAGCCACAGTGTATCGTACCTCCTCCCCCCGTGAGTAGAAAAATTTCTTGACAAAATACCATTATGCAAGATTTCAACTCCCCACGAGAAGTAATTTAGTAATCATGAAGGAATGTTTTAAAATTTTTTTTTTTTTGTGATTTTTGCAACAAAAATCAGCCGGAAGCAAGCTGGCGAAAGCTTTTGCAAAGCAATGTGGTTCAGGTTAAAAAAAAATTGGAAAATGCACCGCAGGCGAAATGCTTCCAGTACCTACTAAAGTCAAATATACCGCCAAGTGCAGTCTCGCAGTTTCGGGAAAAGATTAACTCCACTTAACGACTTTTAACATCTTGAGTTGATGACATTGGCACTCGCCTTTTTGATGATTTTGGCACCCCTAGAAACCAACCGCCCCCCTTTTGAATGACACTGACATACACAATTTATGCTTCGGGAAGTGTAGTAAAAAAATAGATAACTCTGAAAATCTAAAGCTTCCATTTCAAAACAAAAGGCTAGTGATTCCTTGATTTCTCATACATGAAATAGATTCCAAATATCTACAAGTATACCTTTTGGGATTTACATATTTGTTGCTTGAATGAAAAAAAAAATTGTATTGACACTTTTTTCTTAGTGAGATATTTAAAATGAAATCAGAATCCAAATTTCATTATGCTATTTATTTGCTGAGATTGGTTACATTTAATAAAATATCTACGCATTCAAGGTCTGAATCGAATTAATTTTTCATTCTGCGCAATAAAAATTTCTCGTCACGTGCTTTATGTGTTGAAGGAACCCATTTATAAAAAGATTTGCACATAGTCAAAGGATGAGAATAATTTCTCTCGAGTATTATATCATTCCTTTAGTCTACTGCCCGTTTCCCTACTTCTCCCCACCCCACGAGGTCTACTAGCACTTTTCAAGGAACATTAAGCGTCCAACGGGGATACAAGAATCCCAAACATAGAAAAACACCATCCATTCTAACATTCACGTAAAGTATTCCTATCTTCATCTATCTATGAATATACACGCGTTTATAGTATCTATTTTAGCACCTGGTGACATTTCTCGAAACACTTTTCACCTCTTTCCGCTTTAGAAATGCCTATCTTGATACTATAATGCACAATTCTCTTTGTGACATGTGGCACCTAGAGAATAAAAAAAGGAAAAGGCACATTTCCGTTTTTTTTTTATTTTGCTTCAGATTTTTTTTCAACACTCGTGTTCTGAAATAGTCAATTTCAAGAAATGTTTTACCAGGTTTATTAAATTCTTTCGCTTTCATTTTTTTTATTGCCTCGTGTTATGTGAATATTAGTATATCTTGCCATATGAATGTCTGCAAAAGTCATTTTTTTAATTGTAATGTTATCGCTTGATTGAAAATTTTAAAAATCTAAACACTAGGCTGTTAGATTTCGTTCTAGGCAAATAAATTAAAGGAATTAATTAACACGTTGGCTACCAGCCAAAAAAACGCTTACTCCGCTAGTATACACTGGGGAAAAAACGCAAAAATCATTTCTGTACTTTGTGAGTCACCGGTGACTCAAACTCTTATTTCACTTTTGCACACTGTGAGGCACCGGTGAACACAAGATCAATACAGACAAAAACGAACGAATCCAATAAAATATAACGGATAAAAATTACCACAACAAATTTTTCACATGAAATATGCTCCACAAAAAAACCCCCTTTGTACCGCACGAGCGACTGCACTCAACCATGGAACTTGAGAAACTGACTGTAATGACAATAGTGTGTGTACACCGGTGACTCACATTGTCCCTGTGGGTGACACGCTGCGATCACCGGTGACTCACATGGTAGCCAACGTGTTAAACAGACTTTTATTCTGAAAAAATGTTAACGTCAAATATGGGCATGAGTCTGGGTTGACATAAATGCCGCTTAAGGAGTAGCAGTACGACTCAATGATGAAAAAAACCTTACGTTGCAATTCATTCATGGTTTGCAATCTATGTAAATTGAAGGCGTGGACAAAAAATGGTCATGAAACCTCAATTGAGCCTTATATAGATAGATAGATAGATAATACTAAAACCTGCAGGTTAATTTGTCAAGCGGGTAGGTAATTTAAAAAAATGAATGTTTTTTTATGTTTTTGTCAAAACTTTGAAAGACATCTCGACACGTAGGTGACTCCGTGTTGGCTATTTCGCATCGTATCTTTCCTCTGTATTCCGCAATTGTGGCTGGTTTACTCTTTAAGCCAGGAATTAAATCACACGGCTGAAGACGCCATTCCAAGCAACACAAAAGGCCACAAAGTTGACATCGCGCCTTTAATTTTTGTAAATTCCGTGACTATCGTCGCAGCGACCATAAGTGCGATATTTTGTGTTACTAGAACTAAGATAACGGATTCCAGAAAAATCGTAAAATTTCACGTTATATAAAAGAAAAAAATCCTTTTCCGTTTTCATGGTAAGTGGCAAACCATCTTGAGTTGCAGTTCCTTACAAATGTTGCAATCCTATTCAAAGTTTACCACTCATGTCAAACTATAAATACGGTAGCGGAGTAGAAAATTATTATGAAACTTCAATTTTGCGTAAACCTAATCCAACCTCGATTCAGGCAGGCCGAGAAGGAGAAGAAACTCAATTGTGAAGAATTCAGTAGAAATTTCTCCGTTTCAAAAAACTATTGATATTTCCTCTCGCTATTAGTTTTTTGAGTTGAAAATGTGAAAACCGGAAATAATATTATATTATGTAAACTCTGCGCAAATAGAATCAAAGTAGTGCTATTATGAAAATAAGTTATGCGTTATAAGAAACCTTTTTATTATCTATACGGCATACAAGACCGAAAACAGACCACTTCATAAACAAACTTATAGATAAAGGCAGGCAGGCCTGTCGATGGTAAAGTTTTCCTTGGTGATATATGCAACTTGAAAGTTTTCTTCTCATGTTCCTTTTCAATACCTTTAGATACTTTCTGGCTAGCATCCTTTCCTAAAAGCTTATGCAAAGAAATTGAATGTAGCAAATTTGCCAAACTTTCAGCACTGTGCCCTTTGGACAATATCATCATAAACCGATATGTACAAATACATATACAATATATGTTATAAATATATGCATAAAAATAATATATATATATATATATATATAGTATATAATTTATGTCTAACAAATATCATACGAACGATATAAAAAAATATGCGAAAAAAACATATTCTCCATATAAATGTGTATATTATTATCGAGTAAGACCAATATTGATTTACACCAATGACGAATTTCGTACTATGTACGAAACTATGTGTGAAGATGTTGTAGGATCAAAATGCATATGAAAAGAGCTAAGCACCCTTAGGTTAGGTTGAAAGAATACCGAACACATGTGTGAATTAGTCTGATATGTAGAAAAAGTTTTATATTAGTTTCAAATATGTGCGGGAACACTCTGGAATCTACCTACAAAAATATATGCAGATATGATGGTATAAAACCGCTATTGGCTGGCTCATATACTGCTTTCTATATGTTCTGTTAGCAATTTCAAAGCCGTAGGTTGCCTTTTTTACGTGCCCCTGACTTTTCGTTCAATAAAAATTGAATTTATTGAACAACATTTTTCATCGATGAATCCTTTTGAGTTTTTGGCATTAGCATACAAGTATGTGATGTTATGTTATACTGAATTTTTTTGTACATTCATATAAGGTGCTACAAATGTCATAGTAAAGTAACACCACATGTACGAAATTAAAAGTACTTTAGTATTGTATGTAGTAGTGGTGTTATTAAATAGAAGTTTAAATACAAAGGGAAATATACAAACAAGATGTGTTTGTTTTAAATCAACGAATTTAAGTAATTGAAATGTAGTTAAAAATTACGCCGCAAACATTTTGAGCGGCCCTTTAAAAGTTTTTCCCTCTGCCTACTGTGAAAATTTTCGTCGGGCCTTTTTAGGTAACCCGAACTACGGGGCTTTAAAACACTCACCCCTAAAGGTGCCACTCCACATGAAGGTAAATGCCGGCGAGAACCTCTCGATAGCAGCTACTCGCAAATGGACACGTCTCTGAGAGCCGCTCGTAGAAACTCGCAAAAACTCGCGAGCTAGTTTCTGCGAGCTGTCAAAAGTGATTCTACTCTCTAGTCGACACGCCTCCACTGAACTCTCGGAGAGTAACTCGCAAAATATGAATGACGTTTGAATTTTGCGAGTCGCTTTCGAGAACTCGCCAAATCAAGATGTCAAAAAAATCAAGATATTGGTCAAGATACTGAAAAATCGCGGAAAATTACTCTCAAATGGACAACCTCCTGCGAGTAACTCTCGAGAGTTTTTGAGAGTTACTCGCGAATTTACTCTCATGTGGAGCGGCACCTTAAAGGTTGAATCGGTGAAACGTTGAAGACACCTTTTTTGTAAAAAGTAATTTACACAAAAATCGCAAATTTCGCAGTACTTAAAGGTTTTATCGGCGAAAATTTCAAGTCCTTGTTTGTATATTTTCCACAAGACTGTGCAATACATTTTTCTGCAACTAAATTTTGGAAAAAAAAACAATAAAACATTTTTCGTGATTGCAAAAAAATGTTTGACATTGAGGAAATTCAGAAATCTTCGGTTTAAAAAACGCGCTTCGTTGCAATTCAAAATAACATTTGTTCTTGGAAACACGTATGCTATGTAAGAAAAAATAATCGTTCCCCTAATTTATTTAATGACATTTAATAAAAGAAATCGACCCGGTTTAATAAAAAAAAATAAACATATCTACAAATTTATTTCATTATTATTTACTTTTAACTAAAAAGCATATTTTGAAAACAAAGAGTTTTTGTTTTATGTTCAGAAAGTCTAATAAAAACTAAAAAAAGCAGGGTTCAATCGTAAACCAATGAGGGGTGTGAATAATTTTCTTTCATAGTGTATGTCTGTAGTGTATGTCAGAACCACTATTTTTCAATTTTTGATGTATATTTTCAGAAAAGCTAATAGCAATTTAAAGACACAGAATGTGGCTAAATGTTCTGTCTGTTTCGTTGAATGTGTCGGCTCGTATAAGAAAAATTTTCGCCTGCGGCTCCTTTTATGCGCCCTAGTACTTTTGCGATACAGTTTATTCTGGCATATTGTTTGCATTGGTGTTCAGGGCGTTCGCGAGGTAAAACTAGCATGCAAGAGGAATGACCATGAAAAAAGTTGATATAGACTGTAGTCCCAAATATAATACCGATAAAAAAATTATCGAAAAAATATGATGTATATAAAAAACGTAGCATTATCCAGATAATATCTTCCTTACATAGCAATTTATTGTACAAAATCAACGATTTTCCACCATTCTGTTTAAAAAATTTCGTCCGCGGCGCGCATTAAATAATTATTTTTTCGACATCCCCTTTCCCCCCCCCCCCCCCCCCACACAATATGATGCAGAATGACCCAAAAAAAAATGAAATCTCCGGTAAATATGGTAACCCATCCGAGTAAAGTCGATGAAAATTCAAACTCTTGAAATTTACCATAGATCCGAGAAACTTAAAATTTAACATAGATCGGTGTTTTAACAAAAGTTATACCCCATACGAAAACGGGAAAATTGAGCCAGTTTTTCCCTCTATCCCATGCAAGTAAAAAATTTTGTTTTCTGAATTTTTCCAAAAAGGTTCGTTTTTAACACGTTGGCTACCAGCCAAAAAAACGCTTACTCCGCTAGTATACACTGGGAAAAAACGCAAAAATCATTTCTGTACAATGTGAGTCACCAGTGAACACAAGATCAATACAGACAAAAACGAACAACAAATTTTTCACATGAAATATGCTCCACAAAAAAACCCCCTTTGTACCGCACGAGCGACTGCACTCAACCATGGAACTTGAGAAACTGACGGTAATGACAATAGTGTGTGTACACCGGTGACTCACATTGTCCCTGTGGGTGACACGCTGCGATCACCGGTGACTCACATGGTAGCCAACGTGTTAAAACAATTTTTTTTAATCTTTAAAATGTAAAACAAAATGTGTTTAGATTCTACATAACTTTTCCATACATCAAAATCCATTTGGAGCAGATTTTTATAAATATATTGCCGGATCCCAATTGGAATTTTTCAAAATCGTCTTCCATTAGGTTTTATTGGAGAACAACAGCTTTTAAATGGAAAAAACCGTGTCAAGATGTAAGAACTCAATCGATGTATCTAAATCCATGTATTTATGACTTATGAAATAAAAAAAACTTCTAAACAAAAATCCAGTTCGAACGAAATGTAGTTTTTTTTTTAGAAAACTGTCTCCAGAAAAATAAACCGATTTTTTTTAAATTCGTGTTGTTAAAAGGTCTTGCTAATATTTTAAGAACCCGTTTTGAATTTTAAAGAACGTTTTTTTTTTGTGAAATTATTAAAAGTTTAAATTAATTAAATAATACTGATTATCTAATAATATGACGCCTCAAACTTCAATATTATCGTTGGATAGAGGAACTACAATAATGGAACGTAACTTTCAATAGAAAGATCTGACAATGAAAATTAAATGGGCACATAACAAAATAAACGTTTTCATAGGATTGAAAATATTAACTAGCGTAAAACGTATCCAACTTCCAATTAAATTCAGAAAGACGGTAATTTTAAGCTTCTAATGTTTGCCTATTCATCATACAACTTTAATTAAGAAAGTGACATAATCAGTTAGAGATACAATTATGCCACGGGTAGTATTCTATGATGAGTACACTATTGTTACAATATGTGAATAAATGTAGAAATATTAGTAGTAGATTCATTGCATAAAATTACCCCCCCCGTACGTGTATATGAATATATCGTATATAATTACTTAAATGTCGAGGGGTGTGCATTTAGCGAATGTTTAGAAATAAAAGTATGATTATGCCTATATAGTCGGGTCTCTCAAATTATACATTTAATCTAATGTTTTATTTTTTTTTTTGCGGAAATAAATTATTGCAAAAGCTCTTAACCAGTTTTTCCCACTCTGTCGTAAATTACGTTTCCATTCAGCGTGTATTTTAATAATTAACAAAATTCAATAGCAAACGAGTATGTGAAACAATTTTTTTTTAATTAATAATTATTTTTTAAAAAAAAACGTACTGAAATTTTGTTTTGTTTAAATTCATTGAATTGAATTATTAATATTAGCACTTAGTTAAAATCCACATTAGCGTAGTTATTCGAATTTCCTTTGATTTTTGTTAAAATTATTTTTATTAATTTTACCATTAAACATAAACACATGCGAAAATACGAAATCCGTCCGTTTTTTACTTAAATCGAAAGATTTATTCACGTTGTGTTTATTTTCCGATACTGTAACAAACTTTTCACGCCGGTATTCAATCGATATTAACAGTCCTTCAACAAACGTAGTATCTTTATTTTCATGATATTACATTTTGTGATTTTACAAGCAAAATGAAAAAATTCGTTGACATTGTTTTCTTCGACGGCGACGTTTAAAGCATAAATCTAAATACTGGCTATATCCAACTATGATCCAGTGTAATGTATGCAATCGTTGATCCATGGATGATCATCACTTTTTTAACTAAAACCGATTCGAATTAACATCAGCAACGTATTTTTTTGATAAATATACAAAGTTACACTTTATATACGCGAGTATATCTTGATATTTGTTTTACATCCACTTTATGATATTTTTTTTCTTTTTTCTACAGATATGTTTTATTTGCCACTAATTCACGGTTAAATTTCACATTTCTTCAGATCGGTCCGTGTGTATTTTCCACTGATTTACTTTTGGTAAGCTTTTATATTCGTTCGAAAGAGTTGCCGAATTTTAAAAATTTGTTGAAGGAAACTTAGAAAAAAAACAGTCCAGGGTACAAAAAACTTTACTACACGAATTTAATAGAAAGGACAGTCTCGTTGCTTACATCTCGTCGAACCTAAAAATACTAACTTGAATCGAAAGCTAAAGGATCGGACGAACCGAAATAAAAAATAATAACTTCTTCTTCTTCTTGAAATGCTTGTTAGTCTATTCGCCCCAATTGATAAGGGATGGTGTGGTGAATGTAACCAATCTGTGGTGAAAAATTTAAATTTGACGGAGACTTTTACTACAAGTTTTCAGGTTTGATATCGGAGGGGAATTTTATTAAAGAGAAATCGAAATATTTGATTTGAATGTCGATTTTCACCACAAAAACTCGCCACGAAAGAGAAAATTTTCCTGAGGATTACTGAAAGGAGAACATCTCTCTTTTCTGGACAAAGCTTTCAGGTTTAAATTTTTCCTAACCGTTACCAAAAATTTTAAACTACCAATTTGATGTTTATAAAATTAATATCTAAATGTAGATTTTGGGAAAGTTCTATTAAAATTTTTATCTCAGATAGAAAAAACCTAAACCAGAAAGTCCTTCTGAGAGAAAACAAAAATTTTTATTCCAAGTTAATGTTTGTGTTTTGGATCTCAGCGTATGCGCATGATTTTTGAAAAAAGTCCTGGGGAAAACTTTCGTGTAACGAATGGCCAACGAATCCTATTTTAAGCTTAAATGTTACAAAGGTGAAAATCCTGATAAGTTCCTCAACTTGGTACGAAAATTTTATTTTGTGAAAACGCTTTCCGCTAACAAATTCAGTTCCTATTTGAAAACGCAGGAAAGCAGGCACTGAAACGAATTGCTTTGTACGTCTGATACAATGCCGTGTGTGTTGGATATGGACTTTTTGTATCGTACGATTTTTTTCAATTTTCCGAATGCGGCAAACATTTTCCAGGGTGGCTTTTAACTGTTGCTGTTTGGGAATTTAATCAAACCACTGGGATTTTTTTTTTAAATTTATTTGTAGTCGTAATTATTTGTAGTGATAATAAAAGTGATAATTCGAAGAACACTTGAAAAATATCCGAAACTATTAGATTTTAGCCGTTCGTTGTGAGAACAATAATTACCTCGCCTAATGTGACAATTAGCCTATCATTTTGAGATCATGTGTGATATTTTGAAAACCAGGTGATAACCAGAAATTGTACATTTCTAAAGAGTATATTAAAGCTCTTCTGCTAGTAAATTAAAATAAATTGTGTTATCTAAAAAATATGGAAAAACTAAATGAAAACATAACAGTATCTAATGTGAAAACACCTCTTCGACTGTGTGGAAAGTGAAAATTTCGTAGATAATAAAATGTTTAAAGATAATTATGCATCAGAGTTCCAGTATTCATTCAGTCAATCGGTAGAATTCGGTGTAGAATGCACAGGTGTCCTGTTATTTGTTTTCCCTGTTATGTTACACAGGGACTTGGTGTATGTACCATATAAAAAAAAATCAAGGGAAGAAATTAAATGATAAAATAAATAAACAATGCAGCGCGGAAAAGAGAATGAGTGGAAAATATTCGGGGAAACACACCACCAAATCATGGCAGATTTTTCCTGTTGTCAGATATGTTGCTAGCAGTGATGTTTCGTTTAACATTCATGAGATTTCATTTCGGAGCGGTATTTTGTTTTTGTTGTTACTGTTGTTGTTGTTGCTGATGCTGATGCTGTTGTTGATCATGTTGTTTATATCGTATCATATTGTGTGTATTTATGAAAAATATGTATTCATTTTGCGCCGCGTCAGTGTTTTCCTATCGTTGCTCATTGCATAAAAGAGAAAACTCAGGAGCTACTGTTATCATGGACCGTAATTGAAGGTGACATGAATGTGAGCAGTGATGCATATATTGCACAGGTAAATTTATTTACGTAATTTTATTTTATGTTATTTTATAGTATAATGTTTAGGGTAGCTCGTTTGCTAACTTTAGTACCTCGCCAAAAAAAAATATCGCATCGTTAAATTTTTTTCATGTCTAGAAAACTTGATTTAATATATATATATACGTTTGTAAGAGAAAAATATTTTTAAATCAGGCCGCTAAACTGCGGACATGTTCAAATTTTTTTCTGCCACAAACGATTTATTTAAAAAAAATGTTTTAAAAATTCATTTCGTAATTGAACTTTTACATATACCCACGCAAACTTGAAATTTGTTAATTTAAAAACGAAGAAGGGATTCATTTATTATCGTATAGAGTGGGCTGAAATATTTCAGTTTCTCCTGAAATTTTCCATAAAGATAGCATCATGTGAATTAAAAATACAAATAGAAGGAAAGTTGTAAAATAATCTTGTAATGGGTTTTTACAGAGAAATTGAAAATTAAATAGGAGTCACTTTTCTGAGAACTCCATTTTCAATTCATTTGTTTCCAGAATCGAGTTTTTAAATTCCGGATAGTTTTTTCCAAACAGATGAAAAACAGTGTATTAAAATTCTTCTTGCAAATTAAAATAAACAAATAAAAAACAGATAAGAAAAACTTTTCAAAATTGATGAAAAAAAAACTAGGCGTTCCCGATTAATTCTTTTTCTTGCTATTTTAAATAGTCGAATCTAGGTCCGTCTTAACCCATGCCTGAAGAAAACAAACCGAAACACCTATCCAAGAACTGACATTTGGTTCTGTCCAAGAACCCTTTCTGTCCAAAAACCTGTCCAAAAAATAAAACATTTTTGGGACTCAAAAGTAGTTTTTTTCTATTACAATAGAACCTGAATGTACCGAAACGTTTAGAAACCATGTTTTCACTGTTTTAGAAAACCTTTTACGTAAAGGTGGTATTACTCCGGCGGAAAAATGTTGTATTACTCTTTTCTCGAGTAAGAAGTTTCGGGAAAAAAAACTTTTTTAACACGTTCGTGACATTTGCTTTTCCAACTTTTTTTGCATTTGGACATCGTGTACCACGGGTGGTACACTAGCGATTTGTTTTCTGGCGGTTGTACGCCATCGGTGGTACACGGTGCGTGTTTTTATATTACTTCATAAAATACTGACAATTTATGTTAAAACTATGTTTTTATACTTATGACTGTCAGGAATATTCAAAAATCGATTGCACTATGCATGTACCACCAGTGGTACACGATGTCACGAACGTGTTAAGTGGTTATACCTACCAGGAAATTTTGGCCAAATCGATTTTTTTGCATATTCTTAAAGTACACTTTTATTTCTCAAAAAATTGTTTTTGATTGGATGAAAATTACTGAAGTTATGCGACTTACACTTCATGTGTGCAGTCGGATATCGAGCATTTACGAAATAACTTAAAACTTTAATCTCGTTGTGCGAAAATCGGTTACAGAAGTTACTCAAAAACTACTCAACCGATTCCTGTCAAATTTTGCATAGTTCTGTGGTCACAAGGAAACACTGCATAAGTCGAAAAAGCGTGTTTTGAGTCATTTGGGTTTAAAGTTTTGATTTTTTTTTTTTTTTTTTTTTTTTAAACCAAAACTGACTTAGGTTATATGGTTTTTGCTCTGCCATTCCTCATAGGGGTACAGCATAAAAAACAAATTTTGACAGAATATAGAACTGGATAAGGAGAATTCAAATATGCACCAACCTTTAAAACTACATAACTCGACTTAAGCAGTTTTTCCTTGTGACCACAGAGTTATTAAGCATTAGTTTATCTAGTCCTGAGCGACAGCCTTTTTGGTCTTGTACTCACATTCATAAAAATGGAGGCTAACTCGACGACCTACATACGGGGTAATTGGCCTCGGGCAGGAAAATTTAGCCTATGCGAGGCGAGCGTTCGCCTGCATGAGAGAAAGTAAAACTTGTGTTGACCTGTGGCCGGAGAAATTCTGAAATTAAGCCACGAGCAGGTGAAGTAGGGCCTTGGGAGCTGCACGAGTTGACCTTAGATAGGCATTTCGAGGATGTAATGTCATGTAATGGAAATCTCTGTCAGCAAGCTAGAGGTCAGAGTTAACCTGACAAAAAGTTGACCTGACATTTTTCTGAGTGCATGTCTGTCCTTTACTTCACACTTTGGAAAGATCCCAAAAAACATTTTTATTTATTTTCAAAAAGGAAAACAACGACGGCCCCAAAAAATTTTTTTGTCTTTTCCCAAACGCCCTCATTAGGTAATAGAAAAAATCCAACTTGCAAAAAAATTTATAAAGAGAATTTCACGTAGTCCCGTGAAAATTCAACAAATACAGATGAAAATTTCACTAGATTCAAGTTTTCTGTAAAACAGCAACAAAAATGGCCATTATCTCTAATAGAAAGTACAAAAAAAACGATTTTTCTAGACAGACAAATATTTTAGAGATAAACTATCGGAAAATTTTGAAAAACAAAACAAGTTTGCCTAAAAAGGGATAAACGAGTCCTTTTTGTGCCACTCGAAATACTTTCCAAGTTAACTAAAATATTGTATTTTGTTACACGAGTTGAGAAGTTGACCCTTCCCAAAGCGACCCGACGGAGAAATTTTGTCGAAGAATCGCGTGATACTAATTTTTCCTTGAAATTTCTCGTTTGGTCTCGTAATGAAACAATTACAAGTAATGCAATAATAATTGGGGTGAATTGAAGCATATAACTATGTGTGTATAGCATGGTTTTATCAAAGAATTTCGAGTGGTTTTGTATAGAGTTGTATGACTGATCAACCAAATATATTAGTTTTTAGATTACTTGAACAAGAAATGTCGTAAATATGTAAAAATTAAAGCTTCGACGAACACATATTTTTACTATTTTTAGCTTTATTGTATTTTTATAGCGATATAAATATTGTACAAGTGTCAATTTTTTTTCTAGATCGATAAAATTAACAAAAACTCTTTAATCTTTTTTAATAAAATGCCAGGCGAATAATTGGAATAATTATTGTCTCTATTGGGATAATTTTTTTCTTGTGAAATCTAAGGTCGACACACATAATAGAAACGCCTCTTCCATCTTACAATTGGAACCATTTTTCGCTAATTTCTGAAAACGACGCATTTTCAAAAAAAAAATGTGGGAGAGTGGTTCAAATATAATTTTATATAACTTTTCCACACATCAAACTTAAATTTAACAAATACCCTCCACTCAAAAACGTTACCCTTTTTACGGTTCCTGCAAAACAGTGCGATGATATATCAAAATGTATTTGATGTGACAAAAAGAGTTACGATTTTTTTTACATAACCCATTCATATATCAATTTTCAATTACATATATCAGATTTAATCGGAATATTTCGATCAATTTGAATTTTTTATTTATTTAAAAGTTTAACATCACGCTATATAGGATATTTTATAATTGACTCTTAGGCCCCGTTTACATTTGCGATTTTTTCTTGAATTTCTGCGTGAATTTTATTCAGAATTTTTTCCGCAAATTTTAATCATATCATACTCATATACTCATACTAATCATCATACTTCATACTAATCTATAAGAATGAGTTGGTGTCTGTCTGTCTGTCTGTCTGTCTGTCTGTCTGTCTGTCTGTTCCTCTTTCACGTGAAAACGGCTGAACCGATTGACTTGAAATTTGGCATGAGTGTCTGTGGTAGTTCTGGTTCCAACATAGGCATACGGAAAAGTAGCGCAAGGGGTGGGGGGAGTAAGAGGAGGGGTAAAGTGATTTCGAAACTTTGTGTTTGCGCTATGTTACTCTTTCGCGGGGAAACTACTGAACCGATTGGCCTGAAATTTGGCATAGATGTTCGTCGGGGCTCCAGCCCCAACATAGACTTATTAAAAAGTAGCCCGAGTGGTGGGGGGAGTAAGGGGAGGGGGTAAAGTGATCTCGAAACTTAGTTTTTGCACTATGTTACTCCTACGCGGGGAAACTACTGAACCGATTGGCCTGAAATTTGGCATAGATGTTCGTCGAGGGTCCGGCCCCAACATAAACCCATTAAAAAGTAGCCCGGGTGGTGGGTGGTGTAAGGGAAGGGGGTAAAGTGATCTCGAAACTTAGCTCTTCCTCTATGTTACCCTTTGGCGGGGAAACTACCGAGCCGATTGGTCTGAAGTTTAGCTCCAAAATAGACCATCAAAAAAAATAACAAAAATTTGAAAAAACTTAAACCGACAACGACGGGTATGGAAGCTAGTCATTTATAAATTCACTTATCAAAAGTTGTCAAAATTTCAATTGTGTCTGTCGGTTTCACAGAACTATATAACATAGAACAACTGTCACCATACAAAGCTCTGCTGAAAAATGGTCCCAAAAGAATTTCCCTCTTTATCGTACTTGAACGCATCCACTGAACTGTATAAGGTCGCGAAATTTAGTTTGCCGCGAAATTCAAATTTCACAAGTTTGAGACTAACTTTAGGCGCAAACAAATAACTTTAGGCGCCAACACCATTCCGAAAGTCTATTTTCCTTTGACAGCTCACGGTTTAAACGAGAGGACTATATTTATTTTCATACGGTTATCTTGCTCTTACTTGACTCGTTTTGATTCACTGAACTGTATTGAAATGGGACCATTTGAGACAGCAAATCGAGCGATCTAGTATATCTATGGTCGGTTTCATATGAGAATACTTGAGCTCCGGCGTATTTCAAAAATAAATTTTTGAATCTTTGCTCGTAGTGTAAACGGTTGTGCAACATAAATTTAGTTTCGAAGAATGAAATTCGCGGAATACAGTGTCAGGTGTAAACGATCCCTTGAACAAGGCGAGCTATTTTCATTTTTTACAATATCATGTTTTAAAACATTTAATAGTAGTTGAAGGCAATTTAATTTGAGATCTACTCAATTTAATTTGGTGTAGGTACGTACATTCGATGAAATTTAATAAGTTGACAATACACAAAGGATATTTCCGTATCCGAATGTTATATTCATTTATTGATAGTAAAGAGTTCTCTCTTTAGAGATTACCGTTTCAAAATCAATTTTAATGCATGTGATATGCATTGTCGAATAACACACCTTTTGTAAACAGGAGGAGACAACTACAATAAGCTTCGTTATATTTACTTAGATTGGAGCATTGGATTGTGTTTAACTTAAATTTTTATTTTAGTTTCCTGATGTACGTCAGTTCTCAAAGGACAAAGGTTTACATTTCATCAGACAAACGTTCCATTTCTTTCATTGTATAAATGTTGTCTTTCCTGCTCTGACTCTTGTCAAAAATATTCCCTAAGGTTAACCACGTCTTTAGGAAAATGCAAAGAAGAAGCAGACGAAATGGAAACTTGTATAGACACCATTGCAACAGATTTTATATTCTGTCATTTTCCATATGCATCCAATGTATCCAGTTTATAGTCATTTCAAAAACAGAGATTTTATAAAGTTAGTGGTTCTTTTGTAATTATATCTCACAATTTGTATAAAGTATATTTCGTACTCATAAAAATGGGAATGGAAGATTTTCTTCAAAAATCCGACCATATTTGAGTTTGTACAGTACGGAACTATAAAAAATTACTACCACACGAAAACGACTGAATCGTCGTCTATGGGGTACACAAAAAAAAGGATAAAGAACCAAACAGAAATTATATGAAAATGACGAGAAATTTACTCAAAAATATAAGAAACAGAAAAAAAAGTAACTGTAGAAATAAAAGAGAAATTCGAATGGAAAAAAGCACAGACTACTCTAGAGAGTTGGATGACTAAAAGGACTATAAAAGGCCGCCACCCTCCCAATTGCAGAGGTTGTGTTTGAATGGTAATTACTCGACACACAAAGGCGGAATAATGACTTTTAATTATGATCCTTGGGCTGTAAACAGAAAACCTTCTCCTGTGCCTAAGATATCTAGACACCCGACGGCAGAGCTATATGTACCTACACTTGGGCTCGCACTCAAAATCACTCTCGTATTTATACTATAAGATATATGCAGGTTTATATATATATGCGATGCGATAATGTACACATAAATACGGTTACGTAGATACATTCTATATTCTTTGAACATATGTACGTTGAACCGAAATTTTCCTTGAGGGAAAACTCGCTATGTCGAGCAATTGCCATAATTACTTAAGGGCAGTACCGCTTGTACTCATCACAACAGAGTTGTGTCTGCTGGTCTCACTCACGCTCAAAAATACTACAGGTTTTTTTTTATTCCTTCATTTTAGTACCGAGTTGTATAGTTTCGAAGGTTTGTTTTCTATTTTATTGTATTTTTACATATCTATAAGTATACGAAAAATACGATATGTACGTTATATTTATTTATCCCCCAGTTATACATACTTGCCTTAAATGGACAACAAATGTATCCTCCTATTATGTAGACTTGCCTAAAATGGACACAATTTGTTATAATAATTTATATCAGGTAAATTATCGTAAAAACATGACAATAGATTGGTTACATTTTTGTATAGTATTCTCAGTTAACGATAACATCTTTTCTCTATTATTATGATTGTATATAACCACCCATTGAATCACAGTTTTTTAGATAATAGGTACAAATAGTTTTTCACACTATTTTGATTATCACACCCAGGCCAGGCAATGAAATTAATATTCGATTTGAGTACAATTTATTTCGATGATGTTATTGTGTAGAGTATTAAAATAATGATGTTAAATTATCAAATTATTTTCACCAAAAAAAAAATTCGAATATAATAGACCACATTAAGAATCAATAAGACGATTTTGTTAAAGTTTTTTCGTTTATTAAAAAAATTATCGACTGACAAAATCGACTTACAAAATCGATCTACAAAATCGATCTACAAAAAAATCCTTTTTTTTTAATTGAATGTGATTAATTTACAAAGAGCCTCGTTATATCAGAACAGAATGTTCAAAGCACAGAACTATATAACATAGAACCACTGTCACCATACAAAGCTCTGCTGAAAGATTGTCCCAAAAGTATTTCTCTCTTTATCGTACTTGAACGCATCCACTGAACTGTTTAAGGTCGCGAAATTCAAATTTAGTTTGCCGCGAAATTCAAATTTCACAAGTTTGAGGCTAACTTTAGGCGCAAACAAATACCTTTAGGCGCCAACACCATTCCGAAAGTCTATTTTCCTTTGACAGCTCACGGTTTAAACGAGAGGACTATATTTATTTTCAGACGGTTATCTTGCTCTTATTTGACTCGTTTTGATTCACTGAACTGTATTGAAATGGGACCATTTGAGACAGCAAATCGAGCGATCTAGTATATCTATGGTTCAAAAATAAAGTTAAATCTTGTTTCTGTTTCTCGATAGTTTTGATAGTTTTATTTGTTGTTCATTTTTACTTTCCTCTGCTATAGAGGGAAAGTATTGTATTCATGGCAGAGAGAACGGGGGAAATACAAACTTTCTGATCAAACCTAAATCCGTTTCAGGCAAAATTATGAGGATGTCCGGGTATCTGAGTGACGGTCTGTCCATTTTACGTTTCTTAAATAACTCGAGAAGGTGTTGAGCTCTAGCGACTTTGTAAATGGGTTTTATAAAAATTGTAGTTTTCTATCAACTTTAAAAAAAACAAACTTTAGCCATAACGGGTACCTACCATGCCATTTTTTTGAAAGAATACAATTTTTTGAAAAAAAAATCGGAACTATGTACTTTTAAGAAAAGCACATAACATTTAATTCCCAGAAAATAAAATTTCCGAAATTTTTTCATAAACGGTTTTTACGTAGGGTCGAGTAGGGTGAAGTGGTCCGTAGGGAGAAGTGGTCCACCACCATTTTTTGTTAGTAATAGTGACATTAGAACAGAATATGCAACTCTCATCGGTTGCTCTTGATGACAGCTTGTTTTTTATTAGTCATTGAAGTGTGCAGACGTATATTTACTCACTCTCACTGACCAGTGCCAAAAAAGCATTGTTGAAAGTTTTCGCAAGTATTCACATTCAACAACATTTTGACGAAGTCGTCATCAATTTCAATAAGCTAATTAATCTAAAATGTTGTTTACATTATGAACTTTGTAAATCCACCAAATTTCTGCACTTTTTTCCACAATGGTTGAAGCAGCGTCATTCCGCGCAAAATAGCGTTGGTAGGGAGAAGTGGTCCACGTTTGGTAGGGTGAAGTGATCCACCCTGTCAATGTCATATTTCGTGCTTTCAAGTTTTTTTATGAGTTCTTTTGAGTGTTTCAAATCGTGGCCGAAAATCTTCTCCCAAAAATCGAGCTGGATTAGAGTAGCAGAACAAACCGTCGGAAAACGACGCTTAACAACTACACCGAAGAAACCAACACCAAAACAGACCAAACGCTCATTTGTTACTTTCGAATAAACCATATTTTTTGATCAAACTTC
This sequence comes from Chrysopilus asiliformis, assembly GCA_964034945.1. Lineage (NCBI taxonomy): Eukaryota > Metazoa > Arthropoda > Insecta > Diptera > Rhagionidae > Chrysopilus > Chrysopilus asiliformis. The sequence goes on from OZ035960.1 coordinate 4,161,649, forward strand.
GTAATTACACTTTTATTTGTCATTTCATTTTATGTTTATGCGATTTCTGGAAAGTTTTTGAGGGTGGACTACTTCTCCCTACCATTTTGAAAAAATCGAAAAATCAAAGTTTTCGATAAATGGCTAAAAATTAAATTTAATGTCAAAAAGTTGGCAATCTGTGAGTGCAGAAAGTTAGCTTAGGTCCTGCGCTTGCGATTTGACTATCATCATACAAAAATTCAAATTTTTGACCATTTTATGACCAATAATAAAAACGTGGACCACTTCACCCTACCTGACCCTACCTTTAACGGTCTTTGATATATTTGAAAAAATATTATTTTTTAAATATTTTTTCCGATACTAGATATTGCTGAGGAAGTTTTGTGTTGACCACAACTAATATTTATGGTGAAACCAAAGGGTATATTAAATTTGCCTTACCGTTTGTAACGTCAAGATCCCGTTATCATACACAAAAATGAATTACACCAGTGTGTTTAGAATGATAAAAAAAAGTTGAATTTAGCATGTCCGTCCGTCTGTCTGTCCGTCTGTCCGTCCGTCCGTACGTCCGTCTGTGGGGCGGATTGCGGGCTAGAGACTTGAAATTTTGCACAGATCCGTTTTTCGTAAAATGTGAGGCTAAGTTCGTTAATGGGCAAAAATTGACCATTAGGGGGGTACCCCCCATACTAACGAAAACGTTTTTTGCGAATATCTCAAAAACGGTGCATCTTATCAAAAAAGTGCAACAACAAAAGTTATGTAGGATATAATTCTACATAAAACTCCCATACATCAAAATCCGATTGGAATAAATTTTAAAAAATCTTATTGGAAAGTTTGACTTCAAAGTGGAATTTTGATACAACTGTTTGCCGTTCACTTAAATCACCATACGGGTTTTCAATAATTGCCGGATTGGCAATTATAGCTTTTGTTATGTTTTAAGGGTGTATTTGACCATAGCATTTAAAAAATTTGCCTGCGGCGCAATTTATGTTAATATTATTGTATATATGCAATGTTTTAATAAAAAAATTGCTTTGGCGTAATTTTTATTGATTACCGAAGAACGAAGATTCCCTTTTTTATATAGATAATCACAAACAAAACTTGAGACATACCTTCCTTTTTTCTGATCGGTCTTGCAAAATATCCAAGTACAGAAAATCGCGTTTTTATCAAGTTTTTTAAAAAGAGAACGGGTGCCAAATACAAGTCTTGCCCCGGAAGCTGTTTTGTGCTGGCACCTCTCTGATCCTAAGTTTAAAATGCACCAACTAAAACCAATGGCATGCGCCACCACTTGAAATTTTTCAATGTCGATAAACATTCGACTTTAGTCTACTTTCTATGTCTACTTTCTAGGGTGCAATCGTACCTTAACTCTAACCGAAGTTATTGTGATTTCTGTTAATCAACCTAAAAAAAAAGGGAGTAAAGGAGTAATTTGAGGGGGAGTAAGAGGGAGTAAGGAAAACCTTAATCAGGACAGTGCATAGGATCGATGTGGGGGCACTTAGTTACGAAACAGCTTGTATTTATATAAAAGAGAAATTCACTCGCACACTCATCACTGAATCCCCCAAACCACCAAACCGATTGTCATGACATTTAGCACTCAGATTCGTCTATAGGTGCTTGCTAAGAAACTGTTTGTCAAAATTCGGAACGGAAAATCTTGTAAGGATAACGCAAAAATTCTTTTTCCATTTTCCTTTCCAGTTACAATTCCGTCTCTTGAATAGCAAGGCCAATTTATTGAACGGGAAAAATCGTACCATTCTTACCATTCGTACCATTGCTTATCGTATCGAAAAAAACTGTGTCAAAATCCAATCAAACCACCTCCCATACAAATTTAATTTTTTTTTTAATAAAAATGTTGTTTGTCCACATAAAAAGTATTCGATGATTGTAGTTTTTATTATTTTAAAATATCGGGTCTTTCAACAAGGACATAACAATTTTGTATTTAAATAAAACACAGAATAATTGAGACATCGGGCTGAAATTTATTCCAGGTGTAGTGGACATGTTACATTTGAGTATGAAATTCGATGTCGTTCATATGGCCACCGCGAGCACGTTTGCTGATTGATTCTTTGGAGCAAATTTTCCACCACTCTTCCACACATATCGGCCGGAACGTTGGCAATTTCGCGTTCGATATGGTTCCTGAGCTCGTCTAACGTTGTTGGCTTGTTGGCATAAACCAACGACTTAACATAACCCCATAAAAAGAAATCCAACGGCGTTAAATCGCATGAGCGAGGTGGCCATTCGACCGAACCATTTCTCGAGATTACACGATTACCGAACTTCTCCTTCAATAGATCAATTGTTTGACCAGCTGTGTGGCATTGCTCGTTCGTGAACTTCACCATGATAAAAATGTAAACCTTGAATGACGTTTTAGCATTGTCAGATTTGAATGAAAAATGCAAAATTTCAGGCAAATCTGAGATCCATCAGCACAATTTGTTCGATAATAAAGAAACGTCAATTTGTGTATAATCTTTTGTCTTATTTCCTTGTAATATTTCGATGTTTGATCTAATTTTTCAATATTCGAAACCACTGACTAATCTTTAAGTCAAAAAGTCGAAAAAATATTGTGTGCTTATCAAATGTTTCAAAGGCTTGAATTTTTCCCTTATACCAAATTCTTACCAACATAACATTTGACTCTAATGTTTATAGAAATGTACAGCAAGAATTTGTTTGACAGTCATTAAAAAATCATATTTATGTATATGACATGGTAATCGAGTACAGACTCTAAATTATTACCAACAGATGGCATAGAAATCAATTTGATTTCAATGAATTTAAGAAAAAGAAGGAGAAATTTATCGGATGAAATACATTTTAACAGCTTAGATAATCCAAACAAAATCACGTTTATAAATTTACGGATACATTAGTAGAATCCTAGATGGTGTACATTTTGGCAATTGCAATTCAAAAGAAAACGAAAGAAAAAAAAGAATGCTGCCAGTAAGATTTCCTTCCCAATAAAAGCCATGAAACCCCCCATATTATGATTTTATTAGCTTTACGTAGCACATGGCGCTTTTGTTTCAACGTCTAAAATGTTTTGACGATTACGAAAAGTGTAGATGCGTTCAGGTTCATCATCAAATTCTCTCATTTTGGCAACATTGTTTTTATAACTTGGCTTCACAAAACAGAAAAATATTTTTCCACGTATCAAAATTTGAGGCAGGGAAATAATCTTTTGAGAGCGTAAGATACTTTTACCGGAAATACGAAACGGATAAATTTCAAATTATATTCACGAAAAGTTTAATCATAAATTCAAAACATGTCCAATCAATAAATTTCTCTTCTGAGTTGAGTTTAGCTTGGTTTACTTGGAGCCCATAGTCGTCGTATATGCGAGAAATACGAGAAAACAAATATGAACACCTTGTCTTCTGCTTAAAAAAGCGTTAAAAGCACGCACGCACAAGTACCCCTATCCTAATACGACCATTTATATATAGGATAAAAACATATATGTAGCTAAAAAAAAATTGTGAAGCTAAATTTCGAGATTTTTTTTTTTTTAAAAAAAAGCATCACATAAGGTGTGGGCTGATAGGCGAAAAAGGATATTTTAAGTTAGAGGAGGGAAATGTAGAAAGTAAAAGGATATTTAAAACGTATAAAATATGCTACAAGTTATGTACGTTGGTTTCGTCGATATAAAAATAAAAAAGACAATCGTGATCAGCAATCTTTGATATTCAAATTGACTTTCATCATTTTGTAGTAAAAATAAAACAATAATTTGAGCATTTTAAGGACTAATATAAAAAAGCTTTACCAGCGAAAAAACCTTTTGGATGATCATTTAATTTAGTAACCAATTCGTTTTGCTAAAATCTGATGTGAATCTGCTAATCACTTTTTATAGCTTCGGCTCTCCGCGTTATGTGCGCCAACTCAGTGGGGTGTTGTTTTTTATGAAAATTCAAATAACAGTTTTTTTGAAATATAATGAGGGAATTCACAGTCGTCATTTAAATTGCGGGTAAATTTACCGCTCGGTAATTCAGTCAAATTTAACAGATTTTTACCGATACGGTAATTTGGTTCATGTAAAAATGAATTGCCGGATTCGGTAATTGTATACATGCCTTGAGTCGTGTTTTTCGGCCCGGGTATTCGGTATCAAGAATCAACCGCGGGTGGCGCTAGTAATGTTTTTAGTTGTCAAATTTTTTCGCTAGTTTTTTGTTAATCTCATCGGACTGCAATTTTTTTCAATTTTGATAGCCGTTGCCACAATAGAAATTCAAAAGAATACATCAAACATGGATTTAAAGGTATGTGACATATTTTACAATCAAATTCGCAGTTCATGATTTGGTCACGTATCAAATAAAAGCGCTGTTCTCAAATCTGTGCTGTGGGATGTTCACAGCAGAATATTTTCAGTCTTTTAATATTACCGGAAATACCGAATACCGAATACCGAAGAGGATTGTGAATACCCTCAGTATAACAGTTTTCATGAAAAATAATATAACAGTTTTTATGAAAATTAATATAACAGTTTTTCGGGAAAAAGCCTGACGAAGGAGGGGAGGGGGTCGAGAGGTCAAAATTAGCTTGACGTATTGTATAGACAGCGCCCGACGGCAAAAACTTGGAAAATGTAGCCTTACGGCAGTAGACATAAAAAATAGGTAGATTTCCCGATATCAGTCTTTATTCCACCAGTGACGATACACACAACGCAAAAGACACTTTTAAAAAATTAAAAAAAAACGTGATTATGTTGACAGTGTAATTTTTGTTAAATGTGTGGGAGGAGCATAAGTGGTCCAATTGAATTCAGATGTATGGGAGACTTGTGTAAAATTGATTTCCGATCTGACGTACCATTTTCAAGAAAATCCTGTAAAAACATTTGTATTTGTATGGGTAATGTTAGAAAGGTGGGATCAATTTTGATCATCAACGAACTTCTTTTTTTCTTTTTTTTTTCTTTTTTTTCCTTTTAGACCCGATCCTATGTCGAATTCAGTCCCTAGCTCAAATTTTGCGTCCGAAATCATGTCCGTTTGAAAGCGTTATATCCGATAAATAACATTATATTTATAGATTACAATATAAAGGGTGTATCGCAACTAAGTGTACCAACATACACGAGTCAATTCTATGAAGTGTCCTGGGGTGACTTCATATAACTTATTGCCGATCGACTGATTAGTCGAAGGAAATCTTTAGTTGACCAAAAATTATTCAATAGTATTTTCTGGGTAACTTGGGGTCGCTGAATGCGAATCTAGTAGTAGTTCCGAAAGACCAGCTCTACTTTTTTTAAATATGAAGGGTATGAAATTACCCAGAATAGACTCTTATATCGTGTGTACCAGAATAAGTGCCAGCCTGTGTAATAATTTTTGGTCGACTAAAGATTTCCTTCGACTATACGGTCGATCGAAAATTAGTTGGCATTCCTGATCAAAGTTTTCTAAGAGACAAGAACGCCAAATTTACTTAAAACGGACTTTTTAATGCAAATACTTGTCTTATAGCCGTATCACACTAAAGATTACTTTTGCGATTGAGACTACGATTGGCCTTTTCGAACAATTAGACTCAAGTGTGCTCTCATTGGTCGAAAAGACCAATCGTAGCCTCAATCGCAAAAGTAATCGTTAATGTGATACGGCTATTAGGCCCTGTCTACACTTGCGATTTTTTCTACACTTTCTCCACGAATTCATCGACGTACGATTCAGGTTCTAGCTTAAAAGTGGTGATTGTGCATCTGGCGAGATTTGAAGGGCGTTGTGTACTACGAGCTCTTGAAACCGTCAGAAACATTCAGTGGCGAAGTCTATCGATGTCAACTGATACGTTTGAAGTGAGCTATTGGCGAAAAACGTCCGGAACGGACCGATAGGCATGAAAAGTTGATTCTACTACACGACAAGGCAAGGTCACACATTGCTAAGCCAGTCAAAACATACCTAGGATCAACTGGCCTACCTCACCTCACCCGCCATACTCCCCAGACATTGCACCTTCTGATTACCATTTGTTTAGATCAATGCAATGATGTCTTACTGGATTGTGGTTCCATTTAAAAGAGCAGATGAACAAATGGGTGAATAACTAGATCAACGCGAAAGAGAAGACCTTCTTCACTTAAAGCAGCCGTCTTTTGCCTGAAAGATGGGCTGAGGTTATAGCTTCCAATGGAACATACTTTGAATAAAATCCATTTGTAATTTGAAGCTAAAATAAAAAAGATTTTTCACTGAAAAATCTTGAGTTTTTGAATAATTTTGTGTAGTAAATTTCAATATATACCCAAGTTATGTTTCTTTTTGAATTTTTGTATTTTTTTTTTGAATAAAACATATGATCACTAGTTCTCTATATTTAGCATCTTACTGTAAAAAAATTTCCTGCTGGCGACCTTCAGTACGTTTTATTTTTTATAAATTTTCCCTTTCTTTTTGGCCATTCGATTATGAAATTGGATTAACTGAAAAACTCATTTATAGTTTTCTAGATAAAACCACGGACTAAAATATTTTGAATTTTAACAACTGAAATCACAAACTCTCATTGTATGAAACATTTCTCGCAAATCTGAAGTACTTCTGCCCATTTTGCCCTATTAATTCCTTATCGCAGTGGCTTTCAACCTTTTTTATTTCATCACTATGGTGTTTGAAATCTAAAATCATAAAAAATCGTCGATCCCTCAATTGGAACTTTGGACGTAAATACGCCGCAGATGAAATTTTTGTCGTTCATACTGAAAAAAAATATTCCAATATAACCTATAGCTCGAATTATTCAATAATAAAATTTGAAAAAAAAACTTGGAGGTCGAGAAAATTAAATAACTGAAAACTTTAATTTGACAGAATAATCATTGAAGTTAAAGTTTTCCAGAGATTCGTCAATTTTAGACTTTCATCAAAAGATTGCTTTTATTAAAATATTCTTATTTCTCATTGCGGTTTTCAAAAAAAAAAAAAAAAAAAAATTGGTGACCCCAAACGATTGCAACTCGCTGGGGGTCCCCAAAATTTAACAGGAAACAATTTTTATATCGTGTTAAGGATGTTTTTTTTTTCTAATTTCACAAAAAATTGGAAATCTATTCGAAAATCTGTAGAAATCATATAGAAAATATTGAAAAAAACTAGAGTAAAACATTTTTGGCGAAAAGAATAAAATTAAAGTATATATAATAAAACTTGAGCATCTACGGCAAAACAATACTCACACATCGATTTGAATTTTTCCCGTATGTGTATGTTATGTTGATATAAACGGAAAACAAGCATGAATACTAATAAATACTAATATATGTTTTTGAAAGCGGATTTCAACAATCTATCGCACCTCAAAAACCCTATAAAACGTCAAAAATCTAAAAAAAAATATTTTATCAGTTCTCTTCAAGGTTTTTCCCGATTTTTGTGTCAAGTTTAGCACCACAGACCTCTCCTCCTCGCTAAAATGATGACATATTTTCCTGGAAAACCCCTGTTAAGGTGACGGTCCATATGAGAGTAAATACGCGAGTAACTCTCAAAAACTTTCGAGAGTTACTCGCAGGAGGCTGTCCATTCGAGAGTTAATTGCGGCGATTTTTCTATCGCGAGCTCTCGGCGAGTTTCTAGCGGAAAGCACTTTCGCGACAACTCTCCAGACCCTGTCCATTTGAGAGTGATGTACCACTGAAAGTGGAAACTAATCGAAATGTCATCGCACTACAGGAAGGTTGCAGCAGCTGTGATTATCCTAATTAAATCAGCCAAAAAAAATGGGTGCTTTTGGGTGCTAGGAAAAGTCTAATAAGAGAATTGCAAATTGAAGACGCGCAACAATTTAGAAATTTTTGTAGGTTAACAAGTTTGAAAATAGAGTTTTTAATTAAAATTGTCGGATCGGTTATCGTCAAAAAAAACTACAAAAATTCAAAAGCCGTTCATATCTGGCGAGCTACTCTCCGAGAGTTCAGTGGGTGCGTGTCGACTAGAGAGTAGAATCACTTTTGACAGCTCGCAGAAACTAGCTTGCGAGTTTTTGCGATTTTCTGCGAGCGACTCTCAGAGACGTGTCCATTTGCGAGTAGCTGCTATCGAGAGGTTCTCGCCGGCATTTACTCTCATGTGGACCGGCACCTTTACAGCTCCTGTTGACACCAAGAAAAACAATCTGACACACTCAGAAAAATGGAGGCTAACTCGACGACCTACATACGGCGTAATTGGCCTCGGGCAGGCGAGCGTTCGCCTGCATGTGGGCAAGTAAAACTGAGTTGACCTGTGGTCGGAGAAATTCTGAAATTAAGCCACCAGCAGGTGAAGTAGGGCATTGGGAGCTGCACGAGTTGACCTTAGATAGCTTAACTCTGACCGCTAGCTGGCTTACAGACACCTCTGTAAGGTCAGAGTTAACCTGACAAAAAGTTGACCTGGACATTTTTCTGAGTGCAGAAACTCAATTTAATAAGCAGGTAATCATATCAAAAACAACAGGAGAACAAACACCATAATCATTTTTTGGGATTTTAGAATCAATGTTTCCCAACATTATTGAGACCATAATTTTTCATCTTATGAAATATAACAATTTAAGAATGTTATTATCGCACTATTGCTAGGTGGATTAAATCGGATTTTTTACTTCTCATTTCAAGGTTAAAATCTTTTGTGGAAACACGATTTAGTACCACTTAAATTAGTCATTTGTTGCTTATATTAAATAAAGCAATATGTTTCTATTTCTCCCATACAAAGCTATGTTAGCTGCAAGCTACATTCCATAGCGGATTATGTGGTGACTGTTACGGCATTTTTTTAAAGCCCCTAATACTGAAAAAAAAAACATTTTATATGCTGTTTTATAAAATTTTATGTATTGTATATACCAAATATATTAACCAGCATATATGAACATTTTCATCTGAATTCATTCTCGTCGTTTCCGCTTCTTTATTAAATCCTTGCTTATATACTTAACTTAATATTGTAATATACGCGTACGACTGGTGTATAAATATAGCCGGTTTTATAGGAAGCACCCTTACTGACTTAAATTCTCCCAACCGCTTTAGTGGTTTTGTGGTAACTTTTGCGTAGTATTATTACAACTTACATAAGGAAAGCTAAAGAGAGAGAATCAAGCATCAGTATAGCATCAAAGCAGTAAATTGTAATGACGATGCTTTGCGGATATATTCTTGGCTACACCAAGAAACACTAAAACTCGTAATTTACTACTGTGAACCGCAAGTACTCGCTGGCACTCACCTGATAATAACCTCATCTATGTCTGTATCATTCTTCATTATCATCAGAGTTGAATCTGAATGAGTTAACCAGTTCGTGGTGGCATAAAAGTATGGAATCCAACCGAATATACTACACATAATCCAGAAATCCTGGCGGTCTCCAACATAGAACAACAAAAAAAAAATACTGCACAACAAGACTAAGAGAAATTGTCGCTGGCACAGTTTTAGCTAAAAACAAATAGCAATATAGTATAAACATATAAAAAAAAATTGTTGAGGTTTGAGGGGATGTTAAAATACCATACAGCAAGTTCAGTCGGAAGCGCGTATACCAGCAAGTATATAGGGTGGCTCGTTTAAAATTGGGAAGTTGAGTAAACTGTGCTATAAACTGTTGCTTTAAAAGCAATATTGCCGTGACTTTATTAGCCATTATGCTTTCCTCAAGATATCACTTAAAAATCTGCCGCCCCGTCGCGCTACCGTCGTAATTTTCTGCTCTCCTGACCGCAAAGTGAAAAAAACAGTGGAAATCGGTTGAAAAGTTTCATCATAAATATTACTTTTTACAAAAACGAAAATTTATATGGCAGTAAACAAAAGAGAGCTGCTGGCAGGGCAAATGGAACTAAGGATAAAACAAATAAAGAGACCAAAAAAAGGGAAACTGCCAAAGAGACCGACGATTGAACGACGAAACAACAACCCAGAAACGAACCCCAAACCCGTCCTCCCCCCCAAAAAAAAAGGTGGTACCTTTGGTTTCGCCCGTAGGTATATACAAGGTATATTATCCAAAACCTAGCCCAATACCAAATCTCCAGAGCATTTTACCTTTAGTTACTTCCTGTTGGCTCCTCTGTATCAAATCGGGAGAACCTAAACTTACTGCCATCCAACTCTATTAAAGCTAAAACTTGGCTATTGCTATAAGGAATGGTGCTTAATTTTTAGTGGATATATATTGTGCCTAATACAGTTCTCTCGGCTCGGTATATCCGAAACAACTACCTAAAAGCGGAAGAAATGGTGAAAATGAGTATTTCGAAGTTTTCGCAGGATGAAAATGGGTTCTTTTTTCATGCTGGGCCAAAATAAAAGGAAAAAGCCTATGGAATTTCTTCCGTAGGAACAACCTTTTGCCATTGCTAGTGCTACGATCCTCTCCAGCTTCACTCTAGGATTTTTAAAGTGGACAAATTAAAAATGTATATGGTCCCAGCCCATTGAAAATTCATCTGACTAACAGATTACTTTATGTTTTATGTAAGTTTTGTGTAATGTTGCCTTTTACTTGCGGTATCAAATCACGATGGATATAGATATTTATGAGTATATCATTATTTGCTATATTAGGGGCGGACGTATGTATACAAACAAGTGGATATATTAACGATTGTAAATTTACTAATTTTCCTGGACACTCAAAGAAATAGACAAACCAAGAGTTTTCCATGTGGTTGCCAGCGGATGAGTGCGGTGTTTTACAAAAAGGGAGTCGCAATTTTATTGAATGAAGGTTAAGGGTAAATTAACAAAACACCAGAGATTCCATTAGTGTATGGCTAATTTTGTTGTTGTTTTTGGGATTTATTTTGACAGTTTGGAAATTTATGGTTTCAATTAGACCTTTTTATCATTTTATTTTTCACTGATGAGTAATGTTATGGGAAACGGAGGGGAGCAATAGAACCGCCTATAGGGATATCAACATTTGTACACGTATGTCTTTCAATCTAAGCACACACATCACACAAAAAGATACACCTATGCGTGTGCCTGTGTATATATATAAGAATTCGGGATCCTTTTCTACGGCCATTAATTTAAACCGGAGAATATATTTTCAAAAAATTATGACATGCGTTCACACATATGGGATCGCTCGCTGTGGATTTTCAAATGACAACCATTTATTATTTTATTTATATCGAATAGCTCTCCTGCCTCGTAAATCAATTTAAAGTATATAAAATTTTGTAAAAGATTTAATGTTTGTTACGGAAGTACATTAGGGTCGACTTTCCCCAAATATAATAGTAAAATGTGTATGTCACAAACCACCATTTTAAACCCAAATAGGTATATTCTGCTGTGTGCGCCTATGTGTGCACGAGTGTATAACTAAATCCATATAAAATATTTCTTCAGAGACCAAATTTATATTGACGGAATCTCGATTCGAATTTTTCCCACGATATTTGGTTGGCTCCTATTATATTCTTGCCCAATAAAGACAAATGTGTGATATTTTCAAAGTCACTAATGTACTATATTTAACTACATATAGGCATTTAGGTTAGAGAAACAGATAAATTATTGAGCCATTTGAAGTCCTTTGGGGAAGCTCGATGAGGCTTAGAAAACTTTAAACAAGAATGCGATTTGACCCACCCGCAACCACTCTATACCCACACATCCACATGAATATTTTATCAGCTTTTCATATATCTATATAATATATCAATTCTATTCAAATAATAGTAAAGACTTGGGATGTTTGCAATATCTAAGAAATTAATATTATCGTTGGCTATGCGATGCGGTATGTTTGACTTACTTTTTCGCCGTTTTATGTCTATTTAACGTCGTGTACACATCATTAGGAAAGGATTACACGATGAAAATGTATTAAGATCCCTTCGAGGCGTACTTAATGTTTTGCAAACATTTAATGGTTCTGATAGAATTGCTGTACAAATAGAAATCTACCATAGAAATGTATTATAACTATATCGTAGACTATGATTTTCGATTGTAGTAAAACTATTCTTTTTTTTTCTTTAATTTCAGACAACTCTGATGTCGACATCGTGATACGTTCTAAAATGTGGAAGACTGTAACACACGGGAAATTACTTCTTTACTATTGTATTTTGGAGTCTCAATAAAGCTGTTATTTTAACATAAAGTCTGTTTATTTAATACCCTTGATTTTAAAATTGACGTGATGTATTTTATTGAGAGCCCTTTAATAGTGAAAACCAGTTAAAAATTTTGAAGAAAACTTGATTTTTAACTGGTTTTCACTATTAAAGGGCTGTCAATAAAATACATCACGTCAATTTCAAGCTTTTGGCCCCACCTCCTCTTCCCACACGACACATTTTTAATCTCCAATTTTTTTATACCCGTATGGTGAAACCAAAGGGTATATTAACTTTGCCTTACCGTTTGTAACGCCAAGATCCCGTTATCACACACAAAAATGAATTACACCAGTGCGTTTAGAATGATAAACATAACAAAAGCTATAATTGCCAATCTGGCAATCATTGGAGACCCGTATGGTGATATTCGTATCAAAATTCGAACAGTTATACCAAAATTCCACTTTGAAGTCAAACTTTCCAATAAGATTTTTTAAAATTTATTCCAATCGGATTTTGATGTATGGGAGTTTTATGTAGAATCATATCCTAAATAACTTTTGTTCTTGCACTTTTTTGATAAGATACACCGTTTTTGAGATATTCATAAAAAACGATTTCGTTCGTATGGGGGGTACCCCCCCTAATGGTCCATTTTTGCCCATTAACGAACTTAGCCTCGCATTTTACGAAAAACGGATCTGTGCAAAATTTCAAGTCTCTAGCTCAATCCGTGCGCCCGCAATCCGCGCCACAGACAGACAGACGGACGGACAGACGGACGGACAGACGGACAGACGGACGGACAGACGGACAGACGGACGGACATGCAAAAATTAAATATTTTTATCATTCTAAACACATGAATTACACCCATTTTTTTGTGCGATGACGGGATATTGGCGTTACAAACGGTAAGGCAAAGTTAATATACCCTTTGGTTTCACCATACGGGTATAAAAATAATTAATTTTTGCATGTGCGTCCGTCCGTCCGTCCGTCTGTCTGTCTGTCTGTGGCGCGGATTGCGGGCGCACGGATTGAGCTAGAGACTTGAAAGTTTGCGTGGATCCGTTTTTCGTAAAATGCGAGGCTAAGTTCGTTAATGGGCAAAAATGGACTATTAGGGGGGGTACCCCCCATACGAACGAAATCGTTTTTTGTGAATATCTCAAAAACGGTGCATCTTATCAAAAAAGTGCAAGAACAAAAGTTATTTAGGATATGATTCTACATAAAACTTCCATACACCGAAATCCGATTGGAATAAATTTTAAAAAATTTTATTGGAAAGTTTGACTTCAAAGTGGAATTTTGGTACGAATATCAACATACGGGTTTTCAATAATTGCCAGATTGACAATTATAGCTTTTGTTATGTTTACGATGAATTTCAATACTATCATCATAGTCTTCCTTTCTAAAAGTGTGACGTATTTTATAGACAGTCCCTGTGGGAAATTTTTGATATTTTTGTTTTCACAGAATATTCTTGTAAAATATCATTCTTGAGGTCTTTGTAAGAACTAAATAGGTAAGATGTAATACTCAACAAAAAATTAGTGCCATGTCAGAATTCATTCATGAGTCGCAATCAACATAAATGGATCTGAATTAAAATTTGTGAAAGTCCAATACCAAACTGTGATCTGGTGTCAAGGAGAAGAAGAAGAAATCAATGCTTTCCATAAAAAGATCGCAAAAGTTTTGCTCTCAGCGAGTCATTTCGGAAGCGGAACCACACAAAATACGCCTCGCAAAAACTTTAGAAAAAAACATAATCGAAAAACCAAATACCTAGAATTTCCAATTGGATTGATTGTTTTCAATTTAGATTTTCATAAACTTTAACTTTAATATTGTTATATAAATCTATAGATAATATTTCATAGAGTGTGAAAAACTGAAATGCTCATAATTTGTTTTCGTAATACATAAATATATCCACTTTCATACCTACAAACGACACCTGACCTGAATGAAAAAATCATAAAGGCAATAAAATCACTCCTTTAAGCGGTGCTTTACAACATTCACACCATTGAACTTTAAAAATCACTTCCCTTAAAATTCAATTACTTTGTCAGCACCTTTGAAGAATAAAAAATTAGATAAAAAACAATAAAAATTATTTTCGTTTTCTCCAACATTATACACACACAATACAATACATACAAAATGTAACTCCCAAAAACAACAACAGAAATGGATTTTAACCCTATAGCAATGATTTTGACCCTACGAACAGGATTAAATTACTTTGCACAATTATTTTGCAATAAAAATGTTCACAAGATGTGACTTGTTCCCTATTTTTCATTTTTGCCTAATCGAATTGCTGTAACCCTTTTCTAAATAGCTATGAAGACACCTTACTTTGTACATTCTAAAAACAAAAAAAAAAGATGAAAACAGCAAAAAAAAAAATGGCGGAAAAATGATTTACCTCGTTTCACTTAAAAGGCTCAAACAGGACACAATAATGACAAAAAATTGAAATGGAGCAAGACAACTTTTATCCTGTTTTATTTTTCATTTATTTAAATATATATAAATAAATCTATATGCACGCACAGGCGTATATATTTATATGTATCTTTTTATGTTAAACCAGTTACAAAAATTACCTTTTTGAAGGCAACAAATAAAATAAAGAAAATTTGTAGGAAACTTTTTTGGGGGAAGTTGAATTGGAGCGACGGCAAATGCCAACAGTGTTTTCTAAAGAGAAAAGGAAAGGCGAAGAAGAATTTATTTAATTAATTAAACTTCGAAGAGTGAAGCGGCCGATGAGGTATCCCAATCCGATCCCCCTTCCCTTTGCACTCTTCTATTCATTCATTTTTTTATCATTCTTTTATTCAACACTAAGGGAAAAGAATATGGAAATTAGGCCTAAAAAGGGACCATATTTGTAGTCTTCTAGGTATACTTTATATATATATATAACAAGTCGAAATGGTTGAGCGACTAGAAATTTCAAATTGAAAAAAAAAATTTGAGGTAATTAATTTGTTCAGAGAAAAAAAAAATTGGAAAAGTGCTTAATCACTTCTGAAATGATTATGTTATAAGGAATCACTCCGTTTTTGTATTTAATCACCAATGCGAATTATCAATTGGGTTTTTGTCTGTGCTCCCCAAAAAACTCTTCAATCGAAAAGATTAAAGGGCATTTTGATACCTCTTTTTCAAAAAGTTATAAGAAACCTCGATAGACCAAGTACAAATGGTGGAATCAAAGAATCTTTTGAAAATTTTGGTATGTTCATTTCTGTAAATGCTGAGCCAGGTTTGGGTCTCCAAAAATCACCGAAAAACTGCATGGAAACGATTCCTACTATAAAAGTGGGAAAATATGGAAAAGCAGAATTTTATAGCAAAAATCCCTCAAAAGTGAAAATCTTTTTGAAGAACTTCCTATTATTTTGGCACAGATTACAAGTTTTAAGAAAACGTTACTAAAAAATCTTAAATGTACATCATTATCCAATTTTTATAGGAATCGTTATGCTTCAGTTTGTTCTGATTTCGTTAAAAAAAAATTATTTCACTTATAAACCTATTACAAGCCTCTTCATATCAAATTGTCATCGGATTGTAACATTTGTAAGGTACTATTACCCATCAACAGCAGACAGAGAGAGAGAGAAAAAAAAGAGTGATAACTTTCTAAATCACGCACTATCATTTCCCAGTCGTTAGGACAAAGCAGTGATCATTAAAGCTAATTTTTAATAAAGAAAAAAATCGAGAATACTGAATATAATGGTTCAACCACAATGAAGGCGGCAAGCGGCAGCGGCGACGGCAGGCGGCATGGCGCCGCCACACATACCGCCAAGCCACCTACAATCATAGCGGCACCGTCAGCATCTGCTTCTGTTAAATTTGGCACGTCAAAACTTATTTAATTCGTCCGCTACTTCGCTATATTTATTTTCCTTGATATCTATCCCTTTATATTAAGGATGGGCCAAATCGTATAGCATTGGATTTCCTTTCACGAACTCGATTAATTTTTTCTCCGTTGTCGGCATCTTGCGAAATGAAAACGTCAAAAAATCTGCATACAATGTGGCGCCGAATGTGGTGGTTTTCATAAAACATTTTGGGCGGCGGCGGCAAGTTTGACTTTGTTTCAAACTCGTCGGCGACGGAAAAAGTGCGCTGCCATTGCCGCTGTATTGTAGCAGCTCTCGTTGCGCTACGTTCCCAAGTAACCAAATAGGGCGTAAAGTGGTCGTGGCGACCATAAAGATTCGATGTTAAAGTCGCCACGACCACTTTACGCCCTATTTGGTTACTTGGGTTAGTGCAAAAAAAAGCCGCCCACCGCTGCCGCTTGCCGCCTTCACTGTGGTTGAACCATAACAACTTGACACAAGTGGAAATGGATCCCAATGTATTGGCTTACAGAATTAGTGTCACAGAAAATCCCAAAAAAAAAATCGGCTTTGTTTATTAAAATAGCAGTTCTTAACTCAATGTTCCGCTTACGTCTTATCCCCTCTCCTTCCATCTCCGTTACCGTTAAATCAATTTTTAATTGGTTTTCAGTATGAGGCAGGTCGTGCCCTAATAAAACAACTCCCTCACTAAAATCAGCCCAACGCCTTCTCTGTGAATCCACTCTTCTGCTATCTAATAAATCTCTGAATAGATTTTCACAAGGTATTCACTATGTCGTCTCACAAGGAAGTAGAGTTTTGAAGCGGAGTCCGATAAAATTTTGTAACCTGCTTCCTCCTTTTTTGGGATATTTTTGAAAATTGTAGTTTTCGAGAATTTATTGCGAAACAAGATTTTTGATAGTTTTGTACATCGTAGCAGTGTCCCACAAAACTTTACAATGTTTTACTAATAACTAAAAGAATTACATAAGATTCATCAAATTTCAAGGATATTATATTAAATAGCAGATTTTCTCCAGAATGCTCTTAATAAAATTGCCTGAAGCAAGGGATCTTAGTCGCAGGATAATTTTTCAAATGGTTCTAAAATGCGCACTTAATAAAATCCCATAATTAAATTAATTATTTTCTCTCCATCAAAAACAAAATATTTACGTATATGTAGATTTATTTACGGCAAATGACCGTACTACTAAAGCGGATTCATCAACTGCCACCACACCGTACCGACTACACAGGAAAACAACCTTAAAATACCAAAATTTAATGATTTGGTAAATTCTCTCCCGAATGTAAAAAGAAGCCTGCCTGGCTACTATCCAACCATCCATCCTAGCAGACAGCCTCCGCTACGAAAAAGGCAAAGTATTCCCGTTGGCCATCTTTAGTTAAAATCGTACAAAACAGAATGCAAATACTGCGTTGATCCAAAGCTAATAAATTTACTTGAAACTAATTCCTGAAAATTTATGCAAACCACAGGTAAAAAGAAAACATTGGTTTTTCCTCAAACGATGGACTCACCGCCCCCCCGAGACCAGTGGTGTGGGTTGATGGGTGAGAAATGTAAAGGCGAAAATACTTATCGTATTTCGAGATGAACTTTTGGCGATGGAAAGCTGGAATATGGGATGGTTTTCACAGCATCACTAACCGACATAGTGAAAAATATACAAAACGAAATTTAAAACAATGTTGGCAAACTTATCCAAGCCTCTGTGGTTGAGTTTGTTTATGAGAAGAGTTTTCAGAGTATCAGAATAGGAGGATTCAAAACGCGAACCAGTATAAATTCGAGGAAGCAATTTCAAGTCAACGGCGAAAGTCAGCAAACTTTCGCCGGAATAATTTTCTGGCAAAGCAATCAATTATCTCAACCACTTAACTAAAATCCTCTTTTAATTATGACAGGCGGAGTAGAGAATAGTCGCACAGATACTCGTACTTATAACGTGCGGTTATATATAGGTGTAGTTTTATAGTAATTTAATAGATTACTATTTTATCATATCGGTTATGCGTAACACGACTAGTTTTAAATCAGAAAATAAATTTGTAGGAAAAAACACCAAACTAAAAACTGTTTTCCAACAAAAAATTCTTTTAGTCAAAAAAAAAAATTTTTTTTCTATTCAAACATTATGGGCCTTACCAATGACCCGTGACTAACTTAGTAACAGCTTTTGGTGTGTGCGAAACGGGCTATTTGCTTGCTAATTCTAGTAAGTTTTCACACATTTATCACAGCGAATTTAAAACTTTTCAATAAAAACTAGGATTTGAACCGGAATTTACAAGCAAATAGCCCGTTTCGCACACACCAAAAGCTGTTACTAAGTTAGTCACGGGTCATTGGTAAGGCCCTATATCTATAATATTTTTTCGCATTTGAGAATTTCCTTTTATAAATCCTAACAAATAAAAACCCCTAAATTTGACAAAAATTATTTCATCTTCTCTATGGGAACCTTTAATCAGAAAATCTGAGCCAAGTTTTCAATTGGTCAAGATGTCTTCGTCTCCAAGGTAAATTCAAGCTCCATTTTTATATTTTCGACTTTGTTTCTACCGATTTGCTCGAAAACGGCTCCAAATATCGAAAACGGCTCCAAAGAACCATGTAGGATTCGACGACTTTTATGCCCCCGGGCTAACTTCTGAACCAGTTCGGGTTTCACTTTCGTAGTACATCCATTGGAAAGATAATTTGGTCTAGTTTCATGGACATAAGCTCTTTTTTGGCGGGGAACTGCAGGGGGATGGTCAGCTTCCATCTTAGGGGCACTGATTTTTTTCATCAAAAAATGATTTTTCCATCAAAAAATCATTGCGCCTAAGATGGCAGCTGACCATCCCCCTGCAGTTCCCCGCCAAAAAAGAGCTTATGTCCATGAAACTAGAGCAAAATACCTTTCCAATGGATGTACTACGAAAGTGAAACCCGAACTGGTTCAGAAGTTAGCCCGGGGGCATAAAAATCGTCGAAAAATGCATGAAAAAATCAGTGCCTCTAAGATGGCAGCTGACCATCCCCCTGCAGTTCCCCGCCAAAAAAGAGCTTATGTCCATGAAACTAGAGCAAAATACCTTTCTAATGCAGGTAGAACGAAAGTGAAACCCAAAAGTTAGTCAAGGGGCATTTTCGTGTATCGTTCTTTCGAAAACGGCTCGAAATATCGAAAACGGCTCGAAATATCGAAAACTAATGGTGAATTTAAATCACACATTGATGAACTACTACGGAGTCGGAAAAATTTGTGTCTCTCAAGCGGTTTGTCGTAGATCCAATAAAATAATCTGTAAAATTATCTAGGTACCCTTTAAAATAAAGACGGTGAAAAAAACTCTGCAAAAAAATCCTTTTCCGTCGACCCATGACTCTACAAACTGATTTTTTTCGAACATATTTGTTCAAGAAATTAGAAATGTCTTGGAAAATGCTGTCTCCAGGAGATATTTTTAGTATGACATAAAAATAAGAGAAATCTATCGAGACTTCAAATAAAGAAAACTCGCAGAAAATTATAGGAAATCTATGTACACATGAATTTTTTTATTAGAAACCTTAGGCTTCGGCTTCGGCTTAAGCTTCGGCTTCAGCTTCGGCTTCAGCTTCGGCTTCAGCTTCGGCTTCGGCTTCAGGTTCAGCTTCGGCTTCAGCTTCGGCTTCAACTTCGGCTTCAGCTTCAGCTTCAACTTCGGCTTCAGCTTCAGCTTCGGGTTCAGCTTCGGCTTCAGCTTCAGCTTCGGCTTCGGCTTCGGCTTCGGCTTCAGCTTCAGCTTCGGCTAAAAACTGGCGTTGGGTCGGACTCTAACTACCATATAAAGAAATAGAAGTTTTTAAAAATTTGTACATCGTGATATGTATATCAAAATTGCGATGAAATTTCCTCGGCTTCTTCCACCCCCAATTGCAGAGAATTTTTGCAAAAAAAAATATAGAGAATTTAAATAAAGTGTTGAAGATTTATGTTAATAGAACACCAAACGAAATTTTTAGTCGAAATTCCAGACATTTTCTTCCATTTATTATCTTAAAATATTGTGTGGAATTTATAAAAAGTCATTTTTCCAGAATAAAATTTCAAATTAAGAGTGTAATTGATTTTTTAAATTATTATCCATATTCCATCCTTATAAATGCCCTGCCACAAAATTGTCATTAATTTGAATTGCAAAATATGAGACTGCATTCGACATTCGTGTAACCTGAAATATAGTTAGCTTCAGTGAGAAATACATAATTCGAGTGAAATTTAACCCGATAGGATAATAAAATCTGAAATCGTTTTCCATGATTCCCTTGTATAGCAGCCAATCAACATTAATGTCTTTCAATTGAAATGAAATTCGCATAGAAGAAATTCACAGAAATCATATCCGATGGTAAACAACTTTCTACCGTTTTTCTCCAATTTCATTTTTTATTTGGACACTGATAACTTGGATTGCTCACAAAACCCAATTCCCATCCAGGAATAGGAAGAGAAGTCCCCAACCAACTAAAATGAAAATGTATATAATGTGTGCATGTGTGTGTGTGATTGTTTGCAGAAATATTGCTTAAGTGAAGATGGAATATTGTTAAATGTAGCAAACTGGTGTTATGTCGATATCCTTAATTTAGTTTTCTCAATGTTTCTATTATAATCCTACGGCTATCACGGTTAATACTTTCTGATCCATCTTTCCAACCCGCACCACCGCACCGACATCACAAACTCTATTATATTATGTATGAGTACAATTCGTGCAATAATATTTCCTGCCCCCCCTTTCCACCCCACACATACTTTTGTATTCGTACTTGGATATTTTCGAATTTTTCTTTTTATCTTTTTTTAGTTAAAGGTATCTACTTTCTCTTGAAATATCGTCTGAAGTATTAGATGATCAAGTGTGTTCCATCAAGTCAACCCCAAAAAACTTTGCTATATTGAAAATATACACTCGAATATACTACATAGAATACTTATACTGGTAAAATGGGGGCGATGTATGCTAGATCAAATTATATTTCTGTGGTCATATGATACATGCTTTTATCTTCCGTAAAATGCGAAATAAATTATATTACACGAATATTGCGGTATAAGATGTTGGCTAGGCTAGAAAATGTTTCAATACATATTTATAATCATACGTACATTTATAAATTTCTCATATCCAAGTATTATACTTCATATTTACTCAAAAAAAAAAGAAGCACATTCTATTCTAGAAGCTTTATTTTAAATTGCTTTGACGTTTAGAGTGAGATATTAGAGCAATATTAGATATATTTATTTACTTCTGTATTGTATATTTGTGTATAATGGCCGCAGACAACCGACTATAGACTTATAAACAGTAACGTATATAAATTTTAAAAAGTCAAATTTAATCAGTCGTTGAGAAAAAGTAAAAATACTCAAAGGTTTCTATCGAGTTTTTTTTTCTGTATTGCAAAATAGCAACAATGGATGATGTTGGATACAATAAAAAAACGAGTGAAAAAATAATAATTTTTCCTCTATTTTATATCTATTTAGGTCGATATGGGATGAAACAAAAGATTGAATTTTCGGAGGTTGAAAATTAAATGAGGGAGTCTATCCGGCAGAGGCTAAACGACAACAAAACAGAAATTAGATTCCCTCTACTTGGGTAACATTGAGCAAATATAAGGTAAATCTTATACACTTTAAAATTATATTATCGTAGAATGTAAACTTATAAGGCCCGTAACTCAATCATGGGGTTTTATTTTATTTATTTTTTTTAAAGGAAATTGGGGAAGTTTGTCAAATAGAAAAACTCCGGGTATTATAAGTCATATAAAATCCTTTTTATCCATAATAAGCTTATTGCAATATAAAGTGAAATCCTATATTATAAAGAGGGTCGGTCAGAAATCAAATACCTAAGCGATAGAGATTTTCACACTGTTGTCCACAAATAGGTCACCCATTTTAGAGGCACAAGAGTCCACAATAGTGGGGCGACAGTAATATAAAATTCCATTCAAAAAATCCCAAAAAAATGTGACAAACGGTTTCTCCCCTGGGTTCAAAAAATTAAATTAGTATAAAAAAAACCAATGTTTTGTGAAAAAAAATCTTTGAGTGATATCCCTTAAAACACATGAACTGAAATTTTTCATGTGTTAAATGGAGTGGCGTAAATAAAATTTTTGGACCCTTTGCGAAATAAAAACATAACAAAAGCTAATATTGAAAACCCGTATGGTGATATTCGTATCAAAATTCGAACAGTTATATCAAAATTCCACTTGAAAGTCAAACTTTTCAAAATAATTTTTTTTAAATTTATTCCAATCGGATTTTGATGTATGGGAGTTTTATGTAGAATCATATCCTAAATAACTTTTGTTCTTGCACTTTTTTGAGAAGATGCACCGTTTGTGAGATATTCGCAAAAATCGTTTTCGTTCGTATGGGGGGTACCCCTTTTTAATTTGTTAAAAAATTGTTTTTAATCAATTTACCTGCTGTGCATTTTTTTTTGTTGATTTATAATTGCAAAAAAGTGTTTTCTTTAAAGAGTTGTGATTTACAATTTTCTTTGTTTTAAAAAATGTCTATATTCTAGCCGTTCTGTGCTCTCTGTGGACTTTCAATATAATTAGATCGCACAACGAAGGCCTTAGATAGGATTTCAGGCTGTTCCATATATTTTTCAATCCCACTAACCTTACTAAAACAAGTAATCATAACTGTTGCTTGGTGAAAGCAATAGTATTGATCTAAAAATTAGTAAGACCTTACAAATGTTGTAGCATCCCTTATGGTTTGCAATACCACTCCTGGATCACAACCTGTGTAAAACTGCATAGATAACAGTGAATTTGAAATCTCAATTGTATTCTTAAGTGTCAGTATGTAGTAAAGCATTCAACCTGTAAGAGTAGGATGACAATAATTTTTTTGTGTAAATCTGGGACAGGGTCAGAGGGAGAGGAGTGGGGGGGGCGTAGGAGGAAGGAGAGAGGGGGGACACGAAAATTGATTATATCTAAATAAAAAAAAAGTTTTATGTTTACGAAATCCAACAAAGATTGCGCCGCAGGCAGATCTTTTAGAAACAAATATCCCACTATTGAAAATCCTTTTTATGAACTGCACAAAAATTAGCTAGAGGCAGTAACTTCTGGAGAAACTGCGCCGCAGGTGAAAATTTTTGGGTTTAGATGCCAACTATTTTAAAGTTTTTTTTTCAGTATGCCAGGACAACATACCTAAAGCCGGGCCTGTCCCAGGACGTATCGTCATACTATGTAAGATGGATGTCTTGTGTTCGAACCTCAAATTCTAAGCGCTATCTTCTCTTGATTGATCAAAAGGAGTAGTAATATTAGTTACCGATTGATGCTACCGACATCCTCACGGCATCTGCTGTTACTCCCAAATTCATGTAAAACTGTAGGTGCACATCAGGATCGAATAACGGGTACGAAGCCGTAATTTAGATAAGTAAAATCTCTATGTACGATGTAATACATATTGCCAAGTACAAAAATTTTCATATCAAACAAATCGATTTTCATGTGAAATTTTTTAGTAATTAATAATATTTATGGGTATAAAGTATTAATATGGTGAAGGTATGGCTAGACTCATAATTAAAGTGTACAAAAGCCTAACCAATAGCAAAATGTTTATTATTTATACCAGAATGTGTGTGTTCTCAAAGTCCATTAATCACATCGACATGATGAAAATCTTTACGGTGAATACCCAATAAATCAATATGATGAAGTTATTATATATTATTGATACATTAAATTTTCATACCGTTATCGTAAAAATAATTCAATTTGTAGCATCTCTCAATAATCCATGAATCTAAACTGAACAATTACAGGTTTATAATGTCACTAAATCAAGACACAACAAATCAATCAGAGTGATTTTTTTTTTCTGTTGTGCTCCTTCTTGTATGCTTGGCTCCCGACCATCATTAAAAACAATTTCCGTGTCAACATTGTGACAATATTTTACGATCGCAACAGGCAGCATATAATGATAACAGCCATAAAACGGAGATATCAAATTAAGTTCTACCAGTAATAAACTTAAAAGGATGTGCTGCTCCTTTGGCTCCATTTCATCAGGGAACATGAAGAAAAATTGGTTTTCTCAAGATAAAAGTGAAGAAGAAGAAGAAAAAAAGAAATTCAGAAAAAAAATATGACGACATCGTTGTTGTCGTTGTTGTTATTCGCACCGCGCCGACGTTTTCTCTGTCAACAGCAACATTCTATACGGCAATGTAAAAAAAACATAGGACCAAAAATACTCTACCGAAAATGTTCGAAAGATGTATGTCAATGTAATATATTTTTATGGTGTAAAAAAATTATATATTTTTTTTTCGTTTCAGCTTGTTCACTTGGCATTTCTCTTTGGATTCTAGTTCAATCAAATATCCCTTAATAGCGGAGGAGGATTTGCTCTTCTCTCCCTTCGCCGTATTTCTGGATCTTTTCACTTTTGGCACATATAGTTTAAAGTTGAGAAAAGAGGGAAAGGGGACCTCATATCACTACAACGTGCTTATAGATACAAAAATTTATCAATATTTATATACATATATGTGTGCATATAGACTTTGTTGATTCAGTATCCCACATTTAGGATCTTATAATACTGTTGCAATATTTATGATTCAATAAGACGCCATTAGAAGATGGCTTTAGAGACTTTGCCCCTTCTTACCATTAATTTTTTTTTTGCTGTCGCTTTTTTGCTATGCCATCCATCGTAGTACGAACCGATCTACTATAACTTATTTAGCAAAAGCGTATCTACCTAAAAGTATTATACAGACAGCAAATACATTATACATCTCCATAAAATACATTTCACAGGTCTAACGTATTATTGTAAGATTACTAACATTTTCGCAATCCGAAATAACATAAAACTTTTCGTCAAACTCTCAATTATAATCTGTCATTCGCATGACTCCATAGCTGAAGAATTAAGTCATACATTTTCAATGAGAATCAGCGTTCTTTCCGCATTTTCCAATCATTTCCATCCTTTCTCTGGCAAAAGCGAACGAATCCTTTTCGGTACCGCCATCCTAGCAGATATTTTTCGGTTGTCATTTCTATTTCTACTCCAACTCACAACTGTTCAGTTAAATTCAGTTCATTTCAATTTGCTTAGAGTCATTTTCAACAACAAATGACTGAAGTTCGAACAGAAAGCCATTGCCTTTAGCTTTTACTTTTCCACTTTACTGAATAGTTTGTAATTTCAGAATAGTATTATCGTATCTTTTCACCCCCGATTCTCCGTATATATTTTTTTTTAAATACCTCCCCGTAACTTTACAGGTTTTCTCAGCAAGCTCGGAAAGAACATGGAAGAAAAGTCGAAAGAAGAAAAATACTTACTACGAGAATACACGAAAACGCAAAGTAAAAAAAAAAACACAAACTCTAATGAAAATCTTAACAACGAATAGATCTGGCAGGTCTGGTTAACGTTTTGTATCTCACATTTCTACAAATCAAGCCGGTATACTGCTGTGGGTATATCCTCTTCAAATAAAGCCAAATATGGCATTCCCATTACAAATTTTCCAAACACGAAAATGAATATTCACGCAAATCCTTTCAAAGAAGGTTATTTTGATTTTGAACACTTCGCTATGGGGCAACAAAAAGATTTTCTTCAAAGAAAACGAACAACGTATTTAACTAACATTTAACGGAAGCAGCATTAGTTGTCAGGATTTTAATCAAATTAAATTCAAAATTTACAAAACGAAAGTTTTTAATCCTTTATTCGACTTGATGAATTTTGATCACTTCATCAAAAGGGAGATAGCAACACAAGTACATCAGTGATATAATACGTTTGTTCGTCATAAATTAACTTTCTATGTACAAATGAAAATTGTTTTTTTTTTTTTTGAAAAAGTTTTTCTGCCTTTCGAGTCGGCTTAGGATTTCGAATAAGTAATTTTTTCTATAAAAAAAGCTTTTTTCGCAGCAATTTTAATTAGAATTACCGAAACACTAACCGTACAACAGATTATAGAGCCTGTTTAGACGCGACGTGTTTTCGTTCGTTTCGTTAAAGTTGGTCGACGCGGGGTACTGTGGGAATGACGATAGGAAAACACGAACGAAAACTAAAATTCCCACCGTGAAAATAAAGCGGAACGGTGCCTGATTGGTTGTTAAGGTGTTTCGTTGCTATGCGTTTCGTTGCTATGGTTTGAAATATTTTGTCAACTGTAACGCCCGTCATACACTTGAGCTAAGCTATGTGAGCGAAGCTAGCTATAGTTACATAGCCTAGCTGGGTTAGCTCACTTCGTTGCACACTTGAGCTAAGCTACGCGGCGATATTTTCGGTAAATATATGCATTTTTTTACTTTATCTGCAGCCATTTTTAGATATAAATTATTTAACGCGATTGAAGATATTCCGCAAAAGAATTCAATTTTCACGTTTTCCAGTCCAAATGCAACTACACTTTTGAAAACACTGATTCTACACTGTAAAACGCCGAAAATATGTATATGTGAGTGTCAGCGATGCCAGCGAAGTCGTTCGCGTAGTTGAGGTCTGAACTACGCGAGCGAGCTTCCCTAGCAACTTTGGCTCATGAGTAGCCTACACTATCAAAGGAAAAACGCACACAATTCAGTTGTATTTCAGTTGTGTTGAGCGAACATAAGGTGGTGTGCTTATATACAGAATTTTTTGTGAAAAAAAAACTTCACAGTAAATGGATTTAAACGCTTTGAGTTTGACTCATCATGAGCCGTCCATGACTGATCATGTAATGTCGACGAGGCGATGCGTTCGGCATAGATTCGTAACCCACTTCATGTGTTTCCGAAGTTCGTTCGGTTTTACCGTTCACTCTGGAACTGAAATGCTTGAAAACGATTTATTTTCAGTCTCAGTTAAAGTGCAATTGGAGAAAGATGTCTATCAAGTTTAGTATGCTTCAGTTCTTCAATTTATGAGTTCATCAAGTTTAGTATGCTTCAGTTCTTCAAGTTTAGGTTTCATGAGTTCATAAATTTATCAAAATGCTTACTGATGAGGTAGGCAATTCGGCTCACAATGAGTTTACCAATGAGCAGTCATCAATACATCATCAGTACGGCGCGCCATTATACTCATCGAGAGGCTCATGCGTAGGTCATCGAAGGAATCATGATTAAAAATGAGTATATAATGACGAGTCATGATGACAATATTTCCCAGGTCTAGAACAAAAATCATCATGACTTTCACCTGTTCGCGATTATGAGCTCATCGATGAGCTCATGATGATCGTGCTACTAGGGTTAGTCCGTGTCGCCCATGACTACGCGATGTAGTTTCATAGTTTCGCTGAAGTGTGCAGTCACCAATGTAAATACTAAGGATTTTACTTTCAGCGAGAAACTTAGCTCACGTAGTTGAGCTCGCTTAGCTGAAGTGTGCCACGGGCGTAATTGTTGTTTGGTTTTCCGATTATAATTGTTTTAGCGGTGGTGATTATTTAGCGGAGATAATGTCATTGTGGAAAAAAGTGCAAACATTGGAATTAATCCAATTGTACGAGCAGGTTCCATCTTTATATACTTTACAGTATACGCATTACACAAATTGTATAAAAATACCAAAAACTTTAGAAGAAATTACTTTAAAAATGAAAGAATTTGGACCCGAAGTAAATGTTATGGATATTGAAGCCAAAATAAAAACGCTCAGGTCAATAAAACTCTTAATACCTACACAAAATGTAAACTAACTTGATCCGAAGATTCCATTTTCACGCATTCCAAAAGGAACGCAAATACGTTCGTTAAAAAATCTGCGTCTAAACACGAACGAAAAAAGGAGCGAAAAAAGGAGAGTAAATAGGTGGTCGTGTAAACAGGCTCATAGAGACTCTTTATTAAATACGGCACGTATTTAATAGAGAAAGGACGTCAACGGAACTGTGACGAAATCATTTTGTGTAAAACATCATACAAAATGTTATGAAAAAGCATGTCGAGGAGGTATAAACGTACGGTGACCATACATCCTGTAATGGCCGAGACAGTTCCGGATTCAGGCATGTTGTCCCGGCATCTAGGAAACAAAACTTTTGACCTAGACTTTTCAATTTATTGTTAAAATTTATCAAACACTAAAAAAACTATGCCAAGTATTCAAAAAAAATACATTGACTGGAGGTTGCTAAAAATCAAAGTTTTTTGCCTGAATATATTATAAAATAGTAAAATTTACTATCTTTTCTCTATGATAAGGTCTAACAAGGTCTAACAGTATTTTTGGGATTTCAAATTTTTATTACAGAGCTTAATTTTGTTATGAGACTCCATTGTTGCATCTGGTCCACCCTATTCTTTCATTCCAGTAAACCCACGATTAAATCGTAACCAACACATTTCTTCACATTGTGTATACATATGGCTACTGGTTCCAGCTACTGTCTTAAAGTACATGAGCTTTAACGAGTAGTAAACCAAAGATTGGTGGCTTTTGGTGTAATTATAAGTTTTGAGGCCAAATTTAACCTTTTACACATCAAATTGCTCTTTTTGCACATAAAATTCATATTTAAACATAACAAAAGCTCTAATTGCCAATCTGGCAATTATTGAAAACCCGTATGGTGATATTCGTATCATAATTCGAGCAGTTGTACCAAAATACCACTTTGAAGTCAAACTTTCTAATAAGATTTTTTTAAATGTATTCCAATCGGATTTTGATGTATGGAAGTTTTATGTAGAATCATATCCTAAATAACTTTTGTTCTTAGACTTCTTTGATAAGATGCACCGTTTTTGAGTTATTCACAGAAAACATTTTCGTTCGTATGGGGGGTACCCCCCGTTTTTGCCCATTACCGAACTTAGCCTTGCATTTTACGAAAACCCGACCTGCACAAAATTCCAAGTCTGTAGCTCAATCCGTGCGCCCGCTATCCGCGCCACAGACGGACGGACGGACATGCAAAAATTAATTATTTTTATAATTCTAAACACACTGGTGTAATTCATTTTTGTGTGTGATGACGGGATCTTGGCGTTACAAACGGTAAGGCAAATCTAATATACCCTTTGGTTTCACCATACGGGTATAAAAATGCTTAGCAGTATAAAAAATGCTTAGCAGTTTTTATTTGTCAGAAATTTGGTTATCTGTGAAAATTTTCCAAGTTTCGATTGAAAGAATTTAAAAAATTCTTTACTTGTGAAATATCTGTATTTTTCTAAGTTCTTTAAATCTTCAAAAATATTCAATTCAAACACTGTTAATTGTTTTTAGTTCAATTTGATTTGCAAAATTATGAATTTGATTTGTTAAAAATTGAATTTCGACTAAAAAAACGTATCTTAAAATTTGCTGTTCTTAAAAAATTTGATTATTTTTATTGAGTTAGTTTTGTAAAATTTTCTGCTGTGCTCCGAAATTTTCAGCCAATATAAACATTTTTCTCCCCCGCATGTTACGCCGCTTCCACTCCCCTGACCTCTCTTGATAAATCAAATACTGACTTCAAGTGTATTTCCACAGAACTTTATAATTGAATAAGATTCTGATCTGGAAAACTAAA
Source organism: Chrysopilus asiliformis (assembly GCA_964034945.1). Taxonomy (NCBI): domain Eukaryota; kingdom Metazoa; phylum Arthropoda; class Insecta; order Diptera; family Rhagionidae; genus Chrysopilus; species Chrysopilus asiliformis. The sequence goes on from OZ035960.1 coordinate 4,191,294, forward strand.
ATATTATTCAAATCACAATTCCCCAAATTAGCACACATTGAAAAAATGGCATTTCTTGATATTTTAGATCTCTGCAAGCTACATATATTATTATGATTACCTACATGTGTGACATGAAAATCCACATTAATTAGAGTTAATTAAAGAAAGTAATTTCTTGTAAAAATCATCAAAAAACAAACAACATTGCTTGCTGTCTATCTGAGTTTTTCAAACAAACTAAGAAGCTATAAATATAAACAAATTATGTGAACGCTCCTGCGTGAAAAAAAACGCGAACAATATAGGATTTTACTTACTTTTATATATTTAAGAAGACTTTATGGAATTCGTTCGCGAAACCATAGGTACCTACTCTCCTTATCCGATTCTATTGGGATTACTTCGTATTTCCACTATCCATGCTCCATTTCGGAACAAGCAAAACAGGATTGTAAAAATCTAATAAAATGTTACTTCGGTCTTCTATAACATTTCTCTGAGGATATTACTCGTACACTTTGTCTACCGTTTTCTGAGTATCATTAAAAGCCGTAAAAGAGTATAGCTTGCTAAATAGTACAAACGAAATCACAAAAAATAACACGATGAAGCCAGTGCCAGTATGTATAGTCTTTGGGTAAGCAACCAATTTCCCAGAAAATATATATACTTGTTTAAGTGACGGGGTGGATAACACTAGGAAAATAAGACGCAAGGTGAACGCCATTAAATTTTGTTCTAATTGCCGTGCTTTTAGGTTTCGTTACTGTTTTATTTCCTTTAACGTTTTTCTTCTTTTTTTCATCTTTGCCTAGTTGGGGTTTTATTTTTATCCCATTCGTCTGCTAAGTATTTGTTTTCATCGTAAACGAAACAAATATAGAAATGTAGGTATATTTCTATATAACTTCTACAACATCCCGAGCTAAGTGAGAGTAAGAAAGTAAAACTCCCGAAAAAGTAAAATCAAATAACTGAATTTAGTAATAGCTAAGCAAAAATACAGTAGGTATCTTTATTGTAAAAATAAAGGTCATGCTCGCAGTATTTTTATGTAGATAGAAATCTATCAAACAACAAAACTAATTTGATTTATAATTTAAGTCAGGGACTTTTCATAAAATACGATACGCACATTATAAGCTTTTTGGACATTCTTCATATATCCTACACAATCCCACAGACCCACCTCCATTGCCTATTATCCCCCTAAAAACGAGACGTATTTTATGGTTTCACGACATGTAAAAGTCAAGGAACATAAAGCAAAACGTTTTTTTTTTTGAATTTCGCGGGTGATTTATTTTACTTATAACAAAGACCCGTCTACGCGCCGCGATGTCATTTGGTATATTACAGTCTGTTTCACCAAAGCGATAAAAGAAGCGCTGAGGTTGTTAGACGGAGATCGATCTCAGGGCATTTTTAACAGGAGGGTTATTTATGAGTTATCTATTTCAGAAAGCGAGCATTAAAAGGATCGCCACGTGGGCTAAAAAAATTATATGACCAATTCCATAAGCATCAAAAGAAAGCTAGGAACCACTGGTTCAAACAATTCAATAAAAAATTGCATTTTGATATGATTTGTATAACATTTCCATACATTAAAGCTCAATTGAACCCCCAACTCCCCATAAAAACAAGAAAAAAATTAGTGAATATTTCAAAAAATGTTCGGTATATTAAAAAATGTATGTGTTTAAAATGGCTATCCTTAAAATACGTCACGATAATTTTTGCTTTTTTAACGCCCCGTCCCCTTCACCCGTTTTCGCGATTTTTTGAATCTAAGTGGCGTATTTTTTGTACTCTCCCAAAACACAACTTTTCATAGCTTTTTCAAACATTAAATTCTAATCAGAAAACTTTTAAAACATTCTAATTGGATTACGTGACACCAATTGGATTACCATTAGAATTCCGTTTAAGATTTTCATATCCGGTATTAGAACTATTATTGCCTGTTGGCAATAATAGTTAGCTTTTCTTATATGTATAATATATAAATTTTTTTCCATTATACTCCCTATGAAATAGAAGAAAAACACCTACATATATTAAAGTTATTGTCCACAATGGTTAATGTAACACAAGTAATAAGTTTCGTCGCTAATCAAGTGTAGTTAAAAGAAATTAACCTGTCAGCCGGATTTACCCCACAAATATAGTGCGTATATAAACTCAAATCCAGATGCCTTTAACGGGGTATGACGAAGGAAATATGAATGGGATTGTCGTATACCCAAAGCAATAAAACATTTTCCCGAAATTGTGTCCCTATACATATATTTTTATTGATAAATATAAATATGCGTATACATAGGTATGTGGGTATTATAGAATTATTAGGTCACACATTCGGCTCATTTGATCCTTTTGGTCCTTCATTCAGAACTTATAATTATCATAGGCAGGTATACTACGTAGTCGTCTGTGGTATTTGATTTTCTGGTGGTCAAGTCAGGTGGAAGTGCTCCCGTTTGCCATTTCTGTCTGTATATATTCATGTAAAATCATTTGCCGATTTTCCAATATTTTTATTAGATTTTTTTTTTTTTTTTTTTTTTTTTTTGAATAAAAACGTATTTTTTATTAACCCCCACTAAACACTCAATAACTACAGCTACAAAAATTATGTACTAAACAAACAACTAAATTTATAAGGTATGGGAATAGTA